>OX291540.1:1352744-2016617 GCA_946406115.1 Apoda limacodes | reverse complement strand
AGAGGTAGGTCGGTACACCTTAGACTATATATCTTTTTCCAATATTGATGTAAGAACCAATAAAATGATAATGAAGTCAAGAACATAATGTCGTCGCCCAACTCGTACAATTATGTATAATAAATGTTAACATTTTATAAAAGCTTTCGCAATTGTATAACATAAATTTCGCATTGCTGTCAAGCGATATATTTCGCAAAGAACAAATAACATGTGCATAATTTTTAATGTTATAGTAAACAATAAATTACCTCTCGAAATGTGGTCAATACCACTTGGTTCACAAGAATGACTTTAAACTTTTGCTAAGATGGGGTTATATGTCGGATAACAAGTTACTTTTTATTTAAAAATAATAAATACGGTCACAAATGGTCATGAGGTATCATGTATGCAACTTAGTAGGTAACATGTATAGATAATACTTACAAAAACGCAGTAAACCGTAGTCCGAAAACGTCATCCTAAGTGAAATCAACACTTCTTACACAATTTGAGAACATTGTCAAAGTAGCACAAACACATAGAAATTACAACCTATTCAAACACACTCTTATAAAAACACTATCGATTAAGTTAAAACATCAAATTAAACAAAATGGCGGCTGCAAGATTGCCAGGAGCGTGCTGCCTCGCCACATGCTTGGATGACAATGAGAGAGTGGTGGCTAACGTGGCACCTACAGGATGGGATACATGTGATTTGCACAGCTGTCAGAGATAGAAAGAATTTATGGGCTAAAGTCGTGACCTGCGGACCCTCCGGAAGAAGTAGCGAGGGATCCCCGTGGCTGGTCGACAATTTAGGTGACGATATTGTCAATTACACGCGTCCTGATCACCGTCACACCGATAAGTACCTAATATTGCCTCAGCCGTTATATGCCCCACTGCAGGGCCACTAGCCTCTCCTTGAAGAAGGAGGTTTAGGCCATAGTCCACCACGCTGTGTGAGTGCTAGTTGGCGGACGTCGTCAAGTTAGTGGCCACTCGACTGTCGGAGTTTTCAAGTGGCCTGCTGTCATATGAAAATCAGCAATGGCCCACCCATCCAAGTAGTGACCACGAGTGACGTTTCCTCACTACGCATATCGTTTCCGATAAACGAATCTCACTTGGCCATGACACGCTCCTGTACTTGATATGTAACTGCAATTTTTTTAAACTAATTACCTTCAACTATAATATGTTAGTCAAAGATACGTTAAGTTAAAGATAATGAAAAGACATCCATTAGGGTCTAGCTGACCCGGCGAACGTTGTTTCATTTTTTAAAACAACTGCCGCACCAACCTATTGTGAAAGGGTTGTACTAATTCAGAAACCTTCCCCGGCGTGTGCATAACAACTTACCAAAATTTCATTATAATCGGTTTACCCTTATTGCACGAGTCCGACTCGCACTTAACCCTTTCGGAAAATCCTTTCTTATCGGATGCATACGTCATACAAAGAACACACCCTTCACTTGAAGTCTCCACGATCAGCGGTTCAGGCTATGAGTTGATCCGTCACTCAGTCATTTAGGACAAAGGATTTTATACGAATAGAAGACAGATGTTAGTCCAACGGTCGTATAGTTAATTAGAAAATTACTTTTGGGATATTTTAAGTTAAAGTTCAGACAGGTATAATTTATAAAATATTCACAGTTCAGACAAGTTGTGCACAGATTTTTTAAAATTTATCTTGAGTCAAAGGCAAAATCGACTGTGTCTTATGGATTTAAATTTGGTTGTGTATAGTTAGTATTTTCTCTATACCGAGAAAAATATGCATTTGAGTCTGTTTTGCTAAATTGGTGTTTTCATGGTACACATAGTTGATTTATTTTGATTTTAGCAGTAACAACCCAAGTAAGAAACAGGTAAAATATTTTTTTTTTTAAATAAAAGTTATGTATATTTTAGCAAAACGTGTAATAAAATATTTTCGAATTAAACATAGCAAGAAGTGTGATCATTTAACAAAAAATAGGAAAAGGAATAGGATCAAAGACAGTATTTTAATGTTTTCAGTACGAAATTGCGTTTTGTTTTAGTTTTTTATACGTTTTAGGGCATTACTTGATTTTTTTTGAAAACGGCGTCCCATTCCCATATATTACTGACATGAAACACGTAATAATATTTATAAGGGCGTCTTTTCCTTATTTTGAACTTGGTCTTATATTGCCTGGTCCTGGATTTTCGTTTGGGTTCAATAAGTTTACTGCACGATCTATTTCAACACCGTTTGATTTTAGCTTTTTTTCTTCTTCTTTGTACTGGTTGTTTATATTTTACCTTTTGGTTTTATTTTTCTCTGACCGAACTACTATAGAGGTTTTTCTAAAAGTCTATTGCTATTTTTATAGAATTATTTTTGATCGTTTCAACTTGTTTTGATTTGTTTTCTAGACCGTTTCCTGTTCGGAAAAGAATATATGGACCAGCGACGGGTTAAATAGGATCGTCGCACCTACTCTTTGTGCACCGGCGCCTCAGCTGGCGTACCTTTTTTACCTTATACGTATTATTTTCGAATATATAATAAATCAAATATACGAAATTTAGTTGTTTTTTGTGAGTGAAACAAATAAACACAACACAGCCATATACACACACACTACATACAATTTTACTCAAATTGTTTATCCGTAAGCAACTACGTACGGTCCAGTTTTTAATATCCAATTTCTGGTAGACAGGAGCGTAGTTTTTGATATGGTTAGTTAGTTTGTTTTCGTATTTGGGTCGTATTACGTCGGATTTACAGTAAATTACAAATTATGACTTCGGATCACTTCGAGTCGATAGGCATAGTTAACCGGTCTTATCTCATTGTTCGTCAGACATATTAAAGTTTCGCTAATTAAGTACCTACATTTTTTGTTGTTGCGGTAAAAATAGACTCGGAATAAATAGGTTTTAAATATTGTTGTTTGTGAGGATTAAGATAACGTAACGTAGGGCTTTTGGAGTTTTCTATCTACATTTTTATTCACTAATTACGCTATCGAACTCGCTGCTGAATATTAAAAAAAAAAATCGGTTGTTCGTCTCTCTGTCTGGTTGTTTTTTTTTATTTATTTTTTGTAGAATTTTAATTATAAAATGACGTCATCGATCAAGGAGCACAAGGTTATCTTAACCAATATCGTACGTTGGTTCTCCTGCGCAATGGGATTAATTAAAAGGGTTAAAAGTGAGGACAGGGTTTTCGCCTTGAAGCAAAGGGCTCCACAAGAGTTAGCGAATTGGATCAGGCTTATATAGGTCTCTTGTCGATAACGGATGATGAAACTATTCTGCAGGCAGCTAGCTCAGATTACGATTTTTGTATGTCAGTAGTAAACGAGATTAACGAGGCTGTGTCGAAATTAGAGGCTGCCCCGCAGCCGGAAGGTAGGAGGGAGGTTTCGGAACAAAAATGCAACGAACGGTTGCCAACCCTGGATATTCCTCATTTTAGCGGATCATTGAATGAGTGGACTAATTTCATCACACTTTTTGATAGCATTGTATACCGACGGACCGACTTATGTGACTCACAAAAATTAAATTAACCTTTTAACGTCGATCAGGGGTGAGCCTTTCTGTTTGCTGAAGCATTTGGACATCACCGATGTCAACTACAGCATAGCCAGGGAGTTATTGGTTAAGCGGTATTAAAATAACCGTCGCATTGCGGATACACATGTAGCTGCCATTTTAGGTATTCCTCAACTGTCTTTGGTTAACCAGCTGCGGTTGGACCTGCTTAACCCTATTTTGGTAGCGACGTACGCGTTAAGAGGTCTAAAATTTCCTGTCACCGAGTGATCATTTTCATTGCTGCACATTGTATTGAAAAAATTGCCTAATGACGTCAGGGCTCGTTTTGAACAATTGCACGGAGGTGATTCGTACACATACCTATTTCCAAAAATGAAACTTAAGTGTCAATAGTTTCATTTTTGGAGGACCAGAGTAGGAAGCTCGAGAATTTACCCGCCGAGCTACAATCGGGACCGGGCGATTTCCGGCCCCGTCTGGACCCCGTCACATCTCTTCCCGGGACATCGCGCCGCCCCAGAATTTTGACGGTGGAACGGACTGAACGGTGTGGGATGTGTTACGAACCGGGACTTTTGCAGTTGAGCACACTGTGGACACTTTACCGAATTTCCTACTTAATCGGTTCAGTTCTCTTATTCGGGAAAGAAATTAGTCTTCTCCGTTCAGCCACAAATGGGTGACTTGCCGTCCGATTGTTTCCGGCCCACTCGACCTTTCATTGGATTTCACGGGTCCGTTTTTGATAAAGACGTCAAGTATTCGCAATGCCCGACATTTTAAGGTCTATTTATGCGTCTTCGTCTGTTTGTTTTCCAAGACTATGCATCTGGAGCTCGTTTCAGCATTGTCTACGGAGGCCTTTGTCTGTCGCATTCGTCAGTCGGCGTGGACAACCTCATTTAATTTGCTCGGACTATGGCACGAATTTCAAGGGTGCAGATCGCTATCTGAAGGAGGCCCACCAGTTTGTGTCAGACAATCACACGTATATTGACTCGGAGTTGTCCAAACGAGGCGTGACTTGGATTTTTGATCCTCTCGGCTATCCTTCGTGGGGTGGTATTTTCGAAGAACCTTGACGGTCGCCAAAACTTACCTCTGTCGTGTGATTGGTGAAACGGTCCTAACGTTTGAGGAATTGTAAACGGTATTTTGCAATGTCGAAGCGGTGTTGAACTCACAACCGCTTTGTCCGATCTCGTCGGATCCCAATGCTCTGGAAGCGCTAACTCCAGGCCATTTCTTGACGGTGGTATTTTTACCTCCTTGCCTAAATACATCAATCATCGATGTGACATTCAATCGGTTACCGCGCTTTCAGTTGCTTCAACAAATAACGCAATTGTTCCACCGTCGCTGGTCCTCAGAGTACTTACATTTGTTACAGCAACGGGTTAGGTGCACGGATAATACTAACCCCCCGTGCGTCGGAGACTTCGTCCTCTTAAAGGACTCAAATATACCGCCCTTGCAATGGCGTTTATGTCGCATAGTACAATTATTCCCCGGTTCGGACGGTATCCCGCGGGTCGCAGAGGTCATGGTAGGGGATTCAGTGCTAAAGCGTGCCGTCGCGACGCTTTCTCGATTGCTAGAAGATTAATGTCTCTGGCTCGGTTTTTCCTCATCCAGACACTGCCTGGCTGGGGCGGGGGATTGTTTGGAAAAGAATATAGGGACCGGCGATGGGTTAAATAGGATTGTCGTGCCTACTCTGTGTGCACCGGTGCCTCAGTCGCTCAGAACCCTTTGGAAGGCACGGCTGTCGTACCTTTTTCGAGCTAATTATAAACGTATTGTTTTGAGAATATATAATAATTCAAGTATACGAAATTGAGTTATTTTTTGAGAGTGAAACAAATAAACACAGTACATACAATTTTAAACAAAACGTTTATCCATAAACAACTGATGCTAACTGTAAGTACCAGTTTTTCTTAGTAGTAGGCCTACGTGCGGCCCAGTTTTTAACAAATATCCAATCCAAATTCAATTCTTTCTTGTAGACATTTTTGAAATTTATCGTTGATCCAGATAATTTTGTAAAGTTTATAATTTGTTAAAAATGTACCTGTTTTACAATCCGTGTAAGTATATTACTCACCTTGTAGTGCAGTAGTGGTAGGGTGTGTCGCAGCGGTGCTAGTAACCTAGGCGTCAGACTGTGCTTACGGTATCTACGAAAGGGCCTACTCTAACTATGAAACTTACTTTTAAACATTTGGAATCCTCTACAAAATAGACAAGTAAGGTTAAATATTAAAAAACCTTGGTGGTTTCTGTAAGTGCACCTCAGTCCTTTCAAATTTTCAATCACGTGGACACAAACGAACCGAACGCGGGATTTAATTTTAATAAGTCCTCCACAAAATTTAAAAGCGAACAAACACTATCTCACCCGCAATACGCGGATGTGTCCGAAGTCTTCCGCGACGGGCAGCGAGCCAACTCACCGTCAGTCGTACGAAGTGAAAGGGCATGAGGCCACCACATATCTTTACCGAACAATCCCCCGACCCAGCCAGATCGAATCGAGCTAAGACTCCTCAAACGGGAGAATCCTAAATAAAAGAGAGACGAGACAAGATCGCTATGGCTCGGCTCAGAATAGAGTCACCATGAAATACCTCAGCAACTCGAGGAACTTCATCTTGCCCTGGAAACAATTGCAATATACAACCCCTTCTCCAATGCAGGGGCGGCATATTCGCCTCCTTCACTAATACAAGATCTCCGATCTTAGGAGGTTTCGTTTTATCAGCCCACAGACACGCTGCTGCAGAAGATAAAGATACTCCATTGAGAATCGTTTCTAAAATGATTGCGACATCTGCCGCAGTAGTTCAAAACGCGTCAACTTGTTCACGGCGGTATCACTACATGGATACTCAGGTAGTGAGTTAAGGAATGCAACATATTTTGCTTAAATTCCGAACTTCATACGTCGTACGTCTCTCCGTGGATGCTAATCTGATTGAGACTTGCTTTCTGGAGGGACTCAAAGGAGGCCTGTCGGGACGCAAAAGCAATCTTGTCAGAAAATGACCGGATTGAAGACTGGCTGCTTTATTTACAAGAACGCTTCACAGTCTTGGTCTTCAGGTTCTGACGAGATGCACTTAGGGGCTCTTCTACTTCTCCAAACAGCTAAATCGCTTTAGCTAGAGAGAGACCTACACAAGTTGTAAGTTCCGGCGAACGTACATGCACTAGTGGTTGTGCTGGGCCCATTATAATGTGTTTTAAAACCAATGACCGAGACAAAATACTCGGCCGAGGGGAATTCAGGGAGAAGACAGCGACCGAAACCTGTCCTAACAAACTCCGATACCGAAATTCCACCAATCCCTCGTAGAAGGTGAGTTCCGGGTTAAGTCTCAACTGATACATACATACCTGTGAACCAGAGTCCAAAATCGCACGCGAATTGTATTAATAAAGCAATACTCTGAATTATGAAAGAGACACGCACCTTCTGAAGGCGACAGTTTGGAATCGCATGTTAATTTTTATTTCTAGTATTAACGTTGTGTGTGTCACTATTTTTAAACAAATAAATTTAGGTTATTACGTATATACAGTAAGCACGCGTAAGTATACTGAGAAGCTACAGTAGGTATATTAATTTTTTTTGAAGAGGTCACGAAGAGAATTTCGACGTGATAAGTTATACATTGATCTTATTGCTCTTTTTTGAAGTATATAAATAGTTTCTATATCGGCCGCCCTTCCCCACAATAAAATACCATATGACAAAAGGGAATGGAAATAACTAAAGTATACTAACCGAGCAGTTTCTATATTAGGAAATTGAGCAACTTTTCTGACAGCATAAGCGGCGGAGCTAAGTTTTCGAGCTAAGACAGAAATATGTAAATGCCATTGCAATTTAGTGTCTTAAGTGATGCTCAAGAAGACTGTTGACTCAACTAGTTTGGGTGCTTCACCGTTTATAAATACTTGTGTTGGAGTATCTTTGACATATATTCCTAACCCGCGAGTAGCTGCCGGCGTCAAAAAACGACCGTGGTTTAATAGGTCTTGCAGAGAAGCTAAAATTCTTAAGCAAACTGCATATGAGGCTTAGACCACGGCTCGTAATAATAAGGATCCGAATATTTCTGCGGTAAAACGCAAATTAAATGCTGCCTCGAGGTTCAGTAAGAAAGCAACTGCCAGAGCAAAATTCCAATTCATCGGCAAAATAGGTGGGCGACTTGCGAGCTATACTTCTGGGAGTCGTGGTTTCTGGTTGCTTGCCAAAGCTGCCGAAGGGAACTTTTGCCAGTCGTCATTACCACCACTGCGAAAGACCGATGGCGGCTTGGCCCATAGTGCTAAAGTGAAAGCCGATCTACTGGGCAGTCTCTTTGCCTCGATCTCGAATATGAACGATGAAGGCGCTGTACCACCTACGATACCGTGGTGCGGTAAGACCATGCCGGAAATCTCTATAACACTGCGGGAGGTCTGGCGGGCGTTGCTTTCTCTAGAGGTTCATAAGTCGAGTGGGCCAGACGGTCTACCAGCAGTGGTGCTTAAGCAGTGTGCTCCTGAGTTATGTCCTGTACTTACGCGCCTCTTCGCGCTTTCCTACCATACTAGGCAATTTCCGTGTTCATGGAAGACTGCGAATGTGCACCCGGTGCCCAAAAAAGGCGATAGATCAGATTTATCGAATTACAGGCCTATCGCTATTACCTCTTTCCTCTCCAAGGTGATGGAGCGTGTGATCAACACACAGCTTCTAAGATACCTAGAAGGACACGACCTGGTCAGTGATCGTAAATATGGCTGTCGCCGCGATCGCTCGACTGGTGGCCTTCTAGTGTATCTCACACACCGATGGGCGCTAGCCATTGAGAGTCAGGGGGAGGCACTGGCATGTAGCCTGGACATAGCGAAGGCGTTCGATCGGGTCTGGCTCCGGGGTCTTCTATCGAAGTTGCCCTCTTACGGAGTGCCCGAGGTTTTGTGCAAATGGGTGGCTAGCTTTTTGTCCGGCAGACGCATACGAACCGTAGTTGACGGTAGTTGCTCTGATAGCATGGACATTAATGCTCGTGTCCCGCAAGGCTCTGTGCTGTCTCCTACGCTCTTTCTAATGCATATCAATGACATGTAAACCATCAACAATATACATTGCTATGCAGATGACAGTACGGGAGACACTTATCACACGTGCGTGCAAACATCCCTCGTTCCGTTGTGGAGGAAAACCGCAGAGAACTTGTGTCTCAAATCGAGACCACACTGTTCAAGGTCTCTGACTGGGGAAGGGTAAACTTGGTCCGATTCAACCCTACAAAGACACAAGGCTGCGCGTTCACCGCTAAGAAATACTCAATGAGCTCCCTGCCAAGGTTTTCTCTAAGGACTACAGTATGGGGTTCTTCAAGAAGGAATTTATTGGATTTTTGAAGGGTCGGCAACGCGCGAGTGATACCCCTGATGTTACAAGCGTTCATAGGCCACGGTGACCGCTTACCATCAGGCGGACTGTGTGCTTGTTTGCCGCCTAAGTGATTTCAAAAAAGAGTTAAAACAACGCAAACCTGTGCGGTTGGCAACAAAACCGTGAACTCCATCCAGAGGCCAAAAGATAGGCTAGTTTCTGTGCCGGATTCAAGGCAGAGCGGGCTTCGACCAGACTGGCAAACATGTTGTGAAAAGAGGTCCACTGACTAAACGTTCCCGCGAAACTTGGGACGTCCAGGACCGGCAGTCGACTTACTAATGCCGTTGTTCCCTCGTGAACGTCAGAGGACCTCTTTGGCTGGTTGGGTATACGAAGAAGCCCTACAGCCTGGCAGATGTCAACCGCCGATTCCTCAGCCTTCCCAAGATCGGCCGTGACCTTAGCCATGGCCTCCGCATCTAGATCAGCCTTCACAAGGTCCTGGCATGCTTGACTAAGCACCTCCGTACGCTCACCCAATTGCGCATGGCATGCGAGCAGTGCCTGCACCCTATCCGGTCCCCGATGTTCAGTTTAGCAGCTGCTAGCCGCCTTAGCATATTAAAAATCTTTGCCCTCGGTTTCGACATGGCTAGCATTTACAATAAACACAAGATATCAAAAAAGAACAAAATTAAAACACTATCAACCGAACGCACAGAACCCTAATATTCTAAAACAAAAAAAAACACAAATAAATTAATAACAAATAAACAACAGCACGGAGTCCTAACCTTTTCTAACCTTTTTAATTTTTTTGGAGGCAATTGTTTGGTAGGCCGCAAGGATTCTGCATCACATAGAGGCCTCAACTCGACACTCAGGGTGCGTAAACCAGGCAGGGGTCCACAACGCTCAATGTCTTTTGTGGCCAATTCTCTGGCTCGAACATCCAGTCAGGACCCCACCAGAGTGAATGATTCAACAAAATAGAGGCCGAACAACCGCGTAAAGCATAATCTGAACGATTTAATGGGCTAGGCACGTGCCTCCAGGTAATAGGCACGAAATAGGCATAAATTTTGGAGACCCGGTCAGCCACAAAGACCTTCAAGGCATGGACTGAAGCTTATAACCAGGCCAAGAAAATTTGACTATCAGTCCAGCCATACACTTGCTCAATCGCCACGGTTTGGATCAACGTCGAAACTTCATGCGAAAGCTAAAAGGGCAGCTCTCGAAAGTTCCAATTTTGGGATTGTGAGTCGTGAGCGGATGGAAGCAACTTTGCTCTTAGCCATTTCCAAATTGGCAATAACCAGAACCTCACAACTCCCATCCAATCAACAACATAAAGGTAAAGGTCGCAGAAACCATGCAAGGTGAGCTGGCATTTTCCAGGCGGTAGAATACGCCTACTCAATTGCACCTGTTCTATGTCTGAAAGTGAAGGGAAAAAATGTAGCCAACTGGACTATAAGTCACCGATCAGTAGCGTGTCCCACGTCACTTTGTTTTCTGTGTGGGTTATCCGAGAGAAAAATGGTTTAGCGGCCTAAAAATTTTTTCTTTCAAAATTTCAAACACACCATTAATCTAATTAGAGAAAAAAGTACAATCAAAGGTTTCTAAAAAGAGAACATCACATTGCTCTTATAGGTAAATATTTCAACTTGTGTAAAACCTCTTCAATTTTAATTAAAAAAAAAAGTAAAAGAAAATTTTACTCTGTTATACATATAGGCCTAAAAGTGTTTAATAAAAATGCGGCAACACTTACTGACGCATATCAAATTAAGCCTCTTCAAACCAGAAATCTTATGAAGTTTTCAAATCACACCTATCTCGGAGTAAACTGTGAAAAAAATTGTTAGCGGCCTAAAAATTATTATCTGTCAAAATATGAAGCACACTATAAATCTGTTAATTAAGAAATAGACACAGTCAAAGGCTGTTGAAACAAGAATTTTGTATTGCTCTTATTAATAAAAAATTCAAATTGTAATACCTCTTAAATTTTAATAAAAAAAATAAAAGTAAAAGAAAATTTTACAATGTGATTGATACTTATCTGCCTTAAAGGTTATGATGAAATACGGCAACATTTAGTGACGCATATCAAATTGAGCCTCTTTAAACCAAAAATTATATGAAGTTTCCAAATTACACCTACTTCGGGGTTAACTGTGAGAAAAATGGTTAGCGGTTTAAAAAATAATTTTCTTTCAAAATTTCAAATACATCATTAATAAGTTAATTCAGGAAATAGATACAATCCACGGTTCCTAAAAAGAGTACATCACATTGCTCTTTTTGATAAATATTTTAACTGGTGTAAAACATTTTCTATTCTAATAAATAAAAAGAAAATTTGACCATGTTATACAATCAGCCTAAAAGTTAATGATAAAAATGCGGTAACACTTAGTGACGCATATAAATTGAGCCTGCTAAAACCTACTCTGAGGAAAATAGTTAGCGGCCTAAAAAATATTTTCTTACAAAATTTCAAGGACACCATAAACCTGTTTATTAAGGAAAATTACACTTAAAAGGTTCTTAAAACAAGCATATTACAAAATTTCTTGTACATAAATTATTCACTTCCTAATATATCACTCCCAATTCAATAAAAAAATAAAAGTAAAAGAAAATTTTACAATGTGATTGATACTTATCTGCCTTAAAGGTTATGATGAAATACGGCAACATTTAGTGACGCATATCAAATTGAGCCTCTTTAAACCAAAAATTATATGAAGTTTCCAAATTACACCTACTTCGGGGTTAACTGTAAGAAAAATGGTTAGCGGTTTAAAAAATAATTTTCTTTCAAAATTTCAAATACATCATTAATAAGTTAATTCAGGAAATAGATACAATCCACGGTTCCTAAAAAGAGTACATCACATTGCTCTTTTTGATAAATATTTTAACTGGTGTAAAACATTTTCTATTCTAATAAATAAAAAGAAAATTTGACCATGTTATACAATCAGCCTAAAAGTTAATGATAAAAATGCGGTAACACTTAGTGACGCATATAAATTGAGCCTGCTAAAACCTACTCTGAGGAAAATAGTTAGCGGCCTAAAAAATATTTTCTTACAAAATTTCAAGGACACCATAAACCTGTTTATTAAGGAAAATTACACTTAAAAGGTTCTTAAAACAAGCATATTACAAAATTTCTTGTACATAAATTATTCACTTCCTAATATATCACTCCCAATTCAATAAAAAAATTAAATAAAAAGAAAATTTTACCATATAATACATATCAGCCTAAAAGATTATGATAAAAATGTGGTAACATTTAGTGACGCATATTAAATTAAGCCACTTCAAACCAGAAATAATATAAAGTTTTCAAATCACACCTATCTCGGGTTTAACTGTGAGAAAAATGGTTAGCGGCCTAAAGATTATTTCCTTTTTAAATATCAAACACACCATTAATCTGTTAGTAAGAGAAAAAAATACAATCAAAGGTTCCTAAAAAGAGAACATCACATTGCTCTTATTGATAAATATTTCAACTTGTTAAAACCTCTTCAATTTTATTTAAAAAATAGAGGTTAAAGAAAATTTGACAGTGTAATACATATCGGCCTACAAGCTTATGATAAAAATGGGGTAACACTTAGTGACGCATATTAAATGCAGCCTCTTTAAACCCTAAATCTTGTGAAGTTATCAAATCACACCTATCTCGGTGTTACCTATGAGAAAAATGGTTAGCGGCCTAAAAAAAATATTTGTTTAAATTTCCTCACAACACAAATCTGTTAGTTAAGGTAATATATTCAAACAAATGGTATTAAAACGAGCAAAGTAGGTTTGTTTAATCAACAGATATTTTGATTTAAATAAAACCATTCAAATTTAATGACAAAAATAGAAAAGTAAAGGAAAATTTTACATTTTTTTTTTATTTATGGGTTACAAGCGTCCGTAGGCTGCGATAACCGCTTACCATCAGGCGAACCGTAAGCTTGTTTGCCACCTTAGTGATATAAAAAAAACGTTATGCGTATTGGCCTATAAGTAATTATCATCAAAAATAAGTCTTTATTTTCTAATATTTAATTTTATTTATTGTTAATTAGGGTCAACATTCTCGTAAATCGCGAGTAGCACGAGCGCGACGTTTCAGTTGTTCATAAATGGCACTGCGCTGCGCCGGCGCACGTCTTTCTGTAGGTGACGAGTGTTTTGTTTTCATATTCACCGTCCTGCGTTTAATATAGCGATAAAAGAAATGCTATTTGCTTCTTAAGAGCGTGTTTTCAAAATTTACCATAGTTTGATATCATAGTAATAGCATCTAAGAGAAAGTTGTGTTTTGATTATTAGTCATTATATGAATAATACTGAATTAAAAATATAAAACTGTAACAAGTAAGGGAAATTGAATAAAACCAATTAACTATGCCAAAAATTTAAAAATGAACTGAGAAAACAGATTACCAATTACTTATACTTAATTAATAGGGAAAAAAAACTGGTTGCCTGTAAAGTCGGTATACGGGCGAAAGTTTTACGTGACAATGATTTTATGTCTGTCTCTCTCGCTCTTAGGCGGGCGCGTGCCTCTCACTCGCTCTCATTGTGAGCGCATAACGTGAGCGGAGCGTAACGCAGTTTCTTGAAGTGTCACCCGGCAAACCAATTTATAAGACGTTGTCACGTCAAAAACTGTTGCTTAATGTAAGAAATGTTTAATAAAAGTTGATTTTTACATAAAAACTGTAGTTTGAAACTACTTTGATTTTATAATATAATTTCAAAGATGCGGGATCCCGCGTAATCACGCCCGAGATTGAGTAATCTCGCGTATCAATTCCGCGGGATTCAATAAGCTGAGGGATTGCAATCTCTAGTTCTGCCGTTTTTTCTTTCAGAGACGTACGAATAAATCCAAAATTAACTTAAAATTTGTCTATATGTAACTGTTTGTAAAATACCCAAAACGCAAAGTATTGAAATATTTTTTAATCAATTATGTCATTTTAATGATAACAATAATTATAGCCAAACGGCAATCATCAAAATCTCATTTTCTGGCATATTCCCTATTTCTGAATTTTGATAACATTTCGCAACATAAAAATGTGTGAGAACAACCTTATAGCAGTAAACTTTTGAGTTAATATTTTTTTTGGGTACTATTTTTAACACGTTTTTGTTAATATTATTTGAGTAATATTAGTTAAACTTTTTAGTTTAATTGGTTTTGAGTGTGATTAGGAAATATAATAATAATCATCTTATTTCGCAATCAAAACTTGTATCTAAATCAATTGCCACCGAGTTTACAGTACAATTAGTATAATACTTTTGTATGTATATACAAATTGTATTGTAAAAACTAGTGCCCATTGTTTCACGTTATGGGTCCTGCACATAGTGTTTCACATTATGGGCCCTGCAAATAGTGTTTCACATAATGGGCCCTGCACATAGTGTTTCACATTATAGGCCCTGCACATAGTATTTTACATAATGGGCACTGCACATAGTGTATCACATTATGGGCCCTGGACATAGTCTTTCACGTTATGGACTCTGCACATAGTGTTTCACATTATGGGCCCTGCACCTACACCACCTGCGGGCGTGGCTGTTATCATAAGTTTTGCCAGTTATGATTAAATTTATTTGGTACATCTCAAACCTATATACAGATATTAGTTTTGTTTTGTATACATATATAAATCTATACAACATAGTATTGTTACGAAATAATTGAACTGTACCATTAAATAAAACAACTAAAATGAGTCAACTCACAGATCCGTCCGTGTTTCGTGCCGCCCGCCCTGGTTGATTGTTTTGGCTAACAAACGGTTCAAACTGTAAGCAAACCGCCGCAGCGGACCACCAGCCGCAGACAAAGGGTGACTTTGAGGATAACACATCCTGGAGCTGCACGCATGCGTATTGGATCTCTCCACTCTCCCTCAAACAAATAAATTACAGGAGTTCATCAAAAATCAATTCGTCCATTTGGAGTCGCATTGACTCGAAGTGCACGTTTTGTGCAGCAGGACGAGCAGCACGGAGACACTAGTAGCAAATATGTAAGAGTTTATTATACATACGCTAATAGTGTCCGTCCTCTTACATTAAACACTAATACTTGTGGTAAACGTAAATCTTCTTGTGGTATTTGTGTCTTCTCACTCTTTAGTATCAACTACAAGCATTTTTCAACCAATTATTTAACTTAAAAAAAATCAAATAAGCGGTCATATGTTTTTTTAATTTGCTTAAAATCTGTTCATGTGTACAGATTTTATAATTCAGTAATTACTTGATAACAGTTAAAAAAAAGGTTATCACATACGAGACAGATAATATTAAAATATATATTTGACCTCGGTGGCGCCGCATGCCAATAAATATCATTCTTCATATAAAATCAATTACGTTACGCGTGTGGCAACCCAGTTGTTGTTTAATGGGCGACTATATTGGCAGTCAGCCGTTTGAATATTCAATTAGTAATTAAAAGATGGTAAAGTAATTCGAAATCTAGATGTTATGACAATTGCTCTGTACATCAATACCAATAATATCTGTACCAATAATATAGAAGAATTCGGTGTTTTTATTTCAATTCTCCACAACATGTCATATTATATTATATTAATTTACTAAAACATATATTTTATACATAAATATAAAATAAGTATTCCACAAATATTGCCGAAAAAAATATGACAACACTTCTCATGACACTGACCTCGGCATGGTCGTGAAACTATAGTTAGGCGGCCTCGGCACGTACTAACGGCCCCAGATGACGATCTCGCTGTCCGGAACGATATTAGTCTCTACGACCTCCCCTAATATGGCTTCTCCCCTAACACAACGCCGACGTCCCGGGTTCGTCGGCGCCTGCAAGGATACACGAGGTATCAAAGAGTGCCGGGCAGGAATGTTAGATGCCAACTCAAAAACTATGGCATCGGGTTGTCAAAATTATAACACTTTAGAAAAAATTATGATACGGGTGGGTTGTATAATTCTTTAACAAGATTAATTTTGTTATTTTACTGTCAGGGCCTTAGATGAAATTAAAATAGGTCAGGGCATGAAGTTTTATGTTGTATCTTATTTATTCCGTAGAAAAATAACTTGTCAGTCAGTAGCCCCGTTCCATTTTAATACTTCATAGCAGAATTGTTAGCGGTTCGGGTTTCATTAGATTTAAGTAACAAAATCTAATGTTGATATTTAGCGTTTTGCTACAGATTATCTCTACCAAATACTTATGACAGGAGGTGGGTTGGGTTTTTGTGCGCAATTTTTGTAAAAGCTTAAACGGAATAGGTAATCAGTACTAAAATGAGGTTGTGCAGTGGAATAGCAACGCCGCCGCTCAAAAGAAACGCTTTTTGACGCATGAAGGGCGAATGGAACTGATGGTAATTAATTTTATATAGATCAGTTTACCGCTAAACTAAGGTAGCATGCTGCTAAACTAACATGGTAGCAGAATTAGACACTTTTTTTGTAATAAAATAATATTAAGTTAAAATACTACTTGTAGTTAACTTAAAAATTAAGCATTCCGAAAACACTTTTTGACCTTCCTCGCTGCATCTTGGAGCACATCCCTAGTAAAATTGTTAATTATAATCATGATTTGTATTAGCATTGGATCTGTGCATTTACTGTGCAGGGCGGAGATGCCAAATTAATTAAGATTATTCTGGGGGCGATTATATCATTCGTATACGGAACACACTTTTTGCCAGTCCCAGTATGTTATACAGAGATTTCGCCGGTATACCTCTTGCTCTTATGAAAAGTACTGCATGCTAATCAATCACATATCTTTTTCTGGTAAGTTAAAATATAAGCAGTAAAATGGTAGCGAAATATAGTGAATTAAGTGTAATTTGATTTAGGCTTTTTCTTAAAAAAAATCTTTAAACATTATATTAACGTCAATGCCTTGACTGTCTTTTTCCTCGTGTCTTTTCACACTCTATTTATATATTTAAATACTCGGTTTGCAGTCTAAATGCCGAGCGACTATATAGTTAATAAATATCATCCATAATTGATATCGATTGGAGAAAGAAAACAAAAAAAGGTTCGCAAGCACTGAACGCGTTCAATTGCACATTGGATTTTTATGATCGTCAAACAAAAAGCATTAAATACATATGTAATTTTTTTTGCCGATTTTGTCTTTGCCCAAAAATTGCTTGTAATGGTGAGTGGGAAAATTATGATACTTTTGCGTATAATAATGGAAATGCTTTTATACAATATACGCATGCCTGAATTATGATACATGTAGCATAATTAGATACGCATAACACCACTGGTGCCGGGGCGCTTCTCGCCACCACTCAATCGCAACGCAAAAGACAACACTTTGTGTTTTCGATTTGTTACAAACAGCAGCGACCGAGCGAGCCAGCATGGTCGATCAAAATCCAAAAGCATTTTATTCAAATGGGTTTCTAAAAACACTTTTGAATCTTTAAGAAATATATAAAAAAGAATTTTCTTTACAAACTTATTACAATACCTACTGGTTTATTGCCAGCATCCAATAGTTACTCTTTGTAAAACTATAAATGAAACATAATATTACTGTCAATTAATAAATACATATTTAATATACACAAGCTTTACAATGTAAATAGTTAAATTAAAAAAACAAATTGAAGTAAAATTTTATTAACCTATTGTTTTTCAGATTGCATAGTCAGATATATTTATATATCTCTACGAAGCATACCTATAAATATGCATACATAAATACATGCATACATACATGTGAATAAACGAACAGATATACATATAGGTACATATTAAAGAAATAATAAATACACATACATACACATATACATTAGCATATAAATATACGAATTCACTTAGACAGATTCTATCTCTTGCAATCCTCGATTAGGCGCCCGACGCCGCGCCGGCAAGGTTCCGTAAAAGCGGATGCATCTCACAAATATTACATATACACATTCAGACACACATTGCATACCCGGAAGTGGTATCTCCCACATAACAGCCTGCTAACAAATGCACAAAATTCAAACTACCATCACTTCGGAAACTAGCCTAGGGGGGGAAGAAGTGACAAAAAACTCCTTGATGTACACTCATTTGCAAAACTGCATATAGAGTTACAAAACAAATTAGAATGGCAGAGCGTAGTCACTCACACACTTAAAGAAATAAAGTAATATGTCTTGTAGGACCTGAGTAATATCAGTTTCATTTAATGTTAGATATAATAATTTCACAATGAAAGTTATCGTATCCGTAACCTAGTGGATAGACGTATCAGATCTTATTAAGTGTTTTGAGAGCAATGGAGGTTGTGGATTCGAATCTCACCTTATGCCTTTCTTTTTGTTTTTATTTTACGTATTATGAATATTTTGTTCAGTTAAACAGCTTAGACCAATTTTCTAATAGCTATGAAGTTAGATGCGGACACTACGTAGGTAGACATATTATTTTTGTTGTTCGTTGCCGATTTGTTTCTGGGGGTGCTTGTGCTGACAAGATTGTTTGGTGTTTTTATTTAGCTATTAAGTTAGATGCGGTAATTACTAAGGTAGCCATTTTTTTTGTCGTTGTGAATGTGTTACTGTAGTTGCTTGTGTTGATAAGGTTGTTTAGTGTTTTTATTAAATTTCTTTGCTAAAAATAATATGCAGGCCAAAATTAATATTCAAGAGTGAATGCGTATTATAGATCTAAATAATATGGGTTACAATATATCTCAAATTTGCAATGAGACTGGTTTTACCGTAAGTATTTTGTTTGATGTTAATGTTATATCATATTTTTTTAATACCACACTTTTTTGTAAGTAAATATCTAACAAAAAAAAATATAATTCAGTAGTTTGAAAAATGTTTTTTTAATCAGGCTATTTGGTTTTTAGTGGATTACCGTAAAGCGTTGGGTCTCACGCAACCAAGAGGAGGGGAATTTATCAACTCGACCTCGAACTGGTCTCTCGCGGCACATTGATGCGACTCAAAGAAGATTTATGGTGGAACAATGGTTTCATACCGACTGCTGTGTTAGGGAACATGTTTAACACACACTGTTCATCGAGCTCTGCATATTGAAGGATTGCATCATAGATAGCCAGCTAAAAAACCGTTTTTAACTAATACCTATAAACAAAATAGATTGTTGTTTGCAAGGGAGTATTTAGATTTTGACTGGGAGCACATCTTATTCACCGATGAGAAGTCGTATGAATCATCTGAAAACAGGAGCAGTTTTATTTGTGGGCAGAAATGGAACCCGTTATGCAGAACAAAATGTTATCCCAAATATGGAATCTGGACGGATATCACTTAATATGTGGGCGTGGATGACTGCGGCTGCTCCATAGAAAACTTATGGGGTTTGCTGTTGCTAAGATGGGACATGCGAAATGAAAGAACTACAGAGTTATTAGGGCTCACTGTGTAGAAATTTGGGTCAATATTAGAGGAACAGATCTGTTCTAATATATCTTGCTTGCTGTAATTGAAAATAATGGAGGTTATATTAAATAGGCGAGGTGGACTCGCGCACGAAGGGTTCCGTACCATTATCTATAAAAAACGGCAAAAAAATCACGTTTGTTGTATCGGAGCCCGCCTTATATTTTTGTTTTATTTTAATTTAATTATTTATTTTTAACGTAACTATATAACTAAATATTCTGTAAATATTTTAAGCGTCTACCTGTTGCCGTTATCAATATCGAGTAAAACTAGCAAAAAAATCACGTTTGTTGTATGGGAGCCTCCTTAAATATTTATTTTATTCTATTTTTTAGTATTTGTTGTTGTAGCGGCAACAGAAATATATCTTCTGTAAAAATTTCAACTGTCTAACTATCACAGTTCATGAGATACATCCGGAGCCTTAGTAATAGGGTTACGCTGATTACTCTTTGGGTACGGAACCCTAAAAATAAAGTCCTATTTTGCTTACAGATATTATTTTACATTTCAATATATTTAAGGCATAAAATTTTTTTTTACTTTGTTGTTTTTTCTAAAATTCCTTAATTTAGCAAAAACTACTTGTGCGAAATGTTCCCAGGCGCCACTCCGGTCACCTCGTTCCGGCAAACTTATAGAAATAAACCTTCTGGCGCACAAATTAGCTCTAAAAACAGGTCTGCAACGAGGGCACCAGTGAACAACGTGGCCCTTCATACAGGACATATGAGATCACAGGTGACCTTCATAGCGTTTAACGTGTTAATCTCTATTTATAGTCAAAAGACTTGAAAAACCATTTAAAATGTGTTTTCTGTGGTAAGAAAGTACAGAAAATTGAATGGCGTCACTTTGTTTTAAGGTGTTTACAGACTCTTAGCCACTAATAAAAACTCCGATACTCTTTTGTTTTTTTAAATTTCTACGACAATGCATCTACATTATCTAGTGGTCAGTTGTAATTAATACATTCAAGAAAAAGTTTAGTTATAGAGGTACTTTAAAGTTTTGTTACCCTAATTGTTTTGAGTAGTATATAAATATACATTTACATTAAAACAAAACAAATGAGTTTATTGGTAACTTCTAAAAAATATATATTATTTACAGTTCTGATATAAAGTGCTTAAAACATTGTAATTTCATTGCAAATAGCATAAAGAACTTAACGGTTAGGTCAGCTCAGTTAGGGGCATTTTTGATATGGCAACACATTATGGACTTTGTTTACTAGATAAAAGATACAAATTATAGTGAGAGAACAAAAGTAAGAGGTTACACATCGAAGATGCGTCGCACGACATTGGGATGCGTATCTTTTTGTCTAGTAAACAGTCGTTCCGAGTTGACTCTTAGTCTATATCTATATTTAATATTACAAATGCGGAAGTAATCCTGTCTATCTGTCTGTTACCTCTGCACACTTAAACCGCTATACCGATAAAGATGAAATTTAGTATGGAGATAGTTTGAGTCCCGAGGCTAATTGAAAATGTCAAGTGTTAGTAGATAACCGAATTTCGGGCGGGTGAAACCGCGGGCAAAATTTAGTATTATTAAAGAAAATCCCACGCCGATAACCAAATTTAGGGGGAGGCGAAGCTGCGGGCAAAAGCTAGTAATATGATCAGATGTTTTTAATTATTTAAAATTTCGACACGCCACATAGGTCAAAACTAAAAAAAAAGTGACTGAAACAAATTAATTTGGGAACATATACCGATCTTCCGAAAGGCAAACTACTCAAAACTATAAATACATACTTTGCATTATTTTTATTAGTTTCTCGAATTTGAAGTCAACACATCTGCATTGTTTTAATGTGTTTTTATGGGACGTCTATACTTTTACGGATAACAGCAAAATTCAGATGATAGCAAAATTCCTTCGGCAATCACAATAACCATAAAATTAGGGAACATTATTTGCATATTTTTAATCTCTCTCTTTCTCTCTCTATCTGTGTGTGTGTGAGAGAGTGTTATATGTGCCAAATTGCAGCGCAATCCGTGCAGTGGTTTGAGCTGTCCGTTAATAGATCCGTCAGTATGTAACGGTTGACTTTTATATATACAGAAAGATTAGCGACCCGCCTCGGCTCACACGGGCGCAAGAGGGAATGTAGGTACATATTTTTTATATGATTGATATTATTTTAAAACCAAGTGACATATTTATAAAAAGAAAAAATCAAAATTGTAGTTAAACGTGGTCGTGATCATTCCCCCTTGGATTTTTGTTAAATACGTAACGTAGCCTGTCCGGCGGAATATTGAAATGTATGCAAAAAATATGGAAAGTCCAGTGAAATACGGGACGGTTGGCAACGCTAATACGTAATGATCTTCTACCTGTTTACCTTTAAGACAAGACAAAACAAAAAAGCGACCTTAAACCTTGAAAATGATTCACTGCGTGTAACGAAATCAGTGTAATTTTGCACCTTATATTAATTATTCATAATAAAGGAATAAGAATTTTTAGCAGTGCAACAAACTTAGTGTCACGTAAGTTCACAGCATTTTAATATGGCGACTGTAGTTTTGATGTTTGACAACCGGGTCAGGAAAGTTTGTTGCACTACACGCAGGGAGTTTAATAAAAAGTGAGAATGCGTATGTTGCCGGTAACTTTTATTTAATGTAATTTTGTTTTTCGATATAGTCGCCTTTCAGAATAATACACTTGACATATTTTTTCCTCATCTTAACATTACTTGTTAAAAAAAGCTCTTCATCCTGCACACCTAAAATTCCTGTACTCCAGCGACTACAGCTTCATCATCACATTCATCATTACCTTGGAAATAGATAGAAATCTAGAGACCAGGTCGGGTGAATATGGAGAAGGCTCAAGTATTTCGAAGCCAGCATCTCCAATTGCAGCCATAGCAACGGCAGACCTGTAAACCGGGACATTATCTTGATCGAATAAAACAATTTTTGCTAAGAGTTATTTGCATCGAATTTCGTAACGCAGTTTTTTATGTTATCGTATCGTTCTGCATACAAAGAGCCAGTAACAGTAGCTCCATGGTCAAGATATTCAATGATATATATACCCCCTTTACTATCCCACAAAAGAGAGGTCATGATCTTTACGGCTAATCGAGTCGCCTTAAATTTCTTAGGGGTTAGAGCTGATGGTCGCTTCCGTGTCATATAATGTAATTTTGTTCCTAGATCATAATGGTGAAGCCACGTTTCATCCATGGTTATAAATTTAGCTAAAAATGTTAAGTATCTCGTTGTAACAGTTCCAAATAAGCTCAAAAATATTCAGCCCCATTTGTTTTTGTGCATCGGTAAGCATTCTGGGAACCCAGCGCGCAGTTACCTTTTTCATCCCTAAGCGTTTATGTTATGCACGCTACCGGTAGAAATCTTTGTTTCCTATTAAACTAATTGTGATACGACAATCTGCTAAATTATTTTTATAACTTTTTTAATCATTTCTTCGGTCACTACCGTTGTTAGACGACCCGAGCGAGAGGCATCTTTAGTGGATGTTCTTCCACGTTAAAATTCGGCGCACCAACGTGCAACTGTAGAAAACGGTGAATCATTTGCATATAAAGTAGGTATCCTGTAAATTGTGATTAACTTGTTCCGTACTGAATTTTTTTCAAGCACAGTTATTTAATATCCGCACGCAATTCCATTTTATTTTGAAAACACGCTACTTTAATTTACCAATACCAATGAAAAAAAATGAGGTTTCCGCCTCATTCTTACTATCTATCGAACGCCCCTCGAACACCATGTAAAAGAAGTGCGCGACGAAACTGAAGGATATTATGATCATTATATCATCAGCTAATTTGATCATTATGGTATTGCTACTTATCCTCTTTCATTTGTTAGTTACCTTAATCATTTATTGTAGAATAAACTTCGAAGATATCACAGATTAAATATTACACGCAACAAAAACAAAGTTTCCTTTTGATTCCATTATTTTATTTTTTACTTGCTAGTCTAGTAAGTACTCAGGTGTTACCAGTTACGGTGCTATGTAAAAAACGTAATATTAAACTGTACAGTTTTAAATTAGAAGTAATAATTTGTGACCGTATTTTACGATATGAAAATTAACTTTTACGAGCAGTGGCGTGACATAGTACATTATGATACAATAGAGCCAGAGCTGCTCATTGCAGACGAGGCAGTGTGTTGCAGCCCGAGCCGATGGCAAGGGCGTAATTTCAGTATTTTATTCAGTAAATTACAATTTCAATTTTATTCTAAAATTGTACACATTATAATAAATTATGAATAATATAGTAATGACCTAACCAAGCACCTATTAGGAACATTAACAGCTGTGCTAGGTCGTACCTGTGTTACAGCTGCTAACGTCTTCATCTAGTGCAGTGACGTAACATTATTTGTAGTAGGTACCTGAACACTTTAACACTAACACTACACGTTCTAGCACAACAATAATATAATTTATTTATTACACAGTAAGAACAAAACAATAATTAAAATTAGAGGTATGGGTAGGTACAATAAACGAGTTAATTAAGCGGTTTTGTTTGGCTAGAATGTGAACAAAGATAACGAGACATTATAACTCGGTACAAAGAAGTGGAATAAGTTAACAATGAAAATTTTTAAGTTTTCATTTATTTACAGTTGCATTTTAGGTATAACATATTTATCTTCTTATTTTTTTAATTATAAAATTATTAATAAAATAATAACAAATATTTCAATTATAAGGAATTAAAGTAGTTGTGTGGTGTGTGTGTGTGTGGTGTGTGTGTGTGTGAAATTGTAAGTGTGTGTGTGTGTTTGTATGTGAGAGAAAGACAAAGATGATGTTTGTGTGTGTTGCAGGTAACTTAAGTAAAACTATCTAACCTTTTTTTCAGACTCTTCGTAGCTTTGGCTGAGTAAGAATTCGGTTAACACAGATTTACATTTACGTAAAGTAAGAGGATATTTTATATGTTTACTATCTTTTTTATACAACAATGGGCCCAAGAAGCAAAATTGTCTCTGAGTAAATGCTGAAGACAAAGCGGGAGGTAGCACTAGCCTATCTTTGCGTCTTTTCTGTTGAAATTTCGCCAGGTCAAAAGTAGTACTCGAATGGGTCCTAAGAACTGATTTTAAGATAAAAACCTGTCGAACAGTCAGTATTTTAGCTTCAGAGTACAGTTCTTTTGTAGGGTACCGAAATGGTTTTGTGAGCATTGTCTTCAAAATCGCTATTTGGGATCTTTCTACGCATAAGAGGTACGTTTTAAAAGTCACCCCCCCCACATTGTAATATTGTAAGCCAAAATAGAGTGACATAATGCATAATAGATTTCTTTTAAAATGGTCACATCCCTAATGTGTCTTATTCTTTTAAAAACTACAATCAATTTTCTAACCCTACCGGTGAGTACTTTGGTATGCTCCCGCCAATTCAGCTGATGATCAACAAGTACGCCGAGATATTTGGTTACTGATACTCGTTCTATACTGGCTATTTCTACTCGTTTCATTAGTACAATTTGTGGACTCTTATATTTTCTAAATTTGTATTGGGTAAGTCAGCAGAGATTTTGGAAAATCGTATTTAGTTGGTTTTACCTATGCTGAGAGTGAGCAGATTATTACGAAGCCAGGTCATCACCTATCTTAGACCTGATTCAGCGTCTTGCGTAACTTTATTCTTGCGGAACTGATATTCCGTCTCAGTGGATGCGCCTCTTGGCTCCTTTGACCACTCTCTCGCCCGGAATCAAGTGTCATGCACACTAACCGTTTCCTCTGCGCCAATTAATTGGCGTTGTGTTGGCATTATAAGTCAGCAGATTGCGGGATTTTTATGCATCGTACCCGTGGAGACAGCTCTGCTTCAGCTCAGAAGATCCTGACATCTGCGCAGCCGCAGTCACTGAGACAATCTTCGCTAGCATGGAATGTTACATTTCTAACCCTCGAGTAGCTGCCGATGTCAAAAAAAGACCGTGGTTTAATTGGTCTTGTAAAGAAGCTAAAATTTTCAAGCAAACTGCATATGAGGGTTGGACCACGGTTCGAACAATAAGGATCTGAATACGTCTCAGTTAAAACGCAAATTAAATGCTGTCTCGAGGTTCAGTAAGAAAGTAATCGCCAGAGCTAAGTTCCAATTCATCGGCAAAATAGGTGGGCGACTTGCAAGCTATCCCTTGGGAGTCGTGCTTTGTGGTCGCTTGTTAAGCTGCCAAGGGAAACTTTTGTCAGTGGTTGTTACCACCACAGCGAAAAACCGAAGCCGATTTACTGGGCAGTCTCATTGCCTCAAACTCGAATATCAATAACGAAGGAGCTGTACCACCTACTTTACCGTGATGCGGTAAGACTATGCCAGGAATCTCCATAACACAGTGGGAAACCCTTAAGTCCGAGGAGAGACTTTGCCTCTCTGTGTGTGTTCTACCGCTTGTATAATATGTTCTGTGTTTTGAGGAATTGTTTGAAATAATTTCTACAGCTACATTCTACCATCGCTCCGCTCGCCATCGACAGTGATTTCATTCTCACTCTTCGTAATCTAAATGGTCACAAACAGTGCGGTTTGAGAGGAACTTACTCCCGCGAACGCTTAAGTTTTTTCCACAACTTAAGAAGAAAGTGATTAGATTTTTAAATTTCCTATAAGATGTGATTATAGTCCTAATAGTTTAGGTTCTAATGGTATGTTTACACTCTTGCATTCAACGCTATGCTATTGGGCACATGTACGAGCACAAGCGTGTAAACAGTTTGCTTTGTCCGACAATGCGTTCCGAGGCTGCGTGGCGCAAAAAGAACTCCTAATAGACTTTATTATCGATATCGATCCGCATGACGTCAGTGCTAAGTCAATCTTTATCGTAACTAAATGATTACATATTTTACACAAAATATCCCCCAAATCTTGATTTAGCAATGAAATATGGTATTAAATGAAGAGAATAATATATAAACTACAATTCAAATTCATTTTTACGTTAATTTTTCGGATTAAATTCGATAAAATATAATTAACAACAAAGCAGTAAAAAAATCATAAATTACCGGTAAAACGTGTATTTATTCGGATTATTGCGACTTGTAACGTCACATTGGCTCACAAATAGATACCAAATTTACAATTTAAATATTCTAAAATATAAATCAAGGATTCAAGCAGGAAAACAGAAAATTCCAATCGCTATAAAATAGACCCGCCGATATCGCCGCTTATCAACGTAATTATTGTCACATTCGGCCATTTTCTTCTATCTCATTTTCTCATGGGCACTATGCACTTAATTTAGATTTCTCGCTCCAACGCTTTATTAGTCTTTTGAATGTAGTGAAAAAATCCTACGTCTATGGATGGCACTGGTGTGCATGGAAGTTTGCCATAGAATCCTATTATCTTTACATAGAATTAAGATATAGAAGAATAATGGACTATGTCTATATTTTTTGTGTCAAGATTCGATGAAGTTTGGATTTAGAATGTCATTCAAAATCTTCTAGAAAATATTTTAAGGGTCCACAAGAGAATGGGAAAAAACCATGCAAAAGGTAAGACATTCTAATTCAGACCGCAATCGAGTCAACATCTTTGTATATTTTTTTTATATATAAATTGTAACATAGAATAATATTGAATGTAGTATTCTGAAACAAATAAAGTAAGCTCGCCTCCCGACTTCATACGGCTTGCAAAGTTATTAAAGAATTTAATTTACATCCCGATCGCCCAAGCGAGGGGCCGAAGCTAAATCCCGGGCGACGAACCCCTCACAGTAGGCACATTTGCAAGTATCAGACTTGACATAGTAACTTGCATCTTATTGTTACTCAAAGTAACACACCTATACCTATAAATAGTATATACCTATACCTATACCTGTACCATACGCATAAAAGTTTATAAATGTACTTTGCAGCAATATAACTGACAAACTTATTGAGATGTAAATTTTTAAAATTGTTGCAATATAGTAAATGTGATGTTAGGAGCGCAATATTGAAGCAATGTTTATTTTAAAACATTATTGTATCAAATTACTGTCACTTGCTAACAAAACTGTCTGTAATATTATACGCAGTATAAAATAATATTAACTTCTCTACAACGTCACAAATTTTCTAATTTTGTTAACTAAATGGGTTAAATATGATTTTCGTGATATTGCGGAATATTTTCTTTAAAGTATTTAAAATGTTAGGATACTGAATCACAGCATTCGCTAAGGATTCTAAAAGCAAAGGTTAATAGGTTCCGTAGCTCAGATCCGTATTATGTAAGAAGGGGATATATAACAAATGTAGCTGTGCTAAAACAAACCAGGCGGTAAATATGTTTCATTTAAAACTTAGGTACAGTAAAGTTTCATTTCTAACGTTTATGTAACATTCGAACCAAAACTTTCTGTTAATTTACAAATTTAAAGTGCAAAAAGATTTTAGTAATTCAGCTTGAAATAAAGGCAAATGCTCACAAAAATGTGGCACGAAAACATAACCGCGCGACGACACGCGCGTTTGTAAATCTAAATAGGCAATGAATTTTAGTAAGGTAGTTTAGTTACTGAGTAAATAGAATAAAAATGGTCATGGATCATTTAAGCAATTCCTACGTTTTTTAGTAAACATCCATTAAAAATTGTCACGCGCCGCCTCTAGTCAGGACTGGGCAAGTTACAGGGGATACTTCTGGCGCGGCCGTTAGGGCTTTGTTTTGGGATTGCTAGAAGCTTATTGTAATGTTGCAACCTAGCATTTGAAGCTTACAAGCCCCCACATATAATGTTTAGCAATGTTATTACAAGTTTGCTCTGAGCGCGATCTGCGAGACGTTACGCCCAGGGCTGTTGACCACGCTGCCTACTGGGCATCAAGTATTTAAAGGGCCATCGACACGAAAAGAAGAAGGCGATTACAAGTTTGACTTGCTTAGTTTGTAGGTAGTATATAAGAGGTGTTAGTGGTTACGTCAGATTGCATCAATGTACGCAAAGTATCTTAGCACCTCATATGTGAACTTTCGAATAAGCAATTATACCATTTAAAAGGTCATGAAACGTCAATATATTTGATGATTTGGTCAGCACTAGAAAAAAAGTTATTAACCGTTAAAGATTCTCACAGGGTCATTTACGAATCTTAGCACCCCAACTTTAATAAAATAAAAAAATTCAAGCTTTGCTCGATAGGAAATCATCCACTGATAATTGGTCAGCTAAAATAAACAATTGGTCAAATTAATTTCTATTAAAAAAACAATAGTTAAGTCGCGTGTCAGAAGGTAACGCAGTGCTCTGGGCCCGTTGCGGTTCGTTTCAAATATGATTTCTACTAATGCATGTCAAAGTCAACGTCGTAAGATTGAAAATTGCTTAGTTGGCTGCGTTTCAAATAAGCCACATAGTTCTACTTGTAAACTGCATAGAAAACATTGCCTGTTTTCCAAATAGGTAGGTAGAGACTAAAGAATTCCACTTGCTACAATCCTGGTACGCTTATTTTGCTTATGGATTATGTAGCAGCCAACGACCTTGAGAGAGTGGGCGATCTTTAGCAAATCCCGTCCCTCCACCGGCTGTAAAACATCGCGCTACACGGCACGGCGCGTCTATGACAACGCATGAAAGAGTAAAAAAGTTACAAAAACAATTCACGAATTATTGCCTAGTTGTAGGTACATACTTTGTTTTCGATAAATTGACGTTTGATTTTTTTCAAGAAATGGTAATGAGGTTTTACAGTAATGGTAATGAGAAAATAAATAAATGGTTATACCATAGATCGAAATGGTAATTTAAAAAAAAGGTTGTAAAATCAGCCTTATTTTAGCCTCTATCCAAGCCTGAACACAATATAAAAAATATCTTCATGTATAATCCAAAACAATTTAAAACTTTTGCTTTCGAAGAAAATTTATAGTAAGTATGCAAAACATTACAATAAAGATTTTACACAAGTCTTTAATATTTATTGGCATACTAAAATGATGATACTAAACCTTTATTTATAATAAAAAGGTACGGTTCATAATCTACTAATATATTACTTAGTATATATATATATATATTTTTCCCCTTAAATATATATAACCCTTCAAAAATCTAATAACTTCTTTTCACGTATCACATGGTACCCAGCCCCCCTATCATTAGTTTGTAAAGCTAGTTGTAAACCTGACTCAAAATCTATTTGCAAATCTTGTAAACATAGCCTAACTTTACTTAATGTTCACTTTTTCTGGTAATTTAATCATAAAATACTTACATGATTACCTTTATTGTCACATTTTTCAACTGGTTTTCAAATCACGACACTGATTAAACCTAAAATCTACAAAATTCCAAATTTACGATGAGAAATATTATACGTATTTATGTACATGTTGCATAGACTAACAAAGCGAAAGACGCGCGTCAAGGTCATTTTTGTTTACCCGAATTGCAAAAAGATTTTGAGTCAGGTATAGCTAATTTACTTGACGATTCGAAAGTGTTCTTAGTAACCCATTTGAATAAAACGATTTTGATTTGAATGACTTCTTTCTTGCTCCTTGGAGCTCATTCTACAACCTAAGCGTTTATTTTCTCTAAAACCATACTGTACGTAACCATTTAGATTTTAAGATGTGAGGATAAATTTCCTGCCGATTGAGATCGGCGCGATGGTAGAAAGTAGCCGGGGACATCATTTTGAACAATTCCTCAAAACATATTGATTAATATAACCAAGCGAGGCAAGAAGTTCTATTTAAAGTAATAATAGAATACTTTGATAATCAGCAAACAACTACACAATATGTATTGCAACACTTAGTAGGTAATATACATAAGTTAGTAAGCTACTAAACACAAAGTCAAACACGTGACAATTATTATTTTTTGTTTTTATTTAGCATAGAGAGCGCACCATTTGAAGCGTCAAATATCGTCAATCGTGAGAAGAAATTCAGATACTTATTTAAGAGTACTCCGATATTTAATAGTGCTTGTGGCATTAGCGCCATCATTATTACATTCTTGCACAATCATATCTATATCATATCCATACTATCCATGAATATAATAAATCTTTTAAACATCGGTTACTTGAAAATTTCAACTATAAGTCGGTTGTTTTCCATAATTTAGGAGTTGCCGTTGAAATCCTACACCGATGACCGAATTTAGGGCTGGTAAAAGCTAGTGTAAGTGTTAATTGTCACGTAGATATAGAAACTGAATAAGGAAATAAAATAAGCAAATTTAAAAGGTTTAACTGCAGCCTTGTAATTTGCTACATAAACAAATATAACCACGTAGTACACGTTCTAATATCTATGTATTTTAGCAACAGTTTAATTATTAATTAGTAATACTATATTCCTGTAACGTTATAAGATACATATTTTATTGTCATTATTTGTAAAAAATTGTGTATTATAAATGCGATAGTATGTCGTTTGTTCCTGCATCACGTCATAACGGAGCATCTAATTGAGCTTATAACTTCGCACAGAAATAATTAAAGAGACGGAGAATGACGTACAGTACAGTAAATGACAGTAAAAAATGGTACAACCTCGCAATTCTTTCAAGAAAAATGGATTTTATTCAAAATTTGGGATTAAACTCTACGTACCATCCACTTTAAAATCTACCCTATGCCGATGTGTGGTTTTGACTTTTAGGGGTGAATACTACCCCTAATTGACAAAAATTAATAAATTCACAAATGTAGGCATTTAAGGAATGAAAAAGCTTTTGATTAATGATAGGTATATAGTTACAAAAACTATTTGTGATTTTTCAACCCCTATTTTATTCCTTACGCCCTCTTTGACCTAAAATTGAAAAAAAAAACAATATTTTGATTTTATTTCTTGTTTTGATAAATTATAATATTTAAATCGTACTCATCTTAAGGGAATTGTTATAATTAGTTTTCATCCCCTAAAAACCTCTCCTATTACATTAAAATACAAAAAATATCTAAAAACGTTTTTTTTTTTAAGATATAATGCTTAATTACAATACATTATTAATTTTTTTTGAGTTTATCTCAGAACATGTATTTCCAAATTTTCATTCCTTAAAAATTACATCTCACCAGGAAGAAGGGAGTAAAAAAAATACAAAATTATATCCTTTGGGATCGGCATGTAGATGTTGGTCTTGCCGCGCGTTGAGTTTGTGAAGGGGGGGAAACGCCACACACCCACACACACACACCACACACACACACCCACATACACACACACACACACACACACACACACACACACACACACACACACACACACACACACACACACACACACACACACACACACACAGACGCCTTCACCAGGTGCCAATGATAAGAACACTATTAGTATACATGTATAGTATAGGTACGCATTTCTCTGCTCCAAAATTAAAAAAAATGTGTTTGGTTTTTTTAAGATTTCTCGGATGAATTTCGGCCTATGGAGATAAAATAAAAAGATTTTTGTAGGGAATCCCATTGCCTATGCTCATGTTTTATATTTCTCAAACCCTAAATTTTATAAAGGTAAACGGTGAAAGGGCTCAAGGGTGGTACTGATTTCGTATCAATGCTAAGTTTCACAAGCCATATCTCGAAGCATTTTAAAGCTACAGTAAAAAATATTTTTGAATGAAAATGTTAACTTTTTGTACTCTAGCAATTATAGCGTATATGGTTTATTTTCTGAGTTAATTTGAAAAAAGTCAATTTTTTTGAATATTTCAAAAATACCTAGTTCACTTTGATGATATGTTTTTTCAAAACTAAGCATTTCAAATCGGTCAAACTTTTGGATCATATTTATAAGGTCAAGATAAAGTCATTTGTACATTTGTGACATTTAATTACAATTAGGGTAATAATGAGATGCGTTTCTTTGTTCATTTTTGTCGTAAAAAATATAAATCAACTTTATTTTCGTCATAACTAACCGTTAGGTTTTATGCAAGAGAACTTTAAAAAAACGCATTTTAAAGGTTTTTTAATGTACTTTAAAAAATGTTCTCTTTCATCGTTAAACGGAACGTAACGTTTTTTCGTATAGAATGATGAAATCTGTAAATTTGTCGTTAAAAAAATAAGGCTTACCTTTATAACTTTGTTTGTATTGGGTCTACATAAAAAAAATAAAAATAGAAATTATTTGATTTTTTTTAACCTACCATTTTGATAATTACAGATTTTTTAATTAAATCAATAGTTTAAGAGTTATATGTGAGAAATCGTCAAAAAACGTGGTTATTTTCGAAAAAAAATAACATTTTCGATTAAGAATATCTCAAAAAGTATTTATTTTTCGAAAAACTTCTATAGAACATTTTTAGCTTAAAATCTATCTTTCTATCAATTCCTGGTTTTTTTTTTTTTTATTTATCACCACCTAGTTGGGGTGGTATTCACCCCCCGCGAAAATGCACACCTTGGCATAGGGTAGATTTTGCTTCTTGGGGTATTCCCTACTTAGGTACTGTTAAATTTCAGCAAAATCCATCTTTTTTGAAAGAATTGCTAGCCAAAAGACTTTTGTTCCGTAAAAATAGAAGTTTATGCAGGAATGACCGAATTCCACGTGCATGAATTATAGCCCTGTGGCTTGCTATTGCAATTTTCTTACTATAATTCGGGAGTGGTTGAAGCCGTTGGCAACAGCTAGTGCATATATAAATACATTCATAAAGACACACATAAATATACATAGAACACAAACACTGTATTAAAAATGTATACTACTAGAAAATATATATATATATTTATATATGTATATATATATATATATAAAAGATACCAGTATAATTATATAATAATTATAGTATTAATAACCTGCTGCAATCCATCATCGGCCAGCGCCAAAAAGGCTCCAAATGCGAGAGAGAACATCACACAAACGTACACACATACCCATAAAATGGATTACTAAGAATACCTTCGAATCGTCTGGTGAATTAACTACAACTAGCTTTACAAACTAGTTACAATACTGTTTTATTGCGTGCGTCCAATAGGTCCTCTTTGTTAAATCACAAACGAAACATAATATTATAGTGAATCAACTAATAAATACATGTTTGTATTGAAATACTGAATAAACAAGATTTACAATGTAAATAGATTGATTTAAAAAATAATCAAAATTTAGGTAAATAGAAAAGTGGAAATGGTACCTATGCGATTGCGAAACTAATGAATATTCTATCATCTAAGAAGTTCACATTAGTATTTAAAATAGTTCAATGGCTACGGAACCCTAAAAAAACAGTCAAACTTTATTTTGCTTATAGTGGAAACGCGTACGCCAACTATTCCTCTCCTGGCGCTGACTTACCTTCGGGTTCGAGACTAACGCCGGTCGTAGGGACGACCCCGAGAGCGACAACCCAAGCCGACGCTCCCTGTTCCCTGTGCTCCAATTACACTGTAATTGTTTTTGTATAGTAATTATTGTAATAAAATTAGAACGTTCTCACCAATTTTAAGTCAAAACGAGTCTCCGAAATTACACGCAATATCAACACCATATAACAATACCACAATTTTCACATCCAAAACGATCCAAATATATTATGAAGATGCATGATTTGTCCAAATGCCCAAAATTTGATTTTTCTGACGCCGTAGTATCAAGTATACGATTTAAGTAGGTATTTTTTTTTTTCGTCCAACGCCTCAGCAGTAGTAACGCTTGTCCACCAAATTGAAGTCTTTCTCTTGAAGTCTGTAGACTGTTGATAGGTATTTGCTATGGTTCAGGATAATGTTGATGTTACAGATGTCGTCTTGGTTAGCGTCTTTTGCAGATCAGCGAAAAAAGTCCTGTTTAGAGTTTCTACTCGAAGGACCAATGTTTGGATCCAATGCCCTGTTCCTTTGGTCCAGGTATTATTGGAAAGTAAACTTCGTTAGGTATGCTGGTAAAATATAATAAATAATAAAGGGGAACAGGTAAAAATGACTGATCGTTAAAAACGAATGCAAGGACAACTATATGTTAGTGATGCGCGTTGTCTTGAGTCCAAAGTCCATCTTGCGTCGCCCCTCCTCCGTCGAAGCGAGTTGGCAAACGCCGTAATTACCATATAGGTATTGCATACCTTTCTTATTACGGCGGCCAAAGGCGCGCATTGATAGTCAAACACAATCTATAGGTCTCCATCAAACAAAAAAAATTTTGTATAGGAGATTATCATAAGACAATAAGTATAAGTAATAAGTATAGTTTATGAATAATTATATTACATTTTAAACATAATAAGACTTAATAGTATTTTAAAACAAATATACAGTATAATTTTAAAATTTAAAGTTATACTATAAATATTAATATACAAACTATACACTTACTAAATACTTATCTATATGCAATTTGATATGTTATATGATCATTTTCAGCATAATATTAATCTATAGATGCTGGACACAGACCTCTGCTGCTGTGCCGACTGTTACTATCTTGATTAGACCATTTGTTCAACTGGAAGGAGGCCGTCCTACGCAGCGATTTCGGATACATCCCTGCTCTCAATTAAATTTCAGCTATCATCGAAAATGAAGATCTCGATGAGACCTATAATTTGTGTAAGGAAACTACTACGATCAATAGTTACAGAGATATAGCGATTTATAGTTTGACAGCTGTCATCAGAAATGGAGCTCTCAAATAGATCTATCACTTCTGTAAGGAATTTACTAGTCTACTATCAAAAGTTACAGAGATATAGCGATTCATAATTTGACAGCTGTCATCAGAAATAAAGATCTCAATAAGATCTATAACTTCTTTTTGAAAGCTACTAGTCTACGATCAATAGTTACAGAGATATAGCGATTTATAGTTTGACAGCTGCCATGCAAAATACAGATATTGACGAGATCTATGACTTCTGTACGGAAACTACTAGTCTATGATCAATAGTAACGGAGATATAGCGATTTATAGTTTGACAGCTGTCATGAAAAATTCAGATATTGACGAGATCTATCACTTCTATAAGGAAACTACTAGTCTACAATCAATAATTACGGAAATATAGCGATTTATAGTTTGACAGCTGTCATCAGAAATCTCGATTTTGTCCTATCACTATGCAAAAAATACTTACAAAGTGAAAAAAATCCCAATTAACTTTTTGATGAATTTGAATTTCAAGTACACAAAACCATTAAATCAAACCAAATTTTTATATTCAAAAACCCTCACTGCGTTTATTCAACTCACTACAAAAAAAAATCCGTCGAAAACATTTTCTTTTTAGAGTAGGCTTAAAATGCTTTTTCATTTTAATTTAGTAAAATCCATAAGTGCACTTATTAAAGTGCACTGACTCTCTCTTTATTTTTTTTGAGTAAAGCTATCTGTTAGTGATTGTACCATTTCTGGCGAGTTGAGAATCTGGCTAGTTGCTTATAAAGGGCTCTGATTGCCAGATACATTCTTCTTCTATGAGGTTTACTACCTTATTATTTAAGCGGTTGACAACTTATAAAATAAGCCTTATGTCTTAAATGTACCTACATTTTTCTTTTTCATTACTACAGCGGACGGTAACTGTTTAAAAAAGCCATTTACCATAGGGGTTCGATTCTCGAGTGGTCTACCTATATGGTGACACCTCTTATTGCCAGGTATTGTTAGTTAGATGATGTAGTTAGGTCAGGTATGCTAGTTATTGATAGGATTCTCAAATTAAACATTTGTTTTATTTATAAGTAATAACTAAGTTTGTAATTTTAAATTTCATTTAACTTGTAAGTTTTAGATTATTTCCGTTTAGGAAAGATCCCTCGCCCTTGTTAGCTCAGGTTTTTTCCTTGCAGGGCGAGCGGGATATTGTAGCATAAAACCTTTGTAGAGGGGGCTGCCGACCTCTACAATGCTTTACTTTTAATTTTTACTTGCATTTTGGCTAATTTTCAAATTAGCTTATTATTTGCTAATTGCAAATTATTTTGCAATAGGACTACTGACTTTTATTTGTTTGAAGTCAGTAAGTTTTACGATTTTTGAGAACTAACATCATTGTTTAGATTCTATTTTTTTGTAGGTCCATTTTTGATCTCTTCAACCTCATCTTTATTTACCAATAAAATTACAAGTGCTTCTAAAAGAATCTTTTATTAAGTATATCACAAGATGTCATGGGTTGGGGACATAGGAGTCCGACCCCGACGTGATACTTAAACGGTTAATAACTTTTTTCTAGTGCTGACCAAATCATCAAATTAATTGACCTTTTATGACATTTGAATGGTATAATTGGTTATTCGAAATTCCACATATGAGGAGGAGCTAAGATCCCGTAGCCCTGAGAATGCTCTAAGTACTGTCGGTCAGTGTACCATGTAGCAATGATTTGCAGTAGGAGCCACTAGTGGCGGCGCTGCGGCGCGGCGGCGGCGTTGCGCGCTGTGAGGGGCGACCCGGTGGCTCGGTCACACGGGAGCGCCTCCACATCCGCTAGCCCGCGGATACGCTCGCTTCCGTCAGACGCACCGACACCGACACTACGGAGCCGGTTCATATTAAGTATCAGACTTATGAGCGACAAGTAAAGCGTATCATAATGCGTTTTTTTTTGTTCACTAATAAGAACATAATAAGACTACCTAGCTAATAAAGTACCTACATGGCAGTTTCAATAACTATTTACATAATTGGCAATTCCAATAGCAAATCTTAAATTGTTTTGTATTCGATGCATATTTGCTATTAAGCGCTGCAACATTTTACTTGAGCTTAGCTTTACTTCTTCCTTAACTTTTGTCTTCAGCTCCTGAATATTGACCGGTGCCTAGCCCTATTGCAGCGAAAGAAAATAGCTGGTGTAAAATCAGGTGATCTAGGTGACCAGGCCTTGTCCCCCGACGGGTTACGACTTTACTGGGAAATAAAGTCCTGACCCTGATCATTGACGCTCTAGCTGTATGGGCTGTAGCCGTATTTTGTTAGAACCACGTTTCATTATTAGGCCCATTATTTTTTATAAAGCTCTGGCACAAAAAAATTTTTGACATCGCTATCTAGCGATCACTGGCACTTAGTAAGGCCCGATAATTCGTGTCACTTTAAGACTTTGCTGCTTTTGCTGTGGATTGCTGGTCTAGTACCTACTGACAATTCTGTCGATTGTCTTAGCAAATCCGCATTCTTCCGCTATAGAATGATACCTACCCCCGGCGTTTTCTCGTGGACCCATTTGACCCACTAATGGGTTCAAATGTTAAAATACTAGTCGACGACGAAGTCTAATACAAGACGATAATTAGTCGTTTATTTTTATCTCCAAAAATATTGATCTTACACTAGTGTACTAGTGTACTAGTGTACTAGTGTACTAGTTTACTAGTGTACTAGTGTGTAGTAAGTTCTTTACTAAAGTGATAGATCTCGTCAAGTTGTATATTTCGGATGGCAGCTGTCAAACTAGAAAGTAGAAAGAACTAATACCATAGTATTGTGTAATTTCTGATCAGAGTTTCATGTTGGACGTAATGGAATGTCTTAGATACATCACAGCAAACACCCATCACCCATCAAATATGTGCTGAATAAGCCTAACGCCAGCATCGTTTGTTAAACGACTCTTTGTTAATTTAAAATTTTTACAGGTAGATAAGCAGTAATCTAAATTGTGAAACATGTGACTGACTTTTAATATTAAGCTATAGTTTGTGGCTTTTAAACCTATATTACCTCTTCTATAAAGTATAAAAACCAATTAATATGCAAATAGGAACAGAACTAATTTTAAAGAAGCTCATGATACGTTAATTTTGATAATTATTTAAAACATATAAATTTATTCCCAAGGATTTAGATTTAAAATTGATCTGTTGTCTAAAAAAATAATTCGAAATGCTTGATGTTTCACCGAAAATATTCTAAGAAAAAATAACAAATTGTGTTTATATTGTGGCAGTCATTTACTAAAGTTTCGATGCACCGCCAACAAAATCTCCTGAGCCAATGGTCTGCTGGTAGAGAATGCCGCACGACATTAAGCTCGTAAATGTATAATTTTTTTTGTGTAAAGAGAATAAATTAAATTGAAACAACAACATGTAGTCTAGATTTTCCCTAGCCCTATTAAATTAAAAAATTTAGCTTTAGAAACCTAGATGAATGTTATCTATGTATATGTAAGTAAAGTAAAGTAAAGTTTATTTCTTGTAAGAAAAAAACAGCAAAACTGTTACAAATTATTTGAAATTTGTTAAACAGATAAAAAAGCAAAAAAATCACAAAGATATATTGTAAACGGCACTACCAGACCTATTGTTGAGCGGCACTACTTAGTGTCGTTGGTAGTGCCATCCATAATAAAGGTATGTAATCATGGGATCATATCATTTTCCCTAGCCCTATTAAATTAAAAATTTAAGCTTTAGAAACCTAGGTGCATGTAATCTATGTATATCTGCCTATATTGTAAGCGGCACTACCAGACCTATTGTGTAGCGGCACTACGTAGTGCAGCTGGTAGCGCATCCACTACTACACAACACTACACTAGTACTAATTAAAAGTCAAATTCACCATCAATATATTGACATCCCAATTTGTTATATCAGTTAGTAGCTTGTTATGAAACGAATAAGCTCTAGAATTAACTTCCCAACAAGGGTTTTCTCTCGGATTTTACCTGAGGTCCCACCAATATGACGCACTAGTGAGTCTACAATCAATAGTTTCAGAGATAAAGCCCTTTATATTTTGACAGCTGTCATCTGAAATAAAGATCTTGACGAGATTTATCACTTTGGTAAAGAAACGACTAGTCTACAATCAATAGTTTTCGAGATATAGCCCTTTTTATTTCGACAGCTGTCATCGAAAACAAAGATCTTGACGAGATCTATCACTTTGGTAAAGAAACGATTAGTCTACAATCAATAGTTTCAGAGATATAGCCCTTTTTAGTTTGACAGCTGTCATCGAAAATAAAGATCTTGACGAGATCTATTACTTTGGTAAAGAAACGACTAGTCTACAATCAATAGTTTCAGAGATATAGACCTTTTTATTTTGGCAGCTGTCATCGAAAATAAAGATCTTGACGAGATCTATCACTTTGGTAAAGAAACGACTAGTCTAAGATCAATAGTTTCGGAGATATAGTCATTCTTAGTTTGACAGCTGTCATCGAAAATAAAGATCTTTACCTTCTTCCGATGGATTGGACGATAGTTTTCATAGTACTTGTTCTCTTCCTCTTAGCTCCACTATATCCTCGTACTTTTGAATAATTTCAAAATTTTTGATATTATCCACATTAATGCCCAAAGTATTCCGGCTAATTTTCCTGATATTTTAGCGTCTTTTGAAAATAAAAACATACAGGCCATTTTGGTCTCCTGGTTAAAACCATCTTAACCCTCAACTTCTTAGTTTCTTCCTAGTTTCCAACTTATTCGCAATTACAATATTGGTAGGTGTGGTGGTGGAGTTGCTATTTACCTTCGATCACACATCCCATTAGCTATAGTAAGCACTTCACCTCAACCACCTCCTGCTAATATGGCAGAGCATCTTTTGATTGAAATTACTATATCACACATTAAAATTCTTCTAGGTGTTTTTTCCATCTGTACTTAAAAACTACTTTAATTCTTTTGAAAATATTCTTGAAATATACACGGCTTCCTATGATCTCACAATTATTATGGGTAATTTTAATACTTGCTTGATAAAAGATGGTAATCGCACAACCCGACTCCGATCAATTGTTAATGCCTGTAACATGCAAATCCTACCTTTGAATGCTACTCACTTCTTTCCAAGCTGCGCTTCGTCGCTACTAGACCTTATTATAGTTTCCTGTCTTGACTTTGTCTTCAAACATGGACAATGTTCCGCAGATGCTTTTTTTCTGTCATGATCTTATCTTTCTGTTTTATAAAATCGCCCTCCCATAGCAAAACCGAGCATACTCCTCCAGCGCAATTTTGGCGGCATCGAGTTTTTACGACAGATGATGTTGATCAAAAAGTTAAGATATTTAATTCACAATTAATAAATCTTTACGATAAACATGCCCCTATTAGGCCTGTTAAAAATAAACATCTTCCAGCGCCATGGCTATCTGACGAGATTAAATCACTGCAGGCAAAAAAGTGTAGGGCTAAAGCCAAACTTAAGTTTAATTATTCCGAAGATAATCTTGAAAAGAATAGAAGCATACGAAATCGCTGTAATAGAGCGTGTAGAGATGCACAACGACGCCATATCCATAATTCAGTTGAAAATGAGGATCCAGGCAAAGTCTGGAAATTCCTAAAGTCATTAGGAGTTGGGAAGTCACGGCAAGACTCCATTCCTTGTACTTTCAATATTGATTTACTATATCAACACTTCACTACCTTCTCTACTTTCGATAGTAGACAAAAAAGGGAAAACCTTGGCTAATTTTTCAAATATAGTAACTTAACTTCTTTTGTTTTTAATCAATTCACTGATTATGATGTTAAAAAGGGCATTAACTCCATTGCTTCGATTGCCGTTGGATGTGATTGTATTGGCTGTAACATGATCCTTTCAATTCTTGACATAATAATAAGTTGATACAACTTTGAGATCTTTCTTAAGCGCTTGCATGGGGCAGTGGACCACAGTCCTTCGTCAACCAGGGGGACGAGATGACCACTTTGGACCGCAGGACTCTATCAGGATTAAGCGAGGCATTTTTCAGGGTGACTGTTTGAGTCCTTTGTGGTTCTGCATGGCGCTGAATCCGCTCAGCACAGCAATAATCTACAGCTTTCTGAGACAATTTCTCTCAGGCCTCTCTCCGAAGCAGAAACCTATAAATATCTTGGTATATCACAGTCGTTAGGTATCGTGGATGGGGACATAAAACGGACGGTGAAGGAACGCTTCTTCTGTCGCCTGGCAAAGGGTTTTCTGGGGCGGCAACAAGGTGCGCGCCTTTAACGCCTGGGTGATGCCCTTGCTGACATACTCCTTTGGCATACTTAGGTGGACTCATACTGAGCTGGACGCCCTGGACCGAAGGGTCCATGTACTGCTTACTGCGCATCGTATGCTACAGCCACGTTCGTCTGTTATGAGACTGTATATCCCACGGAAGTGTGGAGGTCGCGGATTTTTAAATGCCAAAAACCTCCACAACCGTCAGGTGTGCAGTCGTAGGGACTATTTCCTAAGCAACGAATGTGGGATGCATCGTGACGTAGTTGCGGTAGACACATCCTTCACCCGCTCTCCTTAGCAAACGCGAACTGGCGCAGACTTATGGTATTGAGCACAGAGGATCGCATGGCGGTATGGAAGAGTAAGAAACTACACGGGCGGTTCTACAAGGCCCTTACAGGACCCGATGTAGACCTGCTCTCGTCGATGAACTGGCTACCTTCCGGGGATCTTTTTGGAGAAACCGAAGATTTTGCCTGTGCAATTGCGGATGATTATCATGACGAACAACTACCGGAAGGACGGTACGGTCGACATTTGTCGGGTATGCCGCCGTCCCGGAGAATCACTCAGACTTATTATTACTGATTGTGGTCGTCTTGCTAACAGTGAGTACTTGCATAGGCATAACCTAGTAGCTAGGATTTTCCACCAACGGCTTGCTCTTTTATACGGTCTTGTGGATTTCGAAGTGCCATACTATAAGTATACACCTGCGCCAGTTCTCGAAAATGGTCGTGCCATGCTGTATTGGGATCGATCTGTCATCACGGATAAGACTATTGTAGCTAATAAGCCTGATATCGTGTTGATAGATCGATCGAAGCGCCAGGCAGTGCTCGTCGACATCACCATTCCCCATGACGAGAACCTCGTGAAGGCCGAGAAGGACAAAGCCAGCAAATACCTTGACCTGGCACACGAGGTAACCGCCATATGGGATGATTTGAATGGTATAATTGGTTATTCGAAATTTCACATATGACGTGCTAAGATCCCGTAGCCGTTACACAATAATTACCTACAACGTGTACAACGTCCTGTCGTTTATGAGTTCCTGGTACTTTTTAAGCGTAGAAACTAGAATTTGTGCGACGCTACGCAAAAATAGAATGACTAAAAGCTTTTACTACCCTGAAACTACTTCTAGGCATGAGTAGGTACTCATATAAAAAGCAGCAGCAGCCAACTTTTTCAATTCACTTAACATTGCATGCAAAATGGTTTAGTGACATAGGTACATTCACTAACACCGTACATATATTCTATTTTAAACAATAACTACCTATTTAAAATAAGCAATTAAAGGCACAAGCAAAAGGTCTTAAACTATTTATCTTTATTCAATAAAAATCCTCACAGAGACATCACCTGTAGGTAAAAACAGAAAAAAATATTAAGATATTTCATAAAAAAAAATTGTCAAAATGACCGGTTATCGACCCCCACATAGCTGAGCTTGAGGAGAAGTTCTCTTCAAACTTTAACTTTTCTGTGAATTTCTGAAAGCTGCTGATATTTCAGGTTAATGATTTCACCCTTTGGTTCCATTTCTAAATGCTTGTGTACCCTATAACCCCTTCAAGGGATTTTGGGGTATTCCATTACATATTGTTTATATAAACTTACATGGTACCTATTATTGTTAGTAAAGTATAATAATATTATATAGTATTAACAACCCGCTGCAGTCCACCCTCGCGCATCGGCCGCCCTGTGCCAGAGAGGCTCCAAATGCGACAGGGCGCATCACACAAACGTGCTCACATACCCATATGCATACACACTCACGTTTTCACCACGAAGTAGTCCAGCTCCCACACGACAACCAACAAATGCACACCATTTAACTTACTGTCACTTCGGAAACAAGCCTAATGGAATAAGTGACAAGAAACTTCCCGGGTGTACACCTGTTATCATCAATCACGCAGGAACCAAGCTACCAAATACACAAAATCTCTGCAAATATGTGTAACCACACATACATATACACATGTGCATGTCTCAGCGCCATACCCACCCCCATCCAGAGCCTCAACCAAGCAACTAAAAGCGGACGACTATCCATGGTGCAGCCCGGACTTCAAATAGTCCTATAATATTCTAGCGTGGCTTATCTTCTTCTTCCACCTCAACAACTGCCCCAGCGTTACCTTGAACGCTAACTAACTACAATTAATTATGGTAGGTAGTTACGACTAGCGGGGCTGCCAGAGACTAGGGGCCGTAACTTTTTTGTGCAATGCATAAGGAGGGTTGTGCTAATAATCGCCCTGGTTGGCATGCGGGTTGGTGATCACAGATTGAAGTTTCCTCAGTATGGTGCTGCTGCCCACCATGTGGTGTGTCACTTTGTCGCCTTGTACAACACCCACGGGAGGATTAGGGGTGGTGTTATTCTATTCTGCCGACACACCACCAAAGAGTAAAAATAAACCACGCACCTGGAATATAAGTTTTTTCTTCTCCTTGAAGCGGAATTTCAAAAATAATAGATTGTATCACACTGGATCAAAATAATATTTTTATACTATTGCCACGCGAAAAAGGTTACTTTATTCATCAATAACAGTGAATAAAACACACTTTTACTCACTAAAGAAAAAAAAATAACAATGAATAAAACTCACTTTTACTTGTTAAATTGTTTTGTTTGTTATTGTGGTTGTTTTAAGTCATTGTTCTCTCATTACCCGATAATAATTACCGAATATACACCAAAATGTGAAAATAGTACTTTTTAATTTCTCGCAGTCATTGGTAAAAATTAGAGTAAATGGTAAAGAAAAAAATCATCTAGGTCCTTTGTAACCCTCGCTCCGCTCAGGATTCTACTCTAGCATCCTTCGCTGCTCTCAGGATCAAACTTAGTCCCTCGACTTAAATTCCTTATTTTTTTTCACTTTTTTATGTATAATCTACTGTTTTATGGCGAGGGCGCTATTTTGAATTCAGGATGGTGCGAAACGAATAGTTATTTGTTATACAAGTGAGTAAAAGCGTTTTTTGGCAGTGCCAGAGTGATTTAAATATAGACTACTGAGCATAGCGAGGGATTTAAAGGCACGAGACCGAAAAAATTTGCTTACGCGTCCAACATACAACTTTTTACCTCCACCAGCGAGAAAAATATTTTCACTTGACTTTTCTGGTAAAAAGTTAAGTTCGGCATTGGAGACTTGTTTTTTAATTGAGGTTGCGTTTGGAATTGTACCTACTACAACCTCTGCCATTGCTATCAAAACAACGTATGATATTTTTTAAGTTAGCTGTATAAACTTTTAATAATACTAATAATTTATAAAAACTCACTTAAAAAAGAAAAATGCTATGTAGTTATATTCTTAATTAAAATGAACAAGGCTAAGTCATTGTATGGTTTTTTTTTTCATAATTGGGTTCATTCCAAAAGTCAATGTTCGAACAGTGAATTACTTTGCGTGACTAGTCAGCAAAATTCGATTTGTGACACACTCTACTTTTTATCACCCTCTATGAGAAAATAAATAAGTGTAACTTATAAATAAGAATAGTACATTTATTTATTTTATTAACAATACTTGAGGAAAACGCACTTTTTTTATAAAAGTATCATCACAAACTCAAATTTGAGTATATATATATAATAGTATCACAAAGGCGGAAATTGGTCGGCGCGCGGCCAGCCAGTTTCATTATACTACTTGTTACTTGTTCATACAATGTTCAGGATCGATCTCTATAATCCATATTCCAAATTGAAATCACTTTGCGGCCCTAGGGATTGAAAGTGCAACTTTAATCCCTGTTTACGAGGAACCAACCAGCTCTTTTTGAATAGATGTGATAAAAAAATGTTTACTTTGCTGCAAATTTTTGGCAATTCACTTTAAAGAAAAGAAAATACTTGACTCAATGTTCTATATGCGTAAATTGTGTTATTACCTACTGTTAAGTATAAAACAATTTATTACCTAATAAATATAAAAATACCTACATGATTTCTTAATCAAGGATTTTTTCGCGTCAAAACGATTCTTGAAGTATTTAATCACACCAAAAAACAGAATGCCTACTCTAGATCATTCAGCTGTCACCTATATCAACTTACACCTATATCAGTATAGTGCACAAAAAAAGGTAGGTAACTTATTTTTTTCATATGTCCTGTGCTTCGTACTCGCGATTATTGGTATGAAATTTGTAAAAAAAGTATGTGGACGAAATATAAAAAAATGAAGGAGCATATTTGATTTGAAAACCCATCGGCGATAAATTAGTTGATATAGAAATTACAGAATGTTTGATATACTTATGAAGATTGTTTTTTACAAAAAATAAAAACTTATCGAAGATTATCCCGTTTAGTGTCTGAATAAAGTGTCTTGGTATTTATATTGACCGCACGTTATCTTTTATCTTAAATTAGCCGAAAAATCTTTGCTTCTGTCGGAACTCTGAGAAGATTACAGAATCTTTTACCTGTGTCAACTAAAATTGTGCTTGCTCAGTCTTTACTTCTATTATGCTGACGTTTGCTGCACTAATCTGACAGAGGAACAACTCAATAAACTTTTACAAAATCTTAGCATTCGCCTCATTTCTGGACTTCGAAAATATGACCATGTCTCAGAACTTCGTACAGAACTCAAGTGGCTTCCAACCGACTTCGCCGGAATATATATATTCTTTCACTCCTCTATAACATGCTATATAATCCATCTTCACTATGGTATCTAAAAGAGCGCTTAAATTTCATCAGATCGCCTTCGCTCGTCTACTAGTCTTCTTCTTAAAACACCTGGACAGTACTAATTTTTACAATCGTTCTTTTACTGTAAAAGCCATTAGTCTATGGAACTTCCTACCGATAAATATAAGGCAAATACAGTCGCTGCCGTCGAGTTTGATGACGATATCTTATTTTTTTTAGTTTTTCGTAGCACTTTAACTGTAAAGAATATCGTCTTTATTGGTTTTGCTATAAGAGCTACCATTAATATTGGATTATACGTTTTCTGGAAGTTATTTTAAAGGTAAAGAGAGTTGTGTGTAGAGAAGAGAGTTGTGTAGGGTTAGTGTGTGTGTTCGCGGGCGGGCTTGGGGCGCCCATCCCTGGTGAGTCGCAGGTGGACGAGTCGGTGGTGCGTCGCGAGCACACCGCGCTGCGCGAACCGAGCCCCACACCGCGCGCACGCGAACGGTCGCTCGCCTGTGTGCGTGCGGATGTGCGACACCAGGATCTGATTGCGCTGCACAAGTATCAAAAACAAAAACCTGAACTACCTACATCGATCACGCTACCTACTTAATATTTTATAAAACTGCAGCGTTTGTCGGTCGGTACAGTCAGCTTACGGTACTTTATTGTTGGTATTTTAAGATCAACTCCACTACCACAAATAATGAAATTAATCTGCCACCTTATTTTGCGACAAATATAATCATAAATAATCATAAAATTTCTCCGCTGTTTAAGAGTTTGATAGGGCTGGTACTCCTTGGCGATTAAATAAAAATACTTAAAATTCGTATCTGCAGTTTATTGCGGCAAGATGACCGAAAGTAAAAGTTGACAGTGTTACAGATAATAAACTTAAAACTACTTGATGTTTAGCTTTGTTGCCAATATGCTGCCAGCCTAAAGAGAATTGTAGGTATTCCTTTCCTAATGCTTAGTGCATTAGCAGATTTAATTTTACTTTAACAAAAACCTATATCTAAAACTTTATAGTAAACAAATTAAGTACATATAATAACTTTCTTTAAAAAAAAACTAGGTATTGTGCTTATTATATTTAACTTATAAGTACTGGCAAGCCAGGCAAATATTTAATGATTATAATTTATCTTATTAACACTGTTTGGAACTTAACTTTTAGTTGTATTTTAAAACTACTTAGTTACATTGCATAATAATATGATATTAGCACATGATACATGATATTCTTATTGGGCTAGAATGATAACTTTTTATATAGGTATGCCGTATTTTAACATTTTAAAATTACTATGCAGTTAGACAATAGATAAAACAATAAATAGAAAAGTAGTGCCAGCTGTTGTTTATTTTATGGTACTAAATATTTAATGAACCGTAGAAAATGTATGAAAGCATTGATGCGTATAGATGAGGCAAGAGAGGTATGCCAGGATCGTAGCAAGTGGCAGTCTTTGGTCTCTGCCTACCCCTCTGGGAAACAGGCGTCATGTTATGTATGTATGTATGTAAATATTTAATTAGAATTAATTGTTGTCTTCTATAGGTAAAATACAAATTTTATGGATGGCGCGAAGATGACTCTTATTAATAGGGGTTCTGACCTCTACTGTCCTGACTTTTCCATCATGACCAGGGTATAATATTACAATTATAGCCATCGGCCAACACAAAGGAGGAATGTTATCTTCTTTTAAGATTACCAGACTTCCTAACTTTACATTACCTGTATCATTTAACCATTTAGGCCTATTATGTAGTACATTCAAATAGTACTTGTACCAACGCTTCCAGAAGTTTTGCTTTAAATTAGTACATAGGTGCCAAAATTTAAGTTTGTTTTGTGGCACTTCTTTCAAATCTATTTCTGGGTACATTGTTAATGGACTACCAATAACAAAATGACCTGGGGTCAAATAACAATAGTCGTTTGGATCCGACGATAGCGGTAATAGTGGGCGGCTGTTGAGGACAGCCTCTATTTCAGTAAGTACTGCTGACAATTGTTCATATGTCAAAACATTATTTTGTAATATTCTTTTTAAGTGGTATTTAGTGTTCTTCACTGCTGCCTCCCAGAGGCCACCAAATGTAGGCGAGTAACTAGGTATGAAATGAAAATTATTGCCTTTTTGAGAAGCATATTCGTAAATCTGTGCTTTGTGGTTCTGCGAAGACTGCGTTGTCGCAAGTGAAATGAATTTCGGTGGGCAGCCCTCGCCGCGAAATCAGTCTTCTGAGACACGCTAAAAAGATTTCTGTGGTGAGGTCCGAAGCCAGTTCTAAATGAACTGCCTATGTCGTGAAGCACACACAAACTAAAATGTAACCTTTAACAATTAGGGATCGTCTGACTCGTGAAAGTTCAACTTGGATCGGCCCAGCGAAATCCACTCCGATTTTTTGATAAGGTCGGCTAGTGGTAGTTACTCTGCTTGCTGGCAAGGAGCCCACCAGTTGTTTTGCTACTGCTGCCTTGTGTCTCAAACAAGTTATACATTTATGCGTGATTTTCTTAACTTCTAACAAGCCATTTACTATCCAAAAACGTTGATTTAAATTTGCAAGCAAAAGCCTAGGCCCTGCATGTAATAGCCTTTCACGCTAATTCCTGATAAGCAAATTTGTGATATGGGAACCCTTAGGTAATACGATTGGGTGTTTATGAGAGTAAGCAATATCTATTAACGTGATTTTTTTTTTTTTTTTTTTAATACCACTAAGGTGGCAAACAAGCTTACGGCCCGCCTGATGGTAAGCGGTCACGGTAGCCTATGGACGCTTAATAAAATGATAAAGCGTGATAAAGCCTTCCACCGAAGTAAAAGCCCTAGCTCATCAATAAATGTGTTAAGGTTTGCTAGTTAGCCCTTTAAATGCTTTGTTGGTATTTTATTATTAGCATTAAAGAATAATTTAACTCTGAGCTTTTCAAAAAAATTGTAGCAATTTTTTCTTTCTTTTTTTGATATTTTTAAAAATCTAAGTATATAAGCAAAAAGCCTAACAATTTTATTAATGTTAGAATAATTATACAAGCGCTTAAAAACATACTCAAGAGGATACTGAGTACATACCAAGTTGGTGGAAACCACTGAGCAGGGTCTCACCTCCGGAATATCTCATCAGCTGTAACTCACTGCAATTAAATTTATAGTTATGATTTTGTAGTAATGGCGGGCCTCTCTACCATAGATCTTTACTGCAAAGCTCTGTTGGCATGACACCTTTGCTAGCAAAATCTGCGGGATTTAGGCTGGTTTTAATATATAACCTGTGCTATCTAGCGGTTTATTGGCGAACAACATTTACTCTGTTCCCCACATAAGCATCAAGTTTTGTTATTTCAGAGACAAGCAATGTGTGAACAATTTGTAAATCGCTGTACAAATAAACGTTCTGTATATTAACTTTAAGTTGTAATACATCATAAGTTTTAGCAGCCAGTTTCGAAAGCAAGCATTTAATTCAAGCCTTGGTACAGTCATGCCTTTTTTTGTACAGGGTTTATTCTCGACTTTGAACATAGCAAATATGTATTTGTGCTTGTACCTGAAGAATTGGTGAGTCGCATGTATATGTTTTTGTGCTCGATGCATCCGCAAACCCGTTCAGCTCTACTGTATTTGAGGATGATATTTCTGGGTAACAAAATAGGTTTCATGTTATTTAAATCGTTAACAAACTGAAGCCACTCTGATTCTACATTCGGAGGTGGGCGTTCGTTCCAATTAGTAATGAATGTCCATAGTTTCTGCATAATAGCCTTTGCAGTTACTACGATGGGACTTACATACCCCATTGGATCATAGATTCTACCTATAAAGCTAAGTTTGCTTCTTGTTGTTACCTTTTGTGAGTCATATGAACTCGGGGCAGAAATTTTGAAATTATCATTTTTTATATTAATTTGTAACCCTAATGTTTTCATATTAAAGTTTTCTCTTTGTAAATCTAAGCTATCAGAATGTTGCTGATCTGACGGGATGTTAGATAGAATTTGTTCATTGTTTGAAGCCCATTTGTGAGTTTGAAAACTTCCTAACTTGAGTAATTCACATAATTGGTTCTTCACATTGATAGTGGTATCTAAATCATCATTTGAATATATTATGCCATCGACGTATATATTATTTTTGACAACAGATAAAGCTAGTGGGTGTTGACACTCAAACCTAGTTGTTAGTTCATCTAAACAACGTGTTGCCAAGTAGCTTGATGATTTTAATCCATATGTAACTGTGTCCAGTCTTATAAATTTAATCGGCTCATCAATCCTATCTTTCCATAATATATTTTGCAATGAAGTAAATGTAGGATCAACAAGGATATTTCTGAACATGCGCCTTATGTCAGCGGTAAATGTGTATTTACCCTAACCGAAATAGCAAAATAAAGTCAAATAAATCACGTTGAACTACTAGCCCATTCAACGGTAAATAATTTAATGAAATCCTTTTATTAGTTCGCATGGAACCATCAAAGACTGTGCGACGCTTTGTTGTTTTGCTATTTTCATTGACAACAGCATGATGAGGCAGAAAGTATACTGGTTGTTTAATTAGATCGTAAGACTCAATGTCAACATAGTGACCATGATTGAGTGCTAAATATTCATGAATAAAATTCTGATACTGCATGAATAAATCAGGGTTTGCATGCAGTTTCTTTTCTAAGTTTAAATATCGTTTCAATGCAAAATAAAAGGATTCTCATTCACAAGAGTGTCATTAGTTTCTTGCAGTGATAACTTTAATGGTAAATTATCTACAAATTTTATTATTATTTAATGTAACAGTACTTTGAAATATTTGTTCGCATAGTTCCCGTTCTGATGTGTTTTCATTTAATATTTCAGGTTCATTAGTTCCAAATTGGGCTATGGTTACACTAATATTTAACTCGCATTTTAATACAACTTTATTACAGGTTGGTTGTGCTAGGTAAGTGGGTAAGTTACCTCCAGTTATATGTCCAAATACCGTGTTAACAAAATAAAGTTTATGCAGTGATGATACAGTATCGGTTTGTGCGGGCAGAAGTGCTGGTCCTGTGTGGCCAAACTGTAACTGTTTGCCGGGCAACAGGACAATAACTGCATGCTGGTGTTGAGGCAATATGTGCTGCCACCCTGTTGTTGCTTGAGTGTGTCGGCTGGTAAGTGTGACATTGCTCTGTGTTCCCCATAGCCAGAGCTCGTTTCTCTAAGAATTTTAGGAAATCTTCCAGCTTGGGGTCTGTCTTGTAATCCCTCTCAAGTTGGTAGGCGCGCGTAGTGAATGAATCTAATTTACGAGATAAAATACACAATAGTATCCCAGTATTTAACATTAGGATCGTGATTTTTTATTGCAGCAAGAGTTTGTTGAATTGAAGATAAAAAGTTCCTTAAATTATCTGCCGTTGACCTAAGTAACGGCTTAAGATCAAGTAAATGCCTTATATGTTGAGTGGTAATTTTGTAAGTATTGTTATACCGTTCGTCCAGAATTTTTAAAGCCTCAGCATAGCTATCACAAGTAATGGGTAGATTTTCAATAAAATCTAACGGTTCGTCTTTCAGGAATGAGCGCAAATAGTACAACTTTTGGATATAATCTATGCTATTATCATTATTAATCATTGATGAAAAAAGGAATTGAATTGAATAAGTGACATGTATTCAGTGAACTTACCACAAAAGGACTTAATAGATATATGTGGGAGTTTTTCGTTTCGTGGTTGGCGGATGAGGCGAGATCGGTAACGGTACTCTACGGGAATTTATCTCTTGGTCGATGGCGGCTATGATTGTTATATACTTATGTTCCACTTCAGTGGGGTCTTCTTCATCATTGGAATTAAAACATAAAATTTCTTGGCACAGCTTTTCGTAATTTGAGAAGGATGTAACTACAGTTTCTCTCTTGTTTTTCAGGTAGTCCACGGAATATTGTGTTAAACCCTCTACGACTAAGGATAATGCCCTCGTGATGGCAGCCTTTATGTGCCATTTTTTCCACGCTGTAGTTTGTCCCCAACCACGATTATAATAGATTTAAACTTGCCTACTAAATAATATAACTACACTAAATGAAATAAAAAGGTTATAATTTTACAAGCCAAACCCACGCCAAACCGCTAAAACAAAATAGTCGAATTTCCAAGTTTCGGTTCTTCAATGCTTGTTCTGTTCGCGTCGTGTAGAACGCAGCGCCCCCGCGGATTGACGTCTCGCTCGGACTCGCTGAAACAACGATATTTCTTCTTCTTTATGTTGCGTGTGTAAAGGATTGCGTATGCAACTTGACTTACTTGATAGTCTTCACACGAACGGGAATGTTATGCGGCGAAGTGCAGGAGTTCGTCGTTCGAAGAGAAAATGGTGAAATTGTCTTGCCTTTTTTTGTAGAACTTATGACGAATCTTCTTATTTTTCTTGCGTCACGAAGCAAACACTTACTCGAAGGACCATGAGCGACATTTCTCCGCTGTTTTAGAGTTTGATAGGGCTGGTACTCCGTAGCGATTACATAAAAATACTAAAAAATCGTATCTGCAGTTTATTGCGGCAAGATGACCGGAGGTAAAAGTTGACAGCGTTACAGATAATAAACTTAAAACTACTTGATGTTGAGCTGTGTTGCCAACAGCATAAAGGTACGTAATGAAGGGAATCGGGTTCTTGGTATACATTAAAATATAGTACCTATTGAAGATTGTAAGTAAAAGTGATGAAAATATGTAGTCAGTGTTGCAAGTGTTCGCTAGTCAAAAATTACATAAGAGTACCCAAAAAGTAAAATTTTTCGGAGAAACGTAACGAGATTTTCTAAAAAATATATTTTCTGCAATATTTTAGATCTAAAAAAACCTAGTCAAGTGCTAGTTGGCCTCGCGTATCGAAAGGTATTTAAAAAGTAAAATTTTTCGGAGAAACGTAACGTGATTTTCTAATAATATATTTTCTGCAATATTTTAGATCTAAAAAACCTAGTCAAGTGCTAGTTGGCCTCGCGTATCGAAAGGTATTTAATAGATTTTTTAAAAGTTTAGTTAATTATCCAGAAATTACGACAGCACAAAATGCCCACCGAATTAAATTATGTAAAAAAATACAGCCTGCATGTTTTTTAAGGAACCAATTAAGGAGAATACGAAAATGCATGCACAGAAACAACAAATTTCAACCATTTACAACGAAAAAAAAAAACACTTTATAAACAAAGAAATAGTTACGAATCCGTAGAAAGAAATGGCTTCATTACTCAGCATTTGCTAAAAGAACCTACAGCGCTGAGTTTTTGTCAGAACCTAACTCACTAACAATATATACATCAGCCTATCGTGGACTGTCCACTGCTGGACATAGGCCTTTCTTATTTTGTGGGCTATGTCGGGGACTTTAGTTTTTTGTCGGATTATATCAGAGGATTCACCTTTGTCAATGTCCGAAATGTCCATGGTGTAGTGGTGGGCCAAGGTGACTATTTCCTGTTTGTTGTGCCAGGGGCTTTGGCACTTGTATAAGCACAAACTTTCATGAAACTTTTCGCCCTCCGCCAGTATCTCAGAAAACAGTGCTTTCGTCAGATCAAAACGTATTTGCTTTTTGACTCGCTTGTTTAGAGTATGCAATTCCAGTGACGCTACCGGCATCTCCTGTCTCTTCCTCATAAGATCCTGAGACTCGCTAGAGATTTTGAAATATGTACTCTTTCGCGCTTGCTGGCATAATCTGCGGCCCTCTTCATAGACGACAGTCGCGGAATCGTTCTATTTTTGATCGAGAGCCTCGGTGGTTTTCAACCACTACAATTGGTTGCGAAGTTTTAACTACACTTTCTATGAACCCATCATGGTTTAGCGCAGTGTTCGTGGCACTTTAAATATAGAATAATAACAAATAATTTTGGCAATTATGGAAGTCCTCCATAGCAACAGCGTAACTGGTCTTGGAAATGTTATTATTGGCCCTATTTATGTCATTATAAGGGGCTTCGACCTCATTATCAGAATAAGCCCACGAAGTCGCATAGATCTGCACAATCTGTTTTCTCCTTTTGCTTTTGACGTCCAATAACCCAAGTATATTGGTATATAGGTAGTAAAATAAGTGGCCTAACTTTAATATTTTGGTGTTTTCTCCTTTTCTTCTGTCGTCCAATAACCCAAGTATATCTAGCTAATTTTTTTATATTTCTACACATAACTAAATCTTACAGGATAGCTGAATATCAAATATCTACATATTTCTACAGTTACATAGTCATGTTATTCAGTAAAGTGAGTGTTGTGACAAGTGTAGATAAACTCACTTGTAAATCGTTTATACTCGACAGCTAAAAGTAATATTTTGAGTGGTGTAACGTGAAAGTATCATAAAAGGGTCAAAAGTAACGAAAACTGTTTCAAAAGTAACGTTCTGGCAACACTGCATGTGTTCGTGTAGATACTGACATCAAAGAGTTTGTCGCAATGCGGACAGGCGAAGCGGCGCGGCCGTCGGTACCCCTCGTGCGCAAGCCGCCGGTGTTCCGCCAGTGACCACTCGTTCACATACGCCTGTCAGAACAACGTTAACTTATTGTAGGTACCTAAATAATACCAGTATACTTATCTAACTTTCCCCGGAGGTAATAATCAAATATTAGCAACAGGTGACGTATCCGAGTGTTGAAGTTCAGGGAGCTTATTGGGAACAGTCTCGAGCTCAATGTCAATTTACTAAGATTTTCATTGAAATACAAAAATACATGAAGTAAATCAAAAGTTTATTATACATCATACTACAAAATGCTTTTGACGTGACAACGTCTTATAAATTGGTTTGCCGGGTGACACTTCAAGAAACTGCGTTACGCTCCGCTCACGTTATGCGCTCACAATGAGAGCGAGTGAGAGGCACGCGCCCGCCTAAGAGCGAGAGAGACAGACATAAAATCATTGTCACGTAAAACTTTCGCCCGTATACCGACTTTACAGGCAACCAGTTTTTTCTCAGGGTTTAAAGCACTAATACTATCACTATCAAGGCTATGCTTTAGCAAAGTTGTAAACTAATAGCACTTAATACAACTTTGTAGATTTCTTTACCAAAACTTAAAAAAAAAAAACAGTGAAAAGGGGTCACATTAGGATTTTTTTATCGAAAGCAAAGGTGAAGAGAAGAAACGGTAAGAAACTCTTCAGCCGTCGCCTTTTAAAATTGTACTAGTTTGATTTTACTAATCAAAGTACTCTTGTATAGTAGTGCACCTAATACACCTGGTATATCGTGCTTGAGTGGCGTGTCTAAAGCTCCATTATATATAATTCTGTATATTTTTCTGTAAGCTGTGTTCGCGGGCGCGGAAGTTTATTGAGACGCGAGTGTCGTAGTGATATCGTCTCGTCAGAGTTGAATTCTGTGCCTGTGTTGCAATAAAGGAAAGAAGGGAAGAGACAACGGGGGCGCAGTATTCAATTTATACCATAGTAGTAAATATCATCGCAATTGTTATTAGAGCTACTGGACGGTCGTGTTTGGCACAAGGTTAATAATTTGTAAATAAGTATTTAATTGCTATTTATTCAGTGTAGGAAGTATTTACTTTTCCGACTACATTTTTTCTACTTGTTCGAATATTACTCATTATATTGTAAAATCTGCTTAGCTATGATAGTTTTCTTCTTTAATTTTGTTATTTATGCTACTCCCATGAGTTTTCACACACACACCCAGGAACAGCCATTTAGCTGGCTGTGGAGGGGACACTGGGTACTTTTGCACTTTAAAGCTTAATATTTAGCAAACGCATCGCTGAATCGAAAAATGGTTATCACAACATATTTTTCAACGAGCTATCCAACGGCACCCCACACTAGACGAGAAAAAAATATTCATCCCCACTTCACGTGTCGGAGAGGTAGGCATCCTAAAAAAAAATTTTGTTTATTTTGTTTTACCACTTTCTGTCTATGCATTTATATTTAGCGCTGCGCCGGTACGAAAAAAAATTAGTCAACTATATTTTCAGCGCAGGCAATAATTACCACAATTACTACTCGTGTCGTGTTAGTTTAAGTCAATTGTTATCAGAAGACTTTTGTTTGGATTTTTTTTTTAACTATTTTGGTCATTATTTTTTATTTTTATTTAATATTTACCATGGCCAGTTTTGTTAATCAATCTTGGGTTATGGTTGATTGTAAGTATATATTTTTATGCAAATGTCCTTTTACTTGCAGATACCGTCACCGGAAGAACTAAATATATTCATTTATTAATTAAAGGCAGATTGTGAAGTTTATAATTTTTATTATAATTTTTTCGGAAATCCTTCTGTTCTTTACATACTAAGGTAAGTAAAAGTATAAAGGGTTTTATATACATATATGACGGAGTTATGCCCGAACATAAATTAAATCAATTATTTAGAACTAGTTATAAGCTATTTCTAGAAGAGTATAAGTCGCTTCTAGAATATATCTGTAAATTTGTATGCAGCGTTCTGGTAAAAATGGCTACTTTTAGCAGAGACGCTATACAAAAAGTTATAAATTTACATAAATGGCTTATTACTAGTTCTAAACAATTGATTTGTAACATTTTTGAAATATGCTTTGTACAACGAGGAAATAATTCGGCGGCGCTGGTTAGGTAGGTTAAGGCTTAAGGCCATCCCCAAATTATTTATCTAATTGTCGGCTTTTGCAAATCGTATCTAGTTCTTTAAAACAAATTGTAAGAAACCTTAGGTCTTGATGTATATTTCGTTCATTTATATTTTGAAAATACCGAATAATTACCGCGAGCCCAGCTCTATGAGAGACTGATGTGTATGTGGTTTGGAATTTGGCTCCCGCGCCTATTTTTTTATTAAATAAATTTAAACGCAACTTTATTATTTTTAATGTGTAGAATATACCATAATTTTTCAAATTGATATTTAATATTAAAAAAATATATTATGTTTTGTACTCTTTTTGGACCAAGTCTGTAGGTAAGTACCTTCATTTCCCAAGTTTAGTAAGACGAACACAACACGACAATACATATTTTTCACCTAACGTCACTAACATACATTACATTATTTCAGGTTGATAAAGTATTTATGTATTGATGACCCCTGTGATACATTGTATCTATAGAACGTAAAGCTTTACCCTAGACTTCTGCAATGTTTAAATTAAAAAAAACATAAAATTTACATGCAAATATCAATAGAAAAAGTAGTATCGTGTATTTTATGAACTACGAAATTAATTAATTACTGTATCTAAAAATACGTAAATAGTTTAAAAAAATATCTTCTCTTTGCAAAGAACTGTAACGTTACACTTTGGACTATTTATATAAAATTTTAACTTTAATTTCCTTATACTAGGTATTTTATTAGCAAGACAGTGCACGAACACGAGGAATTTGGTGTGTAAAATTATAGGACTGTCTTATTTTCATCTGCCAGCGCCCCCTTCTTGGTCGGCCAGCAGCGGCGAATCAAAGGAGCACGCACAGCTACACGGGTGCATTAAATATTGATTTTATGATTTATATTACTTTGTACGAGCACTAAAAGGTAAACCAAGTGTAATTTGCATTGTTTATGTAATATTCTGAGACATCGATCAGTAATATAAGTTATTCAATTACAACTGGCAAAAGCCAGAAATTTTCTCAGAATATGTGTTATATAGGCGGGTTTCCTAACTAATAATAGAAATATAAAAGCAAAAACTAAAAATTTAAGAGGGCTTTTTAGAATAGGTGATAATTAAATGATACTGTAATAAACAGAACATTAACGAGTATGAAATTCATATTAAATATTGATTGAAAAAATTTTACACATTCAAATAAAAGTATTGTGATCCGATTCCTTCCGTTCCGCGCGGCTGCTCTAACAATATCGTTTACACAAAAGAAATTTAATCATTTGCATTTAATGTGCTCTATGCTCCCTACGCACGCATTCCATCTATCTGTTAACTAAAAATGAATGCTTCTCTATGCTCCCTACGCACGCATTCCATCTATCTGTTAACTAAAAATGAATGTGCTCTATGCTCCCTACGCACGCATTCCATCTATCTGTTAACTAAAAATGAATGCTTCTCTATGCTCCCTACGCACGCATTCCATCTATCTGTTAACTAAAAATGAATGTGCTCTATGCTCCCTACGCACGCATTCCATCTATCTGTTAACTAAAAATGAATGCTTCTCTATGCTCCCTACGCACGCATTCCATCTATCTGTTAACTAAAAATGAATGTGCTCTATGCTCCCTACGCACGCATTCCATCTATCTGTTAACTAAAAATGAATGTCCTCTATGCTCCCTACGCACGCATTCCATCTATCTGTTAACTAAAAATGAATGCGCTCTATGTTAACTTTGGCGGCACTTACGGTCCGCATTTAACGCATTGGCTGCACATGCTCAGGAGGTGGAACAGTGGATGTTCTTTAAAAATATTGAATAGCTATTGTGTTTTTGGTATATTTATGTGTGTTTTGTGTATGTATTTATATATGTACTTCGAATGCAAGTCAGTAACTAAATTTTAATAGTTGATAACTTTTTAGGTTCCCTTACTTTGAATGGAAAATAACGGAACCCTTGTAGGATCCCTTAGTTGTCCATTTGTCTGTCTGTAATCACCCTTTTTTGTCATTAAGAACTTACATTTGCAGTTGGACAATTGACTGTGACGTATATCGATGTACCTATAGGAGATCATTAATTCAACACAGTTAAATTTGTCCTTCAATATCTATGTAAGTACTACCAACAGACCCAGAGTTTTTACGCTACGCTAAAGAACAACAAAGCGCGGAAAAGAGATATACTTATTACATGAACGCTGCTCACGAGAGAAAGAGATAGATAATAATGTACGGATATATATCGATTATTTATTTATTTATATTATTTACGCTAGGGCTTGAAAAAACGATAACGTTATAAGTATCGATCATATCGATACTTTTTGAGAAAAGTATTTATCTACATCCAGAGAAGCGAAAAAACAGCTAATTCATTAAAAAAAAACATAAAACAAGGTGTTAGAGTTTTTCACCGTAGTAACTGAAATTACAAAACCTTTACAGTGCAAATCAAAAACTTATCTAGGTATAGGTAGTTCGAGAGACACATCCGAACAGCATGCGCTTCTGAGCGCAGCTGCCACTAGCTGGGTTTGTTACCTTAATTTGCCGCCGCCCCGCATTGTCTAACGCGTTATATGAACGTAAATATTGTTATTAATTTCGTAAGTAATTCAGAAATGTATAATTTTATTTTCGATAATATTACATGGTTCAAAAACTTATATTTAATACCTGTTTTATAAAAGTAGTAGTACTTTTTAATGGAGTAAGTAGAGTAGGATTTTAATGGAAAAACAGACAGACGGACGGACGAACGGACATAATTGACTATGGCAACCTAAAATTGGAGAATTATTTTTAGGGGTATATCTCTCTCTCTCTGGCCAGTTTTTGTCTGGTCCAGCGTCAGATCTGGAGCATTACATTCAAGACAAGTGCTCACCAAGATGAATACAACTATGTAAATCAAACACCATCCACTATTAACAATATTCCAGTTCTATAAGGATTCCCCTCAAATCGTAAAGCATTAATTAAATATAACTACTTGGAAACGTTAAAATTTTTTAATGTTTACACCGGTCACATCAAATCGCCAGCCAAAAGTCATAAATAATATATCGATAATGCTCAATGTCGGTAGTGTACATAGACAACACTATTCTCAACCCACACAAAAACAGTTATTAATACTTACGCAATTTTTTTTTGGTATCATCACTAAGCTGACATTGAGTACCTTATACATCCTATATCTATGGTACTATGGTACCTACTACCGACTTCGTAGATTTTTAGGGGTAGCCACTAAGCTGACATTGAGTACCTTATACATCCTATATCTATGGTACTATGGTACCTACTACCGACTTCGTAGATTTTTAGGGGTAGCTACCCATACATTGAAATGGCGGATGAAAAAAATTTTCTTCACGTACCCCATCCATCATTGGTTTGGAAAATGGATTTAAGGTTTTTTTATCAATATACCACTAAGGTGGCAAACAAGTTGGCGGTCCGCCTGATGGTAAGCGGTATCCGCAGCCTGTGGACGCTTGCAACTCCTAGGGCATCACTCGCGCGTTGCCGACCCTTCGAAGTCCTTACAGAAAACCTCGGCAGGGAGCTCATTCGGCAACCTGTTTGCGGGAGTTCTAAGTTTTTCTCTGAAAGTTCTTATGTGTGATAAGCAATTCCCTGCCGATGGCGAGCGGTGCGTTGGTAAATAGTAGCCGTGGGGATCATTTCGAACACTTCCTCAGAACACATTCCATTGTACAAGCTGTTTTCTTTAAAATTTTATGTCAAGCTTCTAAAGCTTTCTATTTAAATTTCTCCAAGACATAGACAGTACTTACTTATTATAATAAATAAATAAAAAAAATTATCCATTATCATCTAAGTCGTAGTACAAGCTTCTGGCTTAAATTTGATTAAAATATCGAATGAGAATCGAAATTATGATGGTGACTAGCTTCAAATAGTATCTGAATATTTTCTCTTTCTATTTACGTATGATGAACGATGTACATGCATTGAATATTTAGTGTCAGGAATGAATGCTTGGAGCTTGTTTCAAAATTATTGCAAGAAGTCATTTCTCTAGAAAAGTCAGAATATCGCATTTTCGTGCGATGATTTTCTACGATTTTAAATGTGGCCTAAAACCTGATGAATTTTGATCGACTTCAAATGGCTTTTATGGATGAAGGACCTTCAAAAGCAACCATATACCGTTGGTATAGCGAGTTCAAGCGCGGTCGCCTTACTTTTGGCGATGAACAAAGAAATGGTCGTCCTACGACGGCTGTCACGGAAGAAAGTGTGGCTGGCAGTTTGTTCGTTCGTTTCAGCCGAAAGACGTCCACTGCTAAACCTAGGCCAGCCTCATATGTCTCCACAGCGGCCGGTCCTGTGCATGGCCTACCCACGCTGCGTCTTCCGATCCGTAGTCGCCACTTGAGAACCTTTCTTCCCCATCGGTTATCGGTTCGACGAGTGATGTGGCCTGCCCATTGCCATTTCAGTTTGCTAACTGTTTGAGCTATGTAGGTAACCGTAGTTCTTCGGCGAATTTCCTTATTTCGGATTCTAATCGCGCAAAGAAACACCAAGCATATCTCTTTCCATAGCTCGCTGAGCGACTCTGAATTTATTTAAGACGCCAAAAGTAAGAGACCACCCTTCTGTTCCATAAGTCATCACTGGCAACACACATTGATTATAAACTTTCGTCTTTAGGCACTGAGGTTTATTGGACGAAAAGATGTTGCGTATTTTCCCGAACGCTGCCCAGTCGAGCTGGATTCTTCAGTTAACCTCTTTCTCAAAGTTGGACTTACCTAATTGGACTATTTGTCCTACGTATGTGTTTTCGTCAACAACTTCGAGTGTAGCGTTCCCAACAACAACCGGTATAGGCGCGACATGGACATTGAACATCACCTTCGTTTTATCCATGTTCATTTTAAGGCCAACCTGTTGGGAAACTCTGCTGAGGTCTCCGAGCATCGTGCGTAGGTTTTCCAGCGATTCTGCCATGACCACTATGTCGTCAGGAAATCGAAGGTGAGTGATGTACTCGGCATTTATGTTGACGCCATATCCTTCCCACTCCAGAAGCTTAAATACATCCTCCGACGCAGTTGTGAACAATTTCGGAGAAATAACGTCTCCCTGTCTCACACTTTTCTGCAGATGGATTGGTTTCGTATTCTGGTCTTGTAGTCGGACAGACATCGTGGCTCTGTTATACAAACTTTCAGCATTTCTATGTACCGATAGTCAATGTGGCACCGCTAGAGAGACTGTAACACCACCCGGGTCTCGATAGAATCGAAGGCTTTTTCATAGTCCACGAACGCTACGCAAAGAGGCATATTATACTCCTCTGAGTTCTGTATAATCTGGCGCAGCGTATGTATGTGGTCCTTGGTACTTAAGCCTTATTGGAAACCGGCTTGTTCGGGAGGCTGGAATTCGTCAAACTTGCATTCGAGACGAATCGTAATGACCCTGGAAAACCACTAATAGACATGGCTCAGAAGCGAAATGGGTCTATAGTTCTTTAATATGGTGAGGTATCCTTTTTTGAGGAAAAATATGACCGCGCTTCTGCTCCAAGCTTCTGGCGTAGTGCCTTCGAGGATAACAGAATTAAATAGCCTCTAAAAGACTTTAAGTATCGATGTTCCACCCGCTTTCAGAAGCTCTGACGTAATTCTGTCATCTTATTGTTCTTAAGCAGCTCATCAGGTTTTAGGCCACATTTAAAATCGTAGAAAATCATCGCACGAAAATGTTCTCGATGCAGATCTATTTTTAAATGAGACACGATAATTTAATTTGGCTCTCAAAAAATGTGGAGGGAAATTCGAAATTCGGACAGCGGTATTTTTACTTTTAAATAAACAAATTTTTCATAATAACTACAGGTGGCCAGTGCCTTGTACATAAAAACTTTTTTTCGCAAAACTTTCTGCGTGGCCTGGTATATATAGTAGCTCCATATTTCTGTAGCAGCACATTTTCAAAAATTGTACAAAGAGGACACTAAAATTATCAATTGGTGGCGCTAGTTACTCGGGGTAACTCTCATGAGCAATATATATCTAATGCAACATGTATTTTATATATAGTAATATATGTATGTGACAACAGAGCGAAGCAGTACTTTAAGCTACGGTGACTAATTAACACCAGGCGGTCCGTAAGCTGGTTTGTTAACATGGTGGTACAAAAATTTAGTATTTTCTTTGTATACTGTTATAGTATTAGCTAGGCTGCGATGACCGCTTGCCATCAGGCGGACAAGCTTGTTTGCCATTTTAGTGGTATAAAAAACCATTTACTGACTTTTCTACAGAAATGACGTCTTGCAATACTTTTAGAAACAAGCTACAAGTAAGGAGCGCTGCCTAGGCGCTTTAATGGTGGAGACAAGTTGATGGTCGAATCAAGTAAAATACATGTTGTTAAGTCGACGGTCGTTTATTGATTGAATTTATATTATTACAAAAGTTACTAATTCTATCGTACTGGGTAAGCATAACTTGATTTACGTTACTCGTGCGACCTAATTAGACGGTCCAGAAGGAAGTTTCGCAATGCCTACATGTTGCACAAGCATTGATTGCTGACACTAAATATTCAATACATGTACATCGTTCATCATACGTAAATAGAAAGAGAAAATATTCAGATACTATTTGAAGCTAGTCACCATCATAATTTCGATTCTCATTCGATATTTTAATCAAATTTAAGCCAGAAGCTTGTACTACGACTTAGATGGTAATGAATAATTTTTTTTATTTATTTATTATAATAAGTAAGTACTGTCTATGTCTTGGAGAAATTTAAATAGAAAGCTTTAGAAGCTTGACATAAAATTTTAAAGAAAACAGCTTGTACAATGGAATGTGTTCTGAGGAAGTGTTCGAAATGATCCCCACGGCTACTATTTACCATCCCGCCGCTCGCCATCGTCAGGGAATTCCTTATCACACATAAAAACTTACAGAGAAAAACTTAGAACTCCCGCAAACAGGTTGCGGAATGAGCACCCTGCCGAGGTTTTCTTTAAGGACTTCAAAGGGTCGGCAACGTGCGAGTTGCAAGCGTCCACAGGCTGCGGATACCGCTTACCATCAGGCGGACCGCCAGCTTGTTTACCACCTTAGTGGTATATTGATAAAAAAACCTTAAATCCATTTTCCAAACCAATGATGGATGGGGTACGCGAGGAAAATTTTTATCATCCACCATTTCAATGTATGGATAGCTACCCCTTAAAATCTACGAAGTCGGTAGTAGGTACCATAGTACCATAGATATAGGATGTAAAAGGTACTCAATGTCAGCTTAGTGATGATACCAAAAAAAATTGCGTAAGTATTAGTAACTGTTTTTGTGTGGGTTGAGAATAGTGTTGTCTTTGTACACTACCGACATTAAGCATTATCGATATATTATTTATGACTTTTGGCTGGCGATGTGATGTGAACGGTGTAAACATTAAAAATTTTAAACGTTTCCAAGTAGTTATATTTAATTAATGCTTTACGATTTGAGGGGAATCCTAATAGAACTGGAATATTGTTAATAGTGGATGGTGTTTGAACATAGTTGTATTCATCTTGGTGAGCACTTGTCTTGAATGTAATGCTCGAGATCTCACGCTGGACCAGACAAAAACCGGCTCGAGAAAGGGCATAGGCTACTTGAAAACGTAAAATGTGAGTTGTGTTTTTATATATATTGGAAAGTTGCCGTTGAAATCCTACAACGATAACCGAATTAAGGGTGGGTGGAACCGCGGGCAATTTTGGCATGGTGATAGTTGAGTCCCAGGGAAGTACATCGGCTACTTGAAAACGTCAAGTGTGAATCAGTTTTTTTTTCTATAATTGGAGAATTGCTTACACTGATAACTGAATTTAGGGCGAGAACCACGGGTAAATTTGGCACGGATATAGTTTGTTTTCGGGCATCGGCTACTTGAAAAAGTCAAGTGCGAGTCGGTTTTTCTTCTATAAACGAGGAGTTGCCGTTGAAATCCTATCCCGATAACCGAAATTAGGGCGAGTGGAACCGCGGACAAATGCTAGTCTTCAATCATTCTGGCAGTTGGCTCTTATGAGAATTCACTCCCAATTCATTTTTTTTTGTTATTAAAGATAATGTCACAAATATTCTACGCAATTTTCAAGTTTAATTTACTGTTTGCGATGGATGCAATTAATGATTTATAAACAATTAAACAATATTAATACGTCCTCTGCTATGCTACGAACTCCGGCTCCAATGCCGCGTGCTTAGGTATTCTGTAACAGCCAGCAGATGCGCTACGATTGATGGCAACTATTATAGTTTCGTGTATGACCACAGCAAATTGGGGACGTACGTATCTATAATAAAATTTTCCCAAAGGTCGACCGTGGCGACAAACAATTTCCATGTAACATTGATTAACATTTTCGAAACAAATTTATGAAGTATACTTGTTTAGTAAAGATTTATTAAGTTGGACCGCGGCGCGTGACAATGTTAATAGGATTGTCGCTACTCTGGGTAGACCGGCATCTCAGTCAGTCACATATAATCCTTTGACAGGTCGCGGCGTATGTACATTGTTTTGATTGTGATAATTTATAATTAAGTTCGGTTTGCGTGAAAAAACCTACACATACACAACATATACAGACACCACACCATATATTCAGACAAAAACGTTATACAAATCTATCGCCGAAATTGGGCAAGTCCATGCAATTTTTTTTAAGGCCTAGGTTGGCCCAGTTTTTACGATCCAATACTGTTGAATAGTTTAAATGAACGAGAAGTATAATAGTTGTAAACTCGGTATTGCGTTACAGACCTTGTCGCAGTCGTCGACCTGGCAGCGGTGCGGACGCACGTTGAGATGCACGCGGTTCATGTGTCGTTGCAGGTCACGCCGTATACCGAACCGTTTCTCACACTCCGAGCACGAAAGACTGTGAAGAAAAAAATACGGTACTCATATTATAACAGAAAACCAGCACCGGCTTACAGTTCCCACTAATTGTTATGGTAGCAGCATACAAAAGGTCTCTTACATACCTTTACCTTTTTACAGAGGTGGATCAAGTTTTGTAAGACTTTGGTGCCAACAAATAAACTAATCGAACTATCGAATACACAGGGTAGAAGAGAAAATCGTTTGGCAGGCAAATATCCTAAATGGAAAATGTACTGTAAGGAAACATTCTATTGAAACTGCACTTAAAAATTTTTAGATTATTCACCTAATTAAGCTGGAAATCGAACTTTGTGAAATAGGTATGAAAAAGATCCGTCTTTTTGTCAATTAAATTGAAGATGAAATAAAATTTAATGAAAGACGAATTAAAGATACATATAAAAACATTTATTACTTACCTGTAAACTAAACACCATATAATAAATACCTAGTGTTTTTTACACAAAAACAATAAAATGAGGCCGTAAGATTTACCTAAACTTATCTGTGTGATGTGAGGACATAACAGGCTGTCAGTCTTAATATTTTCCCAATTAATTTACCCCAAAAAAAAAAGGGTTGATATTAAAATTACTCAAAGACGTTACTGGAAATCTGGCAAAGATCGTCGCCAGTTTTAGTGACAAAATCTTTTGTATCAGTGAGCGTGTGGCGTCAACAGCAAGAGTGAGTCAACCAGTTTAGATACTGGTCTTGCCGGCAATAAACTAACCGGTTCAAATAGCGACGAAAGAAAAAACAAGGAACTGACTTCAATTCAATTCAAAATCTTTTATTCAAATGGGTTGAATCTTAAAGAGAAATAACCATTATTTGCTTTAAAAACTAATTATAATACCTACAGGTTACATAATATTATAGGCAACTAATAAATACAAATATTGTATTGAAAGACTTAAAAGTCTAAACAAGCTTAAAAGTACTCAATTCTGTGACGGGTTTTAAATATTAGTAGTAACTTAAGAGATAAAATATGTATATTCATATATCTTCACAAATCAGACATACATATTGATACATACTGGCCACTGATGTATACCTACCTATTTTAAGGTTGCTCAGCGATGGATTCTTGTTGACTATTATTTATCAAATTATTATGATATAAATAAACATTACATATGTACTGCAGTATTATTATTAAATTTTATAATAATGGCGACGAGTACGCTAAAATGGCAGCAACTTTACAAGATTTACACAGAAGAAGGAGTACAATTGCGGCATGGTAAAAAAATGACATTGAAAAGGACCCACCGTCGCGTAAAGATGTTGGCATGAGATTAAATAATTTGAGAACATACAAAACGAAATTTGACAAAATACAACTTCAAATTGAAGAAATGACTGAAAATAATGATGATGAATTAATAAGTAAATGGGAGTTGCAAGAAGAGTTTGTTAGTAATGACACAATTTTTGAATTAAAGAGTTACTTACGTAAACTGTTTTTATAAGTTCCAAAAATTTTACGGGAATCTATACCTAATCAATCAAAATGAAGACCCAATATTTAGTTGAGAATGGATGAGAGAAATAAACCTAGACTTGGCTAATATACGAATAATTAAAGAAAATTACCACAGATCTGAAAAACGAATTACAAAATATACAGGAGTTTTTGACGGAAAAGATTAAACACCTCTTCCAGATGTAAAAGGTCATTCGCAAATAACGGATAATAGTATAGTACCAATATGTATCAAACCTCGAAGAGTACCGTTTTCTAAATAAAAAAAATTGAAGTTTAATAGGGCAGTTTTAAATCAAACGGTATTATAACGAAAATTGAAAATTCAGATTGGGGTACTCCGATAGTTCCAATTGTGAAACCTAATGGTTCAATCAGACTTGTGCTGATTAAAAAGTAACAATCTTACTAATACTTAAAAAATTAGAACTATCCAAAGCCACGAATAGAAGATTTTTTTGCAATAATAAGTGGTGGCAAGCTGTTTTGCACACTAAACATGAGTAAAGCTTATTTATATATGGAAATGGAAGCACGCAAAAAGGCATATATGCTGTTAATTAATAAATGTTAGGCTCCAGATTTATGGATAAACTATTACAAGGGATTAAAGGCTTTCAATGTTTTTGTGACGATATAATAATTGCTGGAAAAGATAAAGAACTATTAAATAGATTGAAAAAGTATTCCTGAGAAACAAAAACAGTAACCTAAAAATAAAGATAAATGTAAATTTATAAAAAATATATATAAAATACCTTAGCCATGTTATTGATGAGAAGAGTAAAGAAAAAAATAGAAGCTATAAAAAAAAACAAAAGCACCAACAAGCAAATTACTATAACAAGTTTATTCCTAAGCTGGCTACAATTTTACATTGACTACATAACCTTTTACGCAAAACTGTACCTTACGAATGGTCGGATGATTGTGAACACAGTTTTAAAAGAGTAAAATATGAAATTGTAAGTAACAAAAATCTAATACATTGTAATCCTGAATTACCTATTGTAATTGCCAGTGATGCATCACCTGTTGGCTAGGTGCAGTCCTTTATCGTATATATAAAGATGGCTATGACCGACCTATAGCCTTTGCTTCAAGATCACTTACAAAAGCTGAAATGATTTATAGTCAAGTACATAAAGAATTAACTGGAATTTATTGGGCATTAAAGATTTTTTTTTTCAGTATTGTTATGAAAGAAAATGTATATTGATAACCAATCATAAGCCACTAGTTACTATTTTTAATCCACACAGAACTTTACCAGCTATGAGCACAATGCGACTTTTTGATTATGCTCATTTTCTGTTAGGATTTGATTATATTATAGAATACAAAAGAAGATCAGTTGAGCATGCCAATGCAGGTTATTTGTCTAGATTGCCAGTAGAACGACCATCGAAAAATTTTCTAGAAAACATCATTACATTTTTCAATATAACTGGAATTTATTGGGCATTAAAGATTTTTTTTCAGTATTGTTATGGGAGGAAAATGTATATTGATAACCAATCATAAGCCACTAGTTACTATTTTTAATCCACATAAAACTTTACCAGGTATGAGCACAATGCGACTTTTTCATTATGCTCATTTTCTGTCAGTATTTGATTACATTATAGAATACAGAAGAAGATCAGTTGAGCATGCCAATGCAGATTACTTGTCCACATTTCCAGTGGAACAACCATCGAAACATTTTCTAGAAAACATCATTACATTTTTCAAAATAACCAAATACGCACACTTTTAATAAGCAAAGCTGCCATTGAGAAAGAAAAAAATTAGGATGAAGTGCTAAAGCAATTATTAGAAGAACTAAAAAAGGTAATAGTATAAAAAAGCATGGTTACAATTATTGAGAAATTACAATTCTTGAAGGTTGTTTGCTAAGAGGATCAAGAGTTATGATGCCAGAACTCTTACAAAAGAGTGTTCTAAAAGGACTCGGTTCGTCTATGCGTGCCTCCGTTGGTCGAGTATCATTGTTGAGGTATATCTTATAAAAGGGACCGGCATAATTATCGGTGCTCCTTTTTCCGTGAAGACATTAGTTTCTTTTTAAAAAATAAACAACTCTAGGTGTTTAGGCCTAAAATGTTGTCTCAACCTAGTTTTGACAGCAGAAAAAAAATTAAGATATCCTACTGCCGTATTCGGCTTCGCTATCTATAGGTCACGGTTTTGAGAACCAAAACAAAAACGTCTAGAGTACAACTGATCTGGCATTTGGATGATTTTGTAATAAAATAACGCTTATAATTTGTTACTTAAAGAGAAAAAAACAAATGTGTTAAATTTACATTACTAAATGTTAGTCAGATCTAGACATGTTTAAAATATAAATTACGAGCAATTAGAACTTATTGATTCAACAGTCATTCTCGACACAACGCTGGACTCCAAACTTAAATGGGACCTCATATTCATAACCTAGCCAAAAATTGGTTGCCTGGTTTTGGTTGGTTTTTGGATGTGTGGATGTGTGATACACGGGTACGTACGTGTATGAGTGTATGAGTGTATACATATTTAGATGTGGTTGATTCGTGCATGGCTGATTGCTCACAGGCGTAGATACATGCAATCTGTTGAACAATAGGCACTTAAAATATTACTCGAATTCTGGTTTTTTTAAATTAAATTATTTAGACTGTAAAGAAAGTTTATTAAGCGTTTCAATACAAAATATGTATTTATTTATTTATTCACTATAGTTTTGTTTATAGTTTGTAAAACAGTAGGCACCTTTTTTTTTAATCCACTAAGGTGGCAAACCTGTTTACGGTCCGCCTGATGGTAAGCGGTCACCGTAGACTATGGACGCTTGCAACACCAGGGGTATCACTCACGTGTTGCCGACCCTTCAAAAATCTAATAACTTGTTTCTTGAAGAACCCCACACTGTAGTCCTTAGAGAAAACCTTGGCAAGGAGCTCATTCCACAACCCGAGCATTTGCGGGTAGAAGTTTCTCTAAAACCGCACTGTACGCGACCATTTCGGTTCTAAAATGTGAGAATGAATTCCCTGCCGATGGCGAGCGGTGCAACGGTAGAAAGTACCCGTGGGCATCTTTTCTAACAATTCCTCAGAACCTATTGGATGCTCGCAACAACACAGTATTGTAATAAGTTCGTAAAGCAATTTGTAGTTAATTATCTTGATTATTTGAAAGTGTTTCTAGAAACCCATTTGAATTATAAGATGTCTAATTTGGAATTTTAAATGAATCTGTAAAAAATAAATTTACCTTAATATTTTAAAATGGTTTTTTTTTTACGATAATGGCTAAAATTATGATGAGAGACGGAGAATGACATAGAATACTTTTAATTCCGGACGATTTAAAACTTCCCTAAGGAATAACTATATCCGAGTTCCACCTGGACGACCTATTGCTACTGCTGTGGCAAACTTCCGTAAGTACTATAGAGGTTACGACCGCTCGTTAGGTAAAAAGGAAGTAAATATGCTAGCGAACGCAAATATGCAGCAAATTCTTCATAGTGTTTTTATGAAAATATAACAGATGTTGTCAGTGTGTTGTTGAATAAAAACAATCGGAACTTCGAGTTTGTCATTATTTTTATATTGATTAACATTCGAGTGTAAAATATAGATCGGACAAGTCTATATGAATTTGGAGGTTCGATTCCTGTCTCTATCAGAGAGCCCTAGAATATATAGCATGGTTTAATATTGCCACTAAACTCAGGATCAGCCAGTATCCAATTATAATCAAATTATAATTTAAATAGGGAGAAACCTAATTTATTAAGGGTTCCTATTGTATTACGAGGAGAGATGTTATCCTGTATTGTGGACACAGGATCCGAGGTATCTATTTTACCTATGGGAGTATTTCAAAGGCTATTTCTGGATAGGAAAAGGCGGCAAGAAGGAGGAGTATATATGGTATCCGCCAATGGAGCCACATTCCAAGGATATAGATTGCGTGGCATCTATATCAAAATCGCCGAAGAAGCATTTGAAGTTGATTTTATTGTGGCAGAGGACTGTCAATTTCCCACTCTAGGTTTAGATTTTCGGTATAAATATGAATGTTCATTCAATTTGAAAAGAAAAAATATGACCATTGGAAAGGTATTTGTATCTTTCCCTAGGTTAAAGGCATATGTCATGAATTTCGCTAAAATCGCGTTACCGTTAACTGATCAAACGCGTAAAAATCGTAAATTCTCTTGGGGGGAGCGGCAAGAAGTAGCGCTGCGAGAGATAATTATAGAGATACAGAAACCTCCATTATTACGGTATTTTTCGGAAGAGGAAGGCATTATAACGAAAATCGCAACCGATGCGAGCGATTTGTGTCTAGGAGCAATCCTTATGCAAGGAAAATCGGAAAAAGAGATGCTACCAGTGATGTTTGCATCCAGAAAATTATCGGCAGCTGAGCGAAATTACTCAATTACCGAAAAAGAGTGCACTAAACTTCTTCAGAAGTTATATTTGGGGTAAGGCTGTACAGGTGGATACAGACCACAAAGCAATGTGTTGGTTGGCAACCAATCGTAATAAAACCGGCAGAATTGCAAGATGGGTATTGGCTTTACAAGAATTTGATTTTTCAGTTCATTTTGTGCAAGGAAAAAGCAATTTAGCGGGTTATTTATCCAGGTATCTACTAGAAGGAGATGATTCAGGAGAATCACCAAAAGATTTTGAGGATAATTTAGTAGTGCTAGCCATCCATCAAAATCAATTGCTAGAAGGGTAAAGTAGGGATGATTTTTGTGTAGGTGTATGTCAACGTTTGGTGAATCGCGGAATAAATCGCTATAAAGGATTTTTAGTTCGCGACGGCATGCTAATGCATTTACGCAAATTTCTAGGTAGAGAAGTGTATAGGCCTGTAATACCTAAAGATCTCGTGAATGAGATTTTAAAGGAAATACATGATGATTCGTTGACAGTCGGTCATTCAGGGCTATTTAAATGTTTAGGGAAATTTCAAGAACGATTTTTATATCAAAATGCAAGACAAAATATTGAAAATTATATAAAAACTTGCATGGTATGTCAGAAAAGGAAAAATGTAGGCAAAAGGAGTTTTTGGAGTTAATAACGCCTATGTCAGTGGGAGAAACGTATCACGTAGATATACTAGGACCATTGAAGGTAACAGCGAAGAATCGATATGTGATAGTAGCAATCGATTCGTTTTCTAAATTCATGATGATTTTCTAAATTCATCACAATTTGCGATACTGAAAATGTATTGAGATTTTTAGAAGATGTGTTTCTGACCTATGGTACATTAGTACCGATAGAGCTTCAGTGTTTCGGTCCAGATTAATGAGCATGAACTTAGAGATACACGAGGTCCGTCATGTTAAGAGTAGTATAACTCACCCCATGTCAAATGGTTTAGCTGAAGTAGGTATAAAAACGATCACGTCAAAAAGTTGTATTTGATCGTCGGGCAAGACCGAAAATTTAGTTGTAGGAGATGTAATATTGTTATATCATGATAAACGAAGAACAGGGTTCTCATGCAAATTAAACAAAATTTATAAGGGTCTGTATGAAATTGTCAGATTGGTTAGGCATAATAATGCGTTATTCAGAAATGTACCTACGGATGGACAGGTAAGTCCTGTACATTTTAATAGGTTAATAGTATTTCGTCCGCGATTAACCTTATAAAAAGGTTATATCAACCAACTTACTTGGTAAAATAAATAAACGGACAGATCGGTTTATCTTTATATATAAAAATTACGTGTCACGTTGTTTGTCCGCGATGGACTCGTAAACTACTGAACCAATTTTGATCAAACTTCGTAACTATCTGTTATTTGATCCAAAAGTTTTTATCTCGATCTGTCAAGTGCGAGCCGGACTCGGGCACTTTAGGTAAAAACCAATTTTCGCAGGGTTACAGAGGGACGGCAGCGTAACAACCTTCGCCGGGACCGCTAGTTTATATATAGATAATGAAGTGAGGGTATAAAGCTAGCCAAGCTAGTTTTAGTAGATTTTTTGACTAGTTTTATTTTTTTCAAAATTCATAAAGACCAATAGCGGACATTGCTAGTATTCGAATTGTAATTTAGGCAAATAGATTCTTTAGTTATAGGAGGTATAGTTTAGCAAGAAATACTTGAGAGAAATAGGTAATTCCTTAAAAGTTTAGAAGTTTGAAAGTCAAACTTAGGTAATGTCAAATGATAATGAAATGTCATTATAGGATATCATGAATGGTTATGAGATAAAATACAGTAGGTATGATGTTTATTGAAGTCGTCATAGCAATAAAGGTTTGCTAAAGCAAAGATTGGATGAGTAAGCCATGTTATTTTAGTTGTCATGGTAGCGTAAAATCACAAGGTATTTTTATTTTGGTTGTATAATAATGTTTGTAAACATTGCAAAATGATGATTTACTATACAAATAAATGGACAGAAAAGAGACAAGTAGGAAAAGAAGGTAAACAAGTCATGAGTAACTTGTACCTTGTACTAAGTACATGCTGGAGGTTAGTAAATTTTGTAGAAGCATAGAATGAGAAAAAAAAAGAGTTCATAGGAAACGAGGGTTTGGTAAGTTAATAGTAGCAGGAAGTAGTCATACTATCCTATGATTTAGTAGAGAATTGTAGAAATTTTAATAGGTGTAGGTTATTTCGTTGAAAAGTTTAGTAGGGTTTGAAATATGAGATTTTGTGAAAAAAATACGCAGTTGTCATATGAAAATAGGTCAAGCATAGAGAAGTTCGAAGTAGGATAAGGTTCCGTAGTCAGTATAGGACGAGCGAACTCAGAGTTCGAGGTAGTATATGTCATTAGATAGGGCTAAGACAGATTGATGTTAATTGGTAGTAGGGTTCCGTAAGGTATTTCATTTTATTGAATTTAAGTATAATATAATAAAGATAGGATTTCTTAAGTTAGGGTTCCGTAGGATTGGTTATTTTAATAGCGATAGTTTCCAGTAGGAATGGAATGGTTAGTTGAAGTTAGGAGGAGTTGTATTTTATTTATATAAGGTTCCGTAGGTAGATTTTTATAATCGAAAAATATATAAACAGATAAAAAGAGATAGTATAAAGAGTGAATTGATTTAAGGAAATGTACTGTTCTGTATATAGGTTTTCGCATGTTTTAAATATATAATGACATAAAACGTTGCCAAAGGTAAATAGATTTAGAGTGTGTAGGGATCAGTAGGTTAATGATTTATTAATATAGATTGATGAGTAGAATAGGATATAGCCAAGTGCGAATCATTGATATTACAAGATATAGTGTCGAAAGATATTTAGGTCAAGGGTGATCTGTGTCAAGCGTGATCCGAACCAATGGTATTGGAATAGTAATGATGATCGAGTGAGATTTAGATCAAGGGTGATCTGAGTCATTAAGGATAATCCAAATAGGATCCAACCAGGATTAGGGCCAAGTGTGGGCCGTAGGTGTTTAGTATTTTTTTAGGTAGGATACCTACTCCTATCCAAGTGGTCAAGTGTGAACCGTGAGGAAAATAAATAAGTCAAGGGTGAACCTTGAAAAAAAAAAATATTCGTATTCGAATCGAAAACGAAATAGGGTTAAGAAGTCATAGGAAATAATTTCCGCGACGTTCGTTGGTTTTAAAATGCGAAAATGACATATGATTTTAATGAATAAAGGATATATAAAAGGTAGTGATTTTTTAATTGGTATATTGTATTAATAAGTTAAGGTAATTCAAGGAAATGACTTCATTCTAAAAGAATTGTTATTGTGATTAATGAATTTTATTATTAGTTAGCAAGGGAAAAGAAAAGTTTTAAATGGAATGGAACGTGTAAATGACGTAATTTTCTTCATATTCTTATGAAGCTTGTAAATGTAAAGCAAAGGTTTTATAATTTGAAAATATGCGCGATAGGATGTACATTGAATTTCTTAAAGAAAAAGAAAACTTTGTGTAATAAAAATTTAGGTAATGAAAGTTTATAAGATTCCTAGGATGTATTTGAAGTAAAATAAATATTTTCATTGTTGATGAATTTAGTAATTAATAAGGAGTTATAATTATTTAGTAAAGTTAGTTATTAGAAATGGAATTAATATAAAGTACGAGGTTTATAAAGGCTAATGCAAGCCGAAAGTAGGTTTGTGTTATTGCAAGATATTAAAGTAAGTTAGGTAGATATTGCACCTAATGCATGGTGATGCGCTACCAAGTCTAGTTAAGCTGAGTATCTTAATTTTTTTTTTAATTTTGAAGTTTTGATGAAAAAGGTATAAACGAGTTTGAAGGACCGTTGAATTTATAGATTGTTTATTAATTTTTTGTGTGCCTTCCTATTCAGAAATATTCAGAAATAAGTTAGGAGGACAAGAGATTTTGTTTTATGAGAAAAAAACTAAAGGATGTGTAAAGTAAAGTAAGGTATAGGTTTAATTGTGATCAGCTTTGGTTTTGCTATAATGAATTGGTTAATAATGTAATTAACGTAGGTTATTAGGGTGTTTTAATGGATATTGTTTTTAAAGTTTGACTACAAAAGTCAAAAGCTTAAAACTGTTTTGTGTTGGCTTTATTAATGAGTTAATATAAAGGGAATTTACCCAACATTTAAACAGTTAGTGTTCGATAAGGAGGTAGGTAGTGCCATGTCTCTCAGATCCTTACCGTGGTTTATCCGGAGGAAAGTTAACTAAAATCCAAAACGGATTCTTAATTAGTTAATTTGCATATGGTTTGGCATCGCGTGACGAGGTATCCCAGTTTTAGGTTAAAATCAGTAGGGTAATGTAGAATGTAATGTAATGTAATGTGATTTCGATGGGTAGTTTATAAGGCTATGTTCCAAGTCACGCCGAGTAATTATCGCCCGTAAAGTTAAAAAAATCAATCCGTTCTGGAACGAGCGTTTGACAGTTAATTTTCACACTGACAGGAGTGATTTTCAACCTTTTCTATGGCAGAGTAAATAATTCAACTTGACAGTTGGAAAACTACACTACCCCGGGCGTCCCAAAACCACTTTTTTAACTTCCTCGTTGCGATTTGGAACGCACCCTAGGTAGCGAATAGAAAATTAAATGCAACGAGTTGCTATAATTTTCTGGCCGATCGCTAGGAAATATTAGCTAGTAAAGTTACGACCTCTCGTTAGGTAAAGAGGAAATAGAAGTGCTAGCGGACGTTTTAACGCAGCAAATACTTCGTAGTATTTTTACTAAAATATAATAGATTGTGTCAGTTTGTTATTAAAAAAAACAATAGGAAAATCGAGTGTGTCAATAATTTTCATTTATTTACATTCGAGTGCAAAATTTAGATCGGACAAGTTTAAATGAATTTGTAGGATCGATTCCTGTCTCTATCAGGGAGCCCTAGAATATATAGCATGGTTAAATGTTGCCAGTAAACTCAGGATTAGATACGCCAGTATCCAATATGTAGTACGCATCGCCACCATCAAGAATAAATGTAGAATTTACCAATTGTAATGGAAAGACGACCCGAGGTCTAAGGAAGGATGACCTACTAACCGAAGAAATGTATCAGATAAGTTGTATTTGTATAATAATTCTCCTAGTTATAGTAGTAATCTAAATGGTGATAATTCTTGTGGCAATAACAAAAGAGCATTGAATAAATAGAAGAGATCTCCCGATGTCGTATTATGATTAGCAGAGATTCAGTCACCCATTTGTGGCTGAGTCAAGGTTCCCTTTAACCCATAACTAGGGACACATTTAAAGCTGCTCGTCTGGCGGACTAAATCCAAAAGTCTCGCTGCAGACAAGCCAGCAATGCGTTGAGACTGGCATGACAGTTTCTCATATGGCGGTCCCTGATCAGTAACTCAATAAAATGACCGCTCTTGGGCAACAAGAGAGGATGCCGAGCCCCATAGGGCAATTCTGAGTTACGAAGCCTACCACCCACTCGCAAAAACTCCGACTCGTCCAGAAACAAATTAAGACGAGCAAGACTTCCCCGCAATTTCTTGTTTTCTGAACGGAGAAGACGAAATTCCTTTCCAAACGACTGGGCCTGTACCAGTTGAACACAGGTGAGCAGCGCATCCTGACGCTCTTCAGGGGACAAGACTGAGGACGTCCTTGGCTGTGACCTGTTCCTTAAGTTGTGGAGCAACCTCTTAATCCAACCGGCGACACCAACGAGCTTGTTGAGAAAACTGAACACATTAAGCACGAAGTTCGGTGAAGTGTCCACAGTCTGTTCAACAGCAAAGACCTTTAACCCTGGCAGAGGGTTAACAAACTCCACAACTGTGTGAGGCCAAGTGTCTTCAGGGGAGGCCAGCCAGTCAGGACCCTACCAGAGCGGTGATTAATAACTTGCGAGACAATCAGGCCCCGTAAAGCGCAATCTGAGGGATTCCAGGACCCTGGCACGTGACGCCAATCCAGAGACACCGCAGAAGACTGGATTTGGGAGACACGATTAGCCACGAAGGTCTCGAGGGCACGAAGGGACGCCTTAAGCCAAGACAACACGATTTGGCTGTCTGTCCATGCCGTGACGGAGTCAAACTGGACCCATTGACCCAAGGTGGAAAAGACAAGGTTGAGGAGTCAAGTCAACAATGCAGCTCCTGATAACTCCAGCTTGGGGATCGTCAACTTGGTCCGCAAAGGTACAACCTTACTCTCTCCGACCACCAGACTGACGCGAACATGGTCATTGCTGTCAAAGGTACGGAGATAAACGACAGCCGCATAACCGGATTCCGACGCGTCAAAGGAACCGTAAAGACTGGCCCGATAACGACCTGAGGGTAAGATCGACCGAGGCACGGAGACATGTTGAAGGTCCGAAATTGTCTCATAAAAACGTAGCCAATAAGACAACAAGTCTCTGGTCAACGGGGTATCCCAGTCGAGACCAGAAATCCAAAGTTCCTGTAGGAAACATTTGGCCCAAAAGACTACAGGAGCCGACCAACCATTGGGATCAAAGACGACCGACGCGAGAGTTCTACTTGCACCGACGAATTCGTAGACGCCTGAGCGGCAAGAGATTGTGCTGGGCCCATAATAACAGATCCGAGATCAGTCGGAACAGTGACCAACCCACCTGGCTGAAGTAACATGGCCTTGACCAGTCCGAGCAATCCAAGGACATCAGCGCCAAGCAGAAGCTCCACAGGACCAGGTAGGTTAAACCTTTCATCGGCCAACTGCAGGCCGGACGAGAGATCCAGCACGTCCGTCGGCAGGGGCACCTGAGGGTGATGACCTAAAATATCCCTCAGCACAACAGCTCCAAGATGATACTACATGCTAGGATGGAGCAAGGAAGAAAAGGAAAACGAGACTGTACCCACGACGTTATCCACCCGTAGACCCCTACTCCAGAAATCCCATGACTCCGCGAACTTACCTGTAAGCGGAGACGCGTCACCAGCCACAGCGACAAAAGACACCCCTGAGCACCTGAGTTCAAAATGGCACGCACAACTACACCAGTTCCGCGCGGTGAATGGACTAGAACCTGCGCGGTGGGAAAACAGTTGTGACAGGTGGTGTAGAGACTGGTGAAGTGGCTGCCACGAGTCAACGGGCGTTGGCCTGACCCGAGCGCCGTACTTGGCCCCGGGGCTTCTGTTGCTCATTACGCCCCACGCTTGAACCCGTATAAGCATACGGGTCCCAAGCGGACATAAGTGGCTGCAGAGACGCGCGACCCGATCCCGCCCTCAACTCGCGAGTAACGCGAGGACGCTCCGCAATAGGCAGAGACAGAGGCTCATACTCTCCATAATGTGCCCACTCAGCGATACCTACTTGAGCAGAAGGGGCACGAGAGGGTGGTGACTGACGACCATCCCGTGGGCTTACCCGCGGTGAGCGGGGCAGGGAAGGTCAATGTCGCACTGGGGACGGGGGCGATTGGGTTCGATTCGGCGGCGACGAACCTCCGCTCGTGCGAGCCGTAGACACACCTGCATGTGTCATCGAGGACCATCCTCTCGGATGGGCATATATAAGTCGGGGTGGTGACCCCCACCACACTTTATACAAGGTCGCGGCTGTCGACAGTCCCTGGCTAGATGCTCCCCCAAACAATAATAACATAGGCCTTGCCTACGGGTCAAAAATAGTTTTCGGGCCACCCTAGATTTTCTGAACTGGTGGCAATCCAGAATGGTGTGTCCCGGTTCGTAACACACCCCACACCGTTCAGTCCGTTCAACTGTCAAAATTCTGGGGGGCTGTAACGACCCGGTACCTCGCGATAGCCCGGGACAAGGTTGTTGACGGGTTCCAGACTGGGGTTGTTCACGGGGTTCAGACGGGGCCAAACATCGTGACGGTCCCGATTGTGGCTCGGCGGGTAAATTATCCAGCTTCCTACTCTGTTCCTCCAAAAACGACACTAAAGTGTCAAAAGTAGGTATGTGTGACGCCGAGTCACCTCCGTGTAACTGTTCGAAACGAGCCCTGACGTCACTGGGCAATTTGTTAAGTACAATATGCAACAATAAAAAAGACCACTCTGTTACAGGGAATTTTAGACCTCTTAACGCATTCGTCCCTACCAAAATAGGGTTAAGCAGGTCCGACCGCAGCTGGTTAACCGAAGACAGTTGTGGAATACCTAAAATGGCAGCTAGATGTGTATCCGCAAGGCGACGGTTATTTTGGTACCGCTTCACTAATAACTTCCTGGCAATATTCTAATTGACATCGGTGATGTCCAAATGTTCACTACACAGAGAAGCTCACCCCGGATCGACGTCAAAAGGTTACTTAATTTTTGTGAGTCAGATAAATTAGTCCGTCGGTGCACAATGCTATCAAAGTGTGATAAAATTAGTTCACTCATCCAATGATCCGCTAAAATGAGGAATATCCAAAGTTGGCAACCGTTCGTTGCATTTTTGTTCCGAAATCTCCTTCCTACTTGCCGGCTGTGGGGTAGCCTCTAATTTCAACACAACCTCGTTAACCTCGTCCACTACTGACATACAAAAATCATAATCAGAATTTGCCGCCTTTAGAATAGTGTCATCATCCGTTGACAATAAGATACCCTGGTATGCCTGTTCCAGCTCAATGACTCTTGTCGGAATCTGTGTTTCTCTTTGCTTTACTGCAAACATCATATCTTCCCGTTTTACCAATCCTCCACAACACAAGAACCATCTCACTAAATTCGCTAAAATAGCCCTGAACTCCTTGACCGATGACGTCATATTTTATAACTAAATTTACACAAAAAAAAAATACAAAGACTAAACCAGACACACAAACGACTCTGTTTATATATACAGTTTGTTACAGCAACCAATTTGATAGCGTAAAAGTATAAACCCCAAAGAAATCCAACTACAATGTAGAAAAACCCCGACTACACAAATAAATACGATATCTTACAATCCATCATAAAATAACAATATTTAAAACCTATTTATTCCATCCAATCTATTTTAACCACAACAAAAAAAAGTGGGTAATTAGCTACACTGTGCGAATAACCGACGAACAATCCGATAAGACCGGTTAACCATGCCTATCAACGACGCGACCCAACGTCACGAATCTTAAATTGTAATTCACTGTATATCCGACGTAATCTGGCCCAAATACGAGAACAAACTAACAAAACCGTTTATTACGTTACAAAGGGTGGTCAGAAAAACCACGTCTGCCTACCAGAATAGGTCACATGTTAAAATTTACAAGATCTTACCCCTTTTAGCGTCATATGTTTTTGATAAACTTGTGTATAAAGGGGTGTATTGAATTGTGTATGTGTGTGTTTAGTGTTTCTCTGTGTCACTATCCATAATACTACATAAAATATATAATTCACTTAGCTCACAAAATAACAATGCTCTCAGCCGCGACCTTTCAACCAAAGATTATATCTGACCCACTGACGAGCACGCGCACAAAATAAACTACGATCGTATCGCCGAACCGACCGCATAATTTTTACCGAACAATTTCAAATGTACCAAAAAGGTTGTTTTATTTATATCAAAATTAGATCTATGAAAACTATCTGTCTGTTATGTCTTTATTATTATGATTAAATTGAGAGGTCTTAGTCCATCTTACTGGATCTCGCAAATACCTGGTTCCAGTGGGACCAAGATGGTTTAGTCTCGCAAATACCTGGATTAAAATTATCTTGCGGGATTGCATATATCTATATATATATTTTGAATATATATATATATATATATATATATATATGCCACAGGCGGCACCCATTCACAAGTATGATACATTAATCAGCCATCGCTTCGATCAACCATGTTTTACGGAACGTAACGACCCGACGCACATGCCACCACCGCAGAGACACTTTGAGAGAGCATGACACACTCAAGCAACTCCAACAAAACTTCGATTCTACTATATTCATATAACATATAATATTACACAGCAGACGTACATATACATATATACACATATATGCACATATTCATATATACACATACAGACATATTTTAATACATATATATAAATATATCATATATCAAAGATATAAAATAAAACTATATGTAAATTAACTTATAGGTCCTATCCGATTCAATCCTCGTTCGGTCGCCCGATAGCGGCAGGGCTCCGAACACAAGCGGGTGCTACACACAAACACGCACATATACATTTATGAACATAAACATTCAAACAGACGTCGCATACCCGAAAGTGGCCCAGCTCCTACACAACAGCCCGGCAACAAATGCACTTCATTTAAACTACCATCATTTCGGAAACTAGCCTAAAGGGAGAAGAAGTGACAAGAAGCTTCCGTATGTACACCTGTTACCTATCAGTCATGCAGGAACGAAGTGATCAAGTACACAATATCTATCCAAATATGTATACAAACATACACGTACGTACTCGTGCGCCACACACCCACACATCCAAAACCCCACCAAAACCAGGCAATCTAAGGCGGATTGCACATGGTAAATCCCTTGCTAGCCCGCCACCAACCACTGTGAAATTTGCAACAGAGACATAACATCGCTATTTAGCTTGGTCTTTAGAGAGCTCTTTTAACTTATCAAAAGTAAATTATTTAAGTTTGAATAAAAAACCTAACATTATTTTTGTGTGATACTAGGCCATACAATTTTGACATTCAAATATTCATCTACATTATAATATACTTTCTTACATAGCAGATGTTTAATATAAAATTTAAACTGTTTGTCACCTAAGTTAAGAATTTCTACAGTTAACTTATTATAAAATTTTACACCGCTTACCATAAATGATTTGTTGGCTTTAGTAAGCCTAATCTTTGGCATAGCAAGTTTATTTTTATTTCTCGTATTTAAGTTGTGCTTATCACAGTTTCTCGGAACTTAGGATATATTTTTACAGACAATACATTTTGACACGGTACCGTTAGTACATTTATTTCTTTAAAAACATTCCTGAGAGAATCTCAACTACCTAGCTCATAAATGCAAAATAACATAATACATGACACTGTGGAAGTAAACAAGTCTTGCTGTGGTTATGTCAGTCAATTGCCTGATTTTTCTCACCGCAAAAACAGCAGAACTAAGTTTACCTGCTAGAACTGTAATTTGTGGACCCCACTGCAATTTGAGTCAATAATTATACCTAAAAAGACCGTTTTATCAACTAATTCTAATTTCCATTATTTAATACCAGATTTCTATTAATTTGGATTACATTGGGTAGTGAAAACTTAATGCATTTTGTTTTATTTGCATTAAGTACAACAGTCAACCAGTTTGAAATTTTGTAAATTTGAAATTTTTTGCACCGACTTTACCGACAAAAAACCGAAAAAATCGAGAATAACAACGTGCGGTCACATTTAAGCGTCTATCAAACGTGGAACTGTGTCTCTTTGTATGCTTCAATAGCGTAATATGTCTTTGTACCTACACTAGTCAAAACACCACGCTTTCGCTAGGGTATGCCATAGCCTTAATTTAAAAAGAGTGTGAGGAAATAGATAAAGTTTTAAATAGGTTAAAAACAACTTAACGAAACAACTAATAAAACATATTATAGTGAAACAAACTTTTCTAAAATTTATTATATAAAATTTGCTAAAATCTATTGCATGGGATTCATGTATGCCATTTATTTCGGATTTTTCATTTTTACTTTATGAAAAATATCCCCATAACATTATTATTGCACGGAACTTAAACTGCGTTATTAAGAAATCTAGCCAAATGTTTCATATTTTTCATATATTTGCTATCAAAAATTATAACTATTGCATGCGCTACAGTAGCGACAGTACTCACACGCATACAACCCCTCCACGTTTTCACGTTTTGCTCACCGCTAGACTTATGTGCCGCGGCGTATACATACCGAGTAGCAGTTTGGTTAATAATTTAAGTCCTTTACTCAAAGCATAAAAATTTGGTTATATACATGTTCACATATATATATAGATACTAACGGTAAATCATTGTAAACAACATGTGGCGCTGCCGTCTTCAGGTGATGCTTTAGAATGGCCGCAGACTTAAAGCTCCTGCAAACACAAGCATTAATAGTTAATTGAAGTAGAATATATAATGTAGTAATTATATAATATACTTTAAGTAGTTCTTTATGTATTACCTGTGGATTGCTGTATCTGTATGGTTTTAAATTAAACTTTTGCTTTAGTAGTAAACTTTAGGTTTAGTGACCATGATGACCTGCGAATATCTTATGTTTACATATTAAGAACCGCTATGAAGAAAAAGTACTAGAATTAAATTTTAAGTGAGTAGTACGCGCTTTAAAAGTTTGAGGGTAGGGGGGACACATTTATTTTAAATGTCAACGCAAATTACTCGCAAAATATACGTCTCAGAGAAAAGGTTTTACAAAAACCTTAATTGCATTTTTAAAGCTCGGTCCAACGATTCGGAGGCGCGATATGGCATTATTAAAAGAATACACGAGTTGGTGACACTTCCGTATAATTTACACGTAAATTCATAGATTCGGGCTTCGGAAAATGCAAAATCCTACCTAACCACAACACATATTTTTTGCATGTAAGTAATTTAATTTTAATCACCTTGCAGTAGACAATTTAGTTTTGTAGGATATATATGAATTGGTACAAAGTTACTTTTATCCATACACTATACCTAACAAAACTTTGTAAACGCATCACGTGAAAACGGCTTAATTAATTCAAATTTTTAACTCTACCCTGTTTTGGTTGTTTTCATACTACTAAGGTGGCTAACAAGCTTGCGGTCCACCTGATGGTTTCACCTCGCGCGTTGCAGGATCTTCTTAAATTTAATAACTTCTTCCTTACCCCATACAGTAGTCCTTAGAGAAAACCTTGGGAGCTCATTTCACAACCTAAGCGTTCGCGGGAGGAAGTTTCTTTGAAATCTGTACGTGATTATTTAGGTTCTAAGATGTGAAGATGAATTCACTGCCGATGGCGAGGGGTGCGATGGTAGAAATAAGCCGTGGGCATCATTTCGAACAATTCCTCAGAACACAATATACATGCATGCAAAAGAATACAAACAGTGAGGCAAAGTTTTTCCTCAGACTTGAAGGTTCGATACGGCTTGTGAGTTTGGGATCATCAACGGCTCTCATAGCCCGTCGTTGACAGAGTCAAAAGGGTTTAGCTAGTGTCCGGATGCACTTGCCCAGAGATGGTAGCAGTACTCCATATAGGGCCGGACTTGTAAGTTGTAAAGCAGCAAGCTATGCCCCGGGGTGAAGTACTACTTCGCTTTGTTGAGTACACAAAGTTTTTTTGACGCCATTCAACTTCACCTTGATCTGCTAATCTCGGCACTGAACACCGCTGGAGATGTTAATACCAAGCTTCTAAATGCTCTTGGAGATGGTGAGAGGTGTGTTCTGGAATTGTGGGACCTCAGTGAATTGGGTTTTCTTAGCGGTGAACGTGCAGACTTGTCTTCGTAGAGTTGAATGGGACCAAGTTTTCCCGTCCCCAGTCAGACACCTTGGACAGAGTGGTCTCGATATTAGACACAAGTTCTCCGCGTTTTTGCTCCACAACGGAACAACAGGATGTTTGCACGGCCCGTGTCATAAGCGTCTCCAGTACTGTCATCTGCGTAGCAATGCATGTTGTTGATGTCCAACATGTCATTGATATGCAGTAGACACAGCGTAGGAGACAGCACAGAGCCTTGGTCCTAGTGTCCCACTAGCATTAATTAATTCCATACTATCAGAGCAACTCGTCAATTCGTATGCGTTAGGACATAAAGTTAGCCACCCATTTGCACAAACTCCGTAAGATGGCAACTTCGATACAAGAGCCCGTTGCCGAGCCGATCGAACGCCTTCGCTATGTCCAGGCTACATGCCAATGCCTCCCCCTGACTCTCAAGGCTAGTGCCCATCAGTGTGTGAGATACACTAGAAGGTCACATGTCGAGCGACCGTGGCTAAAGTCATATTGACGGTCGCTGACAGGGTCCTGTTTTTCTAGGTATCTCAGATGCTGTGTTTCGATCACACGCTCTATAACCTTGGAGAGATATGGGTAATGGTTTCATCGACTTTGATTAAAACAATGAAATAAATAGAAAAAAAATTAAAGTTTTACTATAAAAATAATAAATAACACGAATTTTAGAAATATTTTTTTATTTTAATTAATTTTATTATAGGTATAAAATAGGTATTTATACTCGATTCAAAATGTTAGAGATATGCGTAGGTACTCGTACCAAGCCGAACGCACAGCTAGTATTGAAAAGCAAATTACCTTTACATTTTATAATAGGTGCGTTCTCTGTTCACTGCTGCAAAAAGTTATATAAACCGTTAAAAAAGAAATTACATGCCAATCTTAATAAATTAACGTTTGAATAAATGCAAGTCTGTAATAATAATGAAAATATGTATATGTCGCAGGCAAATCGTATAATCCGCCGTTACATAATATGCCTAGGCAGATTGTAAAGTATAGAATAGAAATTATCATATAACTGAGCAGGTTATTATATCAAGCTTGGCTGGAACGCTTCGCTCGCTCCGCATCTACGTTAACAAAAGAGAAACTAAATCTTACCTTACATATATGACTTATACAGTGCGATTTCTGTTCCTTTCGTTTCCATACTTTGCGATCTGCCTAGGGATATTATGAAACGGCGGATTGTTCGATTTGTTTGCGACGTATACACAATGCAATAGTTCTACGTTCAGTTTCAACGCAGTGTGATCAGCCGACAATAAACTTGCCGTTTAATCACTCGGAGTGACTCACATAGTGAACGCACCGTATCGTTCAATAAGCTGGTAAATATCGTGGGGCGATCGTACTAATCACACTGTCAAATAGATGGGTGAAAGTCGCACTCTGGCAGATACTACTACTAAAGCGACTATAGGTGATAGAGTACTTTTTGTTGACTGGCTAATGAGGAAGGATGATAAGAGGAGACAATAACAATAATACTTGATAAATAGAATCTTTTTATAACCTCAAATTATATTGGCAACCTAGCGGTAATTCTTAAACCCCTGCTGTTGTCAAAGCCGTTCAGTTTCAAAAGTCACGTAAACCGTTTAATAAGTCTGGCAATAGCCAGGCGAAGGACAAACGGCGATAATCACACCCAAAGTAAACGCAGCCCTGTAAATAAAATCACTTTCAGCTATCGATTGCAGACTTTCCACTTTAAGTTGTTTAGACAAAACATCTTACAAAATAATTATAAATAAAGAAATGAAGAAAAATCTTTTATCAGTAGAAATATTTTTTCTTCTTTTTAAATAACATAAAAGCAATTTCTGCTTATGTTATATATTCTTCTTATCTTTATATATATAATTGTAATGTACGTGTGTATGTCACTGTACTCCTCGCTAGGTAAATATAATTTACTCTTGAAGATAGCGCAACTCTTCGGTGTCTGAATATCACGGCAGTTTCTCTTTTTTACAACTATAATTGCCTACTACTAACTTGAAATTCTCGTTGACCTAGAATCATGATATTTGACAAGAAGCAAGGTCCTTCAGCACAAGTAAGGGTAAAGAACCGCAAATTAAAAAGGAATAAGTCTATTTCATGTAACATATCATATTACATTCACTTTTTTAAATCTAAAGTCAACTAAAAATTATGTAAGTTAACTAAGATATTATTAATTTATTATTATTAGTAGTTATTAACTTAATGGGCTTTACGGATTACATGGAAAATAAGTTATTTCAAAAAATAAAAATATTTGATTTAGTTTCTATTCTAGCATTGGAGAAAATAGTAAGAAATCGGCAAGAAAGCCCGTCTATCCAATTACTTTATTTACGTTTTGAAGCTTGTTATAGATCGCAGCACGTAAGTTGAAACTACATGGTGGTAGCCCCGCGGGTACAGTTACGGACAATAGTACTAACGAATGTTTCGTGCGTGACGCAGGGACGCAATTTCTCATATAATTTTTATTATGTAACTAATCACTTGCTAACTAAATACAGTGCCAGACGCACTGTCTTTCGCGCGCCACACAAGACGACAGTTATTACGTCTTATATACCCAGTAAATATAGCTTATGAAGCGAATTAATTAAAATATTTTGATGAATACATGCTGTTTGACTAGAATTGTCATAAATACGTAATATCTGATCATCTTTGAAGTTATTGCGGTTCTAAAACCAACAGTGGTGTGGGACGTTGTCGTTAGGTATAATTAAATTTATCAGTTAAAAAAATAAGAATATCATCAAACACTAAAAGTTGTAAGTGATTTTTAATTGCCGTCACTCATTGGCAACGGGATAACAACTTCTACATTATTTTGTATTGGCATAAACTTGGGCCAGAAGTTCCGGCTTTAAAAACTTTATGAAAACTTAAGTGCGTGATTGTACCCCAGGGCCTGCGTTGCTATGGTTACGCACTGCCCCTCGCGTCGCAACACATACCCAACCTCATTGGACCCGAAAATGTGTTATTGCGCATGATTCAACTTACGTGCCGCGACTTATACTTAATTCAAGTACCTACAGGTTTATACTGAAACATAAATTTATTAGTCGGCTACAATGGGTAACATAAATTTGAAAAATATGGCGTCTCGAAAACCTACTAAATTTTTTTTAAACAAAACACATATTGAAGTTGAATTTTGAGTATTTTAATATTTAAGTATTTTATTTTCAGCTTAAATATGAACATAAAGGTTACTTGTGGGACACAACATCCGACAAATACCCGCCTCGGCTTTGCTGACAAACGTTCACCCTTTTTTTTGACATAATTGTGGTTGAATTTCGTCAATAACTCGACGAATTTCGGTTTAGAGCGCAGGAATTCTTTGTGGATTACTTGTTGCATGTCGACCATTGAGATATGTCTATATCTATATGTTCTTAGAAACACGAAAATCTATTTGAAAACGACGATCATATCTATTTCAAACTAGTCAGAGCTATCGATTAAGACTGGGCACTTCTCACACTCGACGCAGTAAGATGTCCCTGCGGTGCGACTGCCAGAGCGCGTAGTTTCGCAGCAGCAAGAGCGCGCGAAACCCAGCGATGAGTGAAATAGTTTGGCAGAGAAATGTCTCACTTGTCGCACTCTACGCAGTAGTGGTCCCTGCGGCGCGAGTGCTTGAGCGCGTGGTTACGCAGCAGCGAAGGCGCTCGAAACCCAGCGCCGCATTCCGCGCACGCGTGAACCACCGCACGCGGTCCCACCTCCTCTGGGTGCTTCCTGAACACATTTATCCATTAATCGAACAAGATTATAATGTCGCATTAAAGTTTTTGTAAGCAGCTTCTCCCGCGCGGAATTCGGTCATCGGCGTCTTGTTTCGGGAAACCGTCACTGACCTGGATAAAAAACGTATCCTATGCTAGAAAACATCGCTTCAGCAACCTCCACGTAGCGGACATTGCTAGTATTTTAATTTTAATTTAGGCATATAGATTCTATAGTTGTACGCAGGTTAGGTATAATCTATCGAGAAATATTTGAGAGAAATAAGTAACTTCTTAAAAAGTTCAGAAGTTTGAAAGTCAAACTTAGGTCATGTCAAATGTTAATGAGATGTGATCATAGGACATTATGAAAGGTTATTCGATAAAATACAATAGGCATAGAGCATATGATGTTTATTGAAGATCTTTTTCTTTCTTTATCTTTTTTTTTTATGTATGTTACCCGATTTTTCGAAGACGCCTAGACCGATTCGAGAAATTCTGTTTTTAATTTAAAAGTTTATACTTTCCAGGTGGTCCCATATTATTATAGTGAATTTAAAACTAAAACTTTTGGAGAAAAAAAAAATGAATGTTAATTTGGAACTGGTGAAACGCCATTTATGTTGATGATTGTATAAAACTTTGTTACGAGTATGAATGTTTTAGTGTAGAAGAGAAAAAAGCAATTCTTCACTGCAAAGAAAAATAAACTACAAATCTCACAACTCTGGTCCAGGGAGAGCTACTGTATGTAGACATAAAACACTGTTTACTTCTCAATATCAACCATTTAATGTAAAGCAAGTTTTACTATGCAACTATTAGAACGAAACCATCTCGCGATATAGTTTTTTAAAGCGACATCTAGTGACAACTTTGCAAAAACATATTTTATAACTCGATACGAACATGCCGCGCACCAAGGACTAACTGCGTCCTTATCTACAGAAAATCATTGAATTATCCTATAAATATATAAACTTTAAGAAAGAAAAATAAAAGTCTACTACAAATAATAAAAATACTTTTAAACTCTTAACGAAAGATATTAACCAAGGGATAATTTAAAATTCTAATCTAGATATAATAGAATATAACTCTACTTTGCAACTATCTATTACTACAATAATTTAAGCATCTAATCTAAGCAACTACATGTACATTAAAAACAAAAAAATAACAATAGTACAAATAATTATAAACTAAATAGCTACTGGCAAAATACATAATTTTGAAACTGGTCTTTTAATACTAGAATTTTTACATCTAATACTAACAAATCTCGTTACTTGATCTGGACCAGGGTATTTCTCCTCAATTATACCTACTAACCACTTGGAAGGAGGAAGATCATTATCCTTTATTAAAACGAGATCTCCACAATTTGGTTCTGGTGTTGCTTTGTTCCACTTATATCTTTGACTCAACGTGGTCAGATATTCTTGCGACCATTTTCGCCAGAATTTTTGGACAAGCTTCCATGCGAACTGCCACCTGCGTAAGCTACCGATGTTATTATTTTCAAAATTATAGTCAGGTACACTCACTAATGCTTCGCCAACTAAGAATTGCCCGGGCGTCAACGGCATTGGCTCTCCTTGATCAGAAGGAATCTGGTACAAAGGTCTGGAATTCAAGCAGGCCTCAATTTGAGCCAATACGGTTGTGAGCTCTTCGAAAGTAAGCGTAGCCTCACCAAGCACACAACGCAAATGGAATTTCGTAGACTTCACTCCAGCCTCCCACAATCCTTCAAAGTTTGGAGAATGGGGAGGAATGAAAGTCCATTTAGTACCTCTATCCGCAAGAGACTCTGCCACTTCATTCAAAAAGCTTGAATTTTCTGCTTGAATTAGTTTCTGCAGTTCCTTTGATGCCCCCACAAAATTGGTGCCATTGTCACTAAATAGTTCTGAGCAATGACCACGACGTGCTACAAAACGTTTATAGGCAGAAAGGAAGCCTTCAGATGTCAGATCACTGACCACCTCTAAATGGATAGCTCTAGTCACCATACAAACGAACAAACAGATATATCCTTTATAGGATCGACAACCTCTACCCTTGGATATTCTTACACATAGGCCCTGCGTAATCGATACCGCAACGCAAAAATGGACGACTCAATGTTATTCTAGCCTTAGGTAACTGACCCATAAATGGCTGCTGTGAAGTAGCACGATATCTGACACACTTACAGCATCTACGTATATGCTGTTTGATCATACTTTTTGCATTCAGAATCCAATACTTCGATTTGATGTAACTCAGCATCAATTGAAATCCGCCATGAAAAGTCTTATCGTGCGCTTCCGCGATAATTAATTTTGAAAGGTGATCACCCGAAGGCAGAATAAAGGGGTGTTTTACATCATAATCCTCTTCGCTTTGCTGAATACGACCTGTTACTCGCAATATACCATCAGCATCTATAAACGGGCATAAAGAGTGTAAACAACTACTATTTGGTATGTTCTTCGATTTTGTAAGGCGCTCCATATCTTCAGAAAATGCTGAATGCTGACAATGTCGCAGTCAAATTTTAAGCGCCTCGTCCTACTCTTCAACAGTCAGGTAATTCGGAACATATTCTACATTTCTTCGAAAATTTTTCGACATCCTTCGACACCAAGCTATGACTCGTACCAATTTCTTTAGTGACGAGTATTTAGTCCAAAACGCAAGTTCCGTGGAAACAGAACAGTTGCTAATGACTGTGTAGACTTTAACAGACTTCTCCTCTAGTTGGGTACGAGGTATGGAAATATCTGACTGTGGATATTCAGGCTCCCGTAACCAGCCAGGACCATGGAAATACAAGTCATTCATGATAAAATCACTAGGATTTAGACCACGAGATGCGCAATCGGCTGGATTTTTGCCTGACTCAACGTAGGACCACTGCTCATTGTCCAATACTGCAAGAATCTTTGTCACCCGGTTGGCGACAAAGGTCTTCCATCGGCTTGGTTCACCCTTCAACCAAGCCAGAACAATAGTAGAATCGGTCCAAGCCCGAATTTGCGCTCTCGAGAACTCCATCACTGTAGCGATTTCTGACAACAGCTTAGCAAGAAGTTCTGCTCCAGACGGTTCCAACCTTGGAGTGGATATTTGCTTAATTGGAGCAACTTTAGTCCTAGCTGCTAATAAACTAACATGAATAACCCCACATGAATCGACAATTCTAGAATATAGGACAGCAGCGTAAGCGTCGTTGGATGCGTCGCAAAATCCATGTAGAGTTACTTCAGTCACAGTATCACTTAAGTGAATCCAGCGAGGTACTGAGACTTGGTTAAGTGCAGGTAGATCTTCTCTGAAGGCAAGCCAGCCACCAAGCAATTCACCAGTGATATCTTCATCCCACGAAACGCCAGCAAGCCAAAGCCTTTGCATGAAGATCTTAGCTCTAATGATCACTGGTGCGGTCCATCCAAGCGGATCGAATAGACGCGAAATATTCAGACAGAATTGTCCTTTTTGATATTGAATGTTTCTGTTCTGGCAAATTGACCTTGTACTTAAAGGCATCCAAACTAACATCCCAACTCAAACCAAGAATCTTTACTATATCATCTGCCTTCGAATCCAAAGTCTTATCCTTTCTTTCGCACTGAACCAATGTCAGCAGCTTATCACTATTACTGGCCCATTTTTGAAATATGAAACCACCCTTTGCTAATAACTCAGTCACTTGTTTATAAATTTCTACAGCTTGGCTCTTAGTTTCGCAGCCTGACATAAAACCGTTCATATAAAAATCCCTAATTACTTTACATACCACTCGCTCACAATCCTTGCCTTCATCTTTAGCTAATTACTGAAGGCTCTTTACTGCTAAATATGGCGCCGACGAAACACCAAACGTAACTCTTGTCATTGCAAACTCCTTGACTTCTTCATTTTCACCCAGTCTACATAAAAGACGCTGATTTTTGTTGGCGTCCTTACAGCCCACCTTTACCTATCGATACATTTGAATTATGTCGGCAACAAAACAAATTGGATAAACACGCCATCTCATTAAAATATGGCGTAATTCAGGTTGAAACCTTGGCCTTACTAGCAAGTCGTCATTCAGGGATTTGCCATTTTTTCCTTTGGACGAAGTATCAAATACCACTCGAACATTAGACGTGGTTTTGTCTTCACGTACGACAGCATGGTGGGGTAGATAAACGCAATCCGTGTATTCGCTTATTCTTTGTTCCCACTGCTTTCTTGTCTCGGAATCAAATTTCATTGCCACAAGATTTATTATTATAACATCCCAAGTAGATGTGTCAATACCCAAGCTGTTAAGTGCGTTCAAACAATCACAAGTTATATTCAAAATTTGCTTGATGCCACTTGAAGATTCTGCTGACAGCGTCTTTTGTCCAACCACTCTTGTCAGGATACAACACGATATATCTCTTATTGCTGTATCTTTTCTTTAGCTGACACCAACAGTTATCATAATTAGCATCTGTAACCGGGATGTGCCTCAACAACTGCTCTGCTTCGCCTGTTAGATGGCTCTTTAAATAATGTAGTTTCTGCACATCAGCTAAAGATAAATTGTTATGAATGAGAGATTCAATCAAATCGTGAAAGGTTTGCCATGTACTGCTCCGAAAAACTAGGCAAAATAATTTTTGGTAGTTTAACCGCAGCATTATCTGTTTCTTTTGATTGGGCATCGGAACTTGTTCCCTGTTGTGCGGGTAATTTAAATGTAGATAACGTCTCTTTTAACTCAACCTTGTACGATATATAACTGTCCTCTACATTATCATAAACATTCTCCGTAAAAAAGGCTATTTTTTCTTCTTCTGCTGTTGCTTCACTAATAATAGCAAAATGATTTGTCTCAAACTGTGTCCACTGTTTCTCCAGTTGTTCTAATCTCATTTCTACGTATGGTTTTTTTCAAAAGTGTACCTCACTTTATATACCTATTATATAATATAGTCGATCTGTGAGATATATTCCGCATAAAAAGGTAGGTATTCGTACCTGCTAGGAGAGTCTAAAAGTGTACCTCACTTTATATACCTATTATATAATCGTACCTATAGTAAGATATGGATATTTAACCATATTATATTTATTCTACACTCTATTATCCTAAATCAGCGGCTGAATACTTTGAAATAAGATAACAAAACCTATTTGTCATGAAAACAAGCTTTGCGTTATCTTTATCTTATAAAGTTTCTCAGTAATTGTTAAGAATAAGTAAGATGTTTATTGCTGACAGCTTGCAAGCAAACCTCAAACAATAAGGGTAAAGGTCAGATATTTTATATTACTTGGTTCCCTTTGTGCTTAACGTTTTGACGTATATAAATTTTTACATTTACTTTTGCCGCCGTCAGTAAAATGCTTTTTTTCTCTAAACCAATAATACTCACAAACTTTGTGAACTGCCACATCTGTGTTTGCCTTAAATTTAAATCTTCAGAACCTTTATTCATATTTATTAGTAGGAACCTATTTCAAAGTTTCTTTCCATCATACCAGTATGTTAATGGTATATATAATGCCAAGGGTTCTAATACCAGACGTTGGGGACACAACCACATAATGTTGATGGTATTCATACTTTTATAAGGCTAAGACTATTATTTTTTAATTTAATCTTACTTAAAAATTAAATATACATTAGGTATATACTTTTTTATTATTGCATTAGATTTTGATTTCGCTATAACGTTTTATTTACTATATTTTTATGACCGAATGTTAATAAACAAACATAATCTATACTCTGATAATGTTTTTTACACACACCTTCATACACTCACGCGGAACTGAAGAATATATAATATTTTTTTTTTGTTATTCTTGCTCACAAATCATAAAATGTATAATTTTACTGCGGTGATTTATTTGATAAACTCGGTATTTGTTAGCAAATAAGTGTTGCTAGTTTCTAACATTATGGAAATCTATGAGTTACCCCTCCCTAGGTTAGAGCTTCGTGAATTGAACCTGTACCTAAAGAATTTCTTTAAAGCCTTAAACACTTATACATTACCTTTTAAATACATTTGCACAAATGCATTTAGATATTTATAGGTGCTTTCTGTACCTATTGATCGTAATTTTTGGTTTTTAAACATCCCAAAAAGAAAGTAAATACATGCCAATTACATGTTTTATCGATTTTAATGTATAAGAGATATAGTTACCAGCTTAAGCAACATAGTTCCATTAAATAATATGCTAGGCAATTCTCATATGTTTTTATGCCATGTGATTAAACTTAACGTTAGAATGACTCAATTTTTATATTATGTAGACAAGCAATTGTCCTAAACGTATGGTTGAGCGCATTTCGATTTAACGCTTAGATTTTTAAATTCGTTAAGAACGACACAATATGCAAGTTTTTGCTGCCGCATTACAAATCGGGATTTGCTCAAGTAAACCTTATTGATATATAAATATGGCGGTGTTAAATTCAAGTTACACGGCTATTGCTGCAGGGGATCGCCTTAATATTTTGACAATTGGTGGCCATTATTTATTTATATAAATATTTCTTGCTATAGTGCAGCTTGCAACAGAATCGAAGCTCGTTTCTAATGAAACATAAAGATACTTGCATTGTTTTTCTCATATAACCTCTTGCTCTTTCGCAATAGAAAGTATGTATTTCTACAATATAATTCCAGAACATGTGGTTAATTTACCTGCAAATAAATTTAAAATATATGCCAAAGATAGGTTATTAAGTTATTACAAAGTTGATGAATACATAAATTATAAAAATGCTTAGTTTTTTACCTTTTGCTTGGTAAATTTTAAACGATTCAAAATTCTATTTCAATAAAACAAATTGAGTAGTTAAGGTGCAAATAAAACTTACTGTTCAGGTTCTCAGTTTTATTCAGCGTAATTAAGTGTGATGAACAAACACAATATCACAACCACTATTGATTTCCGATTCGACTCTCGTGCTGCGCGGTCGTGTTCCTGAGCGCTCCGAGCAGGTCCGCATTACCAAGGCTTTGGTGTCAAGCGTCTTCAGCATGACATGTGCGGGTGCACCCGTCCGTCCCACCGCGTTCGTGCTCCCGCTCTCGCTCGCGCTCTCCACGCACGTGCTCGCTCTGCCGCGACGAGCTCCCCCGCGAACCGCGTGCTCCCCACACTCTTCGAGGAGTTCTTCTTCCTGCACCCACTTGCCCCCCCCCCTCCACCTTACTTACCTGTAAGTACCCTTACTGCCTTACTTTTCTCCTTCTCTGTTTTCTAGCAGCCATCTTCAACGCTGCTATCGACAATTGCATTTTGCCTTCTCAATGGCTCTCCTCGCTCGCCTACAGAACGCTATAGTCTCCAAAAGCATCTTAATCAACGAGCAGTTCGGCTTCCGCACCCGACACTCTTGCGTCCACCAAGTCATCCGTATCATGGAACTCATTCTCACTGGCTTCCAACCAGTACTAGGTAAGCCCCGTCACATGGGCGCCTTCGATAAGCCTGGCCTTTAATTTATAAACTGTTCGACTATCAGTTGCCAGACCGCCTCGTATTGATCGTACGAGACTATATGTCATACCGCAGCTTTCGCTATAGAATCGAAGGCACCCTCACTTCGTTCTATACAAGCAGGAGTCCCACAAGGGTCCGTACTCACCCCTATCTTGTCTTGATATCCCTAAAACTTTATGTACCCAACCGACCCCTTTCGCGGACGATACCGCTATTTACACCACCGACAGACAAGTGAGTCGAATCACTAAGAGACTCCGCAATCACCATCCTAAGTGATTGGTTTCGGAAATGGAGCATCGAAGTGAATCCCGACAAAAGCTCTGCCGTTCTCTTTACCATTGGCCGCCCTTCGCGACCATCTTCCCTCTCACTCTTCAGCCGTGTCATTCCTTGGCAAAACAAGGCCAAATGCCGGTGTGACCTAGGATAGACGTCTGAACTTCCGCGATCACACCAAAATAGTTAGAGACCGAGCCGCTTTTGTCCTCGGTCGTCTATATCCCATGATAGGAAAGCACAGTAAGATGTCGCTTAGAAATAATCTTCTCATTACACCACTTGGATCCGCCCTATACAAGCATACGCTAGTCTCTGCGTTGCCTAAACGCAACCTCCATAGACTCCAAAACTGCTTCTTCAGAGCGGCTTCCGGAGCCTCCTGGTTCGTCCGGAATGCGGACCTTTACAGGAACTCAGAGCTCTCCACGATTCCCGAATGAGGCGGAATTAACACTAGCAAGATACAGTCGGCGAGAATCTTTTCCCGATGTATACGACTCATTTCTGAACAATAAGAACGTGAAATTAAATGCTCAATTATCAAAATTAAATTTATTTTTTGATGACCATAAATTAATAGGGGTTGGAGGGCGTATACTGTACTCGCTTGATTTTAATTATGAGAAACGACATCCTATATTAATACACTCCAAACATTATTTTTTATTTTTATTGTTCCAATGTGAACATCAAAGACATGCGCCGCAGCTTCTCTTGTTTACGTTGAGGGAATACTGTTGGCCTATTGGAGTTGAAATGTCGAGAACGACTTATAGGAGGGTTTTCTTTTATACGTTGCGGCGTAGATTACGCTGGGCCAGTGTTCGTTTTGAACCGCAAGAGTAGGGGAGCTAAATCACAAAAAGCATATATTTGTTTGTTTGTGTGTTTTGTGTCTCGAGCTGTACATCTCGAACTTGTGACCGATCTTTCATCAGATGCCTATTTGTTAGCGCTAAAAAGGTTCATTTCTCGCCGTGGATAACCTGTGGAAATCTATTTCGATAACGGCCGAAATTTCGTAGGCGTTATGAATGAATTCGCAAATTTTTTGAATGAATTCGCAATTAAGACCTGCAAATATCATCTGCGTCGTGTATTAGGTAACGCACATTTAACTTTTGAGGAGCTGACCACATTATTAACACAAGTCGAAGCAGCCCTTGACTCCTGACCTTTGACCCCTATGTCCTCAGATCCCTGTGATTTTCTTCCGCTCTCTCCAGCCCACTTTCTAGTTGGTCTTCCCCTCACTGCACCTGTAACAGCTGACGTCCACGATCTTGCGGTCACTCAACTCACAAGGTTTCAAAGGGTTGAACAACTACGCCAGCATTTTTGGAGCCGCTGGGCCAAAGAATACGTATCAGAAATGCAAATCAAAATCAAATGGCACAAACACTATGGTGACCTTAAAGAGAACATGTTAGTTTTAATCAAAGATGACAATTTGCCGCCATTGAAATGGAGTTTGGGGCGTTTTTCGAAAATTTGTCCGCTCCCTTTAAGCGACCAATAACAATCCGTGGGAACCAGCTTCTAGCAGTCTTTCAGTGGTCTCAGCATTTGGAACCTGGAGCTTCCAAGGCCGGGAGCATGTTGAAGCATTTACTTCAAAGCTTCCATGACGGCGGTGCCGGCGATTGGTTCAACGAATTGCAGGAACCAATCATAGGGGGCAACGCGACGCAGCGCCGCTCCCTACTATTTTTGTAATAGCGACAACTTTGAAAATAGGACGTTGTTAACGATCACCATTTTTTTGTACGCTTAGCATCTTTTCTGTAATTTTTAATATAATTATTAATATAATCAAATTTCTTCTTAATTTTACGCATATTATTTTCCACCTCTGCCTCAAGCAATTAATAAGGAAAAGGAACGCAACAGGCAATAATTTCATGTAAAGTTATTTTTTTACCGCATTAAGTGTACCTTTATCTAGTATTTGTAAACCATAAGAATTTAAAAATATCATATGTATCGAAAAAGAAGTTTATTTTGCAATCATGTTTTTGGAATTTTACGGTCAGAGTAAATTTCCAACTGAAATTATGGATCGGGGGGCAGAGGATCCTGTGAGGGCAGAGAAACTCTGCGCTCCACTCTACCGTCTACCTCTCGCACGTGATCGAGATCAAAAGGTTGTATGCTTAAGGTAGATTGGAGGCTAGACGCAAGGCAATCCGCTTTTTCGTCGTTATCGAATCGAGTTAAGGGAGTTGAAGGTGTCTAATCTCAACGCTCTGGCTAGGCGCCAATAAGCTAGGTGTAAAGGATAAATATTCTCCATCAGATCGCCGAAACGTTGGGCGCGAAGCTCAGCTACAGCTGTTCTTACACGGCGGTATAAGTTCTGTTCTTACAAAGCGAGCTTTGTTTTCAGTATTAGGAGCGCGATCGCGTCTGCGGCGGGTTGCGTTACGCTCAGTCATTAGCGACCTAGCGGATTAGGTGGTGGTAGTCACGAATCGGCTATTGCTAACGGTGGCGGTCAAGTGGCTAGTGAGTGAGTCAATAGCCACGTTTACATCGTGCTCCGAAGAGATATTATTGGTGGCTAGCTGGAGTTTTCGAGTAATTGCCCGAATTTATCTCAGTCCGTTACGGTACTAGTGTCGGGAGGAATGTCCGATGGGGAACCTAATTAGAGGAGGCCAGGGCGGTGGTCCGAGTCAAGTTCGTCAAGCACCTCTATAGAGCGAAAGCTTAGCCTTACATTCTTTAGAAGTGCTATGTCGAGCACTCCAGGGCTGCAGCGAGCGTTATGTGGAAAGCAGGTGGGCGTCATGGAAGCGATCATGTTAAAGTTTAGTCTGTCAACTAATTGGTCGAGGAGTCTGCCTCTCCGTGAAGTGACTGAAATGTTCCATGGACGGTGCTTGTAATTTAGGTCGCCGGCAAGGTTGACGGTCGCTTAAATTTAAGAGCGACTGAAGGTCGCTCTCGAGCAAGTCTTTTAAGAGGGAGAGATAAACCGATGCAATGATGATCGGCTGATGGCCGGTCATCGCTAAGCGGCAGACTGGTGCTTCTAAATTCGTAAGGGGCGGAGGATCGATGGGGGAGCAATGCAGGGAGCGCCTGTGATAGATGAGAGTGCCTCCGAGAGGGGAGGCAGTTCTATCATCACGTAGGTTGCGATAGTTCGCAATCGAAGGGGTGCAGATGGCGGGTTTGAGGTACGTTTCCTGGATAAAGAAGACGTTCGATTTATGGGACGAGAGCCGAGCCGATGGAGCCGGAGCAAGGATTTTCGCGCGCGGTTGTGCAATCCATTTTGGTTTTTATTGTTTGGGTATAGCCCTACGGAGGGCGTCAAAGAACGGGCGATGCTCCGACATGAATCTGAGCATCTGTTGGGGGGTGGTGGACTGTTCGTATTTAACGAACACGGCATCTACGTAGTCTGGGTCGATAGCTCACAGAGCAGATCAAGCTGTGTGACTGAGTGGCTTTACGAAGTGGTGCGGGCGGGCAAGGCGCGTGTTCGAGCACTTGACGCTCTAGGACACGACCGCACAGCACGAAAGTCGAACCGAGAATGACCCCAATACGCAATACGGCGACTGACTGTAGTGATATGAGATGTGAATATGTGATTTTGGACCGCACACCGGGTTAGAAAAGTTTGTTGCACTATAAAATGTTTAATTCATTGCTTCATTCAGTTGTTTTTTTTCTTATTTAAAATTTTATCTATTTTCTAGCATTTTTTTAAATTAAAACGAAATCTTAAACATTTTTTCTGGTCTGTCTAAATAATAATAATATTATGGCACACAGTATGGCACACAGTACAACACACAGTACAAAATTAATAATAAATACTCTGGCATAATAATTTTATGTGAAAAAATTTGTGGCACATAATGATGAAGTCTATAACGTGTCATAACTAGAGGTCATAAAACCGTAGGTATGTTAAAAATCGGTTTTACAATTTTAATTCAGTAAATAAGGATTCATTTTCTTTGTAAATTGCTCATGTGCACTAAATTCACTAAAGTTTAAGTTATTGTGTGATGAAAAATGCGAAACGTCAAAATGTATTTCTAAGTTTTGATGGACATAGATACTGTGTAGTATAATAGAGTTAAGTAAATGAAGTGAATCTAACGCGATGATGTGTGCGACGAGCGCGCCCTTGGTGGTGTAAGTGCGCGTGCAGGTGGCGCAGCAGACGCGCAGCCGGGCGTGCGCGTGCGCGTATCTCACATGGCGCCGCAGGTGCACCGCGCCCCTGTTACCAACATACATATAGTGAATATGATGCTTATGCTCCTAACATACATAAGTACAAACAGCAACTTTTGTCTACAAAATAACTGGCTGCTCACCTAGTGAATTTCATTCACAAGATGCATTTTTATACCTGCTCCTAAAGAAATAAATTAAAAAGCGAGTACAAATCCGATCAATTTTAATGTTTTTAGGGTTCCGTAGCCAAATGGCAAAAAACGGAACCCTTATGGATTCGTCATGTCTGTCTGTCCGTCTGTATGTCACAGCCACTTTTTTGCGAAACTATAAAAACAATACTGTTGGAACTTGGTAAGTAGATTTATTCTGTGAACCGCACTGAGATTTTCACACAAAAATAAATTTTGGCGGTTAAAAATTAATAATTTAAAAATTTATTATTTTCGTCAAACTCATACGTGTGGGGGTATCTATGATATTGAGGTTTCTAATATCATTTTTTTCTAAACTGAATAGTTTGCGCGAAAGACACTTCCAAAGTGGTAAAATGTGTCGTCGTCATCCCCCCTGTAACTTTTAACATAAGAGAATGATAAAACTAAAAAAAATATATGATGTACATTACCATGTAAACTTCCACCGAAAATTGGTTTGAACGACATCTAGACAGTAGTTTTCCTTTCATTCAATCAACTCAAATAAAAAATAAAAAAACATTTAATTTTTATAGAACCCTTCGTGCGCGAGTCCGACACGCAATTGGCCGGTATTTTATTCGGTTTTCAATCCTTGATTACTATCAAACTTTTGCAATAACTAATATTAATTAATCATAAATTTAAAGATTAGACTTTAATCTAGACGAAACATATAAAAAAATTTCAAACCATTAATTTTGTTTTTACGTTTTATACATTTTCATTATTGCTTACTGCCATAAAATAATAAACAGAATAATTTTAATAAAATAAAATTAATAAGAAGTTTAAACAAAAATACCACATTTATTTACATTAATAACTCTAGACGGTAACCAGAACAGATTTTTATATTTATAACTAAAATGAAATCTTGAAATTATAAATATATTATATTATTAAAGGGAGGTAGGGCACAGCGAGTTCTTGCTCGAATGAGCAGCCCAAACTAACGCTAACATTGAGTAGTGTAGTAGTTCCTGGCGCCGAGTAAGGTTGCAAGAGCTCCTGAGGATTCGCTGCGCGGAGAGCGGAGGACTGCTAGTGCTCGTTGCTGTCAGGAAGACCTGATGAAACGGCTGACCGCTGGCTGCCCGCTGGTTGATCGGGTTCCGAACCCAGGGATCACTTAATCTCTGCCCTGGGAGGCTGAACCGCCAACCTGTGTAAAGTCTCTGTAGTAATAGTGGTGCCGGAGAAGGAGACCGGGTGGACCCAGCTACTATCATAGAGAGGGATCAGGGGCCCTTCCGCCAGCAACCGTATTATGCTGAGCTTTAACAGTTCTAGTACCGCATCTTATGTCCTCTAAGCTGTCTGCAGCAAATCCTCATATTTAGTCTTAGTAATTTTTTTTAAAAAATGGCAAGAAACTAAAGGAAAAGAGTTTTTGCAGCGGCTACTCCATCCACATATAAAGTGGATTTCTGCAACATCAGGGGTATTCACGCCAATCTTAACGCAGTCGCAGATATCCTGCCCGTTAGAAGCATCATACCTACATTATCCCGGCAACAAACTCGGGCACAATTTTGTAAATCGTGCCGGTATATGTATATTCGTCCAGGAGGATATCTGATGTTAATGCATTCATAACCTTGAAGACTGTACCTGTCGATATTGTGGGTGCTCGTAAATGAAGGCGGGCAACATTCGTATCTATGCATGCCTATATAGGTCTCATAGCAGTGACACAAACGTAGCTTGACTCTTCACGCACCTGAGTTTGACGGCTGACAAAGTTCTAGACCTCGAGGGTATCTTCTCTATAACCCTATGGGTGTTGAGGGTCGGGGAAGGGGAATTTACCTCCCACCATGACCCGGGCAGAAGCTCAGAGGTGCTGACCACCCCCCGTGAAATTTTGAGGGAGCCTCCTTTTCAGGCAGCCGTGCGGTCAGTGCAAAATATCGCCTAAGGCCATTATGAAGAATAAAATAAAAGTAAAACGAAATAAAACAAAACAAACCAAACAAAACAAAAACAAAATAAAAGCAAAATAAACGAGAAAAAGCGCAAAAAAACGAAATAAAACAAAATGAAACGAAACCAAAACGAAATAAAAAAAATTAAAAAGAGATGAAAGTTAAAATGGAGTGATTTTTTAAGAAGGGAGTAGGTGAGTTGGTAGGAGGGTGAATAAATAAAATTATTAACCCACAGGGATGAGCTCTCAGGGGAGCGGTCGTCCTTCTGGCGGACGGGCGTGTAACAGGGCTATGCCCCTGGGATGGGGATGGGGGCTGTTATCAGCACGGTCAAAAAGGCGTTTAGACAAACCAGATATAAACTCTGCGAGTGATTCGGTTTTGGTGTCTTTAGCGTTGGTGGAGTTGCGGACGTAGTTTTGGACAACCTAGAGCTTATGTTTGCTGGTAGAAGACAGAAGTCCGTACCAAGCAGAGGCTGCGTATGTCAGTCTCGACCGTATGTACATTTTGTACAGGCGGATTTTTGTTATAAGTGGCAAATCAGAGGAAAGTAAGTAAGCTAAGCACCGCCCGTGCTGCGACCGCGCGAGCTGACACATGGGCGAGCATTTTGCGCATAAGCAAGGGGCGGTCTATAACGCAACCAAGGTACTTTACGCTACTAACTCAATGACTTGGCCTCGAAAGTTAAGTTCCGTTGGGAGAAATCTTTGTTGGCCGGTCATAATTGCGGTAGTTTTGCTGGCATTTGCGGCTATTCTCCACTTGTCGAGCCAGCCGGGCAAAGTGTCCAATAGTCGCTGCATTTTTGGCTGCTAATTTTGCTTTGCGGGATGAGGACATGTTTACGCTGTCGTTCGCGTAGAGCGCTAGGTGGACGTCTTCAACACCTTCAGCTAAACCGGAATCACTGAGAGTGGGGATGTCGTTGGTGAAGAGCACATAGAGCAGTGGCGATAGGCAGCTACCTTGTGGTACCCCTGCTTTAATGGGTTTATTTGCTGAATGGTTGTGCTCGACCGAGACATAGAAGCTCCGTTTGTCCAGAAACGAAGCTATTACTCGACCGAGCATATGCGGGAGATCCGTGTCTAAAAGCTTGTACAGTAGCCCTTCGTGCCCAACCCGGTCGAAGGCCTTCTCCATATCGAGAAATACACTGACCGTGCGCCTGCCCTTATTTAGCTCGAAGGACATGTGGTCGAGCACGCGCACAAGCTGCAGAGTAGTGCTGTGAGTATCCCTGAAACCAAACTGTTCAGGCCTAAGCTGGATATGGGAAGATATCCTATGTATCAGCAAGCGTTCGAACTATTTAGCTGGGTTAGACAGCAAAGTGATCGGCCGGTAATGTTCTGGGTGGTGACGGTCTTTCCCTGGTTTCGGGATAACAATGACTTTTCCGGTCGTCCAGGTAGATGGGAAATGTCCAGTGCGCAATATCCCATTAAAGATCCGGCTGAGTGCCACTAGACCCTTCCTAGGCAGCGTAATAATCGCCGTATTTGGGATCTCATCGGGGCCGGGTAATTTACGTTTGTTAAGTTTGGTGGCTTCCTTTCTCACCTCTTTGGGCGAGATAAAATAATCACCTCTGAGTGGTGGGGCTAGGGCCGCGAGAAATTGCTCTACGCGATCTATTACTCCTAGCGTGCGAGATGTGTCGGTAATGGGGTTGGGCTTAAATTGGTCCTCGAAATGATCGGCCAGTAGTTCCGCGCGCTCGGCAGCGTGGTAACGGCGGATGCCGGAGGAATCAATTAGTGGGCAAATTGGAAACTTGGCGGGCCATACGGAATAAGGCAGCGTCATCGTCGCACGCCTTAAAGATGGTATTGTCCCACACATGTTTTCGAAATTGGGCAATTTCTGAAGTGAGATTATGGCTAAGTTTGTTTAGATCGCTCTTCACTGCTGGGAAACGAGTTAGGCACCAGAGTTTACGGAGCTCTTTAATTAATTCTGTACGAAGGTGCGCGGGAAGCAAATGTTTGCCTGAGGCAGCCTAGTGGTCGAGGACCTCTTGGACTCCTTCAGAGCCTGCGTTATTGCGGTCGTAAAAGAGACGACGGCCTCCTTAACCTCTAAAGAAGTTGAGATGCCTCCAGGCGGCGGCTTGTACGTAAGCATTTCTGTATAAAATTTAGCCCAGTCTGTAGTTTTAGTAGGGGTCGGGGCAGATTTTCCACTAGCCGATACTCCGAGGACCAAAAGGATTGGCAGATGCTGAGTGTCCGTAGCATGGAGGACTTCTAATGCCATTGGCCAATTGATATTATGTGCTAGCGTGATGTCTAGTACGTCAGGGTTTTGGTTATCTAACACGGGATAGTGATTAGGCGCACCTGGACCGATGACTAAATAGTTTTTGTTTTCAGCATCTGCTTTTAGTTCACGACCCGATTTGGATGAAATTCTTGAACCCTATTGTTGGTGTTTGGCGTTGAGATTGCCTAAAATTAAAGTGGGCGTGTCGTCGCAAAAGATGTTTTCAATGTCGATTGGAATGAAGAGGGTTGTTGGTGGCTTATATGCGGCGAAGACTTTAAGCTTAGTATTGCCGGTTTTAAGTTTTACACCTATAGAGCGAATGGATGTAAAATGGGGAAGGGGTAATAGTTCGTGAACAAAGTCACGACGGACTAATACTGCCATTCCCCTAAGGGCCAAATTAGCATAGGTCTCGCAGAGAAGCTAAAATACTGAAGCAAACTGCGTTTGAGGCTTGCACCACGACTCGCAATAAGAAGGATCAGAATATTTCTGAGTTAAAACGCAAATTAAATGCTGTCTCGAGGTCCTGTAGAAAAGCAACTGCCAGAGCTAAATTACAATTCATCGGCAAAATAAGTGAGCGACATGCGAGCTAGCCCTCCGGGAGTTCGATCATTTTAGTAAGTTCACCTCGGAATTTTAAGATACCCAGCTATAAACTCGTATTTTGACATCCTAAAAGTTGTCTTAAAGTTGTAGGGTGGTGTCCGCGACTATTAAAACCTAAGGTCAAAGGTAACAAAAATCATTTTTTTTTTGCAAATACCTCGTTTCCTATGGGTTTTTCGCTATTTGTATTTATTATCAAAATTGTAGTCGATTATTTTTTTAACTTTTGTTGTAACTTTTTTTTATACGTTGAATTATCTTAATATAAAATTTATAGCATCATTTAAGGTTTGTTTTCGAGACATAAGGCGGAGAGCGCGCGGTTTGAGTATCATTTAAGGTCAACCAGTAGTCCCGGGCAAAAACACGCCATATAAAGATTATAAATTATCGATAAATACACAATTATTAATAATTTTTATTTAATGTTTTTTTTACTTACGTACCTATATTTCATTAAGTATCAATTTATTTAACAACACTTACCTGCCCTTGTAGTTATAGAATTAAGGAAAATACTTAAGTTATATTGCAAGGTCTTTTGACCGCTGTAGTATTTTTAACTTTTAAAAATACTCGCTTCTTTATCGTCTTCAACGACATTTGTCTCCACGTCTTCCATGATTTCGAGACCATAGGTTTTGTCTTCATTGACATCGCTCTGATCTAGTAAAGCATTGAGACAAGCTTGCCCATTACACGGGCCACAAGCTAAAGGGCAATTCAACTCCGATTTCCTACATCCACATCGCGAACCACAACCACTCTTGCAGTTGCAGAATATTGTGTTAAGCAATTCCTCTGGACTGCTAAAATTGTTGTGATAGATTCAAGGAATTCGTAACGCATTGTCCAACCCCATTCCTGGGGTTCCAAATCATGTGCTAACCAAATTTGAACTTGATAATAAACACGATTGAAATGTTGCTGAGCTGCTACACTTGTTGGTGGAATATTGGATAACTGCACAGGTTTATTCAGTTTTGTAGACTTGACGTATTGTGCATATGGAGATGATCGATACCGTCCACAGATTTTGGAGCATTATAGACTCCCAACAAGATTTGACTTCCATTTTTAAATAATCTTTGAACCAGACAGTTTTCTTCTTCAAATGCTGCTGCAAGTTAATTCAAATTCAGCAGTTTCTCAAATGCTTTTAAAAACGTTTTTTTACCTTTTTTAAAAAGCGTAGAAGTCGTATCACAACCACTTAATGCATGCAGCAACAAAACGTGTTTTTCTGAACGAGGACTACGGAACGAGGATCAAAACTTTCGGACGAGTATATAGTTTTTACATTTTCAATGCCAACTTTTTTAAAGAAAAAATCTTGTTGATTAGATAGTGTACGCCCAAGTAAAATGACAAGTGAATCAATATCTCCTATTATAACTGCAGTATTGTCTGGTTTTGATTCTTCAATTGCTGTTTCAATAATAAGTACATCCGCATCATCTCTGGCCTGTTTGGTATATTTACAGCTTGTCATTTTTCAATTAGCATCATACCTACTCCCTCGCAGCCTAGTTAGTAGTGTGATCGGCTACTGTGCAGAGGGTGTGGGTTCGATTCCCGCACTTGACAAACATTTATGTTATAAACATTTGTGTTTGTCTTGAGTCTGGGTGTGTTTACGAGGGAGCGATTTTATGTTCGCGGAATGGGGGATAAGGGGGGGAAATAAAAAAAATATTTTTCCTTTTTAATGTATTCAACTGCAAGACGGATACATTTTTCAGATCTCTCAATTAATTTATTTATACCCTCATAAAAAAATGTTTTCTTTTTATCTTCAATGTATGCCGAAACTGCCTCCTTGACTACATCATTGGTGGTAATTTTTCTACCCCGTAGCTCATTTTTAATTTTTGGAAACAGGTTATAATCACTCGGGGCCAGGTCCGGGCTGTAGGGTGGGTGATTCAAAATATCGAAGCCCACCTTATGCAGGGCAGCCAACGCAACGCAGCCCTTGTGGACGGGCGCATTGTCGTGCAAAAGCAGCACTACTTTCGTAATTTTTTTCCCCGTCTTTTCTCTTTATTGGCTTCTTTTAGTCTAATATTGAAGCATAGTATTCTCCGGTTATAGAAACACCTTTATCTTTATAGTCGATCGATAAAATTCTTTCCGAGTCCCAAAAGACCGTTGTCATGAGTTTTCCAGCTGACTGTCGTCTTCAAGGGTTTCCCTTCCTTGTTTAAATAAACTGTGCCATTTGTTAACCATGGTTTTTCCTGGACAAGAGTTGCCGTAAACCAATGACATCTCATTCATTGTGGTCATAACTGATTTTCCTTGCTTGGTAAGGAAATTTATAACTGCACGATATTCGCTTTTTTTCATATTTCATTTTTCACTCCCGATTATGTTGCTTGATTAACGATAGCTCAAAGACTAATTGTCTAATAACAATGAAACCTCGTATTTATACTAATTATGAGTCACTGAACATGTTAGGATCCTAATGCGCCTAATCACCCCCCTCCAACCCTTTCATTCCGCGAACTTAAAAACGCTCCCTTGCATGTATGATATGTATACATTTACAAAAAAAGTAATTTGTATTTGTATCCGTTGTCTGGTATCCATAACACAAGCTTTGCTTACTTTGGGGCCAGACGGCGATGTGTGTTATGTCCAAAAATATTTATTATTATATTATTATTATAATGAGCATTTCTTTGTTACTTCGATTTAATAAGATTTTTTTTTTTGCGTAATTGGCACAACCATTGCTTCGTCCAAAACAAACTTCATATGTTTTTGAAATTGCAGCAGTTCTTGTCAGCTGCTCCATTGCTTTTATGTTCCTACTGTAGTCTGAATATCCGACAAATACAACAATATTTTTTGAACTGTAATGCGTTTGTAAATACTTTACATATTTATGTAAAATAATGGAAAAAGTATCTTCTCTACTCCATACAACGCGATGCAAAAGAAATCCGCCATCAGTAACTAAGCAACTTCTTCGGAGGTAAATCGATGCACCTCTGCCAGTAACTGAAGATCCCACTTTCTTAATCATACGGGCGCTACAAAGAACCAATCCGAAGAAGACCCCAGGCGCATGCCATTCTGCGTACCAGTCATTTCCCTGAGGAGTGGATTCATAGTCATAATGATGCCGAAGCCAAGCCAAGATTGGCGAAAACCGGATGGCTACAGGCCTATACAACTGCTCAGCATAATCTTGTAACTGCTCGAAAAGCTCCTGCTGGCTTTATTGATGCTACACATCAGTCAGCGGTCGAAAAAAATATATTACAAAAAAGGGCAGTACGAACATTTATGAGCTAGGAAGCCGAGACTCTCTTAGGGATGTTTTTAAAGAAATAAATATTCTATCGGTACCGTGTCAATATATCTATGAAAATATTATGTTTGTCCGTAAAAATATATCCCGATTTCCGAGGAACAGTGATAAGCACAACTTAAATACGGGAAATAAAAATAAACTTGTTATGCCAAAGTTTACGCTTACTAAAGCCAACAATTCATTTATGGTAAGCGGTGTAAAATTTTATAATAAGTTAACTGTAGAAATTCTTAACTTAGGTGACAAACAGTTTAAATTTTATATTAAACATCTGCTATGTAAGAAAGCATATTATAATGTAGATGAATATTTGAATGACAAAATTGTATGGCCTAGTTTCACACAAAATTAACCCGTGAGAAGGCGCGCTATGAGCATTTTGCTCACGCAATTTTTTTTTTGCGGTTAATTTCGTCTTTAGCGACGCTCTAGCCCTACGAGCTTCACAGTACCTTCCTAACTTTTCATCCCCTCCCTCCTGACGGGACTCACGTGCCACTCAGTGCCGCTGCGATCACGTAGTTAAGTGTTTGTGCGCAGCACATCGTGTAGCGCGGCATTTTGCTCGTCGCGCGACTACTCGTGTAAGTATTTTTTTTTCATACATTAAATTTGTTTTATTGTTTATTCTTATTTGTCGTGTATAAATATTATATAACTGAGTGAATTTATTGTTTCAATTTTAAATTTTGGTAAGTTTTTTTTTTGTTTCTTTTTTTTAAGATTAGCCAAAAGTTGAGGCCAAAGTCTATAAAATTTTAAGTCTATTCATAAGTTTGCATTTTTGTTATATAATTCTAATAAAACATTTTATTTTACAAATATAAGACTTATAATTTATAAAAATATCAAAAGTTATACTATAATTCCTTTTTTTTTTCACAATTAAAGTACGTTTTAGGGCGCGCCTACTCACGGGTTAATGTTAGGTTTTCTATTCAAACTTGAATAATTTAGGTTTGATAAGTAAAAGGAGCACTCTAAAGACCAAGCTAAGTAACGATGTTATGTCTCTGTTGTTTACTTTATAGTGGTTGGTGGCGAGCTACCAGGGGATGCACCTTGCGGGTATCTTCTCTTACACCCTACTGGGTGTTGAGGTGCGGGTGTCGGGGGAGGGGAATTTACCTCCCACCATGACCCGGGCAGAAGCTCAGGGGTGCTGAACACCCCCGGTGAAATTTGAAAAGGCGGCCTACTTATCAGGCCCCCTTTGTGGCTAATATATTATCGCCGTAAGCGATAAGAAAAACAGTAGGTGTTATGTAGGCGCCAGAATAAAAACAGAAAAATGAAACAAATAAAAACAAAATAAAAACAAAGCAAAAGAAAAGAAAAGAAAAAGAGCGAAATTAAAATAAAATAAAAACGAAGCAAAAAACAAAACAAAAAATGAAAATAAAATAAAATAAAAGCGAAATAAAAACAGAAATAAAAGCAGAAATAAAATAGAGGCGAGATGGGCAATAAAAATGTAATGAAACGAAATGAAGTGAAGGGAGGAGGGTAAGGAGGTAGGAGGGTGAATAAGAAAACTTATTCACCCACAGGAATAAGCACTCGGGGGAGAGCCCTGCCTTCCGGCGGGCGGGCGTGTAGGGGCGCTATGCCCCTAAGGTGTGTATGGTGACTGTTGTCAGCGCGGGTGAATAATCGTTTCGACAAACCAGATATGAACTCTGCGAGTGGCTCGGTTTTGGTGTCTCTAGCAATGGTGGAGTTGCGGACGTAGCGTCCCGCGCCGGTTATAAATCTCAGCGACTTATTTTGGACAGCCTGGAGCTTAAGTTTGTTGGTAGAAGATAGAAGACCGTACCAAGCAGGGGCTGCATAGGTCAGTCTCGACCGTATGTACAATTTGTACAGGCGAATTTTGGTTCTGAGTGGCAAGTCAGAGGAAAGTACCGGTCTAAGGCAAGCCCGTGACGCGACCGCGCCTGCTGACACATGGTCTAGCATTTTGCGCATGCGCAAGGGGCGGTCTATAATGCAACCTAGGTACTTTACACTGGGTTGCCACTCAATAACTTGACCTCGAAACACAAGTTTCGGTGGGAGAAACTTCTGCAGGCCGGTCAGTATTGCTGCTGTCTTGCTGGCATTAACGGCTATTCTCCACTTGTCCAGCCAGCCAGGCAAAGTGTCCAATAGTCGCTGCATTTTTTTTGGCTGCTAAGCTAGCTTTGCGGGAGGAGGACATATAGACGCTGTCGTCCGCGTAAAGGGCTAGGATGACGTCTTCAACACCTTCAGCTAGACCGGAGTCACTGAGAGTGGGGATGTCGTTGGTGAATAACGCATAGAGCAGTGGCGATAGGCAGCTGCCTTGAGGTACCCCTGCTCTAATGGGTTTACATGCTGACTGTTTGTTCTCGACCGAGACATAGAAGCTTCGTTTGTCCAGAAACGAGGCTATTACTCGCCCGAGCATCGGTGGGATGTCCGTCTCTAACAGCTTGTGTATTAAGCCTTCGTGCCAAACTCGATCGAAAGCCTTCTCCATATCGAGAAAGACTCCGACTGTGCGTCTGCCCTTGTTTAGCTCGAAGGCCATGTGATGGAGCACTCGTACAAGCTGAAGAGTGGTACTGTGGCTGTCTCTGAAGCCAAACTGTTCAGGCCTGAGCTGGATATGCGGGGATATCCTAAGTAGTAGTAGACGTTCGAACAACTTGGCTAGATTGGACAGCAGTGTAATCGGTCGGTAATGTTCTGGGCGATGACGATCTTTCCCTGGTTTCGGGAGAACAATAATTTTGCCGATCTTCCACGAAGATGGGAAATGTCCAGTACGCAGTATCCCATTAAAGATACGGGTGAGTGCCACCAGACCCTTCCTAGGCAGCATGATGATCGCTGTGTTTGGAATCTCGTCGGGACCGGGTGATTTGCGCTTGTTAAGTTTAGAGGCCTCCTTCCTAACCTCTTTAGGCGAAATAAAATAATCACCTCTAAGTGGTGGGGCTGGGGCCGCGAGAAACTGCTCTACGCGTTCTGTAACTCCTAACGTGTGGTCAGGGTCGATAATGGGGTTCGGCTTAAATTGGTCCTCAAAGTGGTCCGCAAAAAGTTCCGCGCGTTCCGCAGCGTGGTAGCGGCGAATACCAGTGGGGTCGATAAGTGGACAGATAGGGGCAGGTGTTTTTGTTAATTGACGGGCCAGGCGATAGAGAGCCGTGTCGTTCTCGCTTGCTTTAGATATTGCCTGGTCCCATGAATGTTGCTTAAAATTTGCAAGTTCAGCAGATAGTTCCGCGCTAATCTTATTGAGGTCCCTCTTTACCACTGGGCAACGGGTGTCGCACCAGAGTTTACGGAGGTCCCTCTTGGTTTTAAGTTTAGCGCGGAGATGCGCCGGTAGCAGCTGCTTACCGGAAGCTGTGGCTGAGATTTTAGTAGACTCCCTTAGAGCCTGTGCAATGGCAGTTGTGAAGGTGTCAACTGCCTCTTCGACTTCTAAGGGAGTGGAAATGCCACCAGCCGGAAGTTGGTAGCTCAGCATGGCATGGTGAAATAAAGCCCAGTCTGTAGTTCTGCGGGGATTGGGGAGCGGTTTACCAGTTACGGACACTCCAAGGACCAATAAGATTGGCAGATGCTGAGTGTCAGTGTCGTGGAGGACCTCTAACGACATTGACCAGCCGATCTTATGCGCTAAGGCGATGTCCAGTACGTCCGGTGCGTGATTGTCAGCAGAGGGATAGTGTGTTGGTGATCCTGGACCGATGACTAAATAGTTTTTGCTCTCAGCATCTGCTTTTAGTTCACGACACGATTTGGATGAAATTCGTGAACCCCAGTGTTGGTGTTTGGTATTAAGGTCACCTAAAATAAGTGTGGGGGTGGCATCGCAAAAGATATTGTCGATGTCACTTGGATCGAAGGGGGTTAATGGTGGCTTATATGCGGCGAAGACTTTAAGCTCCGCATTGCCGACCTTTAGTTTTACACCTATAGACCGAATGTATGTAAAAAGGGGAAGGGGTAGTAATTCGTGAATAAGGTCACGTCTAATTAATACAGCCGTACCCCTGAAGGCCATATTAGCGGGAGAAATTTCGTCACGTCTATAGGTGAAGAAATTTGGAATGCGGAGCTCATTCTCACCTCGGAGTTTCGTTTCGCCCAGTAACACAATGTGAACATCGTGTTCCTGGACTAACGTTCTGAGGGCGGCTGTCTTGCCAATTATGCCCCCAGGGTTCCAGTACACAATTCTCAATTTAAGGCCCCGATGAGGCCCCATTAAATTCCCACGTGAGAATTGTGGTGAGTTGTGCCAGTCCATTGAAAAGGGCAGGCAGCTATGGCCTCTATGGCCGCGTTAAGTGCCGCTATTGCGGCTCTGGCTACATTAAGGGCACCAGCTTGCATACGAGGTGGGCCCTGAGTATGATGGATGCCACTGTGGTGGCTAGTCGCGGGCGGCTGAGACTGCTGGGCAGCGACTGCACGTGGTTGCGATTTAATGGGTGGCTGAGATGATTTGGAGGGTTGTGGGGGGTCTGCGAATTGGGGGGGTGGCATAAAAATATTGGGTATAAAAGAGTATGTGTCCTGTGCTACCGGAACAGTAGCCGGAACGGTTGTGGTGGGTTGAGGTGCGGATTTTTTACGACTTGGCCTCCTTTTTTTCCCGAGAGCTTGGGTTCTATCTGTTGGAGGGTTGGAGGGGGGCATTAAGTTTGCGCCTTCAGTTAGTTCGTACTCCTGCCGCTGTAATTGTGGCAAAGGAGTGGGCGATGGCGGGGGTAGATTTGTTGCCCGTTGGGCATTCTTACGAGGTAACGGGGGATTGATAGACACCCCCCTACGCCTCGCTTCACGCCTGAAAACCGGGCAAGAGCGGTTGTTGGCCGTGTGCGCCTTGCTACAGTTGGCGCATTTTAATGCGACCTTTTGTCGGTCGCATTCGGACGCCGGATGATCGCCGCCGCAGCGTACACACTTTATTGGCCGGTGGCAGTTTGTGGAGGCGTGACCGAATGCCTGGCATCTATGGCATTGCGCTGGGCCTGGGCGAGAACGCCAGGCTTCAATAGATATGCCAGGCATGCTGAGTAACTCGTTTACTGCATATAGGACTTGCAGCTCGGCATGTGTGTGCCTGTGCTGCAGTTGTGCATAGTAAATACAGTTAGGTCGGCCCCTAACTGCTGGGATTTGCCGCACATGCGACACAGGAAAGCTGGCGAGAGCGAGGTCCTCTGCTAGTTCGTCAAGCGAGGTGTCCTGGGGGAGCCCCTTAATGGCAATTTTGTGTGGTCGATCGCTGTCTAAGCTGTAGCAGTACCAAGATACTGCGTGATCCAGCTTAGACAGCTCGTCTATATAGGCCACTACCGTACGATACTCTAGAGGCGATTTAGGGAAAAATCGTACCCCTTTGCCAAACGGCCGGGCGTTGGGTGCGTGGCCTAATATAGCGTGCATCTTTTTTAGATGCGTCGACCACTGGGGGAGGGACTCTACGACTATGGAGGGGTGGTTATTTTTGACTTTTTTGTCGTTGGCACTGACATCAACGCTAGCCGGCTGAGCGACAGATTGCGATGGTGGGGGTATAGCGGTTTGGGCGCTTATTGCCTGGGCATAGGAGCGACCGCTGGGCGGCGCTGGTGCTGGGGGTGCGGCAGGCTGGGGGGGGGGTGACTTCGGCAATTTCCATCCCTTCAACAGGGATGGGGTCATGGGGCACCTCTACAGCGGCTTTTGAAGTCGATGGCTGAGTGGCGAGAGCCTTTTGCCGATCGGCAATGGCTTCTCTTGCCTCAAGTCGGGCACGCTCGGCGGGGTCCTTGGATGGGCTGAGAGAAAAAGGTCTCGGCCTTGTATCTCTGCTGCGTACCCTAGGGTCTCTCTGCGGCAGTGGGATTGAGGGCGGGTTGAAGTTCCGCGGGGTTGACAAAGGGGGCGTTACCTTGTTTGTACTGCCCTGTTTGGATGATGACGGGTTCGGGTCTGGCCGGGGCGGGGTGTCCTCAATTGGAGAGAGCATCGTTGGGAGGGTGGGGAGATCTTCATCCCTAAACATTTCGTCGCCGGTGTCTAACGCCGAGTATATCGACGACTGTGATATGGCCGAGGCCATAGAAGTCCTAGACGGAGGGCGAGAGGGTGGGAACGCGACCGAAAAGGGCCGGTCCGCGGCAGAAATTTCGCCGGTAAATAAATTACGCGCCACGACGGCGGCTGAGGGCTGGGAGCGTAACCATACGCCCCGTTTACGTACGCCTCCTCTACGTACCGGTGGTGGGGGTCCTAGGGGTGGCGGCATTCCGCTAGATGGCTGCTACCAGCATCCCTTGATGCGAGTCCGGCTGCAGCTGGGTCTGAAGGGGTGGCCCAAAAAGGGCCGCCCTTGGAAGAGCGACAAACGACGGCGATCCGTGGCAATAAATGCCGAGAAAATACAATAAAATCGCTTACCGCTAAATCCTCCTCAAGACCGCTGAAAAAGCGGAAACCGTCTACCTTCAAGCGCTGCTTTTGTAGGCGCAAACACGCAGAACACAACAAACACCTAGTCTCGTCTGTGCACGCACGTCCGCCGTCTACAGGAATTGCTGTCTTGAAGCACATACACTTTTTCACTTGAGATAATTTGAACTTGGAGAGTATTATACACAAGGATGATGATCAGACAAGGATGATGATAGCATAGGGGATGCACCATGTGCAATCTGCCTTTGGTTGCCTGGTTTTGGTGGGGCTTTGGATGTGTGGGGGTGTGAGCACGAGTACGTACGTGTATGTGTGTATATACATGTTTGGATAGATATTGTATACTTGATGGCTTGGTTCCTGCATGACTGATTGGTAACAGATGTACATTTGTTGCCGGGCTGTTGTGTAGGGGCTGGGCCACTTTCAGGTGTGCAACGTCTGTTTGAATATGTGTGTGCATTTATGTATATGTGCGTGTTTGTGAGTAGCACCCACTCGTGTTCGGAGCCCTGCCGCTATCGGGCGACCGAACGAGGATTGAATCAGATAGGACCTATAAGTTCTTTTACGTATAGTTTTATTTTCTATCTTATATTTGTATATTTATATATATGTATTAATATTTGTCTGTATGTGTATATATGAATCTTATATTATCCTTAATATTTTAATTATGAATACCTATTTATTTATTTATTTGCATTATTGTAAAATGTAAATATGTATGTATGTGTATATATATATATATATATATATATATATATATATATATGTATATGTACGTCTGCTGTGTAATATTATATGTTATATGAATATAGTACAATCGAAGTTTTATTGGAGTTGCTTGAGTGTGTCATGCTCTATCAAAGTCTCTGCGGTGGTGGCATGTGCGTCGGGTCGTTACGTTCCCTAAAACATGGTTGAGCGAAGCGATGGCTGATTCATGTGTCATACTTGTGAACGGGTGCCGCCTGTGGAGGCTGGTCTGCTCTTGCAAACTTCTTTGTATTCTTATTATATATATATGTACTTCTGCTATGTAATATTATATGTTATATGAATATATTTTTCTCGGTAGTTACTTTAAATCCCGTCACAGAATAATTGAAAACTTTTAACGTATCACATGGTGCCCCCCCCCCTATGCAATCTGAAAAACAATAGGCAATTGAAATATTACATAAATATTGATTGTTTTTTTATTAATCAAACTATTTACATTGTAAATCTTGTTTATTTAATGTTTCAATACAAAACATGTATTTATTAGTTGATACACTATAATTTTATGTTTCGTTTGTGATTTTACGAAGATTACCTATTGGACGCACGCAATAAAACAGTATTGTAATTAGTTTGTAAAGCTAGTTGTAGTTAATTTATTTGACGATTCGAAAGTGTTCTTAGTAACCCATTTGAATAAAAAGATTTTGATTTTAAAACGGTTTGGCTACAGATCCGAATACTCGACCACGCTCCAATAAGCCAGGGCACTCCACTTAATGACGGCGAGCCTCAACATAAGGCAGCAGACAGTAGCAGTATTCTTGGACATAGAATAGGCGTTCGATAGGGTATAGCACGAGGGGGTTCTGTAGAAACTATCGACGTATACCGCCCCTCAACGCATCATCAGCGTTGTGGTCCTATTTATTCACAGCCGCCGTTTTTACTTGGTGCTTGAAAATGCCAAATCCAGAGAACACAGCGTGGAAGCTGAAGTTCCTCAAGAAAGGTGCCTTTCCCCTGCCTACTACGCCCGATACACCGATAATATACCAGTACCGAAGGATGTCCAGCGGGCGCTATTCGCGAACGATGTGGCATTGTATGCCGCATCAACAAACAAATATTACGCTGCACTGAAAACGCCAAGAGCACTGGATGACCTGTCTTTATGGCTATCAAGATGGCGGCTATCGGTAAGTGTCGGGAAAACGCAGGCCATCCTTATTGTAAGAGACGATCACCCACCACCTCGTCTTTAACTGCAGGGCCAGGAGATTGAGTGGCAACATAGGTCACATACCATGGCCTTATAATTGACGGTGGACTCACCATGAAAGACCATACACGGACACAATCGGCGAAGCGAAGGTGGCGCAACCCAAACTGCGCCCACTTCCACAACTTGGGACCTACAAATCGTACGTTAGATCCCGCCTCATCTACGCCGAACTGGCCTGGTAGGACTTAGTCGGAGTCCCTAAATAAGAAAGTCCTATCTCAAGAGAACCAGGCCCTTAGGTCTATCGTCGGTGCCCCGCAGTACGTGAGGAACGCGACCATCCAGAGGGACCTCAAGTGGGAGAGCCTGGAGACCTTCGTACGACGGCTAGCCACATCATCCATGCTTGCGCGAGCGGACGAGTCGCGTCACGAGAACCTCCGAGGCCTGACTCGTCTGCATGCGCGAGCGCCAGACCATCAAAGCAAAAAGACTTGAAGAGTCTACAGTCCAACGGATTGCCAGGTAAGGTGCCACTCAATCAGCCTCCACCACGTGAAAACGAAACCAGCACCTTGTTCTTCGTAGCGAACAGCGGAAGACATCACTTTAAAAGAGCCACAACTCTGAAACAGTTTTCCCACTCCACTATATCGGAGTGAGAAGAACCACGTGACCGATTATAAATTCAGTACGCTTCGCGCTATTACGGAGAGGTCACGTCCGCTTTCAGTTCATGTCGCCGTCGCCTTAAGCTGATCGAGCTGTATGGATAGTTCCACCTTATCCAGACGTTTGGGCGACGCAGAGAAAACCTAAACGTGTCTTGCAAAAAACGTCTAAGCGCTCTTAATATGAATAAATCAGATATAAGTAGTGTGACATTCTAACAATATATCATGCGCTTACTCACCGGAACGCCTTTCCGCAGCGAGCGTGCGAACATGAAAATATAGGCTCTGCATACGCGCACCTGTGACGCCGCGGGCCACCGCGCCGCAACCCACACTCATCGCACCAGTATCGCCTATTAAAAAATAACATAAGACTTGTTCACAAAATAAAGAAGAAATAAAGAAATAATTTATTAAGCAGTAAGCGGAACACAAGTACATATTAAATACAAAAAAACTAATACTAAAGAGATACTCTTTTGTTGCGCCAAGCCAAAAAGGACCTCACTCAGTATAAAGCTGCAGCAGTAAGACACAGCAGTGATTTTCAGTGAGGACCTAGTACAAAAGGCGTTTTAACGAGCGTGTTTTCGATGATTATTTTTAATTTATTTTTTTATTTATTTATTTGATTACAAGTTAATGAAATAATAACACCCTACTAGATCAAAGCTATCAAATGGAAAATTAGCATGGTGGTGAAATCATAGCAACCCATAAAGGCCAAAGCCTGTGCTAGGGCTAACTACGACTTACCATAGTGTACATTTTATTGGTATAAAATTTAAAATGTGCTTGTGTTTGTGAGGTGTGAGGTTTATTTTTTATTATTATAGTTAGACAATTACTTGATTATAACCCATAACTTATGAAAATCGTCGTTTTAAGTTGTAATAGATATTTTTTTATTATTATTTTTAGGGTACGATTTTTATCTGCAGTTTTATTTGAATCTATATATTGTGATATCGTTGTAGGTAGTCCATTATATAAGCGTGGAGCTAACACTGTGTAATGTTTGCAACCAAATCTACTTGATCTCTGTGGAACTACATATTTTCTTTTGTTGGAAACTCGGGTATATCTACTAAATTTTTTAATCTGAAATTCTTCAATATGTCTTGACATGTAGGTCATTAATTGCCAAAGATATATTTTTCTAGGGGTTAATACTTTACATATATTATACAATGTACTCGTTGGAAATCTTCGTTGTTTTCTTTTTATTATTTTTAGATTTAGTTTTTGAGCCTTATTTAGTCTTTCCATGAGAGGAACCACAAGTTCCCTAAGCGATGATTCCATACAATATCAAGTATCAAGTATAAACATAGGCCAATCTTCTTACTTTGTTAGATATTTTAGCGATATGTTCGTCTCATTTAAGGTCATCCACTGTTATACCAAGATATGTAGTAGAAGTTACACGTTTGATAGTGTTACAATTGCTACAGGTTAGCTCATTAGTACAAGAGTGTAGTTTCAGATTCACTTCGTTTGGTAGGCCGGCAGTTGTAGGAGAGAAACACATGTATAAAGATTTTTCCTCGTTATGCGTCAGTAGGTTCCTGTAAAACCAGTCTCTAGCTGTTTTAAGCCCATATTCTGATTTTTTGATAATATCTTTCCATGTTTTATCGGAAAAAACAAGGATTGTGGCATCAGCAAAACAAATAGTTTCACAGTCAGATACGTAAGAACAGAAATCGTTTAGGTATATATTAAATAATCTATTCCCAAGGACGCTTCCCCTATAAAAATATGACTAAATGCATATTATAAACTGATAAAATGCATAAATAATGATTGTTTATTTTCATTTATTTTAATGATCTATAAAATACTATCATACTGTATGTAACTAGTTTTACACACAATGATATGTGTAATCTAAATGTTTTATTTTAAAGGTTAGAGTTCTGTTATGATAATCCTACTAATATTATTAAAGTGTAAGTACGAATGGATGGATATTTGTTGTTAATCACGCTTCAACCATCGATCGAGATGAAACTTGGCACTTATATAGGTTAGGTCCTGGAATACGACATAGGCTACTTTTATCCCGAAAAAATTTGAAAGTTCCCGCGAGAATAACTATAACCGAACTATACCTACAACTATAGCTTCCTATAGCGAACTTCATCAGTATAATTTACGAGTTTCACGCCGATAATCGAATTAAAGGCGTTCGGAGCCGCTGGAAGTATCTAGTATAAACATAAGTTACATGATTCCAGTGTGCCACCAGTGTGTGTTAGTGGAGTCGAACGTGATTCCGGTGTGCTACCTGACCTGACTTGACTCAGCTGACTTGTTTGTTAGTCGGCATAAAAAGGGTTGGCTAGACGAAGTCGATACAGTTCAAATCGCGTTGAGCATTGATGGCGAGCAAACGTTCAACGTCTCCCTATCGCTCCCTAACGCTATCGCTCTCTCGCTCTTACATTTTTTATCGCTCACACACTCTATGTAAGTTGAGTGTTAGTAAATTGTCGGTCTCGTGTAAAATAATGAGAGTTTAAGTATTTCTTTCCAAAGCGCTTTTACTATTTCGCGTCCGGTGCAATATAGCTATACTTGCGTACTTGTTTAAAGTTTTAGTTTTAAACTCAAAATCCCTGCCACCCTCATATCGAGATCTATTTGCCTGTATCAATGGATAGGTCTCGAGCACGAGATTCGAATTTCGAGCTTGAAATGGCTATAAACTGTACTGAAATGGTTAAAAAACTTAGTACATGAATTGACCGCAATTTGTCGTGGATCCTGCACATAACGGCAAGAAGTAAGAAAATTTATTCCCCTTTTGCACTCGCTAAAGCGTCTGCAAAACTTTTTGCCTCTTGAAACTAAAATTATGCTATCTCAAACTACTTTTGTACCAATGCTTGACTATGCAGATGATTGCTACTTAGATGCCAATGAGGAGCTACTTGACAAACTCCAAAGCCAGCATAACTTGTGCATACGCTTTATTTATGGGTTGCACAAGTTTGATCATGTGTCCAACTTCAGAAAAGAACTGTAATGGATATATGAATAAGGTTATGACGTTTTCTCCTTAACTCAATACGCGGAAGTTGCACTATGGGAATATTTAAACTAAGATTAAGCGGTCACTATCTATCGGTATTTTAATTTAATAGTATTATTATAATAAATATGTAGGTAAGTATATATGTATAATATGTTTGTATGTATTGATTGCTTATCATATGTATTATAACTAAGGTTCAATATATTTGTATGTATTGATTGCTCACTAATGTATTATTCCTTAGGTCTAGAATTTGTATTATATGTGTTTTATGATTGCATGTATTTCAGAGTACTTATATGATTTTATTTTATTTCCGATTGAGCATGCCTTAAATTGAGTTTTTTTTTTACTACGTCTACTATTTTTTTTTTACCTTTAAATTTAATTTCTTTAAACTAAATAATTTTAAATTTATTAAAACTGAGTTATAAATTTATTAAAACTGAGTTATTCTGGAATAAATTTCAAAAGGATATGGCGTCAACATAAATGGCGAGTACATCACACCTTCGATTTCCCGACGGCATAGTGGTCATGGCAGAATCGCTGGAAAACCTACGCACGATGCTCGGAGACCTCAGCGGATTTTCCCAACAGGTTGGCCTAAAAATTAATATGAATAAAACGAAGGTGATGTTCAATGTCCAAGTCGCGCCAAAATACCTCTGTGCCTAAAGACGAATGTCCATAATCAATGCGTGTTGCCAGTGATGACTTATACTACAGAAACGTATTATTTTACAGTTGGCCTCTTAAATAAGCTCAGGATCGCTCAGCGAGCTATGAAAAGAGCTAAGCTTGGTGTTTCTTTGCGCGATAGAATCCGAATCGAGTAACTTCGCCAAAGAAGTAAGGCTACCGACGTAGCTCAAACAGTTAGCAAGCTGAAGTGGCAATGGTCAGGCCACATCGCTCGTCGAACTGATAACCGATAGGGAAGAAAGGTTCTCGAATGGCGACCGAGGATAGGAACGCAGCGTGGGTCGACCTCCTACCAGGTGAACAGACGATATGTTCAGAGCTGCAGGAAGGACGGGCCGTTGTGGAGACATATAGGGGAGGCCTACGTCCAGCAGTGGACGTCTTCCGGCTCAAATGATGACGTTGGCTGATCCCGACTTTTATCTTCCCAATTCGGTGGATCTGCTCCTCGGTGCCGATATTCTACGTCAATGCAACTTAAGACCGGCTTAGCTGAAACATCAGTAACGAAGCACTGCGAGCACGAAATAACACACGAAACATCTTTGGAACTTACCTGCTGTCTTTGAATGACGACTGTATACTTAAGATAAAAGGACTAACATTAAGAACACTTCAAAGCAAGATAAAATACTTAATTTGTACAAAACTTCCTATATAAAAAACCTTCGAAAATAGTCACACCCCCGAAGACGCCGAGCCTATCAACCTTGATGGAATCGATCTTGGCGACATCCAGTTCCTGAACTAAATACTACAGAAAAGTGAAAGTGAAGTTGTTGATAACAGCGAGTTGTTACCTCCCACTGACTTAATTGGAGAACTTAAAAATCTGGTAATAATGTATTTTATTTCCTATTAATTATTTTACTAATACCAATATTGATAAATATTTTATATTTTTTCATTGAAATTACCTCATTACGGTTTCGTACCCAAAGGGTAATTAGCGAAACCGTATTACTAAGACTCCGCTGTCCTTCCGTTCGTCCGTCCGTCCGTCTGTCACCAGGCTGTATCTCATGAATGGTGATAGTTAGACAGTTGAAATTTTTACAGAAGATGTATTTCTGTTGGTGCTATAACAAAAAATACAAAAAATTTTAATAAAATAAATATTTAAGGGGGATTCTATACAGCAAACGTGATTTTTTTGCTCGATTTTGCTCGATATTGATAATGGCACCTAGACGCTTAAAAAATTCACAGAATATTTAGTTATATAGTCACTTTAAAAATAAACAATTAAATAAAAATAAAACAAATATTGAAGGGGGGATCCCATACAGAAAACTTGATTGTTTTGCTGTTTTTATAGATAATGGTACGGAACCCTTAGAACCCGATTTTTTTCCTTTAATACTGATTTGGTATAATTTTGCGGGCCAATGATTTACACACAAGGGATTCACTCACCTACTACTTATCAATTGTTCTGCCATTCGGACGGCTTATATTCTACATTTGGTACGGAACCCTGAATGTGCGAAGTCCGACACATATTTGGCCGGTTTTTTATAATCCTACGACGAAAATTAATAAGCTATTATTTTATTTAGTCGTAGGATTTTTTTGGTCTAAATTCTGTAATCGGCGTGAGAGCTCTTCGCGAACTCCTTGATTTGCTAAAGCATGCTTTGGCTATAGTTTGTCGTAAAAATCGGTTATAATTAAACCAGCGGGAACTATTTTTGGGGAAAAGATTCCTTTGTCCTCTCCGTCTATTCTACTATCTTTGTACTACATTTGGGCTCAATTGTATGCTCCGTTGTGACGTGATGTAAGGACAAACAAACTCAATTCCTTATTTATAATATTAGTATGAAAAAAAATATAATCCTCCTTCTCTGACATTGAGATACTATTCATAAATAGGTATTTTTATATCACTAAGGTTTCAATCAAACATACATAATCTTCCGTCAATGGTCCAAAACCATTTGTAACATTTGCCAACCTTTTAAAAATCTTACTTACAAGGAAAAACCTCGTCTAGGGGCCTAGACCTACCACAACCTAATAAGCGTTCGCAGAAGAAATCACCGTAAATTTACCTAGCTGTATCGCTCACAAAATTATGTAAGCGCTTAGGGTCTGGTTTCAGAACTTGTGGAAAATACGTCGAAATTCACTTGCCATATTAAAATGCTGCGACCTTACACTTGCCACAAGCCAGTGGCTTTTACACCTCTGACGATGATCGACGACTCAAAAAAATTATATACCAAACTACTACTACAAATACCGAGTGACAGAGGCCTGGACTGATGAAGCCCGTGCTCTAAAAAGTGTTTTCTGATTTAGTTTGTGTAATGAAAGTAATATAGTGATGCAACAAATAAGTAATATAAATAGTAGTAAACAAATGTTGAGATCACTCACACCCCGTGACTCCTTCTGTGTCTAATGAGACTCTGCTGAGAAGTAATACAGTGATGCAATAAATAAGTTATATAAATAGTAGTAAACAAATGTTGAGATCACTCACACCTCGTGACACCTCCTGTGTCGAATGAGACTCTGCTCAGAAGTAATATACTGATGCAATAAATAAGTAATATAAATAGTAGTAAACAAATATTGAGATCACTCACACGTCGTGACTCCTTCTGTGTCGAATGAGACTCTGCTCAGGAGTAATATGGTGATGCAATAAATAAGTAATATAAATAGTAGTAAACAAATGTTGAGATCACTCACACCCCGTGACTCCTTCTGTGTCGAATGAGACTCTGCTCAGAAGTAATATACTGATGCAATAAATAAGTAATATAAATAGTAGTAAACAAATATTGAGATCACTCACACGTCGTGACTCCTTCTGTGTCGAATGAGACTCTGCTCAGGAGTAATATGGTGATGCAATAAATAAGTAATATAAATAGTAGTAAACAAATGTTGAGATCACTCACACCCCGTGACTCCTTCTGTGTCGAATGAGACTCTGCTCAGAAGTAATATACTGATGCAATAAATAAGTTATAAAAATAGTAGTAAACAAATGTTGAGATCACTCACACCTCGTGACACCACCTGTGTCGAATGAGACTCTGCTCAGAAGTAATATACTGATGCAATAAATAAGTAATATAAATAGTAGTAAACAAATATTGAGATCACTCACACGTCGTGACTCCTTCTGTGTCGAATGAGACTCTGCTCAGGAGTAATATGGTGATGCAATAAATAAGTAATATAAATAGTAGTAAACAAATGTTGAGATCACTCACACCCCGTGACTCCTTCTGTGTCGAATGAGACTCTGCTCAGAAGTAATATACTGATGCAATAAATAAGTAATATAAATAGTAGTAAACAAATATTGAGATCACTCACACGTCGTGACTTCTTCTGTGTCGAATGAGACTCTGCTCAGGAATAATATGGTGATGCAATAAATAAGTAATATAAATAGTAGTAAACAAATGTTGAGATCACTCACACCCCGTGACTCCTTCTGTGTCGAATGAGACTCTGCTCAGAAGTAATATACTGATGCAATAAATAAGTTATAAAAATAGTAGTAAACAAATGTTGAGATCACTCACACCTCGTGACACCTCCTGTATCGAATGAGACTCTGCTCAGAAGTAATATACTGAGGCAATAAATAAGTAATATAAATAGTAGTAAGCAAATGTTGAGATCACTCACACCTCGTGACTCCTTCTGTGTCGAATGAGACTCTGCTCAGGAGTAATATAGTGATGCAATAAATAAGTAATATAAATAGTAGTAAAAAAATTTTGAGATCACTCACACCTCGTGACTCCTTCTGTGTCGAATGAGATTCTGCTCAGAAGTAATATGGTGACGCAAAAAATAAGTTATATGAATAGCAGTAAACAAATGTTGAGATCACTCACACCTCGTGACTCCAAGAAGTCTGACATATAATCTTTGGTTGAAAGGTCGCGGCTGTTGTTTTTCGATCTAATTTTATATTTTATAGTTATAGTGAACTAGAGAAAAACAATACAGACATTCACATACACACTACATACAATCGTACACTAAAAACGTTATTACAAAAAGCATCTGACGCCAAAAGAGCGTGGTTCACAATGCAGCTACAGATAACTCCAGCTTGGGGATCGTCAACTTGGCCCGCAAAGGTGCAACCTTACTCTTTGCGACCACCAGACTGACGCGGCCATGGCCATTGCTGTCAACGGTGCGGAGATAAACGACAGCCGCATAACCGGATTCCGACGCGTCAGAGAAACCGTGAAGAGTGGCCCGATAACGACCTGGGGATAAGATCGACCGGGGCACGGAGACATGCTGAAGCTCCTAAAGTGTCTCATAAAAACGTACCCAATAAGACAACAAGTCTCCAGTCAGCGGAGTATCCCAGTCGAGACCAGAAACCAAGAGCTCCTGTAGGAAACATTTGGCCCAAAAGACTACAGGAGCTACCCAACCATTGGGATCAAAGACACGTGCTATTGTGGAGTTTGTTGACCCTCTGCCAGGGTTAAAGGTCTTTGCTATTGAGCAGACTGTGGACACTTTACTGAACTTCTTACTTAATCGGTTCAGTTCTCTCAACAAGCTCGTTGGTGTCACCGGTTGGACAAAGAGGTTTCTCCACAACTTAAGGAACAGGTCACAGCCAAGGACGTCTTCAGTCTTGTCTCCTGAAGAGCGTCAGGATGCCCTCCTCACCTGTGTTTGACTGGTACAGGCCCAGTCGTTTGAAAAGAAAAATTCGTCTAATCTGTTCAGAGAACGGCAAAATGCGGGGAAGTCTTGCTCGTCTTAATTTGTTTCTGGACGAGTCGGAGTTTTTGCGAGTGGGTGGTAGGCCTCGCAACTCAGAATTGCCCTATGGGGCTCGGCACCCTCTCTTGTTGCCCAAGAGCGGTCATTTTGTTGAGTTGCTGATCAGGGACCGCCATATTAGGCACTGTCATGCCGGTCTCAACGCATTGCTGGCTTGTCTGCAGCGAGACTTTTGGATTTTGTCCGCCAGACGAGCAGCTCGGAACGTCATCTTTAAATGTATCCCTTGTTATAGGTTAAAGGGAACCTTGAACCAGCCACAAATGGGTGACTTGCCGTCCGATCATGTCCGGCCCGCTCGACCTTATGCTAAGGTTGGGTTGGATTTCGCGGGTCCGTTTTTGGTGAAGACGTCTAATGTTTGCAATGCCCGACAGGTATAGGCCTAATTATGCGTCTTCGTCTGTTTGTTTTCCAAGGCTGTGCATCCGGAGCTCGTTTCAGTCTACGGAGGCCTTTGTCGCATGTATGTCGCGCTTTGTCAGTTGGCGTGGGCTCCCTCATTTAATTGGCTCGGACTGTGGTACCAATTACAAGGGTTGCAGATCGCTATCTGAAGGAGGTCCTTCAGTTTTTGTTGAACCATCATACGTGTATTGATTCGGAGTTGTCCAAACGGGGCATGACTTGAATTTTTGATCCTCCCGGCTATCCTTCGTGGGGCGGTATTTTTGAAGCAGCTGTCAAGGTCGCCAAAACTCACCTCCGTCGTGTGATTGGTGAAACAGTCCTCACGTTTGAGGAATTACAAACGGTATTTTGCAACGTCGAAGCAGTATTGAACTCACGACTGCTTTGTCCCATCTCGTCGGATCCTAATGACCTGGAAGCGCTTACTCCACGCCATTTCTTGATCGGTAGTCCTTTAACCTCCTTGCCTAAATACCGATTCATCGATGTGTCAGTTAAAAGGTTATCGCGTTTGCAGTTGCTTCAACAAATTACGCAATTGTTCCACCGTCGGTGGTCTTCCGAATATTTACATTTGTTACAGCAACGGGTTCGGTGGACGGATAAAACCAATCCCCCGCGCGTCGGAGACCTTGTCCTCTTAAAGGACTCAAATTTACCGCCCTTACAATGGCGTTTAGGTCGCATCGTGCGTTATTCCCCGGTTCGGACGGTATCCCGCGGGTAGCAAAGGACATGGTAGGGGATTCAGTGCTGAAGCGTGCCGTCGCGACGCTTTCTCGATTGCCAGTAGATTGAGGCTCTGGCTCGGTTTACCCTCATCCAGACACGGTCTGGCTGAGGCGGGGGTTTGTTTAGTAAAGATTTATTAAGTTGGACCGCGGCGCGTGACAAGGTTAATAGGATTGTCGCTACTCTGGGTGGACCGGCATCTCAGTCAGTCACATATAATCCTTTGACAGGTCGCGGCGTATGTACATTGTTTTGATTGTATTAATTTTATACATAGTGAAAAAGTACGTCACACAGAGAAACACAAACATACAAAAACAGAAACACAATACACCACATATTACACAAACCGTGAACATAAAATCTGACGCCAAAATTAGGGTAAGTCTATGCAATTTTATTAAGGCCTACGTTGGCCCAGTTTTTATGATCCACTACTATTTACAATACTTATTTATTGCATCACTATATTACTTCTGAGCAAAGTCTCATTCGACACAGAAGGAGTCACGGGGTGTGAGTTATCTCAACATTTGTTTACTACTACTTACATAACTTATTTATTGCATCAGTATATTACTTCTGAGCAGAGTCGCATTCGACGCAGAAGGAGTCACGGGGTGTGAGTAATCTCAACATTTGTTTACTACTATTTATTAGGTTGGACCGGCGTAACAAGTTCTATCGGATTGTGTGTCGCGCCTCTCTGTGCGGACCGGCACCTCAGTCAGTCTGACATATAATCTTTGGTTGAAAGGTCGCGGCTATCGTTTTTCGATCTAATCTTATATTTTCTAGTTATAGTGAACCAGAGAAACACAATACAGACATTCACATACACACTTCATACAATCGTACACTAAAAACGTTATTACAAAAAACATCTGACGCCAAAAGGGGTAACTCCTTGTAATTATCCTTAGCGCATACGTACGAGTACGACATAGCTGTAGTAGTCAACAAGTAGTTAACAAATGTTGAGATCACTTACACCTCGTGACTCCTGTGTCGAATGAGACACTGCTCAGAAGTAATATGGTGATGCAATAAATAAGTAATATAAATAGTAGTAAACAAATGTGGAGATCACTCACACCCCGTGACTCCTTCTGTGTCGAATGAGACTCTGCTCAGAAGTAATATACTGATGCAATAAATAAGTTATGTAAGTAGTAGTAAACAAATGTTGAGATCACTCACACCCCGTGACTCCTTCTGTGTCGAATGCGACTCTGCTCAGAAGAAATATACTGATGCAATACATAAGTAATGTAAGTAGTAGCAAACAAATGTTGAGATCACTCACACCTCGTGACTCCTTCTGTGTCGAATTAGACTCTGCTCAGAAGTAATATAGTGATGCAATAAATAAGTTATATAAATAGTAGTAAACAAATGTTGGGATCACTCACACCTCGTGACTCCTTCTGAGTCGAATTAGACTCTGCTCAGAAGTAATATGGTGATACAATAAATAAGTAATATAAATAATAGTAAACAAATGTTGAGATTACTCACACCCCGTGACTCCTTCTGTGTCGAATGAGACTCTGCTAAGAAGTTTTTTACTGATGCAATAAATAAGTTATATAAGTAGTAGTAAACAAATGTTGAGATCACTCACACCTCGTGACTCCTTCTGTGTCAAATGAGCCTCTGCTCAGAAGTAATATAGTGATGTAATAAATAAGTTATATAAATAGTAGTAAACAAATGTTTTGATTTCTCACACGTCGAGACACCTCCTGTGTCGAATGAGACTCTGCTCAGAAGTAATATACTGATGCAATAAATAACTTATATTAATAGTAGTAAACAAATGTTGAGATCACTCCGCCTCGTGACTCCTGCTGTGTCGAATGAGACTTTGCTCAGAAGTAATATAGTGATTCAATAAATAAGTTTTATAAATAGTAGTGGATCATAAAAACTGGGCCAACGTAGGCCTTAACAAAATTGCATGGACTTACCCAAATTTTGGCGTCAGATTTTATGTTCACGGTTTGTGTAATATGTAGTGTATTGTGTTTCTTTTTTGTATGTTTGTGTTTCTCTGTGTGACGTACTTATGCACTATGTATAAAATTAATACAATCAAAACAATGTACATACGCCGCGACCTGTCAAAGGATTATATGTGACTGACTGAGATGCCGGTCCACCCAGAGTAGCGACAATCCTATTAACCTTGTCACGCGCCTCGGTCCAACTTAATAAATCTTTACTAAACAAACCCCCGCCTCAGCCAGACCGTGTCTGCATGAGGATAAACCAAACCAGAGCCTCAATCTACTAGCAATAGAGAAACCGTCGCGACGGCACGCTGCAGCGCTGAATCCCCTACCATGACCTTTGCGACCCGCGGGATACCGTCCGAACCGGGGAATAATTGCACGATGCGACCTAAACGCCATTGCAAGGGCGGTAAATTTGAGTCCTTTAATAGGTCAAGGTCTCCGACGCGCGGGGGGTAAGTTTTATCCGTCCACCGAACCCGTTGCTGTAACAAATGTAAATATTCGGAAGACCACCGATGGTGGAACAATTGCGTAATTTGTTGAAGCAACTGCAAACGCGATAACCTTTTAACTGACACATCGATGAAGGGGTATTCAGGCATGGAGGTTAAAGGACTACCGATCAAGAAATGGCCTGGAGTAAGCGCTTCTAGGTCATTAGGATCCGACGAGATCGGACAAAGCGGTCGTGAGTTCAATACCGCTTCGACGTCACAAAATACCGTTTGCAATTCCTCAATCTGCAAAGGTTAGTTTTGGCGACCTTGACAGCTGTTTTGAAAATGCCGCCCCACGAAGGATAGCCGGGAGGATCAAAAATCCAAGTCACGCCCCCTTTAGACAACTCCGAATCAATATACGTGTGATTGTCCGACAAAAACTGAAGGACTTCATTCAGATAGTGATCTGCACCCTTGAAATTTGTGCCACAGTCCGAGCGAATTAAATGAGGGAGACCACGCCAACTGACAAACCGCGACAGACATGCGACAAAAGCCTCCGAAACATTTGGCCCAGAAGACTACAGGAGCCACCCAACCATTAGGATCAAAGACACGCGCTACTGTGGACAGGACCAGCCTTTTAGTCCACCTCTTCATTGTGTCTGACGGTTCAACCGAGTAAGTGAAGATATCCTGAACTGGCTGATTTTGAACTCCGAGGACCGCGATGGAGTCAGGATTCTCAGGATTCTGGAAGAGATGGGGCCCCTGCTGATGTTCTGACGGTAAGTCTTCTGAATTGGAAATCCATTTCCTCAGTTCTTAACCAACTGCCCGTAACAAGCCGATTAGCTCATCCCTCAGGACTTACGCCTCCTCCACAGACGAAGCACCTGTACAAATATCGTCTACGTAAGCGTCAGAAGGGAAGACAGCAGCTGCGCGTGGGAAATTCAGACGCTCACGATCAGCCAAGTGTAGCAACGAGCGAATTGCTATAAACGGGGTCTACTTCAGGCCGCAGGTAGTCGTGTTCAGCTCATAAGCAACCAATGGAGAGGCCGGATTCTCTCACTCTACAAAATGAGCTGAAACCGCCTATCTTCTGGGTGTATCATGACCTGACGGAATATAATTTCAATTTCAGCCACAAATACAACCTGGTGGCGACGAAAACCAGTCAAGATGTCCGAGATGTCTACCTGAAGCTTAGGTCCCGACATCAGGCAGTCGTTCAAGGATACACCCGAAGATGTAGGCGCCGAACCATCGAACACCACCCGTATCTTACCATTTTTAAAGACGGCGTGATGTGAAACCAAATAATGTTCGTTGCCTTCCAACTCGAACTGCGAAACCGACATGTGACCTAGAGATTCGTATTCGCGCATAAAATCCACGTATTTTGTGTGCGGAATTCTTAATTACGACGCATCCGGCGCTCTGTGGATAATAACCTTTTTTCGGCTATTTTCTAGGAGTCACACAGGCGCGGACGAGGGGATAAGAAAGGCAGTCGAGTAAAAAACCGGCCAGAATATAGACGACCCGTATTGGCGAGAAAATATGACTCGCACTCGTCATCGACTGGTCGACGGGGGGCTCTTCAATTTCCCAAAAACGCTGAAGGGAGTCAGCGACCGAGAGTCCCACTTGCACCGACGAATCCGTAGACGCCTGAGCGGCGAGAGAATGTGCTAGGCCCATAATAACATCTGAGATCAGTCGGAAAAGTCGGAAAAATAGTAGTAAACAAATTTTGAGATCACTCACACCTCGTGACTCCTTCTGTGTCGAATGAGATTCTGCTCAGAAGTAATATGGTGACGCAAAAAATAAGTTATATGAATAGCAGTAAACAAATGTTGAGATCACTCACACCTCGTGACTCCAAGAAGTCTGACATATAATCTTTGGTTGAAAGGTCGCGGCTGTTGTTTTTCGATCTAATTTTATATTTTATAGTTATAGTGAACTAGAGAAAAACAATACAGACATTCACATACACACTACATACAATCGTACACTAAAAACGTTATTACAAAAAGCATCTGACGCCAAAAGAGCGTGGTTCACAATGCAGCTACAGATAACTCCAGCTTGGGGATCGTCAACTTGGCCCGCAAAGGTGCAACCTTACTCTTTGCGACCACCAGACTGACGCGGCCATGGCCATTGCTGTCAACGGTGCGGAGATAAACGACAGCCGCATAACCGGATTCCGACGCGTCAGAGAAACCGTGAAGAGTGGCCCGATAACGACCTGGGGATAAGATCGACCGGGGCACGGAGACATGCTAAAGCTCCTAAAGTGTCTCATAAAAACGTACCCAATAAGACAACAAGTCTCCAGTCAGCGGAGTATCCCAGTCGAGACCAGAAACCAAGAGCTCCTGTAGGAAACATTTGGCCCAAAAGACTACAGGAGCTACCCAACCATTGGGATCAAAGACACGTGCTATTGTGGAGTTTGTTGACCCTCTGCCAGGGTTAAAGGTCTTTGCTATTGAGCAGACTGTGGACACTTTACTGAACTTCTTACTTAATCGGTTCAGTTCTCTCAACAAGCTCGTTGGTGTCACCGGTTGGATAAAGAGGTTTCTCCACAACTTAAGGAACAGGTCACAGCCAAGGACGTCTTCAGTCTTGTCTCCTGAAGAGCGTCAGGATGCCCTCCTCACCTGTGTTTGACTGGTACAGGCCCAGTCGTTTGAAAAGAAAAATTCGTCTAATCTGTTCAGAGAACGGCAAAATGCGGGAAAGTCTTGCTCGTCTTAATTTGTTTCTGGACGAGTCGGAGTTTTTGCGAGTGGGTGGTAGGCTTCGCAACTCAGAATTGCCCTATGGGGCTCGGCACCCTCTCTTGTTGCCCAAGAGCGGTCATTTTGTTGAGTTGCTGATCAGGGACCGCCATATTAGGCACTGTCATGCCGGTCTCAACGCATTGCTGGCTTGTCTGCAGCGAGACTTTTGGATTTTGTCCGCCAGACGAGCAGCTCGGAACGTCATCTTTAAATGTATCCCTTGTTATAGGTTAAAGGGAACCTTGAACCAGCCACAAATGGGTGACTTGCCGTCCGATCATGTCCGGCCCGCTCGACCTTATGCTAAGGTTGGGTTGGATTTCGCGGGTCCGTTTTTGGTGAAGACGTCTAATGTTTGCAATGCCCGACAGGTATAGGCCTAATTATGCGTCTTCGTCTGTTTGTTTTCCAAGGCTGTGCATCCGGAGCTCGTTTCAGTCTACGGAGGCCTTTGTCGCATGTATGTCGCGCTTTGTCAGTTGGCGTGGGCTCCCTCATTTAATTGGCTCGGACTGTGGTACCAATTACAAGGGTTGCAGATCGCTATCTGAAGGAGGTCCTTCAGTTTTTGTTGAACCATCATACGTGTATTGATTCGGAGTTGTCCAAACGGGGCATGACTTGAATTTTTGATCCTCCCGGCTATCCTTCGTGGGGCGGTATTTTTGAAGCAGCTGTCAAGGTCGCCAAAACTCACCTCCGTCGTGTGATTGGTGAAACAGTCCTCACGTTTGAGGAATTACAAACGGTATTTTGCAACGTCGAAGCAGTATTGAACTCACGACTGCTTTGTCCCATCTCGTCCTGACCTGGAAGCGCTTACTCCACGCCATTTCTTGATCGGTAGTCCTTTAACCTCCTTGCCTAAATACCGATTCATCGATGTGTCAGTTAAAAGGTTATCGCGTTTGCAGTTGCTTCAACAAATTACGCAATTGTTCCACCGTCGGTGGTCTTCCGAATATTTACATTTGTTACAGCAACGGGTTCGGTGGACGGATAAAACCAATCCCCCGCGCGTCGGAGACCTTGTCCTCTTAAAGGACTCAAATTTACCGCCCTTACAATGTTGAGATCACTCCGCCTCGTGACTCCTGCTGTGTCGAATGAGACTTTGCTCAGAAGTAATATAGTGATTCAATAAATAAGTTTTATAAATAGTAGTGGATCATAAAAACTGGGCCAACGTAGGCCTTAACAAAATTGCATGGACTTACCCAAATTTTGGGGTCAGATTTTATGTTCACGGTTTGTGTAATATGTAGTGTATTGTGTTTCTTTTTTGTATGTTTGTGTTTCTCTGTGTGACGTACTTATGCACTATGTATAAAATTAATACAATCAAAACAATGTACATACGCCGCGACCTGTCAAAGGATTATATGTGACTGACTGAGATGCCGGTCCACCCAGAGTAGCGACAATCCTATTAACCTTGTCACGCGCCTCGGTCCAACTTAATAAATCTTTACTAAACAAACCCCCGCCTCAGCCAGACCGTGTCTGGATGAGGATAAACCAAACCAGAGCCTCAATCTACTAGCAATAGAGAAACCGTCGCGACGGCACGCTGCAGCGCTGAATCCCCTACCATGACCTTTGCGACCCGCGGGATACCGTCCGAACCGGGGAATAATTGCACGATGCGACCTAAACGCCATTGCAAGGGCGGTAAATTTGAGTCCTTTAATAGGTCAAGGTCTCCGACGCGCGGGGGGTAAGTTTTATCCGTCCACCGAACCCGTTGCTGTAACAAATGTAAATATTCGGAAGACCACCGATGGTGGAACAATTGCGTAATTTGTTGAAGCAACTGCAAACGCGATAACCTTTTAACTGACACATCGATGAAGGGGTATTCAGGCATGGAGGTTAAAGGACTACCGATCAAGAAATGGCCTGGAGTAAGCGCTTCTAGGTCATTAGGATCCGACGAGATCGGACAAAGCGGTCGTGAGTTCAATACCGCTTCGACGTCACAAAATACCGTTTGCAATTCCTCAATCTGCAAAGGTTAGTTTTGGCGACCTTGACAGCTGTTTTGAAAATGCCGCCCCACGAAGGATAGCCGGGAGGATCAAAAATCCAAGTCACGCCCCCTTTAGACAACTCCGAATCAATATACGTGTGATTGTCCGACAAAAACTGAAGGACTTCATTCAGATAGTGATCTGCACCCTTGAAATTTGTGCCACAGTCCGAGCGAATTAAATGAGGGAGACCACGCCAACTGACAAACCGCGACAGACATGCGACAAAAGCCTCCGAAACATTTGGCCCAGAAGACTACAGGAGCCACCCAACCATTAGGATCAAAGACACGCGCTACTGTGGACAGGACCAGCCTTTTAGTCCACCTCTTCATTGTGTCTGACGGTTCAACCGAGTAAGTGAAGATATCCTGAACTGGCTGATTTTGAACTCCGAGGACCGCGATGGAGTCAGGATTCTCAGGATTCTGGAAGAGATGGGGCCCCTGCTGATGTTCTGACGGTAAGTCTTCTGAATTGGAAATCCATTTCCTCAGTTCTTAACCAACTGCCCGTAACAAGCCGATTAGCTCATCCCTCAGGACTTACGCCTCCTCCACAGACGAAGCACCTGTACAAATATCGTCTACGTAAGCGTCAGAAGGGAAGACAGCAGCTGCGCGTGGGAAATTCAGACGCTCACGATCAGCCAAGTGTAGCAACGAGCGAATTGCTATAAACGGGGTCTACTTCAGGCCGCAGGTAGTCGTGTTCAGCTCATAAGCAACCAATGGAGAGGCCGGATTCTCTCACTCTACAAAATGAGCTGAAACCGCCTATCTTCTGGGTGTATCATGACCTGACGGAATATAATTTCAATTTCAGCCACAAATACAACCTGGTGGCGACGAAAACCAGTCAAGATGTCCGAGATGTCTACCTGAAGCTTAGGTCCCGACATCAGGCAGTCGTTCAAGGATACACCCGAAGATGTAGGCGCCGAACCATCGAACACCACCCGTATCTTACCATTTTTAAAAACGGCGTGATGTGAAACCAAATAATGTTCGTTGCCTTCCAACTCGAACTGCGAAACCGACATGTGACCTAGAGATTCGTATTCGCGCATAAAATCCACGTATTTTGTGCGGAATTCTTAATTACGACGCATCCGGCGCTCTATGGATAATAACCTTTTTTCGGCTATTTTCTAGGAGTCACACAGGCGCGGACGAGGGGATAAGAAAGGCAGTCGAGTAAAAAACCGGCCAGAATATAGACGACCCGTATTGGCGAGAAAATATGACTCGCACTCGTCATCGACTGGTCGACGGGGGGCTCTTCAATTTCCCAAAAACGCTGAAGGGAGTCAGCGACCGAGAGTCCCACTTACACCGACGAATCCGTAGACGCCTGAGCGGCGAGAGAATGTGCTAGGCCCATAATGAGATCAGTCGGAAAAGCGACCAACCCACCTGGCTGAAGTAACATGGCCTTGTCCAGTCCGAGCAATCCAAGGACATCAGCGCCAAGCAGAAGCTCCACAGGCCCAGGTAGGTGGAACCTTTCATCGGCCAACTGCAAACCAGACGAGAGATCCAGCACGTCCGTCGGCAGGGGCACCGGAGGGTGATGACCTAAAATATCCTTCAGAACAACAGCTCCTAGATGATACTGCATGCTAGGATGGAGCAAGGAGGAAAAGGAAAATGAGACTGTACCCACGACATTGTCCACACGTAGACCCCCTACTCCAGAAATCCCATGACTCCGCGAACTTACCCGTAAGCGGAGACGCTTCACCAGCCACATCGACATTAGACCATTAGACACCCCTGAGCGCCTGAGTCCGAAATTGCGCGCACAACCACGCCAGGTCCGCGCGGAGAATGAACTGGAACTGCGCGGTGGCCAAAACTGTTGTGACAGGTGGTGGAGAGATTGGTGAAGCAGCTGCCACGAGTCAACGACCCGAGCGCCGTACTTGGCCCCGGGGCTCCTGTGGCTCATAATGCCCCACGCTTGAACCCGTATAAGCACACGGGTTCCACGCGGGCATAAGTGTCTACCGAGACGCGCGTGCCATCGGCGGAAGGGGCACGTGAGGGTGGTGACTGACGACCATCCCGTGAACTCGCCCGCGGTGAGCGGGGAGGAGAAGGTCGATGTCGCACTGGGGACGGGGGCGATTGGGTTCGATTCTGCGGGGACGAAACCCCGCCCGTACGAGCCGTAGACACACCTCCATGAGTCATCCGAGGACCATCCTCTCGGATGGGCATACATAAGTCCGGGTGGTGACCCCCACCACACTTTAGACAAGATCGCGGCTGTCGACAGTCTTTGGCTATGTGCTCCCCCAAACAATAATAACATAGGCCTAGCCTACGGGTCAGAAATCGTTTTCGGGCCACCCCAGATTTTCTGAACTGGTGGCAATCCAGAATGGTGTGTCCCGGTTCATAACACACCCCACACCGTTCAGTCCGTTCAACTGTCAAAATTCTGGGGGGCCGAAACGACCCGGTACCTGGCGATATCGCGGGACGAGGTTGTTGACGGGGTCTAGACTGGGGTTGTTGACGGGGTCCAGACGGGGCCAAAAATCATGATCCCTATTGTGGCTCGGCGGGTAAATTTTCGAGCTTCCTACTTTGATCCTCCAAAACGACACTAAATTGTCGAAAGTGGGTATATGTGACGCCAAGTTACCTCCGTGCAACTGTCGAAACAAGCCCTGACGTCACTGGGCAATTTGTTAAGTACAATATGCAACAATAAAAAATACCACTCTGTTACAGGGTATTAAGACCTCTTAACGCATTCGTCTCTACCAAAATAGGTTAAGCAGGTCCGACCGCAGCTGGTTAACCGAAGACAGTTGTGGAATACCTAAAATGGCAGCTACATGTGTATCCGCAATGCGACGGTTATTTTGGTACCGCTTTACTAATAACTCCCTGGCTATATTATAATTGACATCAGTGATGTCCAAATGTTTTATCAAACAGAGGGGCTCAACCCTGATAGACGTCAACAGGTAACTTAATTTTTGTGAGTCTGATAAGTCAGTCCGTCGGTGCACAATGCTATCAAAAAGTGTGATAAAATTAGTCCACTCATCCAATGATCCGCTAAAATGAGGAATATCCAAAGTTGGCAAACGTTCGTTGCATTTTTGTTCCGAAACCTCCTTCCTACTTGCCAGCTGCGGGCTAGTCTCTAATGTCGACACAGCCTCGTTAACCTCGTCCACTACTGACACTCAAAAGTCATAGTCAGAATTTTCCGCCTTTAGGATAGTTTCGTCATCCGTTAACGATTAGAGACCCTGGTATGCCTTATCCAGCTAGCTGACTCTTGTCGGTAACTGTCCCGCTCTTTGCTTTATTGCAAACATCCGATCCTCCCGCTTAACGATCCCTAAAGCACCTGAAAACCATCGTGTCAGATTGGTTAAGACAGCTTTATACTCCTTAATTGATGACGTCATGTTATATAATTAAATTCCCACACAAAAAAAAAACAATCCAAAAACTAAATCAGACAGACAAACAAACGACTCTGTTTGTTATATATACAGTTTGTTACAGCAACCAAGTTACTATATAAACACCAAAAAAACCCAACTAAAATGTACAAAACCCTGACTACACAATTACACAAATAAATACGTTAACTTACAATCCGTCATAAAAGAATAATATTTAAAACCTTTTTATTCCAATCTATTTTAACCGCAACAACAAAAAAAGTGGGTACCTAATTAGCTACACTGCGAATTTCCGACGAGCAATGCGATAAGACCGGTTAACCATGCCTATCAACGACGCGACCCAACGTCACGATTTGTAATATGTAATTACCTGACTACCAGTAAATCCCAAATGATTTGTAAAACGACCCAAATCTGGTCCGAACCACGCTCTGCTACCAAAAACTGGATCGTAAAAACTGGGCCAACGTAGGCCTTAATAAAATTGCATGGACTTACCCAAATTTTGGCGTCAGATTTTATGTTCACGGTTTGTGTAATATGTGGTGTATTGTGTTTCTGTTTTTGTATGTTTGTGTTTCTCTGTGTGACGTACTTATGCACTATGTATAAAATTAATACAATCAAAACAATGTACATACGCCGCCGCCGGATTATATGTGACTGACTTAGATGCCGGTCCACCCAGAGTAGCGACAATCATATTAACCATGACACGCGCCGCGGTCCAACTTAATAAATCTTTACTAAACAAGTAGTAAACAAATGTTGAGATCACTCACACCTCGTGACTCCTTCTGTGTCGAATGAGACTCTGCTCAGAAGTAATATGGTGATGCAATTAATAAGTAATATAAATAGTAGTAAACAAATGTTGAGATCACTCACACGTCGTGACTCCTTCTGTGTCGAATGAGACTCTGCTCTGAAGACATTCGCTGCCTGCACACCTCGCACTCGTAATCGCCCGCGTTCTGTAACCAGTAACCACACACCATAAGGTAGGAACTCACGTCACGTACTCAACTTTACGGTTCCCTAGCTAAATGGCAAATACGCGAACCTTATAGATTCGATATGTCTCTCAGTAAGGTTGTGCTTAAAAAAACCATGTCACAACCTAATAACTCCGCCATTAATTTCACAACAAAAATATTTTAGATATCTGAATTTTACCAAATTTAACCATATCCAGTAATAATACTTAAATTATAACAACTTAAAATATTTATACTATATGTATCTCTCATACAGTAGCTCTCTTAGGTTCATAGTTCGTGATCCTCTGCATAAGCACCGTAAAACTGAAATATACGAGTGTTCAGTTATGGTATCCTTTTTCCAAAGCTTTATTTACTACTTTCAGGCGTACTTTATTTTTTGATTATTTATTCATTACATTAAAAAATTAAAACATTTAATGGCATCTATTCGCACCCGTCTTACGATTCCAAACATGGAATTGTCTGGTGCTACTATTTTGAGACAATTGCTCAATCACGTGGTCTCGACCTTAGGCCTATCTGTACCCATTTCCCACGTCTACGCTCGGACTGACAGCCAGATTGTGCTTATTAAAGCTTCTGTTCATTCTTTAGTGACCTTTGCGGCGAATGGGGTTTCCAAGATTTTGGAGTTTGGTTTGGAATTTAAGGCATTTCCGTGGCTGTACGGCTTCTATTTGGTCGATTCATCCACTCAACTCAATAGGTTGAGACCCCTTCTCGGGCTCCTACTTCGGCGCTTATGAAGCGTTCACCGTATGTTGCCAGTTGGCAGCTGGTACCCCGGTGTTTATTTAATAGGAGGGAGTTTTGTAGAGTGTTGTCAATGTTAGCACGTAGGCATGTAGATCAGGAAATAAAATAATAAGCAATATATTACAAGGGCTGACTACAACTACTGTATCACAGACAGATATAAGCACGTAGTTGCATCGCATATACTATAAGCAATGTATTTAAGGTTAAGTTAATTTATTATTTAGTTGCTTCTCAGATGCTTTACTACGCAACCATGTAGAATCGTAACGTACCTAAATCCTGTCAATTCCTTATTAAGACAAGCTGTTACATATAAGTACCTATTGTATCTTTACTAAAATATACAACAATATTAAATTGTTCAGAGATTATACACCAGCGGTTACATTGGTGAGCGCGACAAGCCACGAATCTTACCGCAACCGACGATTCATTGGGGACCCGGACTACTCACGGATCTCACCGCAACCGACGTCAGGCGATACAAACGACGTCAGACCGACCACCAGTCATTACGTTACACTGAATCTCGTTGCGTAGAAAACTTTTAAAAATTACTGGTGAAACCATGGAGAAGAAGTAAATTTTACTGCAACAAGGAGGCAAACACAGGACTACTGTGAAGGAGACGCAACTTTAACCTACACTACAACAAGGAGTCAAGCAGGAAAATCAAAGAAAATGGCAGTATGAACTCTAGCCAAACAGTGAAAACCAGCAGGCACGAAGAAGACCTAGCAGCAATATCGTTAACAGCTAGGATACCATTCTGGACCGACCAACCCAAGATGTGGTTCATCCGTTCAGAGTAACAGCAACCACAAGCTTAGACCAAATTCAAAGGAAGCAGGCACGCAGAAGAAACGCACAGGGATCACTACGAGCTTAAATTACTCTCCTGGACCCAGCAAAAATAAGCAGTTGAGCGACCGACTGCAGTCCACGCTGTCGAAGTAACTAACTCCAGTGTGGCGCGTCTGCGTGCCATAAGAAGAATCCATGCCGCAGCCCAAACCTGTCGAAGCAGCTAACTCCAGCGTGGCACATCTGCATGCAGAACGCCGAATTGCTCTATTAATCGCTCCTGGTATCATAAACGCTAATGTACCACGCACACACTGGGCAAAAGCCGACACAAAAAGATTGACTGGCTCTACCGGCCCATGTTTGTCCCGACTTACGGGCGACAACATATTTGCAAATACTGCAGGAACCTCTGGTCAACAAACTATTTTTGCTACATATTCCGAGCTACGGATTTAGCACCAGCGAAACTTCCTCAAAATATTCTTGTAGCAGACCTAGAAATTATACTGAAAATGACACGTTACATATGGTAATGGAACAGTTGCGACGTAACAAAATCTGCAGCAATACAGAAAACTACAGCAGCAACGCGACAGGCGTACAAGAAGGTCAACGAAGCTACAAGTCCGAATTAGCAAAAAGTATGTATTACAAAAATTGGTCCAATCTCAAAAGAACCATGGTAAGATTTTGAAAATTATAATTATAATCAAATTAGTTAGTAATTTTTAAAATTAAAAAAAAATAATAAGGGTTAACTGAAAGGAATCTCATATAGAGATAAGACCGCCTTTTGAATAATGGTCGTAATTCTAATTTTTTTAGGTGAATTTAGTGATTTTTTTTTATACAATAATGAGTATGTATATGATTACGAAATTATTATAAACAAAGGTAAACATTTAGTTCACTAGTTACAACAAGAAAATAATGATATTTAAAACTAACAACTAAAAGTAAAATAAATCATTTAGAGTTACATCGTAATATAACATATTATGTGTAACACGTAATAAGTAATTTTTATAGGAAGTGGAATGTAAACGACATTGATCGCACAAGAATCCTTAGTATAACGATATCTAATGCTAACACGCTTGGGTTGTAGAATGAGCTCCCTTCCAAGGTTTTCTCTAAGGACTACAGTAAGAAGTTATTAGATGGAAGGGTCGGCAACGCGCGAGGAGTACCCCTGTTTATGCAAGCGTCCATAGGCTACGGTGACCGCTTACTATCTGGCGGACCGTTGGCTTGTTTGCCACCTTAGTGGAATAAAAAAAAAAAAAAAAAAAGCAGTGAATACTATTTCTGACAGCACGCTAGCATACTCATTTTAATACAGTACCGAAAGAGACAGCACGACCCTATAACCCGGTAGAAACGCGCCTTAGGCTGAATTGTACGAAAACGATTGTTAAAGTAATTGTTAAAAATAACTTTGACAATTACTTTTACTTTACCCGTTACAATCCACCAGTTTAGATTACACTCAACTTCGGGTTCGAGGCTCACGCTGGTCGAAGTGACCCCAAGGGCGACAACCCAAGCCAGCCAGTCCCCACCCCCCCGCGGGGAACCCGGTGGAGCAGTAATGGCTGCATCAGCCAATTGCATAGTTAGTTCAAATAAAAAAAGGGTTACACCATCCTACAAGTTGTAAATGCTATTGTTACGTGTTTTGCTAGACTAATTGTAATAAGCAGTCGGGAGACTGTTCCAATAATTTTGAAACGAGTTTGATGACCGAATTAAAAACATTACGTTTGGAAATTAGAGATAGATTTGATTCTCAAGAAAGAGCTATAAAAGACTTAAAAGACATATGTTATTCGACTAAAAATGAGTAGCAGGAATTAAGAACATCTTTTAAAACATTTCAAGAACAGTTTGGAGCAAACACTTCATTACAAAATCAATTTACTATCTGATCGTAACCAGCGCCTCGAGTTATTAGTTAGTAACGCAGAGATACATAATAACAGTCAAACAGCTGACTTTAAAAGTGAGAAAATTACAACGAAATCTCAAGTACTAACGACAGGTAGCTCTACCCTCAGAAGCAGCAGTGTGGCAAAAAATCAGTGTGGGGCCACGAAGTTAGAAACCATAACATTAAACGATACATGCCAACCTGAAGACATGGGTAGGCAAAGGGAAGATGAGTGTCGTGAAAATGACATAAATAAATGGGTTACGGTACGTAAAAAAAAGTGCTAATCGCGCTAGTGTAAATAAAAATAAACAAAGCGGCGTCTGCATTAAATATTACAAAAATTTTTTTTAAATTAAATCAGTCCATATCAAAAATAAACAAAAATAGAAACAAGAAGGATATCGACAGAAGGGGGGAAAATTTTCAGAGGCAAGAAATAAAAAGAGGCCAAAATACAAATATAACTGAAATAAAGGGTTTGGAACGTAATAGGTACCTTCATGTGTGGCGTCTAACACCAGATACAACGGTCGAGCAGTTAACCAGCCATGTAAAAAATATGTGTGGTTCAGAAGTATTAGTTAAAATAGAGAAGATTGAGCACAAATCACAAAAATATTACTCATCATTCATTATCACAGTTTCGGAGAATATATATGAAAAACAATACCAACCGGAGGTGTGGCCTTTGAATGCGGAATTCGCTGAATGGATTTGGTTTCGGAGGTCAACAAACAAACAGATCGATAGAAATGTAGATATTTTTTACCAAAATGCAAGGGGCCAAGTTAAATTTATTTCGAAGCAAACATAGAATCTTTGAGCGCAGACATATTCGCAATCACTGAAACCGGATGTAATGAATCTATTTACGATGCTGAGATAGTTCCAGCGGGATATCAAATAATAAGATGTGACCGAAATGACGGGCGGAAACAGGGCGGTGCACTTCTCGTGGCCACACAACGTTTCGAGCTGCGCAGAGTGAAGGTGCCGTGTGACATTGATCAACATTGATAGCTGTGCGTTCGAAGTACTCGGCGCAGCTGTGTATTTGAATAATAGATATTTATTCCTATGTTGCGTTGTATATATTCCGCCGGGTAGTAACGAAAATGAGTTTATGATTTTATTTAGAATAATAGAACATTGGTGTGTAAAATATAAAGCATTAATAGTATTAGGAGATTTTAATCTGCACGCTTGCAATGAAAATGAGTTTAATTATTTACCTGTTTCCCAGAGGGGTAGGCAGAGACCAAAGACTGCCACTTGCTACGATCCTGGCATACCTCTCTTGCCTCATCTATACGCATCAATGCTTTCATACATTTCCTACGGTTCCGAGTACTCCTGACCTGGCCGTTTCTGAGAACGTACTCAATTTGATTTACATACGTTTGCCGAGGTCTACCTCTACCGACCCTACCAACTGCTTCAGATTCAAAAATCTGTTTCGTGCATCTATTTTCTTTCATTCTTTCAACATGTCCAAACCACCTTAACATACCTTTCTCAAGCTTTGTCACCAAACTTTCTTTCACACCGCAACGCTCTCGTATAACACTATTTTTTATCATTTTAGAGTCAAACCACACATACTTCTCAATGCTCTCATTCTCAGTGCTTCTTTTGCCATACCCAACATTCACTTCCATACATCAGTGTTGGAACTAACACACCCTCATGTACAGCCAAATGTGCCTTTTCCGACAATTTTTGACTGCTCATAAGTTGTGCATCGCCCCATTTACCTGATTTCCCGCGTTTACTGCTCTTTCAATGTCACCTTCACATTTTCCGTCTCTAGTAAACAGAGATCCTAAGTATACGAATTTTGACACTTGTTCTACTTTCTTCCCTTCTACCGTAATATTGCATTCTGTTACAGTATCATTCCTTTCAAAAACCATAACTTTCGTATTATTTACATTAACATTCATTCCATTCTTTTTAAATGACTCATACATAATCGTTACCATTTCGTGTAACTCCTCTGCTGCCGATGCAAGAATGACCTGATCATCGGCATACAGGAGGCACTTGATTAGTAACTCATTCATTCTTATACCACATTCTTTCTCTTTCAAATCTCCAAGACAGTTACCCATAAATAGATTCAACAACCAAGGTGACGCCACACATCCTTGTTTAACACCTTTTTCGATGTTAAATGTTAAAATTTTGATTTAAGCCAGATATTATTATTGGTAAATCTGTAAGTAAGTGATTCACAGAATTGGTTGAATCGTGTATTGACCCCTAAGCTATGCATGCATTAGAATAGCCCGTGACTGTACACACGCATTAAAATGAGCTTAAAGTAGCTTCTTACCACACTGTGCTTAACAAGATGCTTTTCGTAACAATGTTTGAGCTTGAACCCCTTTACACAATCCTCACATTTGTACGGGGATTTAATGTAATTCTCATCTTGTGCCATCCTAGCCCTTTCTTCTAAACATTGTTCTCTTGTAATATGAAATCTCTCGATATTGCATACGCCTATAAAGAATCAACAAAATATCTACAAGATAAAAGTCAATTTAAATAATCTGAATACAAAGTAACATAAAATAAACATTTTCAAGTCTATACAAGAAATGGTATTGGTGTATCATAAGCGCCACTAAGGGGTGCTAACGTCCATACAAATCTTGACCACCCCTTTTACTAAACCTTGTTTTCATGAAAAATTACCGACTAAAAATATTTGTATGGCATAAAAATAATAATACCGCGGGCAATGCTAATGCTTTAAGTTCGTCTCTAATTACTTGTAATTTGTTTAGCTAATCACCTTTATACATATTTTGTTTTGAGTTAATACTATTTTATAACATTAACTTTTATTAAATGATGCCATCGTTGTAATAAACTGACTTTCCGTGGTGTAAGTGTAACCGTTCGATTACAGAGCTTCCCGTTTAATACAAATTTGTACGTTATCTTTTAAATCGTGTGCGTCGTATTAAGCGATGATATCCCCATACAAATTGTCTTCCCCTATTTTACACTTATTTTTTTAAGTGCTAAAATATCTGGTACTTGCTGACAGTTACCAATTTTCATTACATTTTTAGGAGCCAAACACGGCTTTACATCGTTAACACAATCAATAGCACAAACAGGCCATTTAAGAGTTGCTTCAAATAGCTACAATGATGTATATCAGATATGCTGACAATTAGGCAATTGCCTCTAATTTACAAATGTACAAAGAAGCATTTTTAATTAATTTTACTATGATAATAACTACAATAAATTGTATCCTAATATTTTTTTCTAGTTAAATTTATTTGTAAAGAAACAGAATTTTTTTCAGTGACTCAGCGCTGTCAGAAAATATGTCTACATCAAAGTTAAGGTAGCTATACAAAGTAATGTCCCTTTGTCCTTTCTCTTAAAGGACACCAATGCTAACTCAGGTTTTATCGGATCACTAGATATCAGAACTCAAGTACGCTATGAGTTTGACTCGCTTATATGTAATTTAAAATGTTAGTGGCACGAGCCCACTGACACTTGGTAGGTTTTTATTATTTGTTGATGGTATGCTTCAGAGCTCACACTATAATCACATCACAAACTGTTTAATCTTCAATGAGAATGTTATCAGTATGAGTTAAAAATAAATAAGGGGCGTTTTGTTGACAGCAATGAATACGCTCTAAGCTCTGTATGCGCGCATTCGATCGTTCTGTTGACCAAAAAATGAATGCGCTCTATGCTGAATATGGCGTCACTTTCGGTCCGCGTTCAATACATTGACTGCACATGCTCGGTAGGCAGAGTAGTATTACGCTGTCAAAATAGTGAACGGTCACTTTGTTTGTTCACATTTGTCATTGCTCTCAATGCCGTCAACAAAACACAGCTTTACTGAGTTCTTATATAATACAAGTTTAATAAAATACAACTTACTCTCAAGTCCTTGTTTAATTTTATTTACGTTCTTTTTTTTCTTTTTAATATTGCTTACAGTATTTGTAGTCCTGAACTCCAAATTGTGTTCTTTTTGCAATAACGCATCAAAAGGTTGTTCTTCTTCTTCTTCTTTTACAATTGATCCATTAAAATCTGTTCAAACACAAAGCAACATAAACCAGGAACATTTGTCACTTTAAATACATTCTATACATTTGACCCACCTCTCACACCTGACACAATAAACATTTTGTCTAGAGTTCTGTAGTTAAACAATAAACACTTGTCCAGTACCTATAGATGTAGCCTAGACTGCGCGTGGCCCAACATGCACTTAGCTGGTTTTTAGGGTCCCGTACCCAGAGGGTGCTAACGGAGCCCTATTACTAAGACTACACTTTCTATCCGTCTGTCTGTCTGTTCGACCATTAAAAGGCTCTTTTAGGCCGAAATAGGTAGAGTCTGAATTTTACAGAATATGTATTATAATGGGGGATTATCAAAGAAAAAATTAAAAAGTTTACATTTAAGGCGTGTCCCTATACAAGAAACACATTTTTTTTGTTTTTGCTCTATCATAAAAACAGAAACACATACAAACTTTAAACTTGCAGTGAAAAATAGCGTCAGCTCTAAAGTATAGCAACAAATAATAAAAACCGGCCAAGAGTGAGACAGGCCCAAAATAGTAATTATTTTAAAATACCGGTACCACGCCATCAACACATTTGTTTGTTGAAAAGGATATTCAAATTAAAGCAACGTCTGGGTTGTTCAGTACTTGGATGGGTGACCACTTAGCGGCACCTTTTTTTTGTTTGAGTTTGCAAACTACGTAAACGTTGGTAAACTTGCAATTGGCCGGTTTTTTCTTATGAAAGCACGAAATTGTCTCAATAGTTTGCGTGGGTAGTGGACAAGATGTTAATTGTGCAACTACGGAACCTTAGTGTTAGCGACGGACCACACGAAATACCTAAAAAGATTTAGCGTATAAGGACAGAAATGTAAATAAGTTAAAATAAGGATTTTTTGGTAAATAAAGTCGTATTCAGACACAAAAGGGTAACGCTAAAACAATATGTAAAATAATTTGTTAGTAATTTGTAAGGTTTGTAAGTTATATGATAAATAAATAACATAGTCTGTAAGTGACGAAAAATAAAGTCACAACAACTAGGTTTAGAAGTATGTCGTTGCAATGTAAGATAAAGTATGTAAGGTTTGCTCAACTATGTACATTTCAAGTAAAAAGTAAAATAGTAAAATACATAGGGATTACATAGAAGTAGCTTAATGTTAGGAAGCGCATGTATTTTAGGATCGTAAATAATATCTCGTGTAAACTAAGTAACTATAGGTAATGTCAGTAAGGTTTTAATATGTAGGATTGTCAAAAAATAATAGATACGATGTAAAATAGTAGTTAGGCAAAATTTATAGGATAAATAACATGTAATGTTTTTATATGTAAGATGTGTTATGTACTCAAGCAGAGTTGAGTTAAAAATAAGTAGCGTAAATTATAATTGCAAGTAAATTCTTATTAATTGTATAACGAAGAGAAATATCGACAATGTTTAGTTAAAATCTAGTTAACATCAAACATTGTAAATTTGTATGCAAAGTAAGAGCGTGAATTTTTAAAAAATAAGCAATACGTTGAAGATTACGCTCTTAACCCTTTGCTTAGTTCAACAAACTCCCGCGCACTTTGCCGTGGAGCTACTAGGCCGGGCGTGAATTTTGAAAATATTAGGAATACGCTTGCGAGACGCCCTTTACATTTTTGGCTCTTAAAGCCACAGTTTTTGAGATTTTTGTATAAATTATTTTTCATAGCGTTCTTAAAATTAATATCTATAAGTAGGAAATAATTATTATTATGGAGAAAATTCATTTTAATATTACAAATCAACGAAACATGAATCTCCATACAAACGAGTTGTAGACAAAGATAGCAAGCATTGTAAGAGTAGTCTAGCTATAGTTTACAACTGTAACGGTAATTTTATGGCCTGCCGCTTTGTTCGAAATAGTTTAAAACTCGACCGATCCGGCAGTCGTCGTCTTCGATCCCGACCACGTGCGCGAGGTAGACGGCGAAGTGGAGCGCAGAACTTCTCTGCCTCCACAAGACCCCCTGCCCCTTGTCACTGTCGACGAAGTCATACAGGTCATCAAAGACCTACACCCCCATAAAGCCCCCGGTGCGGACGGTATCTCTAACGATATCCTAAAGCGCCTCACTCTTCCCCTTCTCTGCCTCCTAGTAGCGATCTTTAACGCTGCTATCGAACATTGCATCTTTCCTTCTCAATGGAAAGATGCAATTGTTATAGGCATCTATAAGCCAGGCAAAGCTCGTACCGAGCCGTCCTCCTATCGCCCTATAAGTTTACTAAAGGCTCTTGGTAAACTCTATGAACGCCTCCTCCTCGCTCGCCTACGGAACGCTATAGTCTCCAGAGGCATTTTAATAGACGAGCAGTTCGGCTTCCGTGCCAAACACTCATGCGTCCATCAAGTCCTCCGCATAACGGAACATATTCTCACTGGCTTCCAACCAGTATTAGGTAAGACCCGCCACACGGGCGCTATCTTCTTCGATGTAGCGAAAGCTTACGACAAAGTCTGGCACAACGGTTTAATTTTTAAACTGTACAACTTTCAGTTGCCAGATCGTCTCGTGCTTATCATACGAGACTATTTGTCGAATCGTAGCTTTCGCTACAAAGTTGAAGGCACTCTCTCTTCCCCCCGTCCCATAGAAGCAAGGGTCCCTGCTCGCCCCCATCTTGTACCTTCTGTACACCAACGACATCCTTAAAACGATAGGTACTCAACTAGCCCTCTTTGCGGACGATACCGCTCTCTATACCACCAGGCAAGTGAGTCGAATCACTAAGAGACTCCAACCCGCTATCATCGCCTTAGACGAATGGTTTCGGAAATGGAGAATCGAGGTGAATCCCGACAAAAGCTCTGCCGTCCTCTTTACCGTAGGCTGCCCTCCGCGGCCACCTCCCCTCTCTCTCTCTTCGGTCGTGCCATTCCCTGGCAAAATAAGACCAAATATCTCGGTGTGACCATGTATAGTCGTTGAACTTCCACGATCACACCAAAATAGTCAGAGACCGAGCCGCTTTTGTCCTCGGTCGTCTTTATCCCATGATAGGCAAGTACAGTAAGATGTCGCTTAGAAATAAGCTGAATCTTTACACAACTTGCATCCGCCCCATACTAGCTTATGCTAGCGTAGTCTTTGCGTTATCCAAGCGCAATTTCCACAAACTTCAGACCCTCCAAAACCGCTTTCTCAGAGCGGCCTCTGGGGCCTCTTGGTACGTCCGCAATGCGGACCTACACAGAGACTTCGAACTCCCCACGATTTCCCAATATTTCAAAGACTTGGCAGTCCGCTTTTTCGAGCGTACGCAAAATCACCCGAATCGATTAATTGTGCGATCCACCACGTATCATCCCCCCGATCGACCTGGGCACGGTCGTAAAACTATAGTTAGGCGGCCTCTGCACGTACTAACGGCCCCAGATGACGATCTCGCTGTCCGGATAGCGAGATTAGTCTCTACGACCTCCCCGAATAGGGCCTCCCTCCAAACACGACGCCGACGTCCCCGGGTTCGTCGGCGCCCACAAGGATACACGAGGTATCAAAGAGTGCCGGGGCGCTTCTCGCCCCCACTTAATCGCATCCGTACCCGCGTAACGGGGAACTCCCCTCCTGGCGGTGACTTACCTTCGGGTTCGAGACTCACGCCGGTCGAAGGGACGACCCCGAGAGCGACAACCCAAGCTGAGGCTTCCCCCGCGGGGAGCCCTTGAGCGTTGGGCTCTATATAGGCTGAGGCTCCTTCAGAGTCTCGCCCCAAAAAGCCCGGTGAAGCAGTAATGGCTTCAATAGCCAACTTTTCAGAAAAAAAAAAAAGTCGTCGTCGCAGTTCGCAGCAAGAAATCAAGAAAGGAAGAACCAATAATCAAGAAAGAAACTCTTCAAGAAAATAAGTGCTCAATTGTAGAGTGAAGGTTCAAGAAAGAAACGCTGCTAGAAAAAAGGAAGAAACTCTGCTAGAAATTAAGCGTAAAATAAGTGCTAGTGTAAAAGTGTAAATAAATTCAATTCATAAGAATACTCCACTTCACTTCGGCTATTATTTCGCTCTGAAGAAATCTTGGTGGTCAGCGGTTCACAAGTGCGTCACCCGGCTTCACCCGTCCGGCTCGCAATACGGTCGCCACAACATACAGTCCACTATAAACACGTCAGTGGCCTAGTCTAGTAGCTAGCTACCGTACGGTTGTCTAATTTCTACGGCGCTTCGTTGTCGTAGCTTCGTTTTAGCAACCGAGGAAGCTAGCCTACGCCCGTCGCCGCCGTGCGTGTTCGTAACACTTAGACTGCGCGTGGGCCGACATGCACTTAGCGTATTTTTTCTATTAAAAGTACGAGAACGTTCTTTATACTTTGCATGGATACTAAACAAGAATTTATTGTGTAAATACGAAACCCTAGACTGCCCGTGACCCGAAAATGTGCTCAATCGTTTACGTGGGTACCAAACAAGATGTTAATTGTGTAACGACGGAACCCTAGACTGCGCTTGGTCCGATAATGTTCTCAATAGTTTGTGTGGGTACTGGAGAAGGTGTTTATTGTGTAGCTACGGAACCATAGACTGCGGGTAGCTCAAGAATGTTTTCAATAGTTGTCATGGGTACTGAACAAGGTGTTTGTTATGTAACTACGGAACCCTAGACTGCGCCTGGCCCGATAATATTCTCAATAGTTTCCGTGGGTACTGGATAAGACTGCGCATGGCCTAAGAATGTTCTCAGTAGTTTGCGTGAGTACTGTACAAGATTTTAATTGTATATCTACGAACCCCTAGACTGCGCGTGGCTCGAGAATGTTCTCAGTAGTTTGCGTGGGTACTGTAGAAGATTTTTGTTTGTGTAACTACGGAACCCTAGACTACGCGTGGCCCGATAATGTTCTCAATAGTTTGCGTGGGTACTGGACAAGGTGTTTGTTGTGTAACTACGGAACCCTAGACTGCGCGTGACCCGAGAATGTTCTCATTATTTTGCGTTGGTACTGAACAAGGTGTTGATTGTGTAATTACAAAACCACAGACCTCGCGTTGCCGACCTATGGAGCGCCAGTAAGACTTGCATCTGGGCCTCTCCCAACTTGTCATGCCCAATTTTTTTTTTATTTGCTTTAAATTATTCGTAAATAGCAAACATTTTCCACGAACCGGCCGGGATCATGTGATTTTGCTGGATCTGCCAACTTGATATAAAGTTAGCATGACCCATTTCGAATCTCCTCTGCCGTAAACCGGGATTATGCGATTTTGCAGGTCCAGCCAACTAGACATAAAGTTAGTTAGCATGACCTATTACGTATCTTACAACACAATACACCAGCGGATTTCTACATGACCTTAAAATATACCGTAAATTGTACGTGGAAATTTGTTGTGGACCGGAGTCATGCAATTTTCCTGCACAGTTGAAATAAAGTTATCATGACCAATTACCAAAGCTAGGCATTGTTAATTAAATAGTTACCTTCGTTAATCGCTAATCTGGAGTTAACGTAGCTAAAGCGTTACATTTCGGAAGATTAAACGCAAGTCAACGCGATCATCGTTAATCCGTTAACACATGATAAAAATTGCATTTTTTATATCGTTGTGTTTGTTTGGTTTCTGGAAGTTAACAGGTTACGAACAAAAAAAAGACGTATATAATTGGAGTGAGTAATATAGTCATCTGGTATAGTGTGGATATTCCGCTTTATGAACATTAATATGTTGAAGTTTTTGTCTGAAAGCGAGGCTCGTTTCGGCGTTAAAATGTCTATACCGGTTTTGCACAAATCGTAATTTTTATTACTTTACGCGGGAGCACAGTTCGGGTCGACGCACAGATTACGTATTATGACGTAGTGTTGACGGCAAGTACCTGAAAAGCCAGGTACTCGAATTGGCTCGTTTTGTGTGCCTAAACACGGAATCTAGACGTATAAGTCATCTTTGACTTCCATACATTTTGATCCCGCTAACGGAGACCCAAGTACTCCTGACTTTTTTCGCAATAAGCTCCCTAAACGACTTAAGGTTAATTATTTCAAACATGTAAGTCTCAACACCAACACCTGCGTTGATAATATTTAAACAATTATCTGGCATACAAACAACCGGTTTGGTTCTGTCTCAACAAATATGCCTTTTAAGGTTATTAGAAATCCACACAAAAAAAAAAACAACCAGACAGAAAGGCAAACAACCGATTTTGTTTGTTATATATAGATAGAAATCCCGACTACAATGTACACAAATAATACGTTATCTTAAAACGTGCCCATTTTAGGTATTCGTCAACTGTCTTCGGTTAACCAGCTGGGGTCGGACTTGCTTAACGCTATTTTGGTAGTGACGAATGCGTGGAGGGGCCTAAAATTCCCAGTAACCGAATGGTCATTTTTGTTTTTAACAAATTGCCTAATGACGTCAGGGCTCGTTTTGAACAATTGCACGGAGGTGACTCGGCGTCACATATACCTACTTTTGACACTTTAGTGTCATTTTTGGGGGACCGGAGTAGGAAGCTGGAAAATCTACCTGCTAAACCACAACTGGGACCGTCACGATTTTCGGCCCCGTCTGGACCCCGTCAGCAACCTCGTCCCGGGACATCTCTAGGTACCGGGTCGTTTCGGCCCTCCCAAATTTTGACAGTCGAACGGACTGAACGCATTCGGGATTGCCACCAGTTCAGAAAGTCTGGGGTGGCCCGAAAACGATTTCTGACCCGTAGGCTAGGCCATTATTATTATTGTTTGGGACAAACTGGACTGTCGACAGCCGCGACCTTGTTTAAAGTGTGGAGGGGGTCACCACCCGGACTTATGTATGCCCATCCGAGAGGATGGTCCTCGGATGACACATGCAGGTGTGTCTACGGGCGGGGATTCGTCGCCGACGAATCGAACCAATCGCCCCCGTCCCCAGTGCGACATCGACCTTCCCCGTACCGCTCACCGCGGGTGAGCCCACGGGATGGTCGTCGGTCACCAACCTCTCGTGCCCCTTCCGCTCAGGTAGGTATTGCGGAGCGGGCACATTGCGCAGAGTATGAGCCTCTGCCCCTGTTTATTGCGGAGCGTCCTCGCGTTATTCGCGAGTTGAGGGCGGGATCTTGTGGCTATCGCGCGCCGCCGATGGCACGCGCGTCTCGGCAGCCACTTATGCCCGCGTGGGACCCGTATGCTTATACGGCATTATTAACCACAAGATCCCCGAGGCCAAGTACGGCGCTCGGGTCAGGCCAACGCCCGTTGACTCGTGGCAGCCGTTTCACTAGTCTCTCCACCACCTGTCACAACTGTTTTTGCCCACCGCGCAGGTTTTAGTCCATTCACCGCGCGGACCTGGTGTAGTTGTGCGCGCCATTTTGGACTCAGGCGCTCAGGGGTGTCTAATGGTCTAATGTCGATGTGGCTGGTGAAGCGTCTCCGCTTACGGGTAAGTTCGCGGAGTCATGGGATTTCTGGAGTAGGGGGTCTACGTGTGGACAATGTCGTGGGTACAGTCTCATTTTCCTTTTCCTCCTTGCTCCATCCTAGCATGCAGTATCATCTAGGAGCTGTTGTTCTGAAGGATATTTTAGGTCATCACCCTCCGGTGCCCCTGCCGACGGACGTGCTGGATCTCTCGTCTGGTCTGCAGTTGGCCGATGAAAGGTTCCACCTACCTGGTCCTGAGGAGCTTCTGCTTAGCGCTGTTGTCCTTGGGTTGCTCGGATTGGACAAGGCCATGTTACTTCAGCCAGGTGGGTTGGTCGCTGTTTCGACTGATCTCGGATAATGGGTCCATCACATTCCCTGGCCGCTCAGGCGTCTACGGATTCGTCGGTGCAGGTGTTTTCCCTTCAGGGGTTTTGGGAAATCGAAGAGCCCCCCCCGGCGTCACGTAGTCGACCAGTCGACGACGAGTGCTAGTCGTATTTTCTCGCCAATACGGATCGCCTGAATTCTGGTCGGTTTTTTACTCGACTGCTCTTCCTATCCCCTCGCCAACACCTCGGTGCGCGTGGATACTTGGATTTTATGCGCGAATACGAATCTTTCGGTCATATGTCGGTTTCGCAGTTCGAGTTGAAAGGCAACGAACATTATTTTGTTCCACATCATGCCGTCTTTAAAAATGGTAAGATACGGGTGGTGTTCGATGGGTCGGCGCCTACGTCTTCGGGTGTATCCTTGAACGACTGCCTGATGTTGGACCAAAGCTTTAGGTAGACATCTCGGTCATGTTGACTGATTTTTGTCGCCACCATGTTATATTGATGTACACCAGGCTGACATAAAGATGGTGTTCCAGGTCAGGTCAGGTCATGATACACCCTGAAGACAGGCGGTTTCAGCTCATTTTGTGCAGAGAGGATCCGGCCTCTCCATTGGCCGTTTATGAGCTGAACACCAATACCTACGGGCTAAAGTCGAGCCCGTTTATAGCAATTTAATCGTTGCTACATTTGGCTGATCGTGAGCGGCTAAATCTCCCGCCTGCAGCTGCTGTTTTCCCTTCTGTCACTTACGTAGACGATATGTTTACGGGTACTTCGTCTGTGGAGGAGGTGTTAGTCCTGAGGGATGAGCTAATCGGCTTGTTACGGGCAGGTGGTTATGAACTGAGGAAATGGATTTCCAATTCACCTGCCGTCTTGGAAGACTTGCTGTCAGGACATCAGCAGGAGCCCCACCTCTAGAATCCTGAATATCCTGACTCCATCGCGCTCCTTGGAGTCCAGTATCGGCCGGTTACGGATATCATCACGTACTCGATTGAACCGTCAGACACAATGAAGAGGTGGACTAAGAGGCTGGTTCTGTCCACAATAGAGCATGTCTTTGATCCAAATGTTTGGGAGGCTCCTTTAGTCTTTTGGGCCAATTTTTTTTTTTTTTTGTACAAACAGTCAAATAACAAATAAAGTATTAAATTAATTTTGCTTAATATAATATATGAATATTTCCTAAAGGAGCTCTGGATTTCTGGCTTGACTGGGATACTCCGTTGACCGGAGACTTGTTGTCGGCTACGTTTTATGAGACACTTTCGGACCTTCAACATGTCTCCGTGCCTCGGTCGATCTTAACCCCAGGTCGTTATCGGGCCAGTCTTCACGGCTTCTATGACGCGTCGCAATCCGGTTATGCGGCTGTGGTCTAGCTCCGCACTTTTGACAGCAATGGACCACGTTAGTCTGGTGGTCGCAAAGAGTAAGGTTGCACCTTTGGAGACCAAGTTGACAATCCCCAAGCTGGAGTTATCAGAAGCTGCATTGTTGACTCGACTCCTCAACCATGTCTTCTTCACTTTGGGTCAATGGGTCCAATTTGACTCCGTCACGGCATGGACGTACAGCCAAATCGTGTTTTCTTGGATTAAGGCGTCTCTTCATGCCCTAGAGACCTTCGTGGCTAATAGTGTCTCCCAAATCCAGTCTTCTGCGGTGTCACGTGACAGGGTCCTTTAATCCCTCGGATTGCGCTTCACGGGGCCTGATTGCCTCGCAAATCATGAATCAGTCGTTTGGAAAGGAAATTCGTCTTCTCCGTTCAGAGAACGGGAAATTGCGGGAAAGCCTTGCGCCGATCTCAATTTGTTTCTGGACGAGTCAGAGTTTTTGCGAGAGGCTTCGTAACTCAAAATTGCCCTATGCGGCTCAGCATCCTCTCTTGCTGCCCAAGAGAGGTCATTTTATTGAGTTGTTGATCAGGGACCGCCATGTAAGGAACTGTCATGTCGGTCTCAACGCATTGCTGGTTTGTCTGCAGCGAGATTTTTGGATTTTGTCCGCCTGTGAGCAGCTTGGAGCGTCATTTTTAAATGACTCCCTTGTTATAGGTTACCTTGAGTTAAGTGAACCTTGACCCAGCCACAAATGGGTGACTTGCCGTCCGATCGTGTCCGGCCCGCTCAGGCTGGGTTGGATTTCGCGGGTCCTTTTTTGGTGAAGATGTCAAGTGTTCGCAATACCCGACAGGTTAAGGCCTATTTATGCGTCTTCCACTGTTTGTTTTCGAAGGCTGTGCATCAAGAGCTCGTTTCAGCCTTGTCAACGGAGTCCTTTGTTGCATGTCTGTCGCGGTTCGTCAGTCGGCGTAGACTCCCTCACTTGATTCGCTCGGACTGTGGCACGAATTTCTAGGGTGCCGATCGCTATCTGAATGAGGTCCTTCAATTTTTGTCGGTCAATCACACGTCTACTGACTCGGAGTTGTCCAAACGGGGCGTACTTGGATTTTTGATCCTCCCGGCTATCCTTCGTGGAGTGGTATTTTCGAAGCAGCTGTCAAGGTCACCAAAACTCACCTCCGTCGTGTGATTGGTGAAACGGTCCTCACGTTTGAGGAATCGCAAACGATATTTTGCAATGTCGAAGCGGTTTTTAACTCACAACCGCTTTGTCCGATCTCGTCGGATCCTAATGGAAGCGTTAACACCGGGCCATTTCTTGATCAGTAGTCCCTTAACCTTCTTGCCTGAATACCCCTTCATCGATTTGACAGTATTGCGAACACTTGACATCTTCACCAAAAAAGGACCCGCGAAATCCAACCCAGCCTGAGCGGGCCGGACACGATCGGACGGCAAGTCACCCATTTGTGGCTGGGTCAAGGTTCACTTAACTCAAGGTAACCTATAACAAGGGAGTCATTTAAAAATGACGCTCCAAGCTGCTCACAGGCGGACAAAATCCAAAAATCTCGCTGCAGACAAACCAGCAATGCGTTGAGACCGACATGACAGTTCCTTACATGGCGGTCCCTGATCAACAACTCAATAAAATGACCTCTCTTGGGCAGCAAGAGAGGATGCTGAGCCGCATAGGGCAATTTTGAGTTACGAAGCCTCTCGCAAAAACTCTGACTCGTCCAGAAACAAATTGAGATCGGCGCAAGGCTTTCCCGCAATTTCCCGTTCTCTGAACGGAGAAGACGAATTTCCTTTCCAAACGACTGATTCATGATTTGCGAGGCAATCAGGCCCCGTGAAGCGCAATCCGAGGGATTAAAGGACCCTGTCACGTGACACCGCAGAAGACTGGATTTGGGAGACACTATTAGCCACGAAGGTCTCTAGGGCATGAAGAGACGCCTTAACCCAAGAAAACACGATTTGGCTGTACGTCCATGCCGTGACGGAGTCAAATTGGACCCATTGACCCAAAGTGAAGAAGACATGGTTGAGGAGTCGAGTCAACAATGCAGCTTCTGATAACTCCAGCTTGGGGATTGTCAACTTGGTCTCCAAAGGTGCAACCTTACTCTTTGCGACCACCAGACTAACGTGGTCCATTGCTGTCAAAAGTGCGGAGCTAGACCACAGCCGCATAACCGGATTGCGACGCGTCATAGAAGCCGTGAAGACTGGCCCGATAACGACCTGGGGTTAAGATCGACCGAGGCACGGAGACATGTTGAAGGTCCGAAAGTGTCTCATAAAACGTAGCCGACAACAAGTCTCCGGTCAACGGAGTATCCCAGTCAAGCCAGAAATCCAGAGCTCCTTTAGGAAATATTCATATATTATATTAAGCAAAATTAATTTAATACTTTATTTGTTATTTGACTGTTCTTGCCTGAATACCCCTTCATCGATTTGACAGTAAATCGGAATGATTTTGGAATATTTTTGTGTCCCGCTCGGGGCATCCAGTAAGATGTGAAAGAAAGTCTGCATTGAAATGGTAGCCCAAAGCTTAGGCGGAGACTTTTTCAAACCAAACCAGTGTCTAATCCTGAATTTATTTTGTCTAGCATTGGCAAGGAGTTATAATATTGCCTTTGGTCTTTTATTTTACTAGCTGTGTGGCAGACTAAAAAAACTCTCCCCAAATCCTCTGGTGGGTGTCGTACTTGGCGTTAAAGAGACACACCAGATGGTGGGCAACACCACCATACTGAGGAAGTAATAAACATCAATCTGCGATGGCCAAGCGTACCGATTATTGGCGCAACCCCTATGAATAGCACAAAAAACCACAAACAGGAAAGTCCAAAAACAGGGGAAGGACTAGATACTGGTTGACCAATATATCCAGCAACTTGTTCTACTTCCGGGAGGGCGAACAAATGTTCCGAGGTGTGTGGGGTTTATCGTCCACAAGTCCCTTATCAAAAACATTACGACCATTGACAAGAGTAGCGTACCTTGTACACAGAATCACCAAGAGATATTCTCTAAAGGTGATACACGGTTTCTCACTAACTTCGGCACACCCAATTGAGGTTGAGATTATGTATGAGAATATTTACAAAGCCATACATACCTTCCCGACATGCCTTTTTTGTCATCATGGGGTACTTCAACGCAAAACGGCACTGGAAATTGCGATGAGCTGAAAATGGGGAAATTTGGAGTAAGGCAACGAAACTTTAGAGGCCTGCGATTGATCGACTTTATGGATAAATAAGAACTCTTCATGATGAATTCTCCCTTCAAAAGCTTACCTCACAGAAAATGGACCTAAAAAAGCGCTGTCGGTTTGACCAAAAACGAGATTGACTGTGACCATTATTTACTTCTGACAGGCGAATATTCAGCGATATTTCTGTGATCGATAGAGTGAAAACTGGCAGCGATCACCGCATGGTAAGAGGCACGCTCACGCAAGAGGCGTGCTCGTTGCTATCAATGCTCGGCGTAGACGCGGCCACTCTACGTGACCATATAAGTACTAAGGTGTTCATACCATCTCCAAGAGCCGGGATCCTTGATGTTGACATTTTCAATGACGTTCAGTTCCGAGATCCTTTGGAAGGCAAAGTAAAGCCAGCTTACTACGACTTTTGATCGAGCCCTTAAGTCTGAGTTTGCCTCCCGCAAATTGGGTTTCCCTCATCCTGGTGTGTGTTGGTGTATATGTACCTAACAGTTTAGAACACACTACTAGCATGAAAACAACTTCAAACTAATTCAGATCAGGTTGATGGCAATAAGTAATTATTTTTAGTACATTTTTTTTGTTTTTTTTTTTGTTGAAAAGTTTTTATGCCTATTCCTTAACATTTTGCCTTGAGTATTGTGTTTTTTTTTGATAAAAAACTTTGGTCATATTATTTTTAGACTTTTAGATATTTAAAAGGCGGTATAGACAAAATGCATAAATATACTATGGTCAATAAGGCATAGGTAGGTCCATCTTCTGATTTGTTTGCTGTCCTCTTAGGAGTTTTATCGCCTGTTCCACCAGTTCCCTTGTTGTTTATTGGTGTTTATCAGTGGTCAAGGCAAACGAAAACCAAAATCTCAAAAGTTACATACAATTTTAACGTCGACTCCAAACATGCAGGAAATAAATAAAAAGCGTGATTAAAAGAAATCCACTTAATAAGAGAAAAAGACAGATCACGAAGTGCGAAGATGAGAGTGACGAAGAACCTTTTGAGACCCAGATGCAAGATGAAAATGATGACTGTGCGCGCATTTATTGCAACATTCTGTTTTCGCGCTCAAAACCCGGAGAAGCAGGGAACGGATTTTTGCATGTATTGTTCTTTTTCAGCTCATTCTGAATAAGCAAGCGGATTTTCCAGAAAGAACAAAATTGTTTTTTTTTGTGTAGTATGTGTTTAATTATGGTGTATAGTATTTTTTCCATTAGGACTACTCTATTTTGCCCGTAAAGTATGGAGAAAATGGTTTTTAATTGATCTGTGTTCAAGAATAGTTGATTTTGCATGTTCATTCTACAGATAAATAGATATTCCATAGATAAATGCTTAACATTTCTGTTTATAGAATTATGTGGTGATATGCCATTTTGTAAGTACTTCCTCAAACAAAATTATGCGATATTTATTGGACAAGGTCTTCAGGATTCTAAACGATTTAATAAAATAAAAGGTCAAAAGAAAAAACTGGTTGCCTGTAAAGTCGGTATACGGGCGAAAGTTTTACGTGACAATGATTTTATGTCTGTCTCTCTCGCTCTTAGGCGGGCGCGTGCCTCTCACTCGCTCTCATTGTGAGCGCATAACGTGAGCGGAGCGTAACGCAGTTTCTTGAAGTGTCACCCGGCAAACCAATTTATAAGACGTTGTCACGTCAAAACATTTATCATTTAAATTATTTTTAAACATTTCCATACAATTATAAAATTATGAACCGCATATACCCAAACCAAATTGTATATTAAGTTATACCTACCACAACCCTCATCACTTAATGTGCCTTCGAAATGGACCAAAAGCTCTTTTACTTCTTCCTTCAGCTCCAGTGTTCCGACAACTTCCTCTTTGACCTTCACTTCTCTGCACTGCCCATGTCCATAAACAATAGAAAACAACTCCTCTGCATTTCCATCTGTGTTTTCATGAAAGAGATTTAACTGTATTGTGTCGATAGATTTTAAAGATAAATTCACTAATGGCTTGACCTTCTTCTTAGCTGATTCTAAACTTGCCTTTGTGAACTGAAATAATTTACATTAAAGAAAAAAGTTAATTAAAAACTTAAAATGCATTTTAAATGAAAAATCCAAATATCCTCCTCAGTGAGGTGCATAAAGATAAAATTTATCTCAGAGTTAAATTAAGGTATAGAGCGCTACCCTTAAAGACTTTATACTTATTCATTTTTGATAGCAGATATTTTTGTAGTAATCTTTTCAGTGTTAATTGTAAAAACATACTACACAGTAGTCTGGATCGCGTAAATAAGCAGTTTTTGTGCAAATTTTATAACACAAAAAGCATCTGAAGGATTATAGAAAATATATAAGTTGTAAAACTTGTTATTGTCTAGTGCATAACTTTATTAAGTTTTATTTATTGTATTCATCGAAAGAAAATACGAGTATATAGGTAAGGAGTATAATTAAGTATATTATTCCATTGATGATATTAATACTACAGTAGTCTGGCATGATAATTTTATGTGAAATAATTTGTGGCCGCCACAGTACACATAATGAAGACGATAACGCCTCATAACCATAGGTCATAAAACCGGAGGCATGTCAAAATCGGTTTACCGATTTTAGTGCAGTGGATTAGGATTCAGTTTCTTTTGAAATTTGGTCATGTGCACTAAAACTCACCTAAGTTTCAAGGCAATCAGATAAATATTGAAGAAACATACAAATAAAAAACATTTATTTATAGATGTAAAAAAATTTTGGAATGTAATGAATGGTTGTTTTTTTATACCACTAAGGTTTACAGTCCGCCTGATGGTAAGCGGTCACCGTAGCCTATGGACGCTTGCAACACTAGGGGCATTACTCGCGCGTTGCCGACATTTCCAAAATCTGTAGTCCTTACAGAAAACCTTGGCAGGTTCATTCCATAACCCAAGCGTTCGCGGGAGGAAGTTTCTCTGAATCCCCACTCTACGCAACCGTTTCGGTTCTAAAGTGTGATGATGAATTCCCTGCCGATGGCGAGCGGTGCGATATAAAGCAGCAACCTTTGCACCGACTTGAAGTACTGTTTCGCTCCGTTGAGTAACACCAAGTTTTTTAGGGCCAGCTTCACCTTGTCTTGCAAATGATCTCGCAACTGAACATTGCTGGAAATGTCAACACCAAAGATCCTAATGCTCTTGGAGAAGGAGAGGGGAGTGATCTGGTACACAGTGTATGGGGTATCCTTGGCGGTATACGCGCAGACTTTTGTCTTTTTAGGATTGAATCGGACCAAGTTTTTCCGTCCCCAGTCAGAACCCTTGGACAGATAAGTCTCGATTTGAGACACAAGCTCTCCACGCTTTTCATGCTCGCACGGCCCGTGTAATAAGCGTCTCCAGAACTGCATAGTTATGTATGTATTTATTAGTTTCAATACAAAACATGTATTTATTAGTTGATTCATTATCATATTATGTTTCGTTTGTGATTTTACAAAGCGGACCTATTGGACGCACGCAATTAAAAGGTATTGTAATTAGTTTGTAAAGCTAGTTGTAGTTAATTCACTTGAGGTTTCGAAAGTGTTCTAAGAACTTTATTCAAATGGACTTGAATAAATGTAAAAAAAAAATTTGATTTTTTTTTAATTTTGTATAATAAAGTTCAATTCTGACAAATATAATATATAATTAAAAACTAAAATAAAAACGAGAATAAACCCGGTTCACCTACTTTTACCCGACTCCGCGATGCAAATGAAGGGTATTGTGTAATGTAATCATCCTATGTATGTATGTAATTTTGTTCTTTTCTGGCCCTGGCGCCGACTGCTCTGGCCTCGACATGCTCAACCATTTTGGGCATGCGCAGCTTGCGGTCGAAAACGCAGCCGAGGTCACACTGCTCTGCCACTCAATTACCTTACCTGGTGGCATACTATCGCCTCCCCTCTACCTTCCACTGACAACTTTCTCCGCCCCATCAATCATGGCGATCAAGTAATCGTGCACGTCGGCGTCTTGCCGTCTACGTACAACTAGATAGCGCTGATCACACAAACGTATTTCTACATGTAGATCTACTTATTTACATACAAAGCTTGGAACACACTATGAAGTTCCTAAGCTCACTAGCACATATACAAAAATCTCATGTCCTATCCTGGACCCCGTTTCGGTCCCAGGCTCCGTACCGGCCAGTAGAAAGTACTTTCTCCAGACGGGTGTCCGAATCATCGCTTTGCCGAGTCACCAAATCCTTATCAATAAAAGACGTTCAAACAGAATTTGGCTATGTTAGAGAGTAACGTAATCGGGCAATAATGCTCTGGTTCTGGCTCGGGATTCGGTATGTCAATAATTTTGCCCATTTTCCAGGTCGTAGGAAAGTATTTCGCATAGGATACTTTCACCCATTAAAAATGCGGTTTTAGTCCTTTTCTCGGTAGGATTAAAAGGGCCCTGTTTGGAATGCTGTCTGGCTGGGCCGGGAGATTTATTTTTGTTTAAAGAGGATATAAATTTTTTAACCTCCTTAGGGAAGACAAAATCATCACTAAGTGGAACGGTGGGGTCAGAAAGGATCTATTGTATACGTTCCTCAACCAGTGTCGTGTGGGCGTGGTCGACAATGTGGTTGGGCTTAAATTGATCCTCGAAGTGGTCCGCTAAGAGCCCCGCGCGTTCCTCAGCTGAGTACCGGCGGTTACCTAGCGTGTCTACAAGAGAGTTTATGGGTGCCGGGGTGTTTGTCATTTAGCGAGCTAAATGATAAAGACCGGTACCGTTATCGCTGGCTCTTGAGATAACGTTATCTCAGGACCATTTCCGGTAAAGTAAATTTGTTGAGAGACCTAGTCTTTCTACCTATTTTCCCCGAGGTTGACTCGGCAAATGTGGTGCACTGAACTTGAGCGGAGTGGCGTAGACTGGCCAGCAGGGGGGAGATTCAATGAGCTTAAAAGTTCGTGATATTTTGTCCAGTCCGTGAAATTTTTCAGTTTCGGTAAGGGTTTATATCTAACAAAAATTCCGAGGTGGTCCTCGAATTACTGGTGTAATATTGAGAGGAGAGAAATCGACCATTGAATATTACGGACTAGTACTATGTTTGTACTAGACATCCTGATGTAGTGAGTCCTGAGTGGGGGAGCCGAGAGCAACGTAATTGGGCGCCTCGGCGTCGATTTTCAAGTCTCTACCGTGTTTTGATGATACACACCTCGTGCACATCGGATCGGGCGATGACACTGTGCTGATGAGTGGCCAAACGCATGGCACCTGTAGCACTAAGCCGGCCCGGGTTTTGCGTTCAACGCGGCGATTGACACGCCGGTCATGCTAAAGAGCTCCGTAATATTATTGGAGCTTGTTTTAATCGTACCTGTTCTGCAGCTGGACGAAATAAAAGCAGTAGGGGCGACCCAGGGATTTGTCGAATGTGCGACAAGGGGAAGCCAAGTGTGTTCATTTCCGCGGCTATCTCGTTCAACGGTGCGTCGAGAGGGAGTCCTTTTTCGTCAATTTTTGTGGCCTCTCATTGTCTAGGCCGTGACAATACCAGGACACCACCCTATATTCGTCTAACGATTGAGTTAAAAATGCGTGCGGGACGCGATTTACGAGGGAGAGCAGTTTTTGAGGTCAACCGACCGTAGAGGTAAATTTTTCACTTTGATCGGCGGGTACCTGCCTTTTTTCCTAAGCTTTTGAGGTTTTTTTTTTATTGTGCACCAAAACCGGGTTACAAAAGGTAAACTTAATGCTAGTAGCATTTTCTGCCAGTTAACCTACACAAGACAATAAATTGTACAGAAAAACATTTTGGTCGGTGCGAATTTTAAACGTGTGAATATTAAACGCGGATATGGTGCAAAATAGATGAATTTTCATAATTATCTAAATACTAACTAACTTTAACTTACTTACTACTATAACTTAAAAGTAACTTAAATAAATTAATACTTGTAGAACAGGATTGGGATTTTTGGTCACTATCAGGCAGGACAAGACGACCTGTTGAATTCGTCGTTCAAATTCTATATATCCCAGTCATACAGAAGCAGAAGTCGAAATTATGGCAAAATTTCGCATTTGAGCAATAGAAGCAGCTCTCCGTTACAAAACTTTTTAATTTTTTGAGACATTACTGATTAACTCTTTAAAGCTCAATCTTAACTTAATTTTACATGACCAAAACACTTTCTCTTTTCCATACGGTACGTTAGGATGGAAAAGGACAAACTAATTTGAAACAAGGCACTTACCTCATGGAAATTATTTAGAAACAGTTGATTACTCTGAATAGATTCTACAAAATCCTCGGCATGTTGAGCTACTCGTCGACACACGCCACACAGCGTCACAGTATTCCGCTAAAAAACATCATCTAAAATGAGCTAGCTTAAATGTATTATCTAAAAACTGGCCAAGTGCGAGTCAGACTCGAGCATCGGCGGTCATCCATCCAATCACTGACCAAGTCCAACGTTGCCTAACTTTGAATATCGTACCCGACAAACAAATGTGTTACTGTTACGCTTAGTAATAGCTAGATGACGCTGTAACGGTGATTTAAGTTGGCAAATGGCTCGGGCCCGTCTCATACTTGGCCGGTTTTTATAATTTGTTGTTATACTTCAGAGCTGACACATACTATAGTCACTGCAAGATTGGAGATTTGGATTGGTTTGTACCAACAAGCGCCGCGCCCGAATTTGACCGTATATATTGTTATTAATTTAGTAAGTATCGATATTCAGAATGCTATAATCACTCTACTAGCCCTAACTTCATTAACTCTACACCTTAGTCAAAATAAGTGGCTTGGCCATTTCGCTGCCGTCACATGGCCATAAAGTGAAATATTTATTCACTGTTCATAACTTTTCTGTTATACAATAGTTCTTGTAGTAACGAAACGGCCAAGCTGGACATGAGATCTGATAATTTTTTGACAGTGCGAGCCATGTGTTCTCGTCTCGGCTACATTTTACATAAAAAAGTTTTTGGTGGGATTTTACTTTTCTCTAATGTAACATGGTTCATAAAATTATATTAAATACCAGTATTATAGAAGTATCAATTTCATCTAAGTACCTTTTAATGGAATTTGTACTATTTTCTTTACTTTTCCGACTACATTTTTTAATTTTGTCGACTAGGGCAGCGAGGTGCTTGTTGTAACAGGGGTAGATAGTAAGAGGCTTGTTTCCTATGGACTTTGACTTTATTAAACTATTTCTTTTACTCAATCATTTATTCATATCACACCGTATCATGTCGTAATAGCTGATGTCGCATTAGACGGTACAGTAAGCGGGCGTGTGCACACGCTTCTTTTTTTCTAGGTAATGTAAAATTATAACTTCGTAAAGTTTTGGTTAGCATTACTATTATCAAATTATTTGAAAATTGCTACGTTTTATTTTTATTCAAATTTATATACCTCGAATATTGTGCAACAGTTTTTAAGATTACTAAGTTGATAAAAAAAGTTATCTTCATAAATTTAAAAAATAATACCATGGGTTAGTTATAACAAAATCTTAAGCTTTGTTGTAACACGCTACAAACTACATCGTATTCAAAGATGACTTATTATATACGCAGCTACTGTGACTTAAAATTGACATGTTGATCATAAGTAGCGTCTAAAAAATTTACATTAATAGTAAATAGCTTAAATCTTCTGTATTGATTACTTAAAAATATATTTAAGTTGATTTTTGACAAAAATTTCATAGCACTCATAGAAGGACGTAAATTCTGTTGCCAACAAATAAATAATGAATGATTGAAACTATCTCTGTTTTGTCTAGATGTTACTACTACTACTTTCTCTAAAGAAAATGATAATTGTAAAATAATGACCAAGAGTTATGATCATCCCCCCAAGAAAAAGTGGAAACACTTTGAAGTGGAAACTTCTTTAGCGGCGCTGTGCCCTTTTTTGTGATGGGTAAAAAATGACTCGCGTCAGGTCACGTGACCAAATCAAAAATTCGTAAGACGGAACTCGCGTCAGGACACCCTGTTCGCAAAATTCGTAACCTATATTTACATAAGGTAAGTTTTTATTTTTAGTAAATGGAGATTATGAATAGTACAGGGAGGTTGGATGTGGGATTTTAATTCTATGACAGATTGAGATGTCAAATATACTACGTCAGAAAAGTAAATAAACAAACATTATTATTTATAACTAGCTGCTGCCCGCCACGTCGTCTGCGTGAACGCTATATTATAACATCACTTTTTGTGAACGAAACCACGAAACCATAACGCGATCTAATTCGACACCAACGCCATCTAGTAAGCAAATAGGAAACATTTTTATATGGTGAAAAATTATAACACATCTAAGTTACGACTTTACACGATTTTTTAACATAAAAGAAATGGCTATGTGTGAGTAGAATAATTAATAATTAAGAAGCATGTCAAATATGCGTCGTTAGATTACACGTTGTTACAGAATGCGTTGAAGAAATAATAGTGGCAGGTGTACAACGGCAATTTTGCTCGAAAACTGCAAATCGATGGAGAGTTTAGCCGTTTGGCACACAGGTACTTTAGAGCAAAACAATAAACAATAATTTTGACCCGCAGTTCCTCAAAATATTTCCCTTAGCGGAAATTGCTTTCGGGGGGTTAAAAATGAGGATATAAAAAAATGTAGCCCAATGGTAATAGTGTGGTATATTTTTAGAACCGGCTCACCAAGACCTTTCATTTAATACCCCACACGATGGGTTTCTGAAAAAAAAAATTAAATCCCATACAAAAAATATATGACACCATAATTTCATTTGACCACTTTGTCGGCTTATTTAATATGTATACCCATGTCAAATTACAGCTTTCTAGTACTTATGGTTTCTAAGCTAAGCCGCGGACAGACAGGCGAAGAGACGGACGGATGGACGGAAATGGAAACTGTAAAGGTCCCTTGTTCATTATGGAACCCTTAAAATGAGAATATTTAATAACAACCTAATAATAAAAAGAAGGAACTGGTTCCAAAATATAGGCTTTCAAAAACAGTCATTGCTAAAGGAATTTCCCGATTTATTTAAAGATAGTCTAGAAATATATAATAGACCAGAAGTCGCTCTGCATGTACGCCCAGAAACAACACCACGATTTTTGAGAACTCGATGCCATTCCCATTTAAAAAAACCAAGTGGAAATTCAGTTAAATGATCACATTGAAAAAAAAGGAATTTTGACACCTATTAGATATTCAGAATGGGCTACACACATTGACTTATATATTGCTACACATTAAAAAAGTAAGAAAGATGATAGATCTCTAACAAAGGGTGCTTTGGGTCCGGAATGAATTTGTAGAGACTATCGACCAACAGTCAACTCTGCAATAGATGTGGACAGCTTCAATAGAAGCTTTTGTAAAACTAAGCGGAGGCGAGATATTTAGCTAATTAGACCTCAAACGGGCGTACACACAGCTCAATGTTGATGAAGCGACGTCAAAGCTCCTTACGCTAAACGCACCATTAGGATTGATGAAAATGAACAGGTTGGCCTTCGGTATAAATGCTGCTCCTGAAATTTTTCAATGGCACTGGCAGGAATGAAAGGTGTAGCTTGTCAACTCGATGACATTGCAGTGACCGGTAGAACAATGGCAGAACACAGCCAGAGAGTTTTGAGAAAGCTAAAAGACTTCTATCATCGGACTTGACGTTGGTAGGATATGATTTAAAGAAGGAATTACTACGTATCTGTGGTTCATCAGAATATGGACTTAGGGCAATTATTGCTCATGTCATGGAAGATGGGTCAAAAAGACCGATGATGATGGCATGGCACGTACGTTGCACCCTGATGATAACGAAACGGACAAATCGATAAAGAGACTCTGGCGATTATCTTTGGATTTAATATTAAATAGTATAATTTAGCTATTTCCATAGTTTAATAATTACTTATTGTGGGGTAGCGCTGCAGATGTAAATACAATATCTGTGCTATTTATAAATTAGGATTTAGGATATCTCTGATGGATAGGTTTAAGGAGGTAAATATTTTAACTTTAGCGTAGTACAAATATGAAAATCTTTTATATTTACATAAAAATATTAATTTTTTCAGCAAGAAAAGTGACGTTCACAAAGTAAATACTAGAAGTAAAAATAAGCTGTTGGTGCATGATACGCAAAATAAGTAACTCTTTTATGGGGCAATTGATTGACTATACATAGTATTTCATAGCTTTGACGGTTCAAAAGTATTTTTAAAAACCTAATTTGAATGAAAATTTTTGTCTTTGATTGTCTGAAAGACATTGTTCTGCGTTCATACTTAGTTCGCCTAACGAAGAGCAACGCAAAATTATTTATTGTATTTTGAATCATTATTGGATTCCCATAAGATCTTATTTTTATGGCGGACTAGCTGGAAAATAATTATATCACAAAAATAGTCATGAATATTTTGGTTAGTTCGTGTTTTTCCCACGGCTCAGCTTGGGATACAAAGGTTTTTCACAGCTTTCTAGAGGTTTTTAAAATAGTAATAACTACCGAAAATAATATAAGCACCACGGACCTGAAAAAAAGACCGACGTAACATTAAACTAAAACTATGTGAAGCATGCAAGGTCCTACAATTTTGTTTGTTATACATGACCTACACTCACATAGATACACCAGGTCCGACAACTCGCCGACATTATACGTACCGCGTGACAGCGCCTGTGATAGTATTTTGCGTCGACGAAATTGTTAAAAATGCCGTCTTGTGCAGTGAAATCGTGTAAAAACTACCACGCGTACTAGGTACTAAGGTACTAAGGACAAATTCAACCATTTGTCTCTAAGAGACCTTGGTTCTTTAGGTTCCGTAACTGTGATAAATCTGCCAGTTCGACCATATGCCGCCTCCGATCCGAGTATTCCTTGCCAAAATTAGAATTAGAGACCACTCTATTCGTGAATTGATGATGGAACTGTGGATCATATCTTTTCCATCTGCCCTAAATTCCCCCTGTTCTTATATGACGTTCTTCCTTTAAATATACCACGTCCCATTAATATGCAATTCCTTTTTTCCCAGGTTAATTCCCCATTCATTAAATGTCTATCAAAATATATAAAAACCTTTAATATCAAGTCGTAATTCGAGTTCGTCCAAGTATTAATATTCTTATTTTCCCATTGATAAGTACGTGAATCATAATGTGTCTGTCTTATGTGGAAGTTAGTTTCTTTACTGCATAACTGCATAACTCGCTAATTACCATGATTTTGTCATATTCATCAGGAATAAAATCTGTGGTGGCATTTATCGAGATACCAACAAACTTTCAATAACTCCGATCGAGTGATAAACAAGGGAGCTAGAGCCATTCACGTAAGCGCATCGCCAACATTAAACTAAAGCGGTCGTTCGTATAAAATTATGGCAATATTTTTTATATTACATACACATAATGTCAAAAACAAATATTATTCTTAAAAGGCTGGTTCAACGTTAGTATTTTCATATTGAACTTGAAATCGTGACCGGCAAAAATTTTAGAGAATTAAACAATGCGGTTTCAGGTCAATGTTGTTATCAAAAATAATACTGTGTGAGTACCGACATGTTGTCGACTAGTACGCACTACTATCCCCAAAATTTACTTTAGTGTATAAACCGAACCGAACTCCTATAAAGAGTTCTATATAGATCATATACACGGTTACTAAGATACGGGGAAAAATAGGTAGCGTGTTGAGTATTGTACATTATTTCTCCCTCACTCCTATGATAATAAACTGCAATGGGGATACAAAAGGGATGGGTCTATGGGTAAAAAAGGGAAAGATTGCCTAAAACTTTACGTGTCTAGGGTCATTAAGTCCTTATGCCATGACTAAAATAAATTTTACAGGTTAAAAGCGTGTCTATACACGTAGATACCCATACCGTTACGGTTAGTAGTAAGGTTGAGGCACAAATTACATGTAAACCATTTTTTGAGATTCAGCACAAAGTCTGTAGTCGTCCAGTACAAGTAGAAAACCCTGAGAGCTAGATTTCCAGCTCTTCTGTCACTACGGCCTAACCGTAGACAGTCGAACATACTACTATATGTCATTAGAACCGCCTCCGAAAGCTCCAGCCTAGAACACCTAAAACGACATTATAGCTCCTACCGTTTGGCTATAAAACATAAAAACGTAAAACTACGTTATTTTAAGGTCGAGCCACGAATCGTGTGACTGTAATGGCAATAGCCAATAGAAACCTCAACTGTCAGCTGCAGATTATAGCTATACAGATATACCTAAACTTTTGATATATGTCTATATCAATGACTGTATAATATTTTTCACTAAGTTTTTGCGTGGGCTACATTTTCAATCACCACAGTAAGTACAGTGACTTAAGCACTAAAGATTCCATGGAACAACGTCTCCCTCTGATGGGGTATTTCATTTTGATATAAATATAGAACCATATTGTTTCCATATCAGTAATCAACAAGTACCTATCAGATACCAACAATGTATAATTTTAACAATGTATAATTTTAACAATGTATAATTTTAAAGTAAAATAATGTTAATATGTGATAGAATTTAAGTTAGTTGTGTGCAATTCGTGTTTCCTCATTTCTCAAAGCACCTCAGAAGAGACTCCTTGTCAAGGGCAAACAAGAGATATGAAAACTTCTATTAAATATATCACTCGCAAACTAACTACATTAAAAACTCTTATATTTGACACCCTCAACAAGTGAATCAGTTCAGCAGTTACAGCTATATAGTTACAACACCGCTCAATAACATAGGCCCGGCCGCTATCTATGTCATAATTTTTTGCACTACCTCGCACGTAAATGGCTTTAGCTCCCTTGTTTCTAACTCCATCAGGATGAATTGTTGATTCCCCAAAACCAACTTGCAGCAGAGAAGTAAATATTTACCGAAGTTAATTATTCTACATTACAAGTACTCTAATTTGATACCGTATTCAAGTAAATTAGTTCAGTGCTACTCTATCAATTAAAAATGATTTTACCCAAATACAACTTGCTGCAGAGAAAAAAATATTAACGGAAGTTAATTATTCTACATTACAAGTACTTTAATTTGACACCTTATTCAAGTTAATGGGTTCAGTGGTTTTCGAGCAACACCGATCAAAATGGCCAGCCGCCATCTTTGTTACGTCATGAATAACCCCTCCACCACTTTAAGATTCTACTACAGTTGAATTTACCTAAGCAAAAATAAACGGTCATTGCCACGATCCCTACAACAGTACATATTTTTTTAGCAATAATTATCGCTAGCCATACATTGGTATCGCATATATGGCCTATGGCCCATGGTCATGTTATTGTATCGGAACTACGTGTAACTCAAGAAAAATTAAAATCGGGATGTAATAAAACTATGGGCATTAGAGAATTTATTAAATTTACCAACTTTTCGTTGTTTATTAGGATATTAAAGTCATTTTGTTGAATTCAGTCATTAACTCCAGCAATATTATTAATAAAACAGAATAAAATAAAAATTCGAAAGCCATACTTAAAAAACCCACCGGCTGCGGGGAACGCGCCAACCAAAAATAACACCACCACGTTGAACCTATTAGAGCTGTCTAGTGACGTATCGACAGATTACGAGGTACAGAACGAGTGACAATTTGTGTCATACAAAAAACTAGGAAACGGCAAACGCAGCCCCCAAAAAAGAAGCGCGAAAACCGTCACCTCATCAACAAAACCGGACAAGACCACCGGTACCCAAAAGCTCACGCGAATGTCCCCGAGCAAGGCAACCCAGAGGGTACCACCAAGAAAAAGCGAATGAGAGGGAAGCGGGGTAAGAGAAGACCTGACGCTGGCAAGGACGGGGTCCCCAAAAAGGAACCCGACGCTAAGCCTGAGTCTTCGATAAGGACGAGGCGCCACCGACCCGACGAGTCCATTTCTCCAAGGGACGGTGCCAAACGCGCGAAGGTTGAACTTCACCGTAAGTTGGCAGCGCCCAGCTACGCCGAGCTCCGGGTAGCCGTTAGGCTGCAGGCCGAAGCTGACCTCACTTCTGCCAAAGCGAAACCATAAGGGTAGCCATCGAAGATGCTATCTTGGACACAGTGGAGACGACACTGGCAGCCGGGGCTCTTTACGCACCCAAGTTCAGAGGAAAAGCCTTCCCTAGTGAAGGTTGCCCTAAACTGTGGTGCGAGGACGAGCGATCGCTGAACTGGCTCAACTCCACTGTGACCTAAATAAAATCACCACGTTAAGGCACCAGGCTAAAAAGTGATAAGGGATGTGGACATCCCCAAGATGGTGAAGTCTGCTGTTCTTATACCGGGTTACAAGAGAGACGTGAAGTGCCCGCAGAACGTCCTCAGAGGCCAAAACCCCCATTATAAGATCGGCACCTGGTCACCGTACAATACCACCCGCCAAGGCGACGACCTACTCCTGACCTTAGGTATGCCCGAGTAGGAAGTAAACTGGTTGCCAAGGGTCGGAGACTCTGCTACACCACCGGGTCAGTGTACGTGCGCTTCTTCTCAGACGGTGCACTGGTGGACGACACCCCTCCAGAACCAAAGGTTACCTTGCCTGGAATCCATGGGATTCGTTCACAGAGCAAAGTGCTGCCTGTCCGGAGACGGCAAGAACCTCTACTCCGTTTGGGAGGGAGTGCATAGCGCGCAGGCCAGAGGTGGAGGATGTGGCGATTCCCTCCACTTTCATGGGCAATCAGTCGACCAGCACCCGGCGGACGGCAGCAGAACTACGGGGGATGGAGGCGGAGTCGGATAGCGACAATGGCCTGTCCTCCGAGTAAAACAACAATAAAGGTTTTATAAACCAACCTCCAGTATAAAATGGCGGCCACGGTTACCTTATGCAGGCTGCTGGAGGATGACACAGGGACCATAGCTTTGATTCAGGAGCCGTGGATCAGAGACAACAAAATCTGTGGCCTCAGCAATAAAGGGGGGGTAAGTTACTACACAACACAACTATAGAAAAACCACGCAGATGCATATACATACCCGAACGCATACCAATTCTGTTCCAAAAACCTAACATTTGTTAGAATTAAACCTGATAATGACGCAGGCCCATCCTCGCTAGTTATCGCATCAGTGTACATGCCGATTGACGGAAACATGCCGATTGACGGAAACATTCCGTCACATGAACTAGTGGAACTGGTGAGATAATGCAAACAAAACAAAGCAGATCTGATCATAGCTGCAGACTCCAATGCCCACCATGCACTCTGGGGGTGCGAAAACACAAACAAAAGAGGTGAGGATCTCGTCTCATTTCTATTTCCAACTTATCTCAATATTCTCAACAGAGGATCTGAACCAACGTTTGTACCATCACGGTACCAAACCATTGTTGACATCACATCGGCAACAAGCTCAGCAGAGATGATCATAACGGCATGGCACGTCTCTAACGATTTGTCATGTTCAGACCATAGAAGGATCTGCTATAAGATCCAACTACAAAAGACAATAATGTAGCCTAGAAGGAACCCCCGCAAAACCAATATAACGGAATTCAAGGCTGCATTAAAACATTACCTAGACACAACCGATGCAAACATAGGGGGAACACTGATAAATATAGAACTGATAAAACATAGAGTTACAAAGATGACACAGTCCCTGCTGGACTCCTATCATCAGTCTTGCCCTCTCTCCAAGCCAAAGGACTAAAAACACAACACCAATTATTGGTGGTGTCCGCAGCTAGAGAGGGCAAGGCAAACACTATGAAGGCACTTCAATAGGGCCAAAGACACAAGATCAGAACAAGACTGGAAACAAAACAGCACAAATCGAATACAAGAAAAGCATCAGAACTCGTAAAAGGGAGTGCTGTGCTGCCTCTTCTGTAATTTCCATCGAATCTCAAAACGAAGGATAAGAAAAATATTCAGCAACAAGAACCATCGCAAGCATGCACACTACTACCAAAAACGCACTTTCCCGGCTGCACAATCACGGATGCAGACTGGGAACCCCACCAAGCGGAAGAACCATCGGAAGACGACTGGAGAGCGGCGCAAGACGTAGTAGATAAGGAAAAAACAGTCTGGGCGATCCAACCTTTCTCCCCTTCAAATCAGTGGGTTTGGATGGCATCTTCCCAGCCCTACTGAACCTTATTGTCGAGGCCCTGGTACATATCTTCAGAGTTTGCCTTGCACACAAATACATTCCTGAGGCTTGGAGGGAAGTAAAGGTAATATTTCTACCCAAACCTGATAGGAGTGATTACACAACCCCGAAGGCATACCGACCAATAAACCTCACTTCCTTTATGGTAAAGACTCTGGAAAGGCTCTGCGACCGACATATTAGGGACGTGACGCTAACAAACATAGCACTCAACATTAACCAACACGCTTATTTACTACTTACGCAAAGTAAATCCTACATTAGTCAATTGGATAACCAACATGCTAAAAATGAGATGAATACAGTTCACCATGAACAGCAGCACAACCATGGGCATAGTAGCAAAAGGATCAATGAGGTGTGCTGTCACCCTTACTATGGAACCTAGTTGTTGATGACCTGATAGCCAAGCTCTACAAAAGCGACCACTATAAAGTGGGCTATGCTGACGACCTGTCCACACTTATCAATGGCAGAGATGACGGCATATTAAATGGCCTTATGGAAGAAGCACTGGTAAAAGTGGAAATTTAGTGCAACGAAAACCAACTGGCGGTAAACTCTAACAAAACAGAACTAATTCTTTTTATTTAGAGAACGAAAACCAGCAAAGCAATCACCCCAATATTTTTTGGCACAAGTCTGTCTCTCTCACAGGAGGACAAATACCTTGGGGGTAATCCTAGACAGCAAGCTGAATTGGACCAACCACTTAAAGAACAAACTAACCAAAGCTAGTATAACCTTCGGGCAGTGTAAAAGGCTGGTGGGCAAGAACTGGGGCCTAAATCCCAAGACGACAATGGCTATACACAGCAGTAGTCAGATCGGCGATCACCTACGGAGCCATCGTGTGGTGGCCAAGGACAACGCTAAAAACCGTGCAACTCATCCTACAACGTTTCCAGAGATTGGCATGTGTGGCAAAAACTGGATGTATGAGAACAACTCCCACTGCAGCCTTAGAAATTCTAATAGGGCTTCCACCGCTCCACCTACACATTTAATAAGAGGCGGCGATGGCGGCCCTGAGACTGAGGCAGGTAGGCCTATGGAGAGGTAACATGAGAACCAACAACACCAGCATCTCAGACACAGCTGCTCTCCCTCTATAGCACGCTCCCTGTGACAGGTAACCGAGAAGGTTTGTTTTTAACAAACACTACACCATTGAGCTACATGAAAATCAACAGGATCCTCCCGGACCGGACGGAACGGTACGGGAGCTGGCGCGTACTCTGCTGACTTGCACGCATCCACAGCTCTGGGTAAGTTTAACACGATATTCAAAGCGGAATGTGTAGGTATTATCCAGGCTGCAAAGGAAATAGCAAGCAAGAAGATCACGAACTTTGAAATGAGAATTTTCTCGGTCAGCGCTGCTGTCCGGAGCGCTCTCGACGGTAACACAATAAACTCAGGACTACTATTCAAATGTCACCAAGCTCTTTAGGTAATATCACTCAGTAATACCGTGACGGTGGGTTGTATAAAGGGCCACAGTGGATCATTAGGCAACGACGCGACTGATGATCTAGCCAAAATCGGCTTAAGCTCGACGCCGATAGGGCCGGAGCCAATCATACCCATAACCATCCAACCAGCTGCGGTCCTGGCTGTTACAGGTTGCCGACAGGCTAAGGGCTCAACACCTAATCTAAACCCTACACTAACTTAAACCCTGCTCTGGATGAACAGGGATAACCAAAGAAAGGTAGTAGGGATCTTAACTGGTCACTGCTCACTTAACCGACTCTATTTCTTTTAGGTACCACTCCCCCTCTACAGAGTATGCATGGGGGCTGAAGAAACGCTATCCCACGTAATGCTACTTTGTGCTGGGGTAGAAGAACACAGAACAAAACACCTGAGAACCCCAGGGACACTCCAGGAGGCCTGCAGCAATGTGGGTCACTTGTTGAGATTCTAGAAGGAACTGGGTTGGCTACAATAGCTGGCCATCTGCTACGCACAAAGCCACAATCAGCACACAGTGCGCAATCAGCCTGCCACAAGAAGAAGAATAATAAAATCAATGAACCTCAAAATCATAAAAGATTAAGAATAAAATAAATGAACCTCGAACTAGAAAAGAAATTAGATGAAAATCAACTAGACGAGCAGGCAGGTTTACGTGTAAGCTACTCAGTATTGGACCATATACATGTTGTGAGACAGGTGATAGAAAAATTTAGAGACTACAACAAAGCCTTTGACTCGATATACCATGACAGCATATGGGAGGCCCTAAAAGTGCAAGGTATTGAAAACAAATACATTAGGATAATAAAAAATGTATACACAAAAGTACTGCCTGTGTACAGCTAGAAGAAAAAGGGAAACCATTTAACATACAAAAGGGAGTATGACAAGGAGATCCATTATCCCCAAAGCTATTTTCTGCTGTCCTAGAAATGATATTCAGAAGATTGAACTGGGCGGAGTACGGAAAAAATATAAATGGAACCAGGCTAACGCATTTAAGGTTTGCCGACGACATTGTGCTTTTTGCAACAACCCCACATGAACTCAATGCTATGGTCAGCGATTTGGCAACAGAAAGCCAGAAGATGGGACTCTCCATGAACTTAGATAAAACTAAAGCAATGACTAATGGAACTAAGAACGAGCTCATAAATGTAGGACAAGTCAAGATTGAATATGTCAACAAATATAGCTATCTAGGACAAACTATCTCCCCCTAGGACAACATAGGAAAAGAAATGTACATAAGAATAGCAAAAGGTTGGAAGAGGTACTGGAGCATCAAGGAAATAATGAAAGATAAAGAACTAGACATATCAACCAAATGTAAAATTTTCAACACATGCAAAATGCCCGTCTTGATGTATGGAAGTCAATCATGGGTACGTACACAGAAGAACAGTAAGAAACTAGCTATATGCCAACATTCAATGGAGAGAAGCATGTGGGGGTAAAGAAAACAGATGGCCTCAGAATTCGAGTAATTAGAAAAAATATGAAGGTTTACGACATTGAAACAAAAATTAAAAGACAGAAATGGAAGTGGGCTGGACACATGATTAGGGGCAAAGAAAAGTGGAGCAAGAGGATTACCACAGAGAAGGAAAAAGGAGGAGAGGAAAACAATTTTAAAGATGGGAAGATGATTTCAGAAACATGGCAGGAATAACCTGGAGCACAGTAGCCAGAAATAGAGTAGAGTGGAAAAGGTTGGAAGAGGCCTTTGCCAGCTGGCAAACAACCGAAGATAACCTAGATTTTATATAGATTAATTTGTAATTGTTTATTGTATCTTCGCTTAGAAGGAGAGGAACAAGATCCTCCAGATATTTTACAGTCCAAAGTAAGGTAAGCAATAACAACACAAAAAAATGAAAATGCTACAGGAAAAGATATATATAGAACAAACTGTTAAAAGGATCAATAGAAATAATAATTGAACCCCTTACTACACTGTTCAATGAAATAATCAAGAAGGAAGAAATACCTACACAATGGACTAAATCAACGATAATTCCAATTCATAAAAAAGGTGATAAAAGTAAAATTGACAACTACAGACCAATTAAACTCATGTCTAATATTTACAAAATTTTCTCAAAAATCATTCTCAGAATTACCAAACGCCTTGATGAAGAACAGCCAAAAGAACAAGCTGGTTTTAGGAGTGATTTCTCAACAATAGACCACCTACATGTTGTAAAACAGGTTATGGAGAAATACAATGAGTATGGAAAAACACTTCAAATTAGAAAAGGAGTTAGACAAGGTGATCCTCTGTCACCAAAACTATTTTCAAGTGTACTCGAAGATATATTTCGGCAACTAGACTGGAACGCATACAGAAAAACATCAATGGTGAAACGCTGACACATCTAAGATTTGCCGATGATCTGGTCCTGTTCTCTGAAGATCCAAGAAGACTTGAAACAATGCTTCAACAACTAACAGAGGAAAGTCAAAAGGCAGGACTTACCATGAATGTCTCAAAGACCAAAGTGATGACAAATAGCTCCAAAGAAAGAATTTGTGTTTATAATAAAGAACTAGAGTATGTTAATGAATACAAACACATTGGACAAGTAAAACCCCTAAACACCAAATGTCGATAGAAATTAAAAGAAGAATAACAAACGGATTGGTGCGTCACTGGTCACTATATTTAACTCATGCATACTCCTGGTACTGACTTATGGCTGCCAAACATGGAATCTCTCCAAAAATAACTGTCAGAGACTAAAGGTATGCCAACACAAAATGGAAAGAAGCATGTTGAACCTAAAACTAAATGATAGATGGAGACTGACAAAATTTAGGCAACTTACAAAAGTAGAAGACGTCAGCTATAAAATAAAACATGTAAAATGGAAATGGACAGGACATATGATGCGAACTGCAAAAGAGAAATTGACCAAAAATATCAGTGTGTGGTGTGGTAGAGGCCGACAAATAAAAAGATGGGAAGACGAGTTACCAAAAGATTGGGGTAGAACGGCACAGGATAGAGATCAATAGCATAATCAAAGGAGGCATATCTCAAAGGACAACCTGACCATTAAAGAAATTAAGGAGGTTGCAGGAGTCAACTACTTAGATTTAAGTATTATAGTAGTATTACTAACAATAGATGTAAGAAAAATTATGAAACTAATAACCTAGTAATAAGTTTTAATAGGCATTGTCTACTACTAAGATTTAAATATATAATAATAATACTAAAAATGGATATAGAAAAAATATGAGACTAACAACCTAGTAATAAGATTTAATATTGTATGAAGGTCAGAGAATAAAGGCTATTTTTATTTTATTTTATTTTATTTTAGGTATTTTATTATTGTATCTTCGCTTGAATAAAAAGGCTTGATATTATTATTAAATGAACCTAGAAATCATAAAAGATTAAGTTACATCTCTAACTCACAAAATTCAATGTGACGTCAGAGTCAACTCCGACAGAACAGAAGTTTGTCACCTTTCGTTATATTTTTTTTGAATATTATCTATGGTGTGTGCGGCGTGCGAACTTCATTTCGTTTTGATTGTGTTGCCCTAGGGTTTGTGTCTTATGTTCTTTTTTCATGTCGAATTGATCTTCTTATTTGTTAAAGTTGCTGTTATAATTTTTTGTTATTTATCTCTTTTTGTTGTGTTTACTGTGCTGTTATTTTGTTGTGTGGGTGGTTTAATTTATAATTTAATCGCTAACAACCAGGGCTTAGGGTCAAGTTAGCCTTTATGTCACTGGCGATTGATTGAACCTGGAAAGAGTTTGTAAGACTCGCCTTGCAAAAAAACATTGAGGGTATATTCTGTTGATGGGAGAGAAAAACATTAAACTAAACATATTTAGGTATATTAAAGAAACATGGCCAGTAGACATTTTTAGTTCAAACCCATATACTTTATATTATTAAAAACAGTGTCTACCTGACAGAAACTGTCTAATTTGCGATTATTGTTATTGTTTCTTTAGAATAAGTACCGGGTAGGGTAAACAAATTTTTTATTGGTGAATTGAACTTAACCACACTTGTTTTTATTCAAGAGAAGATGCCTAAAAAGAACATACCAGTATTAGGTATGTCCGAGATGGGTCCCACAAAAATCAATATTTGAGCATGTTTTAATGATTGGATCCTGTACTAATAGGAGGCAAACAGAATATAAAAAATATGAATGCTGGGAGAAGGTGGTAAAAGTTGAAAAAAAATAATAAGTAGAAGATATTGAAGGTAATCTTAAGGACTTCCTATTTTACATCCTGCTAATTCCTTGTTGTCACACTGGTGTGAGAAATTGGTGTGACAAGGAGTCGGTACTAAAGCAATATTTATCTGTTACAGAACATGCTGTGCCAAAGATTGGCTTTTGTTCCTAATGTTTTGGTTTTTATTCAGCAATAATTTAAGAATTGTTAACATAAATAAATACATTAAGTAGGAATATATAAATCAGCTCCTATAGGTAAAAAATTATACAACAAAGAACTCCCATTTGTAATTTCCTACCTGAATAAAATCCTTAATGGTTTCATTCCGTAGATAAAAGTTGTGTATTAAGTTCTCGTCTTTAGTGCAAAGACATCCAAGACAAAAATCTGATTGGGACATAATCAACGTATTCTCCATCTCATTTATGAAAACTATTAACCAGCTAAAAAAAAAGTTATTAAATAGTAATTATGTACATAGTATTTCATTCATTTATTTATTTATACAAGTAACCAAGTACCAAGTATTTTAATCAAAACAATAACCACAGATAATAGTATATGTCCAGGGACAGATGGGAATCAGCCAAAGCCGCGGCGAGGTCATTATAAAATAGTTCCGGCATATGATGAAATGTGAAGGAGGGCGCTGTCGTCGCTATTTTAGGGATGTCAGTCACATTGACCCTATATCGACAAATAGTGGTGTACTAGGTTATAATATATCGATATCGACATTTCACCTATTTTTACTTTCATTGAAGAATTGAATTAAATAAAAGTAAAGTGGAAAGGCAGCATAAATAAAACTAATGTAAATTTCATTAAAAACGTATATTTCAAAGTGCAAAAGTGAAACAGTTGTACATTCAAGGTTTTGATTAAAACAAATTTAGGAATTAGTTAATATAAGCAACAGTCTAGCAATATTTATTGAATACAATAATTTGACAACAAAATTACCATAAAAAAACTATAGATTTAATAAAAAATATATATTAAAACTAAAGTAAGCTTAATCATAATATAAAACTAATTCAAATTTTATTTAACATATAATTACTTCAAAGTGTAAAAGTGAAACAGTTGTATTCAAGGTTTTGATAAAAAAAAATTTAGGAATCAGTCGTTTGTGGATAGTTAGTATTATTTATTAACAAAATAAATTAATATACGCAACAGTCTAGTCTATATTTATTGAATAAAACAATTTGACAATAAAATTAAAAAAAAAAATTAACTATAGATTTAATAAAAAATATATATTAAAACTGAAGTTAGCTTAATCATCATATAGTAGGTAATAAATACCATACTTGATTAACAAACTTTTTATCTTACAACAGATGATAGTGCTCCTGCCTGCTGAACCAAGGAGCGTGGGTTCGATTGCGCATAAGTCAAAGATTAATGTGATTTACAATACAAATATTCGTGTTGATCCTGAATCTGGGACTATTATGTATTCACAGAAAAGTATGTAAGTATGTGTATACATTATCTGGTACCCAAAACGGTTTCACTGCGAAACTCGAGCACAGCGCCACCTATCGGACTAAAAATATCTTGAAATATATCTCGTAAGAATTAGGCTATCGAATGCAAAAAATATTTTTAATAAGACTAATTAATAGTTCTAGAGATTAGGGTATTCAAACAAACTTTTTAGCTTTATTATAATAGTAAGTATAAATAACATATATAAGTCCCTAAAATTCTTATAATACACGATTGATTTGCTTACAGGTTACAGGAGGTACAATGAATATACAATAACTATTTACAATGGTAAAAACAGACTTTTTAAAAGGCATTACAAACATATTATACATATTTATAATATTTACAAAAGAATATTATCAGAGATTCTATTACAATTGAATAGAAAGTTAGAAACATATTTACAATTTATGGTAGTAAAATAGTTTTATTAAAGAAATCATGAATAAATATATTATACGTATTTACAATAAAATTTTATTAATAATATTACACCAGTGATGGACTTGTATGCGACAAACTAAAGTGACAAAATAATATACTGCTTCTGAGTGGTGGACTGGACACCCAAACCAGTCAACGACAGCAGTTTTTAAAAATTCTGCCCGAATGTTCTTGACAATATCCCGATTTTGAGAAAACTCATTTAGGCAGATGTTGATTGTATCAATTAAATCTCTAAAGAGCCTTATAAACTCTTTAGACTACCCATCAGTAGTTTAAATTTCTGCCTTTCAATAGACTCCTCTCTCTCAGTGAAATCCATCTGTGGATTTCACTGATTTCTGATGTTAAGAAAGATTTTTTGCAACTAAAGCATTTTAAATTGTTAATGAGCTTTCTCGATACAAAGCCAGCTGTAAAAGCAGAAGCGTGAACATTAATTTTTCATTTTGAACTTGATGAAACAGAGGAAGAGCTGTTCCATCCTGTCCAGAAGACCATGATGTTGAGGCCTCTTGATGCAGAGTCGGTGACAAAGAATTTGAAACAGAATAAAAACTGGCAGAATCAAATCCTTCACTATGATGACCTATAAGACTTAGCCCTGATTTGATAATATTATCACCATCGTCATTTTCACAATTGGAAGTAGGTGAATGGGGACCCATGATATTTGTTATCAAAAGTGATTTGAATGAACACTGAAAAGTGTAGCAATCTGGACTACTATTACGATAGTTTAAGGCTCTTACACGGCCAAAGAAACTCTCTAAAGGGTATTGATTTAGGTTACGGGTATAAAAGACTTTTACGCCCATGTCTTTTATTTTAGACCAGATTTCGATGAAACTTTCCAGTAATTATGCAGTTACGGTTACTGGGGACTTGCTTTTTTAACTTGATTAGCTTTAAGAGCTTGCCGACTACTTGAATCTAGGTAATAGGTGTTTTTAAGAGTTTTAATTGCTTCTCTCCAAAATTGTATGTGTTTTGACTCACCATTGATTTCTGTTACAGGACCCCGTAGTTTGACGGACGCAGAGCCCTTGTCCGAACCATTCGCGCTGTTAAACAGGCTATCGAAAAACAAAACAGCTTCTGCTGTATTTTTCATAGTTTTGCTAACTGGGGCTCCATCTGCATGGTTTTCTGCAAAATAAAATAATAGTTAACACCATATGCTATGTATACTTATTACCTATATATATATATGCTGTGAGTGTATACCACTTGGATTTCACTGACTGCCTTAAACGAAAACCTGTGCTTCATTTCATCATTGGTAACGTCAGAAAAATAGTTTCGTAAATTTTATAAAAAAAAAAGTTCCATACAAAATAAATTCGTATTTATTTATTATTATACACAGACAGACGAATTATGCCCCTGGTGTTGACTACGGTAACCGCTTAGTAACAGGTGTGCCGTAGGTCTGTTTGCCAGATTGATGGAATTAAACTAAATAAAAAAGGTCGTCTTTCAATCCAACTTATCTTTTTGTTGGAGCAGCTATTGAAGCCCTTGGAGCGCGAGTCAGACTTGCACTTGTCCGGCTTTTTTCATTACACTGTTTTGGAATTCAGTCAAATATAGTAGAATTGTGACATATGGACGAACGAACAGACATAAAGAAAGTATAAGGGTTGGCCTTTTCCAAGTATTTGCAAAACGAAGGAAGAGCGGAAATGATTGCTTACCATATCTTGAAGTGTAATGAAGCATAGCACTAGTTCTTTCACGCAAAACTTGAGTGCAATTTTTTACTTTCATTTTTTTATCGGGAATGACATGCTCGTCGGTCAGTTTAGATAACATACGATTATCACCCAATTCACAATCAGCTTTGTAAACTTCAATGATATCACTCCATTTTGAGATCTTGTTTTGATTGTTACTGATACCATTGATCAAATGCGGAGGGTCATAGACATTGTTCAATTTTTGACCGTTTATTAAAATCTTTTTATCTGCAATAAAAAAATGATGTATTTTAGTATATCACATTAAATGCCAAAAATTATGGTTATAGACTTTTGAAACATGTGCCTTTAAAATAAACATTTAAACTTGTTAGGATCAAGTTTAATTGAGTCCATCTGTTCAAGTAGATAAGCTTTATAAGCAATTAATGGTAAAGTATTTGCTTAACTTTATCTAATCTTTATTATGTCACAGGGTTATTGTAAAACCCGTGGTATCGACATGGATATATGAAACCCTATACAATACCAGAAATTTTACAATAACCCAGACACATATATAAATTATCGTTAGTGTATTTGTTTATCATCATGTAATGACTGATTGAAGTCATATTCATGCAATATATTTATTTTATCAATGCCATGGTTAATAGCTATATTAAAATCTGATAGACGGTGTTATTAAAATTCATACTTATGTATATATTAACAAAATAAAGAGTATTATAAGTATTTGTGTCTGATTTCCATAGTACATACAAGTTTTGATTAGTATGGAATAAAATGGCGGCAACGCGTAAGTAATGCTCATCAGATATTATGATATTTTAAATTCATGAACTTATTACTACCTGTTGTACAGAACTATGGGGTCTTATTACTTACAAAAAAAATAGTTCCAACAAATATCAATAAATGGCGATTTACTAGTGTGCGCAGTAAATCTACTTACAGCCCAAGACGCTAGATATCGCTAGCTATTCACGGCTTCTAGTGGCATCTACCGGAAATGGAATGTAGTTTATCTGTGACACAACTAACAACCTAGCCTAATTCATGCCAAATTATAGCTTTTTAGTACTAAGAGTCTTTGAGCTAAGCCACGGATAGACAGACAGACAGACATAGCTACAGAACCCTAAAAGTCAGTCTTTAAGAATCACTAAGATTATTTAGGACAGTCATTATTATTTTTGTAATCAAGAACACACCAAGTTTAATATTTTAGGTGACCCCAAAAATAATAATTATACCTTTTCTATTTGTGACTAGCGTAGTCGCTTCATTGCGGTGGCCCGGTGATGTTTTTGCTTCGTTGAGTACCAATTATTGGTAGTGGGAGCAGAAATAACTGAAATATAGAAATAACATAAAACTAAACAGTAAATAACTCAGTTGTGTCTGTCTGATGTCACAAAGGCAGTTTGACTTTAAAGGCACAGTTATACATGATGTTGACCTGCATAGAATATGCTAGCCTTAGTTCACTAAAATATGACACAAAATAAAAGTTTTAGGGGCAAAAATTAAAATATTTCTTCGGTAAAAAAGTAGAGTAAGTGGGTTATAATACCAAAGATCTTTATCTATGTTTATAAAATTGCTTTTCTGACTAATTCATAATGCACAGCTGAATAGCAGAATGTGCTTGTTTGTACATATTATATATATTATAGCTAAAAATGACAAATCAAATGATAATCTCTGAAAAAAAATTATATTATGAAATTTGGTGCAGTTTAGTCTTATTTTAAAATTTATTTCTTTTTTTTTTGTAACATCGTATTTATTCAACACTTGATTTTCAACATTTAATTAATAAAAAATAATAATTGCACAGGTACAACAAAAAACATTTAAAAAAATAAACCAAAAAAATGTACCTGTGTTCCTATTGCAACATTCAGTTTGATACTGTAGTTCTAGGGATGAAGTCACTTCCAAGGTAAATGGTGGAACCATGGTACTATCTGTTGTGTTTGCTGAAACAGATACATGAAATTTTCTTTAACACCATTACATAAGCCATAACCAGACGAAAAAAACACTTAAAATGAGTATATTTTCATTAAATTTATATGTAATTTATAAAATTTTCTTCGCTTTTACACTTTTGATTTTACTTTGCCTCCCTGTGTGTGTTCTACCATTTGTACAATGGGTTGTGTTCTGAGGAATTGTTCGAAATAATGCCCACGGCTACTTTCGACCATTGCACCGCTCGCCATTGGCAGGGAATTCATTCTCACACTTTAGAACCTAAATTAAAATTTTTATCATAATTAAAATCAATTTCATTTAAATCGCTCAACCATGGTTACAACATAGATAAGAAATGGTATAATATTGTTGTTGACTACTTTAAATATACTCCTAATGTAATCAAACCCAACTGAGTTTGCCAACCACTATGTGGGGGATTTTAATAAACATAATACAATACAATTTAACTAATGTTTTTAGTTATAAGTAAACTATGTTAACTATGATTCAATTCTACTGTAAAAATAATTTTATCACACCTTCCATTTCCAGTAATTTGAAATCAATTTTCTTTGATTTCAAGGAATATGTCTGGTCATGTCAAAGATATTTTTGGAAAGTTAAACTAAAATTATCAGCTGTAAAAACCAATAATTTTGTTTTTTTTTATGCCCTTTGAATTTAAATTCTGATGAATGTCATAAATCATAAATTTATAACTAGGACTACAAGAATAGTAACATAGGTTTAGGTTTATAAGGAAAGCAAAAAAGTGGCCTACACATGAACCTCGACAAAACAAAAGTGATGCCAAATAACACAAAGAATACAATATAATTAGAAAACAACAATACCATACTGGAATATGTAGACAAATACATCTATCTTGTGAAACAGATATCATTAGATGCCAACAGAAAGAATCAAGAAATAGACAGAATAATAAATTCTTCCTGGAAAAAGTTTTGGGCACAAAAAGAAATTCTAAAAGGTACATATGACCTTAGTTTAAAAAAAACAAATATAGACACCAGCATACTGCCCTGTTTAACATATGGCAGCCAAATATGGACATTCACTGACAAAATAAAAAAAGATCATGTCAGCATGCAATGGAGAGAAGCATTTTAAATCTAAGGAAAATACACAAAGTCCGAAACGACATCATCAGACAGAAAACAAGAGTGATAGATGCACTAGAGTATGCTTAAATGGACATGGGCAGGACACAGCAGGTGGACACTGCGAGCAACTACATGGCAAGGCCCAAAGGGCAAAAGGAAAAAAGACAAACCAAGAAAACGTTGGGTAGACGACATTACCACAGTCGCTGGCACCAAATGGATTCAGACTGGCCAGGATCGGGAAAAAGAAATTGGAGGAGGCTTTTACCCGTAAGGGGTCCACATCAACAACACAGAACTAACAATAGTTAAGATTAAACTAACCAATAAAAGCATATAAGAAAATTATCATTTTTCTAAAATGTTAAAGTAGGATAAATAAAAAGCTTTATTATTATTAACATAGGTTTAAGTCAATTTAGAAAATTTTGCTGGAGCAATTTTAAGGCCTATTCACACATAACAATTACAGCAATGAGTCTTCACAATTCTATCAGTGAAACAAACGGCAAGGGTGGACTGTATAATTTTCTTCTTCGCGGGGAAATAAAATAAAACACTTCTTCTTGTAAAGGTGCACAGCGCACTCTTCTTAAAGTTGTTCGCGTCTCGAAAACCGGTGGATGAGTGAGTGAATAGGTCGCGAGCTTAGCTACCTTGTAGCAAATCTTTGAGGAAGCTTACGCTGTACTTTTTATTTATTCTCGCATTCGGTACAAACCTTATTATCTAACACTTTAACTTAATTTACAGGTATATGATTAAAGCTACACACATGAGAGTACAGAAACGTAGAACACAACAAGAGCTTTTGAATGATATAAGTTACATATTTTTGAGCTTTTGCAATACAAAGTTGTAATGAGAATAGTTCGAAGTTTTACATTTTTAGCCATTTGCTAACTCGTTTTCTTCGTAAATCATTTCAATTTATTTATTTAACTATGTAACTATGTAACAGGTAGTTCATGCTAGAATGAGGTTTTGCTATTAAATACTAACACTGCTAAGACGGAACGTGCCTATAGTCTCTAATTACACTTGAATGTACACTTGTACGAAAAAAAACATTTGTTGGGGTGTACAAAAGGGTGCGCTGAGGAAAAAAGACTTAGACTAGGTCTTATTTCCCCTTGCGCCCCCTTTTAGTTACTCTGATTAAAATACTTAGTAAGTCCCATAGCTACTTACCAACGTCGCAGTTGGTAATACAGTTTATTTATTTAGGTTATACAGCAACAGTTATATTTGGTTTTCCACTTAACCCCGCGCACGCGCTAAGTCCCAGTACGGTTTTCCATTAGTAGGAAATGAAATTGGCGTCCTCTTCATGCCATTTAAGAAGCAATTCCAGATATTGAAATATCTATAGAAGTAGACAAAATGAAAAATAAAGGGTTTAAAAACGATTTGCGTTGCTGCACTCAAGTTTTTTTACCTGAGCGGGCTCTGGCTTTTATAACATATACCTATCAATATTATTTCAATTATATGATTTCCTAAAATAAGAAATATATTTTTCACTTTATGTTTTTTTTAATTGGCAATTAGAAATAAAAACTTTGGACTTAAAACAAAAACAATATTTAATTTTTATTGATTAGATTTGTTTTTTTTAACAATATATTATTTTTCCAGAAATTGGTAATACTGATCTGGAAAAAAACTTTTTTTTGGTGTTGTTAACCAATCAAAGTCGACGGAAGCTTCTGTCATTGACCAATCACTAATGACTGCTGATTTTGATTGGGTGATTCAGGGCCCTGACAATAACAAATACAAACACAAATTGTAGTTTATATCCTATATGTTGTAGTCTTTGGTCCTACCTACGGACACATATGACACTCTGTGGTTGCATTAGTTCTGCCGCGAGCCGCCACGAGGTTGGGGCGCGTTTGCAGCATCTTCTTTCCTTCCTTCCTTTTTCGATGTGGTGAGATTTCGCGTTATTGCCTATGATTTCTCCAGAGCCATGTCTCATGTCATGATTTTAATTTAATTTTCAGACATAAATTATGTATACAAACATATACTATGTTTGTAAACATGAACTAAGTAAAAAATTGACAAATGTAACCTTTTTGAACAATAAATTTATTATTATTATGTGTAAATATAGTCCTGTGCGTAACAGAAAAAAACACCACTCCTTCCAGTGTTGCGTGAGTGTCTCGGCAAGTACCCCTAGACTAATTTGATTTCCCCTCACCAAGCGGATACTGGCATGGGCCATGGCGCGATCCCTTAAAGCGGCGGTCATGTTGGAATTGTTAGGTTTTGCATTCAGAATCATAGTATCTATAAATTTTATCGCCAGACCATGAAGTTGTCTCTAGTAAACTTACTATTCTCACCGTCATTCTCTCGTGGCGGCAGCATCCGTTGACCGGTCGACTGACTCCTGACTTTTACTCTCGAGTAATAAAAGATGGTGAAAAAAGATCAATACGAAACATCAGGTCAGGACCGTGATATACAATAGAAAAAAAACTGTATTTGGTGTGTTTTTGTAATTTCCCCTAAAAAAACCCCCAAATATTCTTTGCCCCTATTCTGCCCCTGACTCGGTTGAGAAACCCCTAAATCTAGCAAGAAACCTCTGATCTGGCAACACTGACTCCTTCTGAAGATGTGCGCCAAAACTCTTGCAGTATCTTCCGTCGTATAGTGTTGCCAAATTTATGCTTCTCATACTATTAACTATTACTGTATTTATCGTCACTTTTCTGAATGACTTAAACGGGTAGGTTTGTTTTTAAATTAATTTAAGTACTCAAAAACAAGACAAATAAAAGAAGAAATCGTAAATTTATTCTCATTTATAGAATTCAAATAGGTCAAGTCAAAATGGTTTATTCAAATAAGGATTTTACAATCACTTTTGAATCGTCAAAGTTATAAAATATTATTTTTTGAACCCTCCCACCTTCCCGCCGGTTCACAATGTTGTTGATTTCTACCGAGAAGAATCCGGCAAGAAACTCGATAGTTACTCTTTTAAAAACACTATCAATAATACAAATAAACTAAAATACAATTAATGTTTTAAATAAAAAAAAAAATGTCGTACAATTTTATGTTATTTCCATTTTAATTTGGTTTACCTATGCATCCTGTACTTGAGCATCATCAGCCCCAAGGATTTTTATCATTTACATAGTCTGAAATATTGTAGTATGCCTTTTTACAAAGTACCTGCTTGATAAAAGATTTAAATTTACTTATTGATAGATTTTGAATTTTATTGGGAACTTTGTTGTAAAAGTGTATACATTGCCCCATAAAAGAGTTACTTATTTTGTGTAGACGTGTATCATGCACCAAACCTTCGCTAGGCGAACTAAGTATGAACGCAGAACAATGTCTTTCAGACAATCAAAGTAAAAAAATTTCATTCAAATTAGGTTTTTTAAAATACTTTTGAACCGTCAAAGCTATGAAATACTATGTATAGTCAATCAATTGCCCCATAAAAGAGTTACTAATTTTGTGTATCGTGCACCAACAGCTTATTTTTACTTCTAGTATTTACTTTGTGAACGTCACTTTTCTTGCTGAAACTATTGATATTTTTATGTACATATAAAAGATTTTCATATATGTACTGCGACACTAAAGTTAAAATTTTTACTTCCCTAAACCTATCCCTCAGAGATATCCTAGATCCTAATTTATAAATAGCACGAATTGCCCTTTTTTGTAACAAAAATATTGTATTTACATCAGCAGCGCTACCCCACAATAGGATACCATATGTCATTAAACTATGGAAATAGCTAAAATATACTATTTTCGCAGTGTCGACATCGGTCAATTGTCTAATTTCTTGATCGCATACACAGCAGAGCTAAGTTTTTTGGCTAGGTTATGAATATGAGGACCCCATTGAAGTTTGGAGTCCAGCGTTATGCCAAGAAAGACTGTTGAATTAACAAGTTCTAATTGCTCGCCATTAATATTAATACATGTCTGTCTCTGACTTACATTTGGTAATGTAAATTTAACACATTTGGTTTTTTTTTCATTAAGTAACAAATTATTAGCGTTAAACCAATTTACAATTTTAGAAAGGGCATTATTTAATTCATTATAATATGTCTGTCGTTTCTTAACTTCAAAAAGCAAAGAGGTGTCATCAGCAAATAAGACAATGTCATGGTTTTTTAAAATTATATGGGAGATCATTAATGTAAATAAGAAATAGAAAGGGACCTAAAATTGAGCCCTGAGGGACTCCCATAGTGACTGCTGATCCCGGAGATCTTTCACCGTTGACATCTATTTTCTGTACTCTCCTACTCATATAGGATGTCAAAAGGTCGAGAGCTTTGCCTCTAATACCATAGTGATGTAGCTTCCTGATGAGATTTTTATGTTGAACACAGTCAAATGCCTTAGATAAATCACAAAACACTCCAAGGTCGTCATGCGAATCCTCCCAGGCGTTATATATATTTTTTAATAGTGCCACTCCTGCATCGGTTGTGGAACGGCCTTTCATAAAGCCAAACTGTTTACTACTAAGTAGCTCATTAATACAGAAATGGCTTAACATTTGACAAAGTATGATTTTTTCAAAAACTTTACTGAGTATAGGTAGTAGATACGTAAGTTATGCCTTCATGGCATCTTTCATTCCAACATTAAAGTAATGCCGCAAAAATGTTCATCCAGATCAACGTCGTATTACCATTTTATAACTTTATTAGGTGTTTGCCCGCGCGATTAAATCTCTTGTCGACCACAGAAAAAGAGTTTGCAATTTTCTCTTTTGGCAATAAACCATAATATCGGGGATCTCAGGGCAAAAGGATCATACTTTTTATAAAGTTAATTTAATTGGTCTTTGTTTTGTATCAAATTCTATATTAGAACAAATAAACATTGGCAAATTTATTATATTTTTATGTGAAGCTTTTTGTTTTACAAAAAAATATGTTTATTAACTTGATGATGTGATAATATGTTTATGAACATTTCTCGCTCTGTTGTGGAGGAAAAACGTGAACTGACTGGGGTCTGGAAAACTTGGTCCGATTCAACCCTACAAAGACACAAGTCTGCGCGTTCACTGCTAAGAAAACCCCATTGACTGTGGTACCACAATTCCAGAACACTCCCCTCTCCATCTCCAAGAGCATTGGGATCCTTGGTATTGACATCTCCAGCGATGTTTAGTTCCGAGATCATCTGCAGGACAAGGTAAAGCTGGCGTCCAAAAAACTTGGTGTACTCAACAGAGCGAAGCAGTACTTCACGTCGGGGCAAAGGTTGCTGCTTTACAAGTCGCAAGTCGGGCCCCATATGGAGTACTGCTGCCATCTCTAGGCTGGTGCTCCCGGATACCAGCTTGGCCCTTTTGACTTGGTCCAACGACGGGCTATGAGAATTGTCGACGATTCTAAACTCACTTGCGGTATTGAGTATCTTAGTCTTAAGTATGAGGAGTGACTTTGCCTCTCTGTGTATGTTCTACCGCTTGTACAATGGGTTGTGTTCTGAGGAATTGTTCGAAATGATGCCCGCGGCTACTTTCTACCATTTCATCGCTCGCCATCGGCAGGGAATTTATCTCACACTTCAGAACCGAAATGTTCGCGTACAGTACGGTTTCAGAGAAACTTCCTCCCGCGAACGCTTGGGTTGTGGAATTAACTCTCTGCCAAGGTTTTCTCCAAGGACTACAGTATGGGGTTCTTTAAGAAAGAAGTTATTAGATTTCTGAAGGGTCGGCAACGCGTTTGTGATACCCCTGGTGTTGCAAGCGTCCATAGGCTACGGCGACCGCTTATCATCAGGCGGACCCTAAGCTTGTTTGCCCCCTTAGTGGTATAAAAATTTGCCATTGAATGATGACCCTGAAATTAAAGCCATTTTCCTGACTACATCAGCAACAGGTAACCGTTAGCCAGACAATAAAAGGTTTTCAAATTATTGGCGTCTAATCAGATCAATGCATGGGTTTTACGGTTTTTAAACAATATTAGCACTGATAATGAGAAGACGAGAGAGATGGATCCAAGAAATTGAAGAAGCAGTGAAAAGGTGACTAAAAGAGAGCCAGGTAAAAGTTTTCCCACTGAATTGTCGGGACAAATTGACAAAGAATCAAGATTATTCCAATTGACTTTCTTTTTAGATGCGGATAGTCTGTTGAGAATAAAAAGTCGGATAGATGCAGCCAATGTAAATTATGACATGAAATACCCTTTAATCTTATGCCCAAAAGAAAACTTTGTCAAACTGCTAGTTAAAAAGTACCACAAAGACGCCTGACATGTTGAGATGGTCTTGAATAATTTACGAAGAAGGTTTTGGATACTAAGAGGATGTCCAGCTGTGCAGAGAGCCAGGAGAGACTGTCAGATCTGCAAAAACGAAAGAGCTAAGACTATTTCGCCAATTATGGGACAAATTCCTGCAGGTTGGTCTACTACTAACGCCAGAGTATTTGCTATAACTGGTTTGAACTATTTTCGGCCAATGACGGTCAAGGTAGGGCGAAGACCCGAAAAACGCTATGGTACTCTGTTCACTTGTATGATAGTGAGAGCCATTCATATAGAATTAGTCAATGATCTGGTCACTGATGGCTCAGATTCTGGCTTTAAGAAGGCTTGTAGCGAGACGAGGTATGTCGCAGGAGATTTGGAGCGATAATGTGCTGTGACTTTCAGAGGTGCTGATAACGAATAGAAGAAAGCTGTTGAGGAACTAGACAGTGGTAGGTTTTTACAGTTTTTAAGTATTCGCCGTGTCGTGTGGAAGCTTATTTGTTCAAATTCACCTCTCTTGAATCCTACTCGAAACTAGTACCGAACTTATACACTATCTACCTATTATACCCGTTAACAATGAAGTGCAGTGATTGTGCCGTTTAAACCAAAATAAGCTTTAATATAAACTTGACCTATGCAATTTCTCGATGTGGCCGCTTGCTAGCTGGAGTTGATAAATCACTCGTCGTCGTAGTATAGCATACTGTGTCGACCGGATTGAGCACCTACAAAGCGCAGCCAGTACCACTTCACCAAAAGGTAGTCAACGATACATCACTTAGGTTACCACGATACTTGCTATTAAAGATAACTATAAACGATAGTTTAGTAATTTCATCTATCGAAAAAGCTATAAAAAGCTTACAATAAACCTAGGTGCTGGCCCTGATAATATCCCAGCAGTATTTATAAAAAAGTCTGCTAAGCCTCTAGCCGTGCCACTTCAAATAATCTTTAACTATTCACTTAATAAAGGAACCTTTTGCTTGTAAATTGGCAAATGTTATCCAAGTGTTACATTGAACGATGTACTTAATTATCGACCAATCTCCATACTATGTATTTTTGGCAAAAATTTTGAGTCCCTTATATCCTTTGTTAAGTAACCACTTAAAACCTCTCTTAATGCAAGATCAACATGGCTTCAGAAGTAATATGTCGACATTATCTAATATTTGCTGCTACATCAGTGAAATATTCGAATCCTTGGATAAGTCCTTGCAAATCGATGCTGTGTTTACAGACATTAGCAAGGCACAGGGTGGCACATGATTTACTCTTATTCAAATTATCGAACGTTGGAATTCATGGATCCCTCCTTTTAAGGTTTTCTTCATATTTAACTTTAAGAACCCAAAAAGTAATCGTTGGCGGTCAGGAATCATATAACTAGTATGTTACGTCAGGAGTCCCCCAAGGCTCTAATTTGGGCGCAATATTATTTTCGATATTAATTAACGACCTAGGCAGTAAAATTTAATATACAAAATTTTCGGAAGACCTGAAAATATATAGGGTCATCAAAAGTTTTGAAGATTCTGTTTTGTTACAAAAAGATTTAAACAAAATTTTAAAGTGGGCTCAATTTAATAAACTTACTTTTAATGTACAAAAATGTAAGCATTTAAAATTTCATTGGAAGCGTATTTTTTTACAATTATCTTATTATATAAATAATTGTAACTTAGTAGAAGTCGATGAAATCAGGGATCTTGGCGTAGTACTAGATTCAAAATTGACCGTTATTCCACACACGAACAACATTATTAATGGATTATTTAAAATGTTAGGATTCATTTGGCGTAATTGTAAAACTTTTATGAATAGAACTGCTTTCATATCCATTTATAATGCTCTTGTTCGTAGTACACTAGAATATTGCTGTAGTGCATGGAATCCCTACTATAAATGCCACATGGGCAGAATAGAAAAAGTACTAAAGCGCTTCCTGTTTTGTTGTCAGTTCATGCTCACAAATTCCATACGCTGCAAAGTTATGCGGATAAATTTTTCAAAATTAATTCTCTTGAAGATCGCCGCTGGGTACCTGACCAAATACTTATTTTTGAAATTCTCTCAGGTCTTCTAGATAGCTCTCTACTACTAGAAGAAATACACTTTCTTGCCCCTCGTCTTGGACAGAGGTTCGATTATTTTCATTCCTTTGCCATACAAGTATTTAAAACAAACATTGGCAATCACGGTTTGATACCCAGAATTTGTCGTGAAAACAATATGTTCTTTAGATCAGAAAAGGTCAACATTCTTTCATATCTATTTAGAAAAGCTTTGTACGAATTTAAATCCCCCTAAATTTAAACTATCAATCTAGTTTGTTATCGTGTTTTGTTTTTCATAGTTGTTTATAGTACTTTTATTTAAATTGTCTCTCCATATTTTGATTTCAACTTATTAGCTAAGTCAATTGTTAATATACACGCTGTGCATGTCGAGTTTGCCTGTAATTGGTTTAGCATTCTAAGCTTGTTAGTTGTTAAGTAATAGTAGATCATAAATTTATAATGTTAACTATGTTGACAGACCAAGTAAATAAATAAATAAATAGTGTATCTTGCACTCCGATGAGCACTAGGCATTGAGAGTCAGGGGAGGAAGGGGATATAGTCTGGTCATAGCGACGGCGTTCGATCGTGTCTGGCACCGGGGTCTTTTATCAAAGTTGCCACCTCAAAGAATGCCCGAGAGGGTTTGTGTAAATGGGTGGGTAGCTTTTTGTCCGGCAGACGCATACGAGCCTTAGTTGATAGCAGTTGCTCTGATAACATGGACATTAATGGTGTATCTACACTGACCTCTACTACTACCCACTGGACTGACTTTTCTATACAATTCACAGCTATTTTTGTGTGACAATTTGAAACGCCACCGCGAAAGTCTCAGGGAACTAATTTCGACGCATATTGTACATAGCTTTCTTGGTAGATTGAAAACATCATAAAAAATTGCTGAATTTAACTTGTTTTGTCAGTGTTTTAGTGAGTTTTGAATTTTTTTATGTAATAACGAGTTTACAAATATCAGGAAATGTGTCTTATGCAAACGTTGCTACAAAAAGTGAAGTAACACGTCGTTTCACAGGTACGTGCATTAAGTGTTTGTTTTTACTCAAAATAAATGTAAAATTTATATGTTAATTATCTGATTCAATCAGAATTTGTTATTGCAATATTATATTACCAGTACAATATTGAATTTCGGTAAAATTGATATTTATTTGTGTTGTTTAGAATTTGTTAGTTATTCAAAGAGGTTGGCCAATATGGACATGAAAATTTGTAAATGACTAGTACTAGTACATTTGAAAGAATTTTCTTGTACGGAGTGATCAGTTCAGTGACCGAATAAGAACAAGACTAGCGCGTTTGCCTATCATCAGTGTTCCCTTTTCACATAAAAGCAAGCAACAAAAAACTAAACTAATAAACTCGTAACTTGTCTTAACAATGAACAACAGAACAAGTAGTCAAATAGAGAACAGAAATTATTGAAAAATAAAGAAAACAATGTACATACAGCATTATATAAAAACTCAAACCTCTTCAAACATTCTCCCTTTTTAAATAAAGTAGATTCTTAGATTTATGCCTTATAATGACCATATATCTTGTTAAAAAAATCTGTAAGGAAGAAAAAAGATACTTAATTACCAAATTAAATACCTAAATCTGAATACTAAGTTACATAGTCTTTATACCAAAATTTTACATATTCTGCTTTCCTTCTGAACATGACTGCTGGGGGACTGATTAAATTTAGAGTTTCTCCTACAATTATTTTCAGTTCTAACATCACTACTTGCATCAAAGTCACTTCCAGCTCTAACTTCAGAACTTACATCTATGCTATCTTTCTCAGCAGAGCTTTGGTTACAAAACTCACCATTATTATCAGTATTTTGTGGATTTTCTTATTCTTGAGAATTTGAGTGATTGTTTTTGAAACTGAATGATGGAAGTGGAAGTGCTGTTTTAGGAAGCTGATCTTTAGTATTTAAGTATGGTGTAGGTATTCAATGCCATCTATTTCTCCTATATATTCCAGACTTTGTTTGTATAAAATATGATCTGGGCTCTGCACATTTTTTCACCACCTCACCATACAATTTCAAATCTATTACCCACACTTTCTCTCCTGCATGTAATTTTAAAAATTTATGTTTCCACCGTTGGATTCCTGAGTGGGTAACACTTCTATAGTCCTCATCAGGAATAACAATTAAAGGCTCTCCAATCATGAAATGGCCAGGTGTAAGGGGTAAGGGATCGTCTGGGTTATCGCTGATATACGATAGAGGGCGTGAATTCAGACATGCCTCAATTTGAGCCAGAACGGTTGTCAACTCCTCAAAGGTAAGTTTTGAATCACCGATCACTCTTTTTAAATGATTCTTAGCTGAACGAACTCCCGCCTCCCATAGTCCTCCAAAATTTGGGGCATGTGGAGGTATAAAATGCCAAGTGGTTCCTTCGTTAGCTAGTATTTGGCCTATCTCGTCTGGTAATTGTGATACTGCTCTGTTAAACATATTTTGTAGTTGCTTATTGGCACCAACAAAATTCGTACCATTGTCACTAAAAAGTTCTCGACAAAACCCTCTCCTTGATACAAATCTTCGGAAGGCGGCGATAAATCCCTGAGCAGACAGATCAGATACTGCTTCCAGATGTATTTCTTTCGAAGACATACAAATAAACAGGCATATATAAACCCTGTAAGATCTTGAACCTCTTCCCGAAGAAACTTTAACATTAATATGCCCTGTAAAATCTACACCCGCAGCCTCGAATGCCCGAATTGGTGTAACTCTAGCTTCCGGTAGCTCACCCATCAGCTGATTATTATTTCTTCTAGCATATCTTACACACGTTGTACATTATCTATAGCACTTTTTAGTCAGGTTCCTTGCACGTATTATCCAAAATTTGGATCTAAGAAAATTCAACATGATTTGTGGCCCGTGGAGGGTTTTATCGTGGGCATCTAAGATTATTAACTTGGTGAGATGGCTGTCAGCAGGCATAATTATAGAATGCCTTGTATCCTCGTCAACTTGAGCTCGTTGGATACGTCCACCAACTCTTAGAATTTCACTCTCGTCAATAGTAGGATTTAGAGTATGCAATTGACTTTTCTTGCCAACCTGACCGTGAGACTTTAACAGTTTCATTTCATTTTCAATATATAATTTTTGTTTCTCTCTAATGCAAATTTTTAATGTTTCACTAATCTCATCTGCAGTTATTCTTGTGTTTAAAGTTACTCTCCTCTCTCTAGGTAGTTTCAGATTTAAAATTCTTTTACAGTAAGATAGCACTCTCAAGGCTCTTGTTAAATTTGAAAATGGGCATGTGATTTTGATCCTTATAATCTTCTAACACCTTCACGTACTCGTTTTGTATTTTTGGATTTTTCATTAATTTTTTCTCAAGTAGCTGAAATCTCTCTAATGCTACATCTCTTGAATTACCTTGTGTACACATTGGATTATATCCTTTAAAAGGCAAACGAACAATGTAACGCTCATAAAATTCTTCACACAGTTTTTCTGCCTCTGTCATTTATCTTTTGATAATATCTGGTTCCTTTTCAATCTCCCAAAATTGTTTCAAAAGATCATCTTCAGTTATCTGCAAATGCAGGTTTATAACTCGTTGATTTGAGGTAAGTATAACATCATCTCTATTTATCCGGCCTAACAGCATCCACCCAAGTGACGTTTGCTGAGCCACTGGGCCACTACCAGAGGGGTGTTTCAGAAGGCCTCGAAGTACAATCTGACTATGAACATCTGCTCCGAGAATTAAATCAATTTTCCCTGGGAAACCATAATTGGTATCAGCTAGTTCTAAGTTTTCTATTTCAGACCAATTATCAATTGATATTTTGCGGGAAGGGAGCAACGACGTCAGTGTACTCAATACGTATGCATGGACATGCATGGAAAACTCAGGATCACACATCGATTGTAATTTGTAGGTAACCATACCCTTTATTCCCGTTTCACTCGTTCCAATTCCCGAAACGACGCCGCTGACTCGTTCTCGTTTTAGGCCTAGTGGTTGGATTGTAGCTTCTGACACAAATGAAGCCTCCGACCATTGATCCACTAATGCCCGAACTAACTGGGTGTAGCCATTTGCTGATTTAATTTTGACCACAGCCGTGGCCAATAACATCTCGCTCTGACAACTCTGTGTCGCAAAATGAGCTACTACTTTCTCATTCTCTAGGATTTCTGGTTGGTTTTTAAAGGATGTAGTTTCGATAGAGATAATTCCCTTGCTGGCTGAATCTCGGTTCAACTCTTTCTCATAGTGAAGTAGTGTATGGTGAAGTTTGCCGCATTTACTGTCGCACGTACTGTGGCTACACATTCTAACTGAATGAACTGAATAAACATAATCTTTTAGATTGCACAAACTCAGATTTCTCTTCAGGAGACTTCTTTTTAAAATTCTTGCATTGGTACAGAAGATGCTTGCTTGAACAAAAAGAACAGGTCACATTACTGATACTCGTAGATTGCTTTTCTTCATTTATAGATGCATGAAATACCTTTTGTTTAATACTTTGCTTAAGATTACTCATGGATTTTAATGTGGGTTTGTGTGTGGGTGGGTTATCAATCATCTCTAAAGTACGAAAACGGGACTCCAAAAAAGTTTTAAGTTCACTCCAAGATTGTACCTCGTTAGATAAACCTTTGTTACTTTGTGTCTCCCATTGTTTTCGTGACTCCGGATCAAGTTTTGTGACAACAAGATAAATAATAACAGGATCCCAACCATCAGTCTTAACGCCTATATTATTTAAGGATTTAATACAGGCCGAAGTTGTATCTAAGATCTGTTTGATAGCTCTTGATGACTCGGAGATGATTGTTTTCTGCAAAAATAAGCGTTTCATAATCTCATTTGTATTATATCTTTTGTTGTCGTAACGTCGCTTTAGTTGGGACCACGCTTCCTCATAATTAGAAGAACAGAATGCATCTGTCTCTGGCTCACCGCTTAGACTACTCTTCAGATAATGCATTTTCTGTACATTACTGATTTCTGAATTCTCATGTATTAAAGACAAAAAACATATCGATGAAAGCTTCCCATTCTTCGTACTGACCAAGAAAGTTTTTGTTTCTCGATCCACCTTTTCAACTATTTTATAATGTATGTCTACAAACCCATCCCACATCTTATTCAAATTCTCAAGCCTTGTCTCAATGTACGATAAAGTCAGTCTTATTTCTGGTGACTTTTTATAATTTATATAAGCTTTGTTTAAACGTTCTGCCAGATCTTCTTGCTTCAAAATTGACGCATCCATTTTTTTTTATATTCAGTAACTGTTAACAAAACCTTCAAACAATCTCACAATTTATGTGATGCTAAATTGTCCACAAACTAAGACGATAAAGTATATAAATTTCACAAAAAAGTCCCCAATCTATGTTCCAGAGACTAAGTTGATGAAGAGTAAATATTCTAAGTCCCAGACGTATACAAAGACACTGATCGGTAAATTTTTCTAAGTCCGAGCAAACACTTGTAAATTTTTTAAAGATTTATCGCGACGCAAATTTTCTAAGTTCTAAGCAACACTTGTAATATTTTAAAGTCATTTCACTTCAACACTTAGTTCAGTTTGTATTTTCACTTCACTTTACTCCCGGTTTTTACAAGTCCAAGCCAAACAGTCAACAGCACTCCACTTCCCGGGTTTCGGCACCATATGTCGCGGCAAAATAACATATAACTGCACTACTTCTTAACTCACATTTTTTTTTAGACACAGATCTATACATCACACAGTAAATAATGAAACCATAGCTAGTTTTAAATTTATGCATCGCCATCTAGTGGCGAACTATGGAACCCACAATAACCATTTTAAACAACACCCTTTTGATCAAACGTCTAATCATCATTTTCTTCGAACATCACTTTAGAGGCAATCTTGAAATTTAGGGAAATCGATAAATCAATTATAAATTCAAAATCAGCAGACCCAAAAACCCCCAGGTGCAAAGTTTCAGCAAAATCAGTAAATTGATTTCGACCGCCATTATGATTTCGCCATCTTGAATTTTTTACACCATGTATTCGAAAAACTTACGGTATCATTTCCATAAAACTCCCCATACATTATATTCACCCCCGGAGACTCCTACTGGGGGATTAAAAGGCTTCGATAAATTATCACTATGGCAGCCACCTTGAAATCGACTCAATATTCAATATAAGCGACCCCGAAAACTCCCGGACGCAAAGTTTCAGTCGGATCGGTAAACCAATATCTTCGACCGCCTTCTTGCATTTTTTTTCACCTGGCGGTTTCTCCTCATTGCCCTTTACAATATTTGTTCGAGCACTCACCTCCCATACCAAGATATCCTTAATTGAATTGAATGTTTTGTATGGCAGCCATGTTATTATGCCATGATATTTTGAAGATCTGAAAGTTTTCCTATACTCACAAAACGATTTCGGTCAAACTACCCATACATAATTTTCACCCCCGGAGACTCCTTTTGGGAGACTAAAAGGCTGCAATAAATCATCACTATCGCGGCCATCTTAAAATTTTATAAAATCGTATGACTGACTCAATATTTAGCATCAGCGACCTCGATTTTTTTTCCTACAGGCAGTTGCTCCTTGTCGCCCTCAACAACATTTGTTTTAGCACTCCCATCCTATAGAACATAGTTGTCGAGATATCCGTCATTGAATGTTTGTATGGCGGCCATGTTGTTTTCCGCCATTTTGATTTTTTTTCACCGGCGATCGAATTTGACCAGGGTGTAAGTTCACATCATGCAATAATTATCATCCTCAACGCAATAGATTAGGCAGGCTGTACCCTGACTCCCTGATGAGGAGCAGGTTTTGAATATCTGGAAGATTTCCCATACTCACGGGACCAATTTAATCACTTCCTCCATTTATCACATTCAATCCTGGCGACTTCTTTTGGGAGAATGATAGGCTTTAAAAAATCATCACTATGGCGGCCATCTTAAAATTTTAGAACATCTCAAAATCGACTCAAAATTTAACTAAACGACCCCGAATTACCCCGGTTGCAAAGTTTCAGCAGGATCGGAGAACAAATATTTCCTACCGACATTTTGAATCCGCCATCTTGTATTATTCTTTCGCCAGGCAGTTGCACCCTATTGCCCCCTACAACATTTGGTTGAGCATCACCCACCTACAACAAATAGTTTCTGAGATATCCTACGTTGAATATTTGTATGGCGGCCATGCTGTTCTCCGCTATTAGGCGATCGAAATTGACAAATGTGTAGTTACACAAAGTACAAAAAGTTTTCCTTGAAATGCCATAGTTTAGGCGGGCTGTACCCTGACTCTCTGATGAGGAGCAGATTTCGAAGATCTTGAAGTTTTCCCATACTCACAAGACCAAAACTTACTAAAACGCTATACACTTTTTTTTCACCCCCGGAGACTCCTTCAGGGAGAATAAAAGGCTTAAATAAATCATCACTATAGCCATCTTGAAATTTTATAAAATCAAAAAACTGACTTAATATTCAGTATCAGCGACCTCTAAAGCCCCTGGATACAAAATTTTAGCCAGATTGGTGAATAAATGTTTTCGACCGCCATTTTGAATCCGCCATCTTGATTTTTTTCCACCAAGCAGTTGCTCTTTATTGCCCTTGACCACATTTGTTCGACCCTCCTATAGCAAATAGTTTTCGAGATGTCCTTCGTTGAATGTATGTATGGCGGCCATGTTGCTTTCCACCATTTTGTTTTTTCTTATCGGCGATCGAATTTGACCAGGGTGCAGCTACTCTAAGTACAAAAAGTTTACCTCGAAATGCCATAGTTTAGGCGGGCTGCGCACTGACTCCCTGGTGAGCAGCAGATTTCGAAGTTCTGGAAGTTTTCCAATACTCACGGGCCCATTTAGATCAAACCTCTCATACATTATTTTTACCCCCGGACACTTCTTCAGCAAAAATAAAAGGCTCAAAAAAAACATCACTATCGCAGCCATCTTGAAATTTTGGAAAATCAAAGAATCTACTTAATGTTCCGTGTATCAGCGACCCTAAAAACCCCAGGATCCAAAAAATCACCGGATCAGTGAACAAATATTTTCGACCGCCATTTTGAATTCGCCATCTTGATTTTTTTTCCGCTATGCAGCTGCTCCTCATTGCCTTTTTCAATCCTTGTTCGAGCACCTAGCAAATCGTTTCTAAGATAATATAATGTTTTGAAAGAGCAGCCATGTTTACCGCCATTTTGAATATGTGGCAGTTTCCCCATACTCAAAGGACCATTTTGATCCAACCCCCCATAAATTATTTTTACCCCCGGAGACTCCTCTGAGAAAAATAAGCTTTAATAAAATATCACTAAGGCGGCCATCCTAAAAAATTGGTAAATCGAAAAATCGACCTAATTTTAATATCAGCGACCCCGAAAACCCTGCATGCAAAGTTTCAGCCGGATTTAGAAAAATCAAAAAATTTACTCAAAATTTAGTTTAAGCGACCCCTAAAACCCCCAGATGCAAAATTTCAGTCGGATCGGTAAACAAATTATTTCGACCGCCATTTTGAATCCGCCATCTTGATTTTTTTTTCCCAGGCAGTTGCTCTTTGGTGCCCTTTACAACATTTGTTTGAGCACTCTCCTCCTATAGCAAATATCCATCGATGAATGTTTGTATGGCGGCCATGTTGTTTTGTTTTCCGCCATTTTGAATTTTTTTCACCGGTGATCGAATTTGACCAGGGTGTAGCTACATAAAATATAAATAGTTTGCCTCGAAATGCCATAGTTTAGGCAGGCTGCACCATGACTCCCTGAAGAGGAGCAGTTCTTGAAGATCTGGAAGTTTTCCTATACTAACCGGCCCAGTGTGATCATTTTTCCCATACATCATTTTCACCCCCGGAGGCTCCTTCTGGGAGAACAATTCTGTCAGTGAGTGAGTCAGTCAGTCAGTTAAAAAATGGTTCTCGAAAATGGTCGTGCATTGCTCTACTGGGATCGCTCTATCATTACGGACAGGATTATTGTTTGCACTAAGCCTGATATAGTGTTGGTGGACCGATCCCAGCGCAAGGCGATGCTCGTCGATATCACAATACCACATGACGAGAACCTCGTGAAGGCGGAAAAGGAAAAGCTCAGCAAGTACCTTGATCTGGCTCACGAGGTATCCGCCATGTGGGATGTTGATTCGACGATCATTATCCCGTTGGTGGTTTCAGCGAACGGCTTCATAGCGAATAGCCTCGACCAACATCTCAAGAAGCTCTCGCTGGAAAGTTGGCTCAAGGGTAGGATGAAGAAGGCAGTGATCTTGGACACAGCACGTATTGTCAGGAGGTTCCTTAGTCTGCAGCCCTGACCACCGGTAGTTTGGGCCTTGCCTTGCTGCCGGCGGCACTCAAGTTTTTAAGTTTTTCATAATATATGTTTTTTTTTATACTATATACTATATTGTAAAAAACTTTAAAATTAAGAATAAAAATGAATAAAGAGATAATAATAATAATAATTATAATAATTTCTTACTGAATTTTGTTTTTTTTTATTATCCAAAAACTTTCTTATTCAAAGGTGAAGGTAGCATTGGCAAATTATGTCTCAATTTTCTACTAAACATAAGTTCTGCTGGACTAAATCCAGAATCTAAAGGTGTATTATGATAAATTAGTAATGCCATGTAAATATCCTCATTTTTTTCGGCACGTTTTTGGCAATTTTCATTGCTGCTTCTGCACACCCATTACTTTGCGAATAGTAGGGACTACTAGTGATATGAGTAAAGTTGTATTCCTCAGCAAATTTTTGGAATCTAGTTCGAAACTATACTAAAGGTTTGTGGTCAGTTTCTAAGTGGATTTGAATACCACAAACAAAATCTTTGAATCTTTCCACGGCCCATACCAACGCTAGGCAATCTTTTTCAATTTGAGAATACCTTTTTTCAGTTTCACTCAATGTTCTGCTGGCACATGCTATAATATTTATAGTTCGTTCTTTATTCTCTTGCATTAGTATAGCTTCTAAGCCATATGAGGAGCTGTCAGCAGCTATGATTTTTTTTTCTAGGATCATAGTGTGCCAAGATAGGACTTTTTTGTAGGAGACGTTTTATTTTGTTGAATGCCCTTTTTTGTGGATCATCCCAGTACAACCTAACATTCTGATTTAATAAAGCATAAAGAGGTTCTAATACTTCAGTTTTGCCTCCAATGAAGCGGCTGACAAAATTAAGCATGCCCAGAAACTGCATTACTTGTTTTTTAGATTTTGGAGTTTGGTAGGCCTGTATGGATTCAATTCTTTTAGGCTCAGGAGATATGCCATTTTCATTAATTATATGCCCTAAATATTTAATCTTTTACTCTAAGCGAACAGTTACTTTTATTTATAGTTACACCCGCCCCATGTAATCTAGACAGAACTTCATTTAATATTGCTTCATTTTGTTCTTTAGTTGCTGTATAGATCAATATATCATATGAATAACAACATTATCTAAATTTTGAAACAATTGAGAAAATTTCATACTAAAGTATTGAGGAGCACAATTTAAGCCGAAGGGGAGACGATTATACATATAGCGGCCATAAGGTGTGATAACTGTAGTACATTTCGCAGAATCATCAAGAGGTATTTGCAGAAATCCAGAAGTGGCATCAATTTTGCATAAAATTTAGAGCCATTAAGTCGTGATAAGTTAATCTCAACTTTAGGTATGGGATATATCGGCCTTGCTATATTTTTATTAAATTGAGTATAGTCAGATTCTTACAGTGTCACCTTAAGGAACAACTACTATGGGGGATATATATTGTGCTGGTGCTTCAATAGGACTTATAACACCTAATAAATCTTTAAATTTCAAATTGAAGTTTAGCTAATAATTTGGTTAAGTGATGCATTTTTATCAATTAACTAAGTAGAAAAGGTTTCATTAAAAAGTCCTAATTCATTAAAAATACCTGGATATGTCCTCTCCATTTTGTGAAGCAAAGTACAATTCTAAACAAAGCATTTATACCTAATATCTTAATAATTGACATTTGATCTATTGCTGGTGTGCCGAGAATAGCTATTCTGAGGCCTTTCACAACATACATATTGCTTATGTACTTACTATCTCTTAATCTCAATTCTATTTTACTTAGCTTACCTAAATCATTTAAAATTGTATTGTCTGCTCCTCGAATTATATTATTACATGGTTGCTATTTGACATTACTGCCAATCACTAGGTACAGCTACTACGTCGTGTATCAATCAGAAATAATATGTCACCTTTATAGCAGTAATTATAAAAAAATTGAACAGTCACTTGATATTTTCCTCAGACATGTAACATGCACATCTTCGATTCATTATGCTCCTCTTCTGTCTCAGTCATGTTGATGTTAGCGGCTGCTTAACATTTTGCACAATATCCAACTTTTTGACACTTTAAATGTCTATCATATTAATGCATATTAATGTTAATGCAATAATATTAAAACATAATTAAATATACTTCTATGTCGTTTAATTAAGTTGTAACATATTGGCGACGAGGAAAATAAATTGAAAACAATGAACACGGAACAATTTAGTGAGTTTTTAAGAATTTTTCAACAATCGCAACAAGAACAATTGTCGCAATTACAGAATATCGTGCAACAGCACAGAACAAATGTACAAACACAAGTAGTAAGTTGTAGTACAGATATAAAGGAGCAAAACAATTCAGGTAAACAAAACATAATAATCAAATTTAATGGCGATAAATTTAATCCAGATATCACGAACATAGAAAAATTTATCGAATATTTTGAAGTAAAATGCGACATTGGATTTGAGTCATATAGAGCTGTACAGAGAGATTTATTAATAACATCATTGGCTCCTGAGGTGTTTCATTGCATTAGAACAGCTTCATCGCCAAATTTCAAAAACAAAACATATGAACAAATAAAAGAAAAACTATTTAAATTGTATTATAAGCGGAAGACTCGATAAAGAGCTTTAATCGAATTTTGGAATTGTATTCGTGACTCCACACAAACAATGGAAGGCTATGCAAATCAACTTAGAGATTTAAGCAAACATTGTGACTATAAAGGGGAGTTATTAGAACGACAGTTACGAGACCGTTTTGCTACAGGATTGAACCACAATCAATTAGAAATTGACTTAAAACAAAGATGGCCAGATTTACAAGAACTGGATGACAAGGGGGCATTAAAAGAAATAACTTTTGAACAAATTTTAATGATAGCACCATCACGGAAACTTGCAGAAGCTGATCGAAATGGAGCATTACAAGTACAACGAATAAAACAAGGAAAAATAGAACCTAAAACATATCAACAATTTAACAGAACGCGTAAACTTCGAGAAAATCAGTGTCGCCGTTGTGGTGGACGTAAGAAACACCGTTTGAACGAATGTCCCGCCAGACAACATACTTGTGAACTGCTGTATTAAATCAGGAAGAGCATTCGTAACATCTCTAGTTAAAGATAAACCAAAACAATTGACGAGAAAACCAGTTCAAAGAATTAAAAAATTTGACCACTCAAAGAATCAAAACAGATATTCATCACGCACATATATTTCCACAGTAGGATCTAAATGCTCATGGACTGACAATATTAATGAAGATCCAGTCTACAAAGTATACGGAACACCATCACGATGTAAGAAGATCCATGCACATATCAACGGATTAAGATGTACTATGGATTGGGACCCAGGATCTGTGTACTCCATCATTAATACAACATTTTGGAAACAAATTGGATCTCCAGTGTTGACAGAAGCACCAAATTTGAGAGCATATGATAATGCCAAATTAAGATCTAAAGGTTTAACAGGTGTGACAGTTCGAATATGAGGACAACAGAGAATACTGCCTGTAATTGTAATGAAAGCTGCTAACTCAATGCTATTTGGCTTACATTGGAGCGAAATATTCAAAATGGAGTTTCCTGAACAGATTTACTCAATCAAAAGTGGATCAATCATGTCCCTGTAGGACATTCTCAATGGAAATACAGTTTTATTTGATAAAAACTCGGCAAAGCTAAGACGTATCGAGTAAACATTCATGTTAAGGCAAATACAGAACGCAAAAAAAAATTTACCATCAAGACCTCTAAAGTTTAGTTTTCGGAAAAATGTGGGAATTTGATTACAATGACTTACAAAAGAAGGAATAATTACAAAAATTGATCCCAATGCAACACCTATTGAGTGGGGCACACCTACTGTAAATGTTTTGAAACAGAATGGCCAAATACGGATCTGTGGTGATTACCGCGTAACCATAAATCCAGTACTTATAAAACATACTTATCCGGTACCACATTTTGATCAACTGCGACAGCAACTAGCACATGGTAAAAAATTTTCAAAAATAGATTTGAAGGAATCTTATCTACAATTTAAAATAGCGCCAGAGTCAAAAAAGTACTTAATCACAACCACGCATAAGGGATATTATCAATATAACAGAATGTCGATTGGAATAGCAACAGCACCGTCTATTTTCCAACATTTCTTAGAGAACTTATTAGAAGAAGTGCTTAACATAGCAGTGTATTTCGATGATTTAGCTGTAACAGGAAAAATGATAATGAACATTTACTAACGTTATCTACAGTTTTCAAAAAATTGAAAGAGGCTGGCCTTAAAGTAAATATTAATAAATGCACATTTCTACAAACAGAAATTGAGTACTTAGGTCACACAATCAATAAGAACGGAGTATCACCCACTAAAACAAAAATATAAGCTATTACAAAAGCACCGGCTCCGTCGAACACCAAAGAACTGAGATCATTTCTTGGATTAGTTAATTTCTATGAAAGATTCGTACCACAGTTACATAATCATTGTGCTGATCTTCATACACTGACAAGCTCAAACAGAAATGGAAATGGACAGAAAATGAAAACAATATCTTTGAAGAAACAAAAAAACTACTAGTGAAATCAAAACCTTTAGTGGCGTTTGATGAAAATCAACCATTATTTATTGCATGCGATGCATCAGAAAAAGAAGTAGGTGCAGTATTATTCCATAAAAAAGGCTAAAAGGAACAACCAATAGCATGTGCATCAAGAAAATTAATACCAGCTGAAGCTAAATATTCTGTAATTGACAGAGAAGCACTTGCTATAATTTTTGGAATTAAGAAATTTGATCAATATCTTAAAGGCATAAAGTTTACATTAATAACAGATCATAAAACATTAATACATTTACTCAGTACGCAACGAAACCTTCCGAAACTTGTAAACAATATATTAATAAGATGGGCTTTACTTATTGGTAGTTATGTCTACGATATTGTATATACAAAAGGCTCACAATATTGCATGGTCGATTATCCTTCGAGAATGCCAAATCCAGACGAACAACCAAGTGATTCTGAAACTGCTATACACAAAATCAACGAGCAATTGCATACAAATAAGATGGCAGATCTTAAGTTGACAGAAGAAAACATAAGCAATTATACAAATAACGACAAAACACTCAGAAAAGTTTATCATGCAATTTAAACCGGTTGGAAAGGAACCGAATATCAAAAAAAATATCTCAAAACATATTATAGCAAACGCGAAGAACTGTCTGTAAAAAAAAAAGTTGCACTCCGGGAGTGCCGGTAGAAGTGAAAACCTTTACACACGATTCGCTCTTAACACTCAAATATGTCACAAGACATGTCTTTGACATTGTCAAGAAATAATAATGTTTGTTTATTTACTTTTTTGACGTAGTATATTTGACATCGCAACCTGTCATAGAATTAAAATTCCATATCCAACCTCCCTGTACTACTCATAATCGCGAATACTAAAAATAAAAATTATAATAGGCGTGGCATTACGGTTTCCGTATTTTACAAAGACAAAGATGCACTTTGTTCAATTTCCATATTTTAAACACTTTATATACACGAATTTTACGAATACACAGCAGTATGGCCACTACACAGACGGTCGAGCCATCAGTTATCACCATTCATGGATTTGCGTAGCACGCTGTAACATAAACACACACGACCATTTGCGCAAGCGCCCTGCGCCGCCTAAACGAAACAGCAGGCGCAGGCATACATTTTCGCCGCACCGTAGAAAGAGAGGGGGATACTCCCTCTACTACGCCACGCCAGCTGTCTACTCTCCATCCGTCTTACGAATTTTCACGATCAGGACACGTGACCTGACGCGAGTTTATCATTTTTTACCCATACCAAAAAAAGTGTACAAAGCCGCTAAAGAAGTTTTCACTTCAAAAATATAATCAGGCAAGATAGAATTATAATTCCTGAACAACTTCGAAACACCACATTTAAATATCTTCACAGAGGTCATCTTGGATCATCAGGGATGCGAGCACTAAGCCGTTTCTATGTTTGGTGGCCTTCTATTGATGATGACATACAGTTATACGTCAAAGGATGCAAATATTGTCAAAAGATCCGGCCTCATAATTCTGAACTACCTATTTACTCGTGGTCTATTCCAGATAAAGTTTGGGAGAGAATTCATGTAGATTTTGCAGGACTCCCGAAGGTATAGAGAAACGAAGGCATGCAGATCACATTCGGTCACGAGTAGCCCAGTCTTCTGAAACTCGCAATCGTATTGCAGGAAGTAAACCAAGAGAGGTAGGTAAGTATTCGCTCGAATAAGCTGCCCGAACAAATAAAGCGGGGCATAGCGAGTACTTGCTCGAATGAGCGGCCCGAACTGGGGAAGTACCTCCACCTTACAGAAAACCGCGGCCACAATAACACTAACATAGAGTAGTGTTGTGTTCCTGGCGGTGAGTAAGGTTGCCAGAGCTCTCTCTTTGAGGATTCGCTGCGCGGACAGCGGAGGACCGACGGTGCTTGTTGCTGTCATTGCTCGGCGTAGACGCGGCGTGCTGGTTCGGCGGTCAGGGAGACCTGATGAAACGGCTGACCGCTGGCCGCCCGCAGGTTGAACGGGTTCCCGAACCCAGGGATCACTTAATCTCCGCCCTGGGAGGCTGATCCGCCAACCTGTGTAAAGTCTCTGAAGTAGTAGTCGTGCCGGAGAAGGAGACCGGAGTGGACCCGGCTACTACAACAGAGGGGGATCAGGGGCCCTTCCGCCCGCCGTGCCAGCAACCGTATCATCTGTGTTGAGATTCGGCAGTCTTAGTACCGCAACTTTTTGTCTTCTAAGCTGTCTGTGCAGTGAATCCTCATCCGTAGTCTAAGTAACTTCAAACAAAATGGCCAGGAACAGAAAAAAGAAAAGAGTTTTGACAGCGGCTACTCCATCCACATATAATGTGGATTTTTGCAACATAAGGGGTATTCACGCAAATCTTAACGCAGTCCATCTCGAGACTGCGCAGCCAACCATTCTTTTTCTAACGGAGACGCAGATATCCTGCCCGGCCGACACATCATACCTTCGCTATCCCGGCTACAAACTCGAGCAAAATTTTTTTAGTCGTGCCGGTGTATGTATGTTCGTCCGGGAGGATATCTGCTGTCGCCGACTTCATAGCCTTGAAGACAGGGACCTGTCGATATTGTGGGTGCGCGTAGATCATGGGGGCCACACTCGTATCTATGCGTGCCTATACAGGTCTCATAGCGGTGACACGGACGTAACTCGACTCTTCACGCACCTGAGTTTGACGACTGACAAAGTTCTAGAGCAATATCCCACAGCAAACTAGTTATTTTGGGAGACTTTAACGCCCACCATCGCGAGTGGCTCAGTTCTCGAACCAATAACTATGCAGGGATATCTGCTCATGAATTTGCTCTGACCTATGGATTCTCTCAGCTGGTACTTTCTCCAACGAGAATACCAGATATAGAGGACCATACAAGCTCCTTATTGGACCTTCTGCTGACTACACGTCCGGATGGATACTCCGTCTCAGTGGATGCGCCTCTTGGCTCCTCGGACCACTGTCTCATCCGGACTCAAATGTCATGCACACAACCTGATCCTTCTGGGCCAACTAATTGGCGTCGTGTGTGGCATTATAAGTCGGCAGACTGGGATGGATTGCGAGAATTTTATGCATCGTACCCGTGGAGGCAGATCTGCTATAGCTCAGAAGATCCTGACGTCTGCGCAGCCGCAGTCACTGAGACAATCCTCGCTGGTATGGAATGTTTCATTCCTAACCTGCGAGTAGCTGCCGGCGTCAAAAAACGACCGTGGTTTAATAGGCCTTGCAGAGAAGCTAAAATTCTTAAGCAAACTGCGTATGAGGCTTGGACCACGGCTCGTAATAATAAGGATCCCAATATTTCTGAGTTAAAACGCAAATTAAATGCTGCCTCGAGGTTCAGTAAGAAAGCAACTACCAGAGCAAAATTCCAATTCATCGGCAAAATAGGTGGGCGACTTGCGAGCTATCCTTCTGGGAGTCGTGCTTTCTGGTCGCTTGCTAAAGCTGCCGAGGGGAACTTCTGCCAGTCGTCATTACCACCACTGCGAAAGACCGATGGTGACTTGGCCCACAGTGCAAAAGAGAAAGCCGATCTATTGGGCAGTCTCTTTGCCTCTAACTCGAATGTGAACGACGAAGGCGCTGTACCACCTACTTTACCGTGGTGCGGTAAGACCATGCCGGAAATCTCTATAACACAGCGCGAGGTCAGGCGGGCGTTGCTTTCCCTAGACGTTCATAAGTCGAGTGGGCCAGACGGCATACCAGCAGTGGTGCTTAAGCAGTGTGCTCCTGAGTTATGTCCTGTACTCACGCGCCTCTTCACGCTTTTCTACCACACTAGGCAATTTCCGTCTTCATGGAAGACTGCGAATGTGCACCCGGTGCCCAAAAAGGGCGATAGATCAGATCCATCGAATTACAGGCCTATCGCTATAACCTCTCTCCTCTCCAAGGTGATGGAGCGTGTGATCAACACACAGCTTTTGAGATACCTAGAAAAACACGACCTGATCAGTTACCGTCAATATGGCTTTCGCCACGGTCGCTCAACTGGTGACCTTCTAGTGTATCTCACACACCGATGGGCACTAGCCATTGAGAGTCAGGGGGAGGCATTGGCATGTAGCCTGGACATAGCGAAGGCGTTCGATCGGTTCTGGCACCGCAGTCTTCTATCGAAGTTGCCATCTTACGGAGTGCCCGAGGGTTTGTGCAAATGGGTGGCTAGCTTTTTGTCCGGCAGAAGCATACGAGCCGTAGTTGACGGTAGTTGCTCTGATAGCATGGACATTAATACTGGTGTCCCGCAAGGCTCTGTGCTGTCTCCTACGCTGTTTCTACTGCACATCAATGATATGTTGGACATCAACAACATACATTGCTATGCAGATGACAGTACTGGAGACGCTTATTACACGGGCCGTGCAAGCATCCCACGTTCCGTTGTGGAGGAAAAGCGTGAAGAACTTGTGTCACAAATCGAGATCGGTCTGTCCAAGGTCTCTGACTGGGGGCGGGAAAACTTGGTCCGATTCAACCCCTCAAAGACACAAGTCTGCACGTTCACCGCTAAGAAAACCCCATGTAGTCCCACAATTCCAGAACACTCCCCTCTCCATCTCCAAGAGCATTGGGATCCTTGGCGATGTTCAGTTCCGAGATCATTTGCTAGACAAGGTAAAGCTGGCGTCCAAAAAACTTGGTGTACTCAACAGAGCGAAGCAGTACTTCACGTCGGGGCAAAGGTTGCTACTTTACAAGTCGCAAGTCCGGCCCCATATGGAGTACTGCTGCCATCTCTGGGCGGGTGCACCCGGATACCAGCTTGGCCCTTCTGACTCGGTTTAACGTCGAGATGTGAGAAGTGTTGACGATCTCAAACTCATTTGCTGTATCGAGCCCATAAGTCTGAGGAGAGACTTTGCCTCCCTGTGTGTGTTCTACCGCTTGTACAATGGATTGTGTTCTGAGGAGTTGTTCGAAATGATGCCCACGGCTACTTTCTACCATCGCACCGCTCGCCATCGACAGGGAACAGTACAGTGCGGTTTCAGAGAAACTTCCTCCCGCGAACCCTTGGGTTGTGGAATGAGCTCCCTGCCAAGGTTTTCTCTAAGGACTACAGTATGTGGTTCTCCAAAAAAGAAGTTATTAGATTTCTGACCACAACCCATCTACCTAGACGGCTTATTGAAGAAATGCAATAGAGCACTTAAGGAATGATATACCTCCTTCATCGTACCTATCATGGAATGAATAACAATTGTAGATGTCTGTCTTATGGTATGTTAGTTACGATGGTTGTTATTGTCAAGTTTATGCAATAATATTAAAACATAATTAAATATACTAATATGTCGTTTAATTAAGTCGTAACAACTATCCTCTTCATTGTTTATGCCACCATATGAGAAAACACCTTCTTTTTTCATTTGCTCTATTTGTTGAGCTTTAATTATAGCTGATGAGAGAGTTAATTCCGAGCAGAGCTGTATCTTCTCGCTAGCTTTTTTATTTTTCACTTTATTCTACTATTCTTTTTCTTATATTTCTATATCAGATCTTCTTTTAATTTTCCATATTCGCAATCTTCTGCCAGTACATGTAGCTGTTTTATAAATTCCAAAACAGATTCGCCAGAGTGTTCAACGAGTTTGTTAAAGGCAAACCTTTGATAAATAACATTTTACTTTTGGCTGAAAATAAGAATCTATTTGTTGTAAAAGTTCCTCAAAAGATTCTGACTTCAGCTAAAGCATTTTATTCTCCACTTTCTCTCCCATACTGTAGATTAAAAGATCTATTTTTTCATTATCTTCTTTGTCGTTGTTGCCACTTATTTTGAGATAGCTTAAGAATTGTCGACGCCATTTTTTCCAATTTTCAGGTTGGAAGTCAAATGCTTGCAGGGGTCTGATTTGATGTGCAGCTGCTAGAGCTATCTTATCCTGATTTTGATTGGTAATTTTTTTACCGCTGCCACCATGCACTAATAATGAAAAGTCTAAGAATTATTAATTAAAGTATTTATTTTAGAAAACATGTTAGCGTGCGCGTTGGCCTATCATCCGTATATTAATGACATTTTGGACACCAACAACATACATTGCTAAGCAGATGACAGTACTGGAGACGCTTATTACACGGGCCGTGCAAACAACACTCCTTCCGTTGTGGAGGAAAAACGCAGAGAACTTATGTCTCAAATCGAGACCACTAAGTCTAAGGTTTCTGACTGGGAACGGAAAAACTTGGTCCGATTCAACTCCACGAAGACCCTACTGCTGCCATCTTGGCCCTTTTGACTCGGCTCAACGACGGGCCGTGAGAATCGTCGACGATCCTAATCTCACAAGCCGTATCGAATTGTGTGTGTCCTATCGCTTGTTCATTGGAATGTGTTCTGAGGAATTGTTCGAAATGATGCATATGGCTACTTTCTACCATCGCATCGCTCGCCATCGACAGGGAATTCATTCTCACGCCTTAGAACGTAACTGGTCACGTACATAGCGGTTGCAGAGAAACTTCCTCCGTCGAACGCTCAGGTTGTAAAAAGAGCTCCTGCCAAGGTTTTTGCCACCATAATAGTATAAAAAAAGTTATGTTATTACCTAGTAAGATACGATAATTTGTGGAAAAAGCGAGTTCATATTAATATTTAAATATTGGTATCACCACTAGACAAATGTTGTAAGATGGGCAGGATCAATATTAGATTACTACAGGTTGAAATGCGGGGTAAGACAGGGCGGAAGGAAATCTCCCAGGCTCTTCAATTCGTATATGGACCAACTGTTAGATGAACTGAGCAACGCCGCGGTAAGCCGTTCAAATGATGGAAAATTTATTAACAATATTAGTTACGCCGACGATTTGCTGTTGCTGAGGCCATCCATCAGTGCCATGAGAAAACTAATAGGGATTTGTGAAAGGTATGCCGAAACTCAAGGCCTCAGGTATAATGCGTCTAAAAGTGAGCTTCTTATTTTTAAAGCAGGTAAAAAGTCTTATAATCCACTTCCTTTAGTCTGTCTGAATGGTAGCCCTCTTAAACAAGTGTCGCAAATTAAGTACTTGAGGCACTGGGTCACGGAAACACTCAAAGACTATACAGACATTGATAGGGAGCGTAGAACGCTGGCCGTCAGGTGTAATATGCTGGCCCGTAGATTTGCTCGTTGTTCTAAGAACGTTAAAGGACGCTATTCAGGGCGTAGTGCCAGTCCTTTTATACAAGCAGTCTATGGGCTTACTATGCAAAAGGCATATAGCGCTCTACGAATACAATATAATAATGCTTTCAGAATACTGATGGGACTGCCCCGTGACTGTAGTGCATCGGGGATGTTTGCCGAAGCAAGAATTAAAGATTTTTATTGCATTATGCGCTGTAGAACGGCGTCCTTGATGAGTCGCGTACGTGGCAGTCAAAACAGCCTCCTGATAACATTATCTTCCAGGATTAACAGCGCTATTCTAAAAAACTGTGACAAACTGCAAGTCCGTCAGACTATGTGAAAACTTTATTTTTGCAAGATTAATAATATAATAGTACTAACATAGTTTTTAAGTATAAATTGTTACTAACAAATATAGACATTGTCTGATTTAAATTTAATAATAATAATAATTAGATTAATTTTAGTACGCCATAGATAAAAATATTACATTACTGCAGCAATATCAAGTCCATTGGGTAAAGTTTTTTACTATTTACAGCATTTTAATTTAATCGAATATAATATTACTTGCTGATACTGCATTTCTAAAACTTTACATTAATATTAGCATAGATTAATAAATGTATACTTTATGTAGTTATTTATATTCTCTTTGGTGTCCTCTACAAAGAGTTACAGTTGCATATCTTGCATATCTATGAATATAATATACTGTCCTAACGTGGTGATTATTAAGGGCGTGTTTTCGGAGACCATTGCGATTGTATTGCGTGCAAATGAACGCAATGAAAGCAATAAGTGTTTTCGTAGCTTATTGCACGGTGGCAAAAAAAACAGGTTATTGCGTTGTTTGCTTTCAATATTTTTTTTTTACTATTGACAGCTGTCAGCTATCAGTTCAAAGTTGTGTGTCGTGAAAAACACAAATTGCTTGCTTGTTTAATAGATTTCGGATTGTTTTGCAAAAGATAAAGTAATGGATAAAAAGCAAGGTCTTTGAAAAAATTATTATTATGAATAAACGGATACAATTTATACAGTATCTTTAACGTTAGAAAACAGGAGCGTGCATTTCATGGTAACAACGTAAATCATTATTTTCTTGTGATAAGCACCTAATTGCTTTGTCATATACGTACTGGGGCTACGTTCCAATTCCCTGCCGAGTGACAATCGCCCGCTATAGTTGATTTCCAACCCGTTCCAAATTGCAACAAAGACGTTAAAAAAGTGGTTTTTGGACGCCCGGGGTTGGATATTTTCCAACTGTCAAATTGAATTCCTTAAACTGACATAGAAAGGTTAATATTCACTCTTGTCAGTGTGAAAATTAACTGTCAATACCGGGCGATAATTACTCGGTGGGTTTTGGGACATAGCCTAGGGTGCGATCCAAATCGCGACGAGGAAGTTAAAAAAGTGGTTTTGGGACGCCCAGGGTAGAGTAATTTTCCAACTGTCAAGTTGAATTCTTTACACTGCCATAGAAAAGGTTGAAAATCACTCCTGTCAGTTTGAAAATTAACTGTCAAACGCTCGTTCCCGAACGGGTTGATTTTTCCACTTTACCGGGCGATAATTACTCGGCGTGATTTGGAACATAGCCCTAGTGTAAAATATTCAACTTGACAGATAGAAAGTTACCTTGAGCCGGGCGTTCCATAACTACTTTTTCAACTTACACATTGCGTTTTGGAACGTAGCCTAGTAAAAAATAACTGGACGAAATTGCAAAATTGGTAAGAGCTGCTAGTAAGAGCATGTGAAAGTCAAACTACGGTTGAATCTTTAGCAGAAGGTAGGTGCATCACTATGACCATGTAAGTTGTCAGTTTTTATTCCTCATAAAGTTTTCAAGGCCTCTGTACACCTGGTGCATCAAGAACACTATAGACCCGATTTGTGGGGAATATATTTAATAAATAAAAAAGCTGTGGAAACAGAAAATATAGATACAGTATTCTTATTTGTATTGGATGATGAGGGATATATTCTGGGACTGTAAAAAGAAAACAAATTAATCAATGTAATGTTACCTTCTCAACAATTGCTTCTTAGTGTTTCAAATATGTAATAACACTGGACTCCAAACTTCAATGGGGTCCTCATATTCATAACCTAGCCAAAAAACTTAGCTCTGCTGTGTATGCGATCAAGAAAATAAGACAATTGACCGATGTTGACACTGCAAAAATAGTATATTTTAGCTATTTCCACAGTTTAATGACATATGGTATCCTATTGTGGGGTAGCGCTGCTGATGTAAATACAATATTTTTGTTACAAAAAAGGGCAATTCGTGCTATTTATAAATTGGGATCTAGGATATCTCTGAGGGATAGGTTTAGGGAAGTAAAAATTTTAACTTTAGTGTCGCAGTACATATATGAAAATCTTTTATATGTACATAAAAATATCAATAGTTTCAGCAAGAAAAGTGACGTTCACAAAGTAAATACTAGAAGTAAAAATAAGCTGTTGGTGCATGATACACGTCTACACAAAATAAGTAACTCTTTTGTGGGGCAATGTATACACTTTTACAACAAAGTTCCCAATAAAATTCAAAATCTATCAATAAGTAAATTTAAATCTTTTATCAAGCAGGTACTGTGTAAAAAGGCATACTACAATATTTCAGACTATGTAAATGATAAAAATCCTTGGGACTGATGATGCTCAATTACAGGATGCATAGGTAAACCAAATTAAAATGGAAATAACATAAAATTGTATGGCTAAAATTTTTTTATTTAAAACATTAATTGTATTTTTAGATTATATATTATTGATAGTGTTTTTAAAAGAGTAACTATCGAGTTTCTTGCCGGATTCTTCTCGATAGAAATCAACAACATTGTGAACCGGCGGGAAGGTGGGAGGGTTCAAAAAATAATATTTGACTTTGACGATTCAAAAGTGATTGTAAAATCCTTATTTGAATAAACCCTTTTTGACTTTGACTTTGACTTTGACTTAAGTGTCCTTAGGCAATTATAACTGCTCAACATCAGGCAGGCAGTATGCTTGTTTGCTTCCTTATGTGTGCCAATTGTTTGGTGATGGAGTTTACTGAAGGCCTCAGTGACACATGTAACCTATTAAGTTAATATTGAGGTTGTCCTTGCCTGGGTCCCAGGCCACAGTAGAATAGAAGGCAATGAGAAATCTGACCACTGGGCTAAAGAAGTAGTTCAGTCAGATATACAAAACTTCAATAAACTTTTCTCTTTAGACTTTCTCAGTTCAGCTAAAAGGCCAATGTCAGTAGATTGGAGTCATGTATGGAAACAGTCTTCATCCATTAAGGGCCGTTATCATGGCCAAATACAACCTGTTATCCCTGCAAAACCTTGGTTCTTGCGAATTCAATATTGTGACAAATTAGTTACGTCGACCATATGCCGTCCCAGACTGGAACATGCATGTACTCTAGTATTTTTAGCTAAAATAAGAGTTAGGGACCACTCTATTTGTGAGTGTGGCATTGACGAAGGTACTGTAGACTACATATTTTTCAGCTGCCCCAAATACCCTATATACTATATGACATCCTCCACCCAAAAATTCCTCGCTCTGTCAACATGCATTGTCTTCTATCCTTGATTATTACCCCCTTCATTAAATGTTTAACAAAATTTATCAAAACTTTTAATATAAAAATATTAATTTTTACTCTTTTGCATGCATTAATATGTCCGTCACCACTTAGTATAATCCTCTCTCACACTTGTTTGTTTGTTTTATATGTTGTGATGCCCTTTTTTGTTTTAGGTAAAACAAACCAAAATTTTCCAACTTGGAGGCCTTCCATTTTTATATTATATTAAATTTTTCAACACATGTCTCTTTCATCACGGATGCTGGCAAAATGATTTGGCTTATACTGAAATGAAAGCAATTCTTCAAACAATTAATTGTTTTGACAGGTAACTAATAAATAAATATAACACTCACCAATCCACTATTGTTACTTTTGTATTTACAAATAAATAAAAAATTAGTTGGAAATACACAAAGTCCAATCTTTCAATCTGTGAATACTGAAAAATACTAGAACCGTAAATAAGGAGCTTTAACTTAATTATAGATGTTGCATGAAATTTTATTCTTTCTCTTACATTTCTGCTGGGATATTGCTGTTGAAAACTTTTCCTAGTTGTGATTCAATAATGAGAATAAGTAAATCTCGAAAAAATCCTTAGTTTCTTGGTTATTAATAGTTATTTGTGTAACATGTAGATAAACTTTACTGAGTATACAATATCTTCCTGGCTCATCTTGTTGTTTATATTACTTATACTTCTTTACATTAATACCTATATTATGACTCAAATTTTTCTTATTATGCTATTTAGGCATTAAATTTACAAGCATAGAATGATATTTGGATAAACATATATTTAAGTCAGGAATTAAACCTGCGAACCTATTTATATATAGGTTCACAGCAATAGCGTCTCCACTTGTACCTCCATTGTAAATAATGTTTTATTTAGTGCAGGTTTGAGTTGTGGCCTGAGATCTAATCTGCTGACTATGTCTTTGTTTTAAAAATTCTTACTTCTTTTTTCAAGACATTCTGCTAAAGTGATTAACTGGTTTTGTATTGTAATTAAATACATATATTTGTGTGAATTACAGTGACTTTTGGGGCTCTGAGGTCTGGAAACTCACAACTTAGTTAGCGCAATAGCAAAACTACTGATTCCTGTGATATACAACCCAAGATCTACACCATTTGCTAAACAAAGGGCAACCTTTAAACAGTTATCTGTAGAAAATGTATTACATAAATGCTGTAAGTATATTACTATATATATTTTAGTAATATATTTTAAGTAAAATCTTTTATTTTTGTTAGAGTTTATTATATTAGTTAAAAAAATTAAATACCTAAATATCTTATCTCATTAAACTTGGAAAATGAGTTGGAGATGGAGAAGGATATGAAATACCATCTTGTTATACTTGTTATACACACTGGTCATCCCAGTTGAGAGCTGCCAATAATAGCTTTTTCTATAGGTAAAAATGGGTACACTATTCTTTTATTTCGCAAAAGTGTACTTGGAAAGTAGCTTGGGTCAGACAATAACCATGGTGGCTCCAGGGCTCTGTTGCTAGTAGTAGCTACCTACGGAACCGAGAAGTGCAGGCTTGATCCCGCACATGACAAACATTTATGTAATGAAAATTTGTGTTTATCTTGAGACTGTTTCCTATGTATAATACATATTTATTTAAAAAAAAAGTAGGTTTATAATTTACATATGTGTTAATATTTCTGTTATGGTTTGTCTGGTGTCAATAGTACAAGCTTTGCTTAGTTTGGGACCAGATGATTTTTGTGTAAAGTCCAGAAAAAAATGTATAATATGAATGTAGTAGTACCAATAAAAATATACCTTGGATTCACCAATGTTTTAAAAAAAAATGATACAATATGATATTTTTTAGTTATTCTGGCTAACCACTTTGTAGTTATTTATACTATACCACTAAGGGAACTCATTGTGATGCTTACTGTTACAATTTACCATTTCAAGCAAAGTGCAGAGCAAATGCACAACAAGGATCATCTACATTTTGCAAGTTGTCCAAATAATTTATTTTGCATAGGCATATATATGCAACACAAATGGACTCATTGATAAAACATCAGTTAACTGGTTAAATTCAAGCAGAACAGGGGCAAAGATGTGAAAGAAGAGTCTAGACAATGCTATTCTAAATCCTTAATTTATCAATGTTTCAGGTGAAGTGCAGAGCAAATTCCAGACTGCAACTCAACTGGGATCATCGTCACTATGTAAGTTAATAACATTTAATATGTCTTATTTAATGAATATGCATTCACAAATGGGCTATCTTACTGTTCAATCACCAATCTCAGATTAACTGTTTTAGCTCAAATACAGAAAAGAGGCAAGTTATTTAAAATTAAATAAGTAGATTGTGAAATGAACTCATGCCAAGGTTTTCTATAAGGACTACAGTATGGGGTTCTTCAAGGGAGAAGTAATTAGAGACTTGTTTGCCAACTAAGTATATGTGGTTATATATGGGGTAACTCCCGACACTCACTTTGATTTAGAATCAAATAAATCGATCATATAATATATAAAACCTTTTTATGCAACAAAATCAAATAGTATTATTAAGATTACTCACCACTGAATGTAATTACAATGTAAGTATTTGAAAGTATTGACAAAAGTGCCGTATGATTGAAATTGGGATTGTCGTCGAGAGTCGGCCCCTTGTTTTGATCATTACTATATTAACAGATTTAGCAATTTTATATAGAAATAGCAACTGAGCTGTTCTAAGTCCTTAACTTGTCACTGTTTCAGGTGAAGTGCAGAGCGAACCCAGTCTGCAACTCAACTGGCATCATCGTCATAATATAAGTTAATAACATTTAACGTGTGAGTGTACTTAATATGCCCATATCCAACTTAATATTATAAATGCGAAATTTCGGATGTTTGTTACTTAATCACGCTTTAACCACAGGACAGATCTGAATGAAACGTGGCACACATGTATGTAGGATAGGTCCTGGAATCGAACATGGTTACTTTTTATTACGAAAATTCAAGTTCCTGCAGGAATAACTATAACCGAGCTTAAACGAACTATAGCTGTAGCTTGCTGTAGCAAACTACATTAGTATAATTAAAGAGTTCTACGGCGATAACCGCTCGCAAAATCTAGTTTATAATAATTAGTAGATTCTTATGTTTTAAATGTTTACTTTATATGTTCAAAATGTTTCGATTATCAACTACCATTGCTGTTTTAGATGATCTCAATACTGACATGTGACTTTTTTTCCAGCGCAATTTATCCAGTTCTTGGGAGGCCTCTGAATAACCAGCTGGGCACTTGCGTAATTAACCTTTTTGGGGTTCCGTACCTTGAAAGGAAAAACTGGAACCCTTATTTTCTCAGGAACTCGTGGAGGTATCAAGCTAAAATACTCAGGTCTCCTGTCCCTTGGAGCTGTGAAAACATCAAACTTCTGAGCCAACGCAATCAAAAGATACAGCCGTTTATGCCGCAAATTTTCGAAACTCGCAAGGGCTACTTTAAGTAATTTATGCCATAATGATGCCTTTTGTTTGGAATCCATTTTTTAGTTACCTTTTTATGACTTTTTGATACAACTTATAGTCAATGCACTAGGTAACAACCAATTCTAATTATTTAATCGGTCCGTCTGTCTCCAGACTGTATCTCATGAACCCTGATAGACAGTTGAAATTTTCACAGAAGATGTATTTCTGTTGCCGCTATAACAACAAATACTAAAAACTGAATAAAATAAATATTGAAGAGGGCTCCCATACAACAAATGTGATTATACAATTTACGAACACAAACAAAAACAAATAGTGTGTCGCTAAGCAGTCACCCATCCAAGTACTGGCCAAGCCCGGCGTTGCTTAACTTGAGATATTGTTTCCAACAAACAAATATGTTACTTTTTCTCTTAAAATGAGCTTGATGGCACTGTAACGGTATAATTTTAGACGGTAAATGACATATTGTTTTGTTGAAAACTTTATTCAAAGTTAAGCAACGTCGGGCTTGGTCAGTACTTAGATGGGTGACCGCTTAGCGGCACACTTTTTGTTAATGTTTGTGTTCGTAAATTACGTAAATTTACATGCGTAACATTAACATCGGTCAATTGCAAGTCTTACTCGCGCACCGAGGTTTCCGTACCATGGTTTTACGTAATTTACGAACACAAACAAAAACAAAAAGTGTGCCTCTAAGTGGTCACCCATCCAAGTACTGACCAAGCCCGACGTTGCTTAACTTTGAATATCTTTTCCAACAACCAAATATGTTTACTGTTTCTCTTAATGGTAAGCTAGATGGCGCTGTAACGGTATAATTTAAGACGGTAAAATGACACATTGTTTTGTTGAAAACTTTATTTAAAGTAAGGCAACGTCAGGCTTGGTCAGTACTTGGATGGGTGACCGCTTAGCGGCACACTTTTTGTTAATGTTTGTGTTCGTAAATTACGTAGATGGCGCTGTACTGGTAATTTAAAATAGTAATCACTTGGGCCCGTCTAACACTTGGCCGGTTTTTATTATTTGTTGTAATACTTTAAGAGTTCATAATATTTACTGCAAATTTGAAGTTTGTATGTATTATTGTTTTTACGATAGTGCAAAAACAACGAAAATGTATTTCTTGTATGGAGAACCCCCCTTAAATTTTACCTTTTTTAACTTTTTATTATTTGTTAGATAATCCACCATTATACCACATATTCTGTGAAAAATTCAGGCGTCTATTTCAGTCTAAAAGATAGAGCCTTTTAATGGTCGGACAGACGGACAGACAGACAGCGCAGGCTTAGTAATAGGGCTCCGTTGGGACAGTCTGGGTACGGAACCCTAAAAACGGCCATTTTCTGCACCTTAAAGTTGAAGTCTCGCTGTATTGGCCATTAAATTTAAGTCTTAAAAGTGTTAATTTCAGATAGTTTTTAACAATTACTATAAAGAAATTGAAATTATTTCCTTTTTATTTCATTACAGAACATTTTTTATCGCACATTTTATTAGTCGGCAACGCACTTATTGTCTTAGTGGTTTTAAAAATAGTTATTTGACAAGGATATCCCCTAATATTCTCAATAGAAGTTACACTGTACCTATATGAATTTATTTTGATTGGTAGGTAATCAGTTCGAAAAGTCAAAACGAAAGACTAGGCCTGGTCCCAATCGGTATAATCAGATTCAAAAAAGTTCTGTGTTTGTTTATGGGTATAATTTACTAGTGTTTTTTTTATCTTTACAGAGGCTGAGACTCCGTATAGTAGATGGATACATGAATGCATGAAGAAAAAGAGAGAATTGACATTGGATTGGGTAAGCAGGGCAATAGGCAAATGGGCAAACGGGATGAAAAGGACACATAAAATAGTAAAAGACCGCAGTAGCAAATCCGGCAATGACCCTCGCACATGGATCTATATAAATGTTATGAATGAATTGTCGTCACGAAAACCATACATTTCACTACTTGCAATAGAAACAACAACACCGAGCAATAGTACAACAGAACCTTTACAAACACCAAGCAATAGAACTACAGAACCTTTACAAACAATAAATGCAAATGTCAGGCTACCAGAAGAAAAAGTAAATGAATGAAGCGCTTTGCCAATTTAAATTAGTGGAAGAGTATAGAGAAAAACGCCATAAAGATTTTTCTAACTTCAGCATTGACAACATTGACATGTCTTGTGGACATTTCTTGTAGATAAAATTATAAATAAACCAGAATATATTGTTATTATTATTTAGTTATTTTGTTTTTGGTTTTTCTTCAGAAGGTTGTTCATTGATGTTATTGTTAATAGCAGTATTGATGGTTACATGTGTTTAAGTAATATAAGTATGTATCTAAGTTAGCTTTTGATTTTTTAACCATATATAAAGTATGTAAGAAAATAAGCTTTTGATCGTTCAAACAGTGTGATTGATTTATATATTTATATGTAGATTTGAATTATTAAAAGACAAAAAAAAAAAAATGAAATCCAAAATAGCAAAATGGAGTGTTAATCTTGAGTTTGATGGTGATGTCATTGATTCAGTGCACTCATTGAATTGCAATTACAAAATATAAGTATCAGGTGTAATGTTAAATATTTGAATTATTATTTTGCACTACTATAATGATTCTAATTGTAATCTGGTTAATATTATAGACATGAAAGACAGTTTTTTTTTTTGTTTTATTCCTTATTACTCCCTATTCTGTAAAAATTCTTAATTGAAATTTGGGTCATGTAGACGGGTATCAATTCTTATTTTAGTGGTTTATTCCTGCATTAATTCCGCGATCAAGAAATATGCAGTTTGCACAAAAACAGGAATTGTGTAACAAAACCTAAAGGATGATTCAATGATTGCCCACCAATTGAATTGGATGGCATTCCATCAATGCATATTTTTAAACCACAGTAGGATTTAGTGATGGAATTTGGCAGTTTAATTTTTTTTAAACACTTGCTTTTGCTCGTGTTTTCACCCATCCTAAATTTAGTTATCAATGTAGGATTTCATTGGAACTCCTCAATAATACAAAAAAAAACCCACTTACACTTCAAGTAGCCTATGTCCTTCCCCGGACCCAAACTATCTCCATGCCAAATTTGCCCACGGTTTCACCCACCCTAAATTCGATTATTAGTGTAGGATTTCAGCGGCAACTCCTCAATTATAGAAAAAAACCGATTCATACTTAACTTTTTCAAGAAGCTTATGTCCTTTCCCAAGACTCAAACTATCTCCATGCCAAATTTCATCTTAATTGGTACAGCGGTTTTAGCGTTACTTTAATATTAGTTGGATGAGCTGAATTGTTTCTGAATATTATATTAAGTAGCATATTTCTGTTAGTCAGATGTCACTGTGAAAAATGGTTAGTAATGTCTCTATATTTCAATTACCACGACACAGCTTCAGTTTCTTTATCATGCAGAATGAAAAAAAAGGTGTAGGAACCCCCATTTTACCCCCCTTTGACCGTAGGAAAAGGACCGTTGGAAGTGATGATAAAGTAAAATAATAATAATTTCAATGTGAACACTATTTATAGTACATATTACAAATTTCAATATACTAGACAATATTCACAGCATAGTTATGATAATAATATAAAAGACTAAACTACAAAGGAGTTATAGTCTTTAACAGGTAAATCTAACGTCTTCAAATAAGGAGATCAACAGCATTGAAGGTTACCAGTGGATCGATTCCGTAAAAGATTGCTTACTTTTTTTGAAAGAAATAAGATATACAATGCGGTTTCGCGACAATCGATGTATTTCATACGAGAATTGTTAGCTATCATTTTACGGAAGCGAGCCGCTGGGCTGACTTTGAAACTTTCGTCTTACAACCCAACGGTGCACCTTGTGCAAACCCAAGAGTATTCAAATGTTAGAACTGTCATATAAATATCAATCATCATTTTGTCATTTGTGAAATCAAACAGCATAAACCCTTCGAGGTTTTGATGGTGTCTGAAGCATTTAATATTGCCTCTGGCTGCCCTAGAATTATTGGAGTTATAGATGTAAATTTGGTATAAAAGCAGCCCATCAAGAAATCCAGTGTACAATATAGATAGGGTCTGACAAATTAAAACTGAAGGCACTACTGTAGGACTTGTTTAATGTTCTGACCTTGAAGTTGGATAGACATTGTAGCTCTATTACACAAACACTTCCAACACTTGATGTACTAATTTTCAATGAGACACCACTGGAATGACTGCAACACTTGCAAATCTTGATAGAATCAAACACTTTTTGTACTTGACAATTGCTATGCGGAGAGGAAAATTATACTTTTCTATTTTCTAGTATTTCAAAAATTGTTTCTGGCTTTCCTAGAATTATTGGAGCTATAGATGTAACTTTGGTATGAAAGCAGCCCATTAAGAAATCCACTGTTCAATTTAGATAGGGTCTGACAAATTAAAACTGAAGGCACTACTGTAGGATATATTCAATGTTCTGGCCTTGAAGTTGGATAGCCATTGTAGCTCTATTACACAAACACTTTCAACACTTTGATGTTCCAATAGTAAATGGGATACTGCTGGAGAGACTGCAACACTAGCGAATCTTGATAGAATCAAACGCATTTTTGTAGTCGACAACGTCCTACGTGGAGAGGCCAATTATACTTTTCTAGTATATGTATTTGTTCTATAGTACTAAAGCCTAATACCGATTTGGATTTGGAGGTTAAATTCAAAGTCTGTGCTTTATGTAAAATTCAACAAACTGCAGTAAACCAATATGACTATGTCTTCTTTCTTTCTTTTCTTAATGAATGGCAGTCACACTACTTTAAAGTATATTAAGAATATTAACATTTGCCTTATTTTTGTGTCTCTGTTTTATAACAAAACAGTTTTTTTTTTAATGACAGTGACAGCAATTGTCAAATGTATTGTTTGCATCTTATGCAATCACGAACGAATGAACAATTGTCAATTGCGAGCAATCATTGCTAGCCATCAAAGCTCCGTGGACACTTCATTGCCAAATTTGCGTTATTTGCGAGAAATTGCAAGCTCCGAAAACACGCCCTATCCCCTCCAGTGTATTTTATTCTCTTTGGTCCTCTTGCTTGCTACTAATATGTAAATCTGTGGTCCTCTTCTCTATTGATTAAAACTTGGATTTATGGATATATGGCTATTGTAATGTTCGATTAATTGCAATATGAATATTTGCAGATTGTGTTTATCATTGTCTGATCAAATGATGCAGAGTTTATCTTCTAACTCGGATGTTTTCCAAAAAATATCCTCTTGTCTGTTGCTTGAGGTAAGTTTATTTCAACATTCATGTGCTTATCAAAATCTACGGAAAAATATATAAAATACAAGGGTAATTTTTTACTTCGCTGCACCACGTCATTTTTGCGTAAAAATGATTTTAATGGATGAAGATGCATTGCGTTATACATAAATGGAGTGCAGAAATCGGCGGCTGAATTTTTTTTTGGATTTTCTTAAAATTTTGCTTGGTATGTATTAAACACATCCCTCTATGGTATTAAAAATAACCAAACCTAACCTGGCACTAGTGTTTTAGTATAGACTTTTTTATTTTGAATATTTGTTTTTCATAAACTATTGTTTTTCGCTGACATTTTTATTTATTTTTTTACTATATAAGTCGAATGTATGAAATCCCTACGGCTTTTTGCTAATAGGGCAAAATAAGGTTTGATTTTTGTTGAAAAATGCGTATTGAAATTATATAGGTATTTTCCTAGAGTTAAATCTTTGCTTTTGCTTTTTATAAGTGATGCGACGCTAGTTTTTGGTCGCGTTTTTTTACGCGAATACCGCCTTTAACGCATTGACCAGGAAAAATAAAGCGTGTTATTATTTTTATTTCTAACCAGACATATTGTCAGGGCACCCCAACGACAGTAAAGTTAGGTTAGAAACATTCCCGGTTTTTTTATTTCTACCCAAAAATCTTGTTAGCGCACCCCAATGACAGTCCAGTTAGGTTAGAAGGTTAAGGCAGGTGTGCAGCGAAACCGAAATACTGTGGTCTTGGTCTGCCCTACCCCTAGAGTGTTTTTTAGAGCCCGGAGGCGCCGTAGGGAGAGCAGCCCCTCTGCCCTTTCATATATAAGGCACAGGTATTTATATTAACCCTTTTAGAAATTAGTATGGCATCTGTAACTACTTGGTTGACTTTAAAGCTCATATTTCGTATAAACTTACAGTAGTTATCAACCTTATTGTTCAAATGAGTAGTACCTGAACGGGCACAAGCAAAAAATGAAACCATCTAAAGTGAAATCAGTGACATGTCTTTGATAGGATGCATCATCTTGGTGGTCACGTTTGTGCTTTCTATCTCATTAGTGTTTACGACTTGGAGAAGTGACTGTGTCTCTTATTTTATTTGTCTCCATTTTGGTATATAAATCTTAATGACAACTTTTATATAAAGTACAATAATGATTTGAACTCAACAGGTAGTAAAACTGATTTTTTGGTTAGAATTTGAACAAGTGCATATTTCAGATTCTCATTTGTTTATTTCACGTATTTGGGGTTATTACAGTTAACAGTTTTTTTTTGTTTTTATTTTTCCTACCTTTGAATAGCTAACAGTGTTGGATTTGTCTCTGTTAATTTTATATCAATTATAATTAGAAATTGTGTCTAAAATCACAAAAATCATTCACACAAGTGTTAGATAAGTGAGAAATAAGTGGCCCAAGTGTAGTGACAGTTATAGCATATGTACTTTTTGTTGAAACTAACTAACAAAACTTAAGTGATGTCATCACAGCAGATTTCGTTATTTGTGTTCTGGCACTGATTTGACTGTTGCAAGTGTTTTATAATAGCAAAATGATTGTTTTCAATGCGATGATAATATTAATGATAACAATAGGCTGCAGTGTGATGGATGCAAGCGCAATTTGTGTCTGACATGCAGTAATCTCACAAGCAGTGAAGCCCGTGTCATGGGCCTAAAAGGGAAGCGCACATTTTTATTTTTATGTTCACCTTTTTGAGATGCCCTGTTTCCTAAACTGATTAAATCCTATGATGTGGTGCGGGATGAACTGGATGACATCAAAAAGCAGCTGATGACTTTGACGCCTCTAGCTCTTCAAACCCTGCCCCTAAACAGCAACCTATGCCAATTAAACCTGTTCAGACTGAAGACTTGATAGCTGAAATGGCAGATTGTGAACATAGGTCAAAGAATGTCATATTGGTAGGCATAAAGAAGAGTGAATCATCATGCAGTGACACTAGGAAGACTTACAATGAGAAAACTGTAACTGAGATTTTAAATGAAACTACTGGTGACTCAGATCTCAAATTCTTTAAGTTGTATTGACTGGGGAAAAAGGTTCCAGATAAAACTAGACCAATGAAGGTGGTTTTTGACTCACGTCATAGTGCCCTCAAGGTGCGTAAAAATAAAACTAAAGCTCGTAGACAGGTAAAATTTTATGATGATAAGACTCCTATGCAGTGGGACGAGTTTAAACAGCTCCATGAACACCTAGCGGCTTGTAAGGAGAAGGGTGAGTCAGATATTACCATTAAGTACATTAATGGAATTCCAAAAAATCACTGAATTAAAAAACTAATACACCATAATCACCCTTACGACAATATAACTTTTATGTATACTAATATTTGTTCACTATCTGCAAAATTTGATTTATTGCTGCATTTATTACCATTATTATCATAACAGAATCCTGGTTAAGTACAGCAGATAGAAACTGTAGTTATAACATTCCAAATATTTCAAGCATAAGCTCCTAGATCATATACCCAGTTAAGGAATAGAACAAAAAAAAATAATACATCAAAGAGCAGGAAATTGAAGAAAATCCTTTTCTGTTGCACGTTGGATCAGCATCTAAATTTAAAGTTAAATTTATCTTATAAATAAATGGTATGTTGAATTATTTTTGAGTACTTATTTTTCTTTTACTACTTTAACTTTTTTTAAACACTTTAATTATTTATTATTGGAAAAGTTGTTCCCAGTTGAAAGCTGTCTAAAACCCATAAATTCAAACTTTAATGTGTTTCGCCCAGTAATGTTAGGGTTGACAAAACTCTATCGTGATCTATATTCCCCAACTAAAATTCCAAACTTTTCTATTTAGAAAAATCCATAAAATCATGTTATTTTAACAATAACACTTTATATATTTTATCCCATAACATTTTCTAAATTTCAATAAATTTTATATAACTTTACATAAATTGTGTATTTATTTCATTATTAAACTCTTTGGTTATAAATTAAATTTACAAACAAATAGTTTTCATTTCAGTATTCCCACTAATTATATGATTTTTCACAAATTTGTAAATTATTGTGAATATTGTGAATGTTCAAAACTTGTTAATTTTAAATTGTATGTCTAATCTAACCTAATTTACCTTTAGAAAAATCAATTAGAATGTGAATTTTAAATTGATTTAAGTTGTCGATAATTTCTAACAAACTAAATCAATAATATTTGTGTTCTATTTTGTGTCAACCCAATAGGTCCGTCTGCTTAACTTTAAATTTGAACCTAATACAGATACAGTTAGATTCATTATAATGTAGCCAACAAGAAAATATTCATTTTCAGCATTTCAGCCACGTGTGAGGAATTATTAACCACTCATAAATGAAAGTCGACCAGTTTAACTTAAACTATACTAAATATTTAAGAAAAATAACACTCAAGAATCCTTCATGTTGATAAACATTGAAGCTTGTGTGCCTTTGGTCGAGTTTTAGTCTCCTTTAAATATTGGAAGACTTTTATAAATAACTTTGTGTATATGTTGATTTAATTAGTATGGTTTGAAATAGTTGGAATCACTTCATGAATAAGTGATTCTTACAAACACCACCACATTCACCTAAAATAAACTCGACAATTCCTGTTCTGCTTGATACACCCAGAAAACGTCGATTAAAGGACAATTTTAAAACGAAAAAACAGATTATTGTTTTCCAAAAAAAAATTTTAAGATTGCACCAAAAGTTAGTCGACTCCGTAATTGGAATGAAAAATATTTTAAAAACCTTAAAGAAAGGAATAACATTCGAACTATTGCGTAGATTTATATAACCCATTGTTGCTGCTGACTTGTTAAATAATTTTAATCGCAAGAAAACTATTAAGTAATTCAGTTATTAAGAAACTTACTTTATTAGCCAGGGTCTCGCAGATAAAAGAGAACAAAAGATAATGAGAGCAAAGGAAGGAAGTGGAGCGCAGCTCGCTCGCCTACGGAACACTTTAGTCTCCAGAGACATCTTAATAGACGAGCAGTTCGTCTTCCGCGCCATAAACTCATGCGTCCACCAAGTATCACGGAACATATTCTCACTGGCTTCCAACCAGTATGAGGTAAGCCGCGTCCAAAACCGCTTTCTCAGAGCGGCCTCCGAATCCTCCTGGTACGTCCGGGTCCTGGACCCTCACAGGGACTTCGAGCTCCCCATGATTCCCCAATATTTCAAAGACCTCGCAGTCCACTTTTTCAAGCGTACATAAAATCACCCGAATCGACTAATTGTGCAATCCACAACGTATAACGTACCCTCCGACCGACCTCGGCACGGTCGTAAAACTATCGTTAAACGGCCTCGACACGTACTAACGGCCCCAGATGACGATCTCGCTATCCGGAAAGCGAGATTAGTCTTAGTCTCTTTGCCTTTAACTTGAATATGAATGACGTCGCTGTACCACCTTCTATACCGTGGTGCGGTAATACAATGCCGGAAATCTCCATAACGCACCGGGGGGTACGGCGGGCGTTGCTATCTCTATACGTTCATAAGTCGAGCGGTGCTCCTGAGTTATGTCCTGCCTCTTCGCGCTACAAAATTAATAGTTTGTACGTTAATCCAGGATTATTTTAAAAAAATCCATTCGCCTTAAGAGACACGCTATCTCCTCTTACTTGTGGTCATATAATTTTATACTTTTTTTATCATAATTTTAATGAACGTGTTTCTATTTATGCCGCAGTTAGAGCTTCTCATAGAGTTTATTATATATACGCATGACGTTAGCGCTATGTCAATCTCTATCGTAACTAAATGATTACATATTTTACACAAAATATCCCCCAAATCTTATTTATTTTTTAGATTTTAGAAGATTTAGCATTTGAAATATGGTATTAAATCCAGAGAATAACATTTAAACGAAAATTCAAATTCATTTTTACGTTAATTTTTCGGATAAATTCGATTAAATATAATTAACAACAAAGCAGTAAAAAAATCATAAATTACCGGTAAAACGTGTATTAGTTCAGATTATTGAGTGTTGTAACGTCACATTGGCTCACAAAATCGATACCAAATTTACAATTTAAATATTCTAAAATATAAATCAAGGATTAAAGGAGGAAAACAGAAAATTCCAATCGCTATAAAATAGACCTGCCGATATCACCGCTTATCAATGTAATTATTGTCACATTCGGCCATTTTCTTCTATCTCATTTTCTCAAGGGCTTCTTGAAAAAATCCTATGTCTATGGTTAGTGTTATGGCAAGATTTTTATGAAAAAAAAAACTGTCAGGTGCGAGTCGGACTCGCGCACTAAGGGTAACCCGGTTTTAATGAAATTTTGGTAAGTTGTTATGCACACGCCGGAGAAGGTTTCTTAAAAAGAAAAAAGTGTCAAGTGCGAGTCGGACTCGCGCAATAAGGGTGAACCGATTGTAATCAAATTTTGGTAAATTGTTTTGCACATGTCGGGTAAGGTTTCCGAATTAGTAACACCCTTTTACAAGAGGTTGGTGCGGCAGTTGATTTAAAAAAAGAAACAACGTTCGCAGGGTCAGCTAGTAATAAATATTTCTTCATCCTATCGTTGTCTTCTCTTAAAAGGGTTCCTGACGCCCTCTAGCGCCGTCAATTGATATTTTTATTATCTTCTGTGTGCAAAGCGAATTTCAAAAATGTGCTTCTACAGAAACCAGTTATAAGCTATTTTATAAACGTTTGTTACTGGTTCTAGGATAAAACTGTAAGTTGTAGATAACACAACAAAAAGCCAATTTACTTGTATGAGAAATTGTCATGGGCGAGAGACAGGAATAGATATGGGACCAGAGCATCATCGTTTCTAATCTTATGTCCTCGCCATAAATCCGCGGCTTTCCGTGGTAGTTTTAAGTTTGCGGCAAGTCGGTGCCGGAATTACTTACCACCGCCTATTCGTGCCGCAAATACGAAAAAAAACATTGATAATGTATTACAAATGGTTTTGATTAAATACACAGATTTCCTAAAGAGAAATTATTGTTGCTGTTTTATTTGCGGTCACTCTGGTTTAGTGACAACCGAAAAGGCTCTTACAGAATATCAGTGCTGAGGCTTCGGCTACTGCTAAAACTGAGTAACTGAGTAACTGTCATTTTTATAGAAAAGCCAGTCCAGTGGGTAGTAGTAGAGATCAGTGGTAGTATACCTGAAGCATTAATGTTGCCACGCTTATTTAAATTCGTACTTGTCCTCTTCTGAAGCTTCATCGTCATCTGTAAAATTAAATTAAAGTTATTAAACATGTTCGGTTACATTTGCAAAAAATCGGTAAAAGTATATCATAAAAGTGTAAATTTAAATATACCTAGTCATTAGCATTGCTATTCTAATGTCTTTGTCTAATACTATCGTAAGATTTTTTGTGTACTTCTTCCATAGTTGGCAGGTACAAAAATTTTGGTAGTGTGATTTAAATAGTGTCAGTGGAACTGTGCAGTTTTTGAAGTGAAAACTTCTTTAGCGGCGTTGTGTACTTTTTTTGTGATGGGTAAAAAATGTTAAACTCTATAGGACGAATAAAAAGTAAGAGGAAATTCGGTTGATGAAAAGATGAAAGTGCGGATTACACATGTTAAAATGTGATACGATACGAGGTGAGATAAAAGTTATTGTAGAGCATAGCTTACGTTACACTGGATAGAAGGTATGTCTATGTGTTGACATGTCAATAGGTGATTTTATAGGAAAATAAATAAACAATCTTTATTTATTATGTTAGGTTGTGTCAAAGAAAATAATCGAAAGTTCCAGGAGTTACAGACGTGTGATAGGATAGAGAGCCAGTTCCAAAGTAGTAGTGGCATAGTAATATATTGCGCTAAATATAGCTTATTACATTATTGAGAAATATAGGTAGAATATTGCTCAAAAAAATATCACGTTTTTGAATACGTGCTTTGTTGTTGCAGATTGTAGTATGTCAATGAAGTTGTTAGTGGCTGTGTCGTGACATGATCATGAAATTTTAGCCGATGTGACCAATCAGTGTTTTGAAAATCAGAAATTAGCGGATCATAGTTGATTCTGTAAATGGTGTGTTGTTTAGATTTTACGTTTTAGAGGAGATATGTCAGTTGACAATCTAGGACTGGTCAGTTTTCAGTAATCTGTGTTTTGAGCACAAATGATGTAGCCTTGTCGGTTGTTTTCATAATTATGTGATCTATGCAGTTGTTATCTCAAGTAGGGTAAGTGTGAGCTGACAGCAGTCCATGTGAAGCAACTATGTTAAGATACGTAAGGTTAATACTCGTAATAACTACAAAAATAATGTTATTCAAGTGGCTAATGCTAGATATTGTTTCATTAAGAAACACCGAAAATTAAGATAGAAAGTTATATATCGAAGGTGATCTATATTAGGCTATAATTGCATGTGGCGTTAAAATAACGGAATTACCGTTTCAGGTCTTCCGAATCCGGTCAATGACCGGAGGATGCAAGAAACTTTGGAAGTTTCCAGACATCCATTCCCAGTTCTTTGTACATGTATAAGGTTTCAAATAAAGAAACTGGAGGGATTCTTTTACGAATGACAGGATGTGTCATTCCTCATTACTGCTATGTTTTCCTGTGCGTTGAGTTTTTTTCTAAATCGACTTATTTTTAACAACGCTTATTTAGATAATAGATATAATGATCTTAACCTGCAACTAAAGTTGCCTATTCTATGTGCTCATCCAAGACCGTTTCGGTACGGTATTTTTATCAGTTTTATATTGTGTTGTGTATGAATAAAACTAATTCATGTAAGTAATTCATGCATATCTTTTCAGTACTCATAGTAGTCACAACGGTTTTCTGGTTACCCTACGGTTCTTTTCCGTACCTAAACTGAAAAAAAGGATAACTAAACTAGTTTAGCTTTTCGAAATTTACTCAGTAATAACCAAACTTCTGTTATAATTAAACAACTGATTCGTTGCACATAACTTATATTTATTATCTTATATTTTATAACTTATATTTTATATTTAATATATTTATAATATAGTAGTCACCAAATTATGTTAATAGCAGATAAATAAACAATCTTTAAAATTTGTGTTATTGTTAGCTAATCTTTTTTTTTCAGTACTGTCTTTGAGAAGTCTGTACTCTTCAATTGCTCTGGTGGCCGTTGAGCGTCATCTTTCAAGCGACTTTTGCACTGAAGAGGAATCTGGAAGTTTCACTAAAATCCAGATCCTCGGCCTGAGCAACACTGCTCAGCGAAATCCAGATCCTCGATCTGAGCAACACTGCTCAACGATTCTACGGGGCGAGCATTAGCACCGTGCAGCATAGCATCGTGCCAGCTCATCAAGGCCCTGGGATAACATCACTCACCACACGTCCATAGGTTCCATAAAAGTCAGTCCCGTCCGCGTAAACCTACTCCGGCGGCGGATACCTACTGGATGGATGTGGACGTCGTGGAAGACATCATCGGTCGGGCTTTAGGTCGAAGAAATTGAATGTTCTTTCTGTCCCTAATATATATTTTGCAAACCTTTTTTCTGCCCACAAATCTGTGTAGGCAGGCTTAGGGTTTTCTTTCTTTCTGTGTAGATGGGTAGTTTCAAATATTGTAAATAGATACTTTAATTTCGATATATTAAGGGCTACGAATCACCTTAAGTGATTAGGTTTCATTGCTAACCATTAAATCTTGTTAATCTAACCTTGAATGGGTATACATTATAACTTTTCTTGACCTTTAATTGCGACTTTCTTTTACCCACTCTCCTTAAATCTCTCACTTGAGCAACTAGCCGGTGCATAGGTAACAAACTCTTTCTGTTTGGTATAATAACATAAGGCAGATACCATCAAAAAAATAACGCTAAGTGTGTAATGCGTATACAATAATAGCCAACTGTGAAAGAAGAAGATTTAAGCCAACGTTTCTTTAAAATTATGTTGTTGATATCAATTTTTATTCGATTTAGTACTAGTATCAAAATTACGAGAGATCCTTCTTATATTTTCAACATATTAAGAGGTTTTGAAGAATGAGAATATAAGAGTTACTATGGGTAATATGTTTTTATATTTTTTTCATTACTGTGTACCTTATATTGAATTTGGCGATTAAGTACCTCATTTTTGTAGTTGTCCGGTATATTTGTCTTACTTGTATGTACGTGTGTTTGTGTGCTGTGCACGACGATGCACGTGGTTAGGTTAGACGATTCATGATATTAATTGGAATTTTCAGATTGAAATTGGTGCCCCCTTGCCCGATCACGTCTGCGCAGCCTGCGCCGCCAAGGTAGAGGAAGTGTATAATTTTTGGAAATCAATCAAACAAAATGAAACTTTATTGAGTGAACATCTGAGCCGCGGCAAAAAAGAGTTCTACGGACTCTGTTTCAAAGGTCACATAAATAAAACCAGAAATAAGATCCTTTATTCGGAACAGGTGGATATTAAACTAAATATCACATTTGCTGATAGTGATAATAATTCTAATAGTACGGACAAAAACAAAGTCCTTCAACAAAGAACCCCTAATCATGTTTTCCAAGAAGTCAGTTATGAAACTAAAAGATATCCAAACAGTAATGGAACTTGTGATAAAACAAATAATCTTGTATACGTAAAGACTGAGGAGGGTTGTGAGACAAATAGTTTTATAAATGATAATAATTTCAGCTCTGAAGATGATCACATAGCTCTTTCTTCCCTAAAAGTCTCTACAAATAAAGTTGCCGAGGTGAAAACTTCAGAAAATAGAGCGGTGCTACAAGAAAATGATATGCATTTTAAATGTCTTACATGTTTAAAACTTCATAGTTCGTATGAAGAATTACTAAAACATTACTTTAGTGTTCACAGTCGTAAAAAGAAAAGGGAAGTTGATTCTAGTTCATATACAGTACAGAAAACCAATAATGGACATTTGGAATACAAGTGTTTGAAATGTAAAAAGGCATACATCGATAAAAGAAGCATAGCGACCCATGTGCTGGCACACTCGGAACGGCCGGAGGACAGAGAGTTTAAGTGCAACATTTGTGGTATGTATTCATTTATTAAGTTGGTATTTCAACTCTAGCTCGCGCATGCACATAAAATACAAATATAATTATATTGCTGCGATAGGTCCTGATGAAAGCTCTGAGATGCGAAGCGTACGGTTGAAAACTGGTCCGTGTACCTGGTAGGAAGGAGTAGGCTGCTGCTGCGATAGATGCGTCAATTGTTCAGCTCGGGGTCACCAATGTGGGGCGGCGGCAAAGAGGAGATGATCTCCTGCAAGGCGAGATGTTATGCCTGGGGACCGCCGTGGTCCACTTAACTTGCGCTTTGGTTGCTTTATATACTGATCTGCGAAGGAAACTTCGATAGCGCGATGTAGGCCGCGTGACGTCAGCCTTGCTTGTAGCGGGACGATATGATCCGCTACAATATATATATTTTTTTGTCATTAACAAGCTTACCGTGTAAATTACCATAGTCGCAAAACGCATATTCATCCATAAAATGATCGTGAATAAATAATAAGTACATTTTTTTATCAATGTGATTAAATGTAGGAAATCAGCAGAAACTTTAGTTATATAATATTTTCTTGGCTTTTCATGATACAATAAGATATTTTCGACATTGATCAGTAGCAATCTACACTATCTACACTAATATTATTAAGAGGAAAGATTTGTATGTTTGTAACGAATAAACTTAAAAACTACTGGACCGATAATCCCTGAGCATTTAACAAATGCCTAGAAAAGAAGGTCGCAACTATCTTAGCATAGTTCTCAAGCGATATTAGCAAAAATAAGTCATATTGGAGTATCTTCTTCTGAAAATTCATAGCATCTCGCAAGTCAGAGAGAGAGCACGCGTCGCAATCGCGAGCCTGAGAATTTAGCGCCGAACTTTCGCAGCGCCTTGCTAAAAATAGAGACAGAAACTTACGAGCACGCGCAAGGGAATGTAGTTACTGAACGTTTACTTTGTCTAACAGAACAAAATGCGAGATCATCGCAGGTATTCGGACGACAGTCGAACGCCGAACGTTCACAGCACCTAGCTAAAAATAGAGCTTGAAACTAGCAAGCACAGGCAAGGGAATGGAGCGCCAAACGTTCACTTCGTTATGCAAAACAAAATACTCATATCATCACAGCTATACAAACGACAATCGAGTGCCGAATGCTCGGACCGCCTTGCTGAAAACAGAGCTAGAAACTTGCACGGACGGGAATCCAGGGCCGAACGCTCTTAGCGGCTTATGGCACAGAGAGAAAGATCAGTCTTTAACAACTAGGACGCGCAATCGTTTTTTAGATCCTAGTAATAGCTTGGCAGTCAGTTACAAAAAAAAAGAAGTAAAGTAAGTATAAAAACTAGAAAACAATATAAATAAAATGTAGAAATAAAAAAAAAAACTGAGAACCAAAAAAGTTTATGGATGAAAATATAAAATTTTATAAGAAAGATATAAATAGTAATTTGAAAAAAAAAACTACACATATCCTGCATAAAGATACATTTACTATACGTTTATCCCAAAATGTTAAAAAAATATAGCGAGAAAATACACAGAAAACAGAGGACGCCACTTCAAACATTATTGAAGAAACTGTTAAGATATGTAATTAAATTAAAATTATGAGCTCGTAAATTGCTTTCTTATTTAAAATTATTTACGGAATATATTTACTTATGATATAAACTTCCTTTGGTATTAGGTATCATGCGATGAGTGTTATGTCGCTGTATGGAAGCTGAAAACACCAAATTTTCGGATAGGTCCAGTTTATTTTATAAACCATTATTGATACCATTAGATGCGCTCGCGAAGAACTTTCAGGATCGATAATCAGTATTTCGATATTATGTATGGTTTAGAAATAATCGAGTGAGATCACTTCTTGCTGCTAAGCGAACGTTGTTTTGTGATTGTTTAAACTTTAAAAAATTGCTATAAATTGTATGGGATTTCTTTCGCCTATCTCTTATCTTCTCCTTGTCATCATGTTTGTCACATCTACCCCATCTGTAGTATCTGTAGTAACACTGAAAACACACAAATTTTCGTCAGTTATAAGAAAAACTTCCATTAAAACGACTCGCGCTCCACCCCTCGGATCCGCAGTCAGCACAACTACCAATAGATCTATGGCGCCGTCAAATAAATTAAAAGTATTTGTCGAAATTAACCATTAGGTGGATAGATATAAACTAAACCATACTACTACTTTGAAGCGCTTGATAGGTATTGGCGTAGCACTATATATAAAACTATACTTTCTCGTCGCTTTTAGGGTTCCGTACCCGTTAAAGGGTAAAAAACAGGACCCTATTACTAAGACTCTGCTGTCCGTTCTTCCTTCACCAGGCTGTATCTCATGAACTGTAATAGTTAGACAGTTGAAATTTTTGCAGATGATGTATTTCTGTTGCCGCTATAACAACAAATACTAAAAGACAGAATAAAATAAATATTTAAAGGGGATCCCATACAACAAACGTGATTTTTTTGCTCGATATTGATAACGGCAACAGGTAGACGCTTGAAATATTCACAGAATATTTAGTTGTATATTCACTTTTAAAATAAATTAATTAATATAAAACCAAATATTTAAGGGGGCTCCCATACAAAAAACGTAATTTTTTGCCGTTTTTATAGACAATGGTACGGAACCCTTCGTGCGTGAATGCGACTCACACTTGGCCGATGTTTGTCTGATTTTAAATAATTTATTTAATTGAAAACACCCCGAAACTCTGCACATCCATGAGTCAAAGTTAGAAAACCTGGCAGCCGTTATTCTGCTCTATCTGTTGCTGACACATTCCGTCGCAAGGCTCGCACACATTAAAACTCAAATTTCGTTACCCTTTTTAATTTTGTTCGGCTTTTAAGGGTCGTAAGGTAATGTAAAATAGCCTATAATCCCCTATGGTATGGGATATCAAATGCAAATTTTTTTTTTCAATCCGACTAGTAGTTTCAGAGATTGTTTAAACAAAAACAAACAAGCTCTTCAGCTTTATTATATTATTAGTGTTTTGTACAGTTGCTATCGGGGCCGCGCCTTATGCACGCAGCGCTAGGTTCCGAACGCAACCTGTTTTGTTTCTGGCAACACTCTATGGTTATCATTTGTCTGCATTTTATTAACCAATTGTAAAAACAAAGTTTTTGCCTTTTTAAACTTTTAAACACTTATACATTCGGCATTGTGTTATCGACTAGTGAAAATAGTGCTTTGTGCCAATTACATTAAAGTAAGGACAAACTACGTCAGGGAAGTTATTTACATTTCTACTATTAATTTTCATTTTATGTCTTGACCCCTTTTCTATGTCCTCTTACAGTTTAAATCATTGTAATTTAGGGCTCCCTTAGAAGACGTAAGACAGGCAGACGTTGTCCATTAAGGTACAACAATACAAACGGAAGTAAGTCGTCTTGAAGTAATTTGGATTAGATTGTACCTGTCATCATTGATGAAACAATTAGTATAAATTAAGAAAACAAAAAAAAGAATTGGAACAATGTACGTCTATCGATTGTTTTGAATAAATTTTGTATGTAAGGGATATTAAGCGCTGAACCCGCTTTTGAAAAATGATATTTTTGGCACCTCTAGGAGTTAACGTTTAAACATTGAAAGCTTATGTACAAGCGAGTAGAGTTTTTATATACTTTTGTTTTGTTACGACTCGCTCACACTCTCGCTCCGGTACGCGTTGTCAAGTAAAATACACTTCAACATTAATATACTACGCCCACCTATTGGAAGTGGCACGAATATTGATAGAAGTGAATCGAAATCAAACTTATACACTGTAGGTATGTCTAATACAGTTCCTTCTGAAATATCCTCAGTTACTTTTCGTAATATAACGAAAACATTTTGATGACGAGACTGTTACAACTATCAGATATGACAAAAACAGATAAAGTTCCCTAGAGTTCGATGTGTAAAAACTAACGTGCCACAATAAAGCCCCATATAAGGACATACTAGCAGAATTAAGTGACCAAACTTTAAGGAAAAAAATGTGCTGATAGAAGGGATAACTGTACCAAAGTCAAGTAATACTAAATAAAGTTTTAATTCCGATGAACAAGAAGTACTTAACATTACTAAAATAAAGCCAAGGGAATACTTCGGGGTTAGTAAGGTGTATGAAACATCGTCATAAACTCCACCTAGAACTTAAAAATACCTGCAACATCAAAATCGTAGGCTTATCTATAATCGATATCGAAATTTCTGTACTAACCTTTTACATAAACTCAAACATAATTATGAAAGTGAACTGCTAGAAGAGAGTAAAAACGACCCAAAGAATCTTTGGGATGCTATAAAAACTATAGGTAATTTGAAAAAACACGACGTTTCAGTTTTAGATCTTACAAAACTATCAAGCGACCCATTTGAATCAGTAAATAAGTGTAATTTCTACCTTACTAATGTTAAAAAACTTGCAGATAATGTGCTTAAAAGATATGGCAAAGTGGAAGAATCCATGACACCTTGTAACTCTATTGGAAGTCCTGTCTCACATACATTCTATATGCAACCTACTGATCCTTATGAATTAGAAACTTTGATATCGCAACTCAAAATAAGCTGTGCCCCAGGACTAGACTGATAATCAAATCAAATCAATATCATTTATTCAATTTAGGCTACAATAATTGAGCACTTATGAATGTCACTACGCCATCGGTTCGTAAGTTCCGGCGGGAGACCTTGTACTGAGAAGAACCGGCAAGAAACTCAGCAAGGGCATTACTTTTCTCCCTTTCTCTTACAGCGTCCACTTAAAATGTTGAAAAATGCCCTCCCTATCGTAGAAGGACACTTTCCATTACAAACATAAAAACATGATATGCAATAGCACAACATAAAAAAGTATCTAATTGCAAAATATAAAAAAAAAGACAGTTTATGTATTCACCACTAATAATCAATGTCTTACAGTATTGATAAACAAAACAAAAAAGTAAGACTAAATACAAGGATACAAAGAAGTTTGCAAGAGCAGACCAGCCTCCACAGGCGGCACCCGTTTACGAGTATGACACATGAATCAGCCATCGCTTCGCTCAACCATGTTTTAGGGAACGTAACGACCCGACATATACGCCACCAACGCAAAAACACTTTGAGAGAACATGACACTAATTACAATGTGTGTAGTAAAGAAACAAAATATAAGAGGAGAAGATTGGAAGGTAATGCTTTATTACCGAGAAAAATGGAATGGCAATAAACTCAGCAGTTAATCTTTTATACATCATATTAAAATACAGTATAGCCTTACTCTAGGTAATAACATAACATACAATGTTTTAATTTAAAAAATATTGCAAATGCCCCAATACAAATACAAATCAATTAACTTTTAATTTTTCCAAGCATTTTTATCATTTATGTATTCATCAACTTTGTAATAGCTTTTTTTCATTAAACTATCTTTGACATATATTTTAAATTTATTTAAGGGTAAATTAACCACATGTTCTGGAATTTTATTGTAGAATAATATACTTTGTATTGCGAAAGAGCTATGTACCTTCTGAAGACGACATTTTGGAACTACCAATTTATCCTTATTTCTTGTAATAACACTGTGTAGGTCACTATTTTTAGCAAATAAGTGACAATTTTTGCGTACATACATTATACAAGCGAAATATATCTTCGCTATAAACGCCAAGGAACAGTAAAAATATCAATTTCCCTTAATAGTTCCCTAAGAGAAATTCGAGGTCCTAATTTATAGATTGACCGTACTGCTCTCTTTTGCAAAATAAAGACTTTATCAATATCAGCTGCCTTACTAGGAAATAGCTAAAGTAGACAAAGCGAGCAGTGTCATTATCAGTAAGCTGCCTAAGTTTCCTAATTGCATAGGCAGCTGAACTGAGTTTCCCTGCAAGAACTGAAGAATGTGAGGTTTCCACTGCAGCCTATTGTCTAATGTAATACCTAGAAACACTGTTGAGTTTAATAGTTCTATTTCTTCTCCGTTTTGGGATAATTTTGTACTTATGTTTCTGACATTTGGCATCATACATTTTAAACACTTAGTCTTTTTCGCATTAAGAAGTAAGTTATTTGCCGTAAAAAACTGGAGAACCTGAGAAAGCGCACTACTTACGTCGTCAAAATTAGTTTTATTTCTGTCAACTTTAAATGAAAGAGAAGCGTCATCGGCAAATAGTACAATCTTTCACAGCTTCTCCACAAAGAAAGGCAAGTCATTTATGTAAATTAAAAATAGAAAAGGACCTAAAATAGAACCTTGAGAAACTCCTTATTTTACTTCTGAGCCATTGGATTTCAGTTCATTGATTTGAACCTTCTGCATTCTACTACTCAAATATGAGCAGATAAGCAAATTTGCCAAACTCGCCTCATAAAAGAAATAAAAAATGTAATTACTGTGTCACTGACCCATATTTTTAATTTAAGTATAAGCTAATGTTTCCTGATCAGTAGAAGCAAGCTGTGGTTATATTCGTATTATAAGTTATATACAAAAGTGGCTCAAAATCTACTCCAAATAATTATAGGCCTATATCAGTCTTAGGAGTTTTTTCAAAGCTGTTAGAAAAAAATTTAAAAGACGGTTTTAAAATTATCTAGAAAGATACGGCTTGCTCTCTACTAAACAGTTTGGTTTTAGACGTAACAAATCAACTGAAGATGCAGTTGGAAAAGTTTCGGTGTATTCCTCGATATCGTCAAGGCTTTTGACACCATATGAATACCGCTGCTACTCGAAAAGCTTGAAGTGCTGGGAGACATAGGCTTACCGTTACAGTGGTTTCATAGCTGTCCAAGTGACATACGTCAGCTCCTGAAGATTGGGTCAGTGATCAGTGACGTATATCGCATTTGTTTTGGCGTTCCACAAAGTAGTGTTTTAGTCAAAAAAGTCTTTTTCACCTAACCAGCACGTTAGTGAGGCAAAGTAATTCATTGTTCGAACATTGACTTTTGGAATTAACCCAATGATGAAAAAAAAAACAATACTATGACTGGTCAGAAATAAATTTCGGGACAAATAACCTTGTTCATTTTAATTAAGAATATAACTACATAGCATTTTTTCGTTTTTAAGTGAGTTTTTATAAATTATTAGATTATTAAAAGTTTATACAGGTAACTTAAAAAATATCATACGTTGTTTTGATAGCAATGGCAGAGGTTGTAGTAGGTACTATTCCGAACGCAACCACAATTAAAAAAAAAAAAACAGAGTATATATTTTTCTCGCTGGTAGACGTGAAAAGTTGTATGTTGGACGCGTGAGCAAATTTTTTCGGTCCCGTTCCTTTAAATTCCTCGCTATGCTCAGTAGTCTTAATTTAAATCACTCGCTACGCTCGTGATTTAATTCTAGCCTATCTATCTATCTCAGGATTTAAAGTCGGCACTTCTAACAAAAAACGCTATTACTAAGAAAATCAAAGATGCTTAAACCTTTCCTGTATTTAAAAAAATGTTAAAACAATATTTTACAGAGTTTACTACGGGTATCAAGTAAAAAAACCAACACTAAAGCTACATCTTATAGTGAATATTAAACATATAAAAAAATATTTTCGTTTATATAATGTTTATACATATAATAAAATATAAAATTTTAATTCTAATCTTAAATAAAATATTTCCATACAGTTTCTATATAAGTACATATTGTTATTATGTATATTTATATATAATTTCTTCTTCAGCAAACATTGCTGATGCGCTACAGTCGCGCGGCGGCCCCATCAGTATCCTGAATGCATTATTATATTATACTTGCAGAGCACTATAGGCCTTTTGTGTATAGTTGACCCGTACACTGCAAGTGTAAATGAACAAAGTAATTTTAACACTCTGCGTACATCACAAATCTACGTGTCAACATATTACACCTAACAGACAGTGCTCTCCGCTCAATGTCTAGGTCATCCTTTAGAGTTTCTGAGACCCAGTGCCCCAGGTACTTAAATTGGGAAACTCTCTTAAGAGGCGCCTTAAACACCATTATTTTAATTTTAGTGCATTGTATCGGAGGCCATGGCCCAGCGAACTCCTCACATATTCTAACCAGTTTTTTCAAGGCACTGATTGATTAAAAGAAAAGGGTAAAAAATAAAATAAAAAAAATTTATTAAGAAAATTTATTTTTATTACAAAATCGACTTTCTATGCTCTAATTTACAAATTCTACTCATATTCTACTCATTCCTCCCCTCCCTCCTCTCATCTTCATCTTCTGCCTGATTCTCCTCTTGGTCCATAGTTGGAGCACAATTCTCGCAATTATTTCCACAACAGTTTTTACAAGTCAAATTGCAAAAAAGACCTACTCTTCTGCAGCCACATGCTGAAACGCAGCCTTTCTTGCAGCTATAGAAAATTAGTTTCAAAAGCCCTTTTGGAGCACCTGGCGTTTGCGTTTGTATTGGGTTTAGAGCTCCGTCAATATTAATCCACCCCTAATTAAGTGGTTTAATACTTTTATTTCCCATCCACAATTGAGTTTGTACGATCCAATCGTTAGAACGAGTGAGGAGAAATTTACAGCATTTTATTGGTTGTGACGGCTTTATAGTCTAGTCAACATGTACCTTTTTGGGTGAAATTTTTGTATAGTCTCCGAAAATAACGATCAAGGTGTCATTCGATTCGGAATATTATGTAGAAAGTTTAAGAAAAAGTTCCAAAAGGGGCCGATGAAAATTGCAAAAGTTATAAACAATTAAAAAAAAAAAAAGTAGGGGTTTGGTTTTTTTTGAATATCTCAAAAACTATCAAAGATATTCAAAATTTGAAAAAAGATCTGAAAAGAGGAGGAAATTTCCTAAAAAAAAATCCTACTTCCCGGAACTGTATCTTTAATATTTATAATTTTTACGGAGCCCTGAAAATAGCGCTAAAAGCGGGTAGTCTTGCTTCCGCTCGCGATTTGTCATTCGGACACGGTAACAATAAAAATCATTTTAACATATTAAATATGAATATTAAGGAATAAAAAAATTTTAGTACTATTGGGATATATAAATGAACACTAATCCGTAGGCGAAAAATTTTTATCCCCATTTTTCCATTAGTTATGTATTAGTTAATAAACTACTTTTTCTGAATAGAATGTTAACAGAAAAAAGTTGATAATTATTAAACTACAACCCTAGGATTTTTTTCACTTCGTGGAGTTATTCTTAAAAGGCATTAAAAAAGATCCCCTTTGGAAAAATTTAAAAATGTTAATTTTCCACTTTTTTATTAACAATCGAAAACATTATAAAATTAAAAACTGCATAAAAGTTATTAAAAAAATTTTGTTTTTCAAATATTTCAAATTTTATGATTTCTAACGGTTAAAAGTTACATGAAAATAAATTTTTTTAATTTTTTACCGCGATTGTTTAAATAATTGTTATAAACAAATGCATTGTTTATAAGAAAATCAACAAATTTTTTTTTCCTAATCTACTTGTCGATATAAATTATGATTTTTAAGAAAAAAATTATTCCTTAAAAAAAATTATTTATTGCTATAAAATGCATTTCTTAATTAACAATCGTTTTTTACCACTAAATATAAATATTAAGGAACCATTTTTTCTCTAAAAATCATAAATTCTATTGTTCTTAAATAGTCTGGAAAAAAAAATTTTTTTTTTCATTTTTTATTTGTTTATTTAATAAACAATTTGTTATAAACAAATGGATTTTCTTACTTTATTTTTTTTAATTCGTAATTTAATTATAAAAACAGCTATGTATTATTTTTTATGAAAAATTTTTTTTATCTATTTTTTATATAACTTTTAATATTTTTATGTATTAAAATTTGCCTTTTTATCTCGCTCTTTTTCTTTTATAATTGGTATAACTTTTAAACTATTATATATACGACAATTATACATCAAGTCGTTTTTATTTACTATAAATTAATGAACAATTTAAGCTTTTGACTTCAGCTCTAGCTCTATTATTTATGTTAATTATTGACAATTGTTTATAAAAAATAAACCGAAAAAATTTTTTTTCATGATTTTCATTACTGCCATATGATAAGACCAAATTGATTGAATTTCTAACAAAAAGTTCATTTTAATTGCCAAAAAAGAAAATAATAAAAAGATCTTACAAAATTTTAGGATATTTATGAACATTTAACCACGTTTTGGAATAGAAAAACATGAAAAAAAAAAATTTCGGTTTATTTCTTATAAACAATTGTCAATAATTAACATAAATAATAGAGCTAAAGCTGAAGTTAAAAGCTTAAATTGTTCATTAATTTATAGTGAATAAAAACGACTTGAAGTATAATTGTCGTATATATAATAGTTTAAAAGTTATACCAATAATAAAAGAAAAAGAGCGAGATAAAAAGGCAAATTTTAGGACATAAAAATATTAAAAGTTATATAAAAAATAGATAAAAAAATTTTTTCATAAAAAATAATACATAGCTGTTTTTATAATTAAATTACGAATTAAAAAAAAAATAAAGTAAGAAAATCCATTTGTTTTCAACAAATTGTTTATTAAATAAACAAATAAAAAATGAAAAAAAAATTTTTTTTTTTCCAGAATATTTAAGAACAATAGAATTTATGATTTTTAGAGACAAAATAGTTCCTTAATATTTATATTTAGTGGTAAAAAACGATTGTTAATTAAGAAATGCATTTTATAGCAATAAATAATTTTTTTTAGGGAATAATTTTTCTCTTAAAAATCATAATTTATATCGACAAGTAGATTAGGAAAAAAAATTTGTTGATTATCTTATAAACAATGCATTTGTTTATAACAATTATTTAAACAATCGCGGTAAAAAATTAAAAAAAAATATTTTCATGTAACTTTTAACCGTTAAAAATCATAATATTTGAAATATTTGAAAAACAAAATTTTTTTAATAACTTTTATGCAGTTTTTAATTTTTTAATGTTTTCGATTGTTAATAAAAAAGTGGAAAATTAACATTTTAAAATTTTTCCAAATGGGATCTATTTTAATGCCTTTTAAGAATAACTCCACGAAGTGAAAAAAATCCTAGGGTTGTAGTTTAATAATAATCAGCTTTTTTCTGTTAACATTCTATTCAGAAAAAGTAGTTAATTAACTAATGCATAACTAATGGAAAAATGGGGATAAAAATTTTTCGCCTACGGATTAGTGTTCATTTATATATCCCAATAGTACTTAATTTTTTTTATTCCTTAATATTCATATTTAATATGTTAAAATGATTTTTATTGTTACCGTGTCCGAATGACAAATCGCGAGCGGAAGCAAGACTACCCGCTTTTAGCGCTATTTTCAGGGCTCCGTAAAAATTATAAATATTAAAGATACAGTTCCGGGAGGTAGGATTTTTTTTAGGAAATTTCCTCCTCTTTTCAGATCTTTTTTGAAATTTTGAATATCTTTGATAGTTTTTGAGATATTCAAAAAAAACCAAACCCCTACTTTTTTTTTTTTAATTGTTTATATCTTTTGCAATTTTCATCGGCCCCTTTTGGAACTTTTTCTTAAACTTTCTACATAATATTCCGAATCGAATGACACCTTGATCGTAATTTTCGGAGACTATACAAAAATTTCACCCAAAAAGGTACATGTTGACCAGACTATTAATAAAAGATTCATATCGCATCTTTTCCAGATATGCGGGCATGTCATTGACCTATTTGAGTTTATTTACCTACATGTCTTTAGCAACTCTATAAAACGTAATAGTGCAATAATGTCCGGCTTCTAAAATCTTGGATCAATTGGATACCGCGTTATTGTAAAATTGTGTTTTATAGTTTTATTTTAATGTTTTTGAGTCCAGTCGTCTCACTTTTTGCAAAATTAACCTTTCGAAGATGCTATTTGTTACATTTTTTCCCGCTACAGGAATCGAACCGTCTACTCTGCAGTCCATATGACCACTTGCGCCCTATGGGTCTAAAACTAAACGGTGTAATAAAAAGTGTTTAAACATGTTTAATCTAATCGTAACAATACCTGACTTGCTATACTTTATAATTAATTATAACTTTACAATTTTAAATTAATTCATTTTCTCTTGAGTTTGGTGATCTAACCGAGGTATGTATGTATGTAGGTATGTGTGTGTGTGGGTGTTTGTGCATTACGTGTTTTTTTTGTAGGGAGGACGTACGGTACGGCGCATGACATAGCGCGTCACGGTCGCGTGCACGCGGACGCGCGGGTGCACTGCTCCTTCAGATGCGGGTTTAGTTCCGCGTACAAACACTCGTTGAGAGACCATGAGAAGAGGCACCGAGCCGAATATAAGGTACCTCTGCGTGCTCGCGCACACTTTCATTTACTTTATGTGTCCCCTACATAATGGTACGAGTACATCGCTCCTACTTGTTACTTGTTATTTTTTACTTTTGTCATTTTTGTATTGAAACCAAGTTTATTGTCTAGGCACCCACACAATATTTAATGGCTTAATAGTTATTCGTACCCTGGTGCTGAATATGAAAAGGGAGACGGCACTGCATTTGCTAGTCCTTGTACGAATTGCACCTTAATAATTTTATACAGGTCGAATAATAATATGAGTGTAAAAATCGTAAATTGTGGACCGCGAATTTCTGGGAGGGGTGATAGAACCCTTCTGTAAATGCAAAAGCGCTTTTTTAGGGTTCCGTATATTTTCAAATGAATTTGTCATGTCCGTCCATCCGTAGCGTGCGATATGTTTGTAGTTACAAATATTATATATGATACAATACAATATTGTTTATTGCACAGTTACATACACAAAAAAAATAACAATAGAAGAAATAGCACAATAATCTCTACCAGGCAACCTTTGGGTAGAGTAATATTGACAGGAAGAATAAAGAAAATTACAATATACATATATACCTATGTACTTTCTATATAGATAAAATAGATATACATACTAATGTAAATACTAAAACAAATACATAAAATAATAATATGAATAATAATAAGCTATATAATATGAATACATAAACATACATACAATAACTAAAGTAATAAAGATAGATATTTTTGAAAAACCAGAGGTTGGTCAAAACTAAAGAAAATTAGAAATAGTACGTAAGTAATAAGATTTTAATGAATTCTTGAAAACAGGCAGTGACTGTATTTGTTTTATATTTATCGGCAGAGAGTTCCATAGACTAATGGCTTTTACAGTAAAAAAACGATTGTAAAAATCAGTACTGTGTCCAGGTGTTTTAAGAAGAAGATGTTTTAAGAAGACGAGCGTAGAGTTAGACAAGGCGAGCTGATAAAATTAAACCGTTCGTTTATATACCTTATTTGAGATGGATTATATAGCTTCTTACAGAGGAGTGAAAGAATATGTACATTCCGGCGAAGTCGGTTGGAAGCCACTTGAGTTCTGTACGAAGTTCTGAGACATGGTCATATTTTCGAAGTCCAGAAATGAAGCGAATGCTAAGATTTTGTAAAAGTTTATTGAGTTGTTCCTCTGTCAGATTAGTGCAGCAAACGTCAGCATAATAGAAGTAAAGACTGCGCAAGCACAATTTTAGTTGACACAGGTAAAAGATTCTGTAATCTTCTCAGAGTTCCGACAGAAGCAAAGATTTTTCGATATTTAAAGATATTAAAAGTTTAGTAAATTTCTACTACTTTAGAAAATTTGGATCTCATTGGGCAACCCTATCGAACCCCATCACTTTTGTTAGAAAATTACTACCTAGTCGGTCCTTAAATACTGTCATAGTTTTATATATATGTCATAGGTCGTAAAATAAAATCAAACGCGGTGCTATAAAAAATTTAAACAAATATGTTTTATTGCACTGCGTTTTATTTTATTTATTTAATTGGAAATGTAAGTATTTTAAGATAAAATAAAATTTATTCAAAATGCCCGCTGCTAATACCTATATGCATATTTGGTAGTGATATTTCGTAGCACAACAGCTTAAAAAGGGAACGCTAAAATGCAATATTAACGTTGCTATTATTTTGCTGCCAAAAGGGAATATGAAACACGAACTGCTAACAATTTAAACAATAGTTTCAGTGATATAGCCCTTTCTAGTTTGACAACTGTCATTCGATATATAGATCTTGACGAGATCTATCACTTTGGTAGGGAAACGACTAGTCTACAAGCAATAGTTTCGGAGATATAGTCATTCTTAGTTTGACAGCTGTCATCGAAAATAAAGATCTTGACGAGATCCATGAAGTACATACTGATTTCGATTCCGAAAGCCTAAGTTATTTTACCAGCAAATAAAATATAATTATACATTGGCATATTTAGGGTTGAAATTATATGTATAAAATGTGAATTGAACACCCTTCCCTCCGTTAAATATCCTTGCAAATCCGTCGGGACGAAACTTAAAGTTATTACAGGCAACACTGACAGCAGGAAAGCAATAAATTTTTTGCAGTACAGAAGAGATGGCACGAAACTCTTCTCTAGCACAGTATAGGTAATAACACTATTTGTTAGGATGTCTCACTTTAGGCGCGTTCAAAGAGAATATAATACTACGTGAGGGCGCGTTCCTTCGGAGTAGCGTTAATATTTAATAGCAAAACCGCATTTTAGCATCAACTTCCCGTTCATTTGACAGTTGTCAAAAAGTAGCACAGAATAACCATTTACCGACATGCATATTTGGTAGTGATATTTCGTAGCACAACAGCTTAAAAAGGAAACGCTAAAATGCAATATTAGACGTTGCTATGATTTTGCTGCCAAAAGGCAATTTGAAACACGAACCGCTAACAGTTCTGCTACGACGTGGTGAGATGGAACATGGCTTTTATCGGTAAGAAATGCGAAACAACCTATAGAACTTCTAAGTTAATATCAATTATTCCTGGCTTCCTCGATCCAATATTCTTTAACTTACAATACTCAGGAAATGACAATGAATTAATATCTATTTTTGGTCCTAAGACGCATCCTTTTTAACCCAAATAAAATTTACTTTGCGAGTTCGCCATTGTTCTTTAAGCAAGTTGATTTTGGATAATTTTACAAGAACACGGTTATTTTTTTACTTTTAATTCGATTATCTCCGAAGTTAATAGTCCGTAGGTACAATGTAATTTTGTGACATGTCATCTATACATATAAAATGCTTTGTCCTGAATGACTGATGGATCAACGCACAGCCTAAACCGCTAATCGTAGAGACCTGAAACTTGGAGGGTGTGTTCTTTGTATGACGTAGGCATCCGATAAGAAAGGATTTTCCGAAATTCTACCCCTAAGGTGGTGAAAAAGGGGGGCAAAGTTTGTATGGGACAATGTGATTCCTCGGTCCAATCTACTTCAAAATTTGCATAAACCTTTTTTAACAGAATTGATGGAAGACGTGTTTCGTATTTTATTGAAATTCATCCACTAACGGAGTTAAAAAGGGGTAGAGAGGTATGTTGGCGGTGATTTGCTTCGAAGTTGATATCAATACTTCTTAGTGCTTTTGATTCAAATTACATTTTATTTTGACATATGTTTGAAAATTCAATTCGTTTTGCTTAAAAAAGGTTGAACTCATTTAAAGCATAAGCAAATTCTCTTTAAAATGGAATGTGTCGAAAGTCACCCTACTATATTAGTACCTATTTGAAAGTTTCTAAGCTTAAAGAGGTTATGCACTTTTTAGGTGTTTGATTTTTTGTGTAATACTTATAGTTTTAGTTATATAGGTACATATAATAAAAAATGCTTTGTCCTAAATGACTGACTGACGGATCAACGCACAACCTAAACCACTGATCGTAGACACCTCAAACTTGGAGTGTGTGTCCTTTGTATGACGTAGGCATCCGATAAGAAAGAATTTTCCGAAAGGGTCAAGCGCGAATCGGACTCGCGCAATAAGGGTAAACCGATTGTAATTAAATTTTGGTAAGTTATTCTACACATGCCGGGATATGTTTCTCAGAAAAAAAAAGGGTCAAGTGCGAGTCGGACTCGCACAATAAGGGTAAACTGATTGTAATGAAATTTTGGTAAGTTGTTATGTACACGCCAGGGAAGGTTTCTGAATTAGTACAACCTTTTCACAATAGGTTGGTGCGGAGGTTGTTTTAAAAAAAAGAAACAAAGTTCGCCGGGTCAGCTAGTAGATAATAAATCTCTGTAATACAATTCAGCGTTTTTTGCTTCTTAAGCTTCTGCCTTCTAGCCACGAACCTAAAAAAAAGACGGACGTAACCTAGTCTAAAGCACGAGTGAAGCATGCAAATGGCCGCCTATTAATGTGTTGACGTGCTTTAAGGGGTTACCCTATGAATCATCAATTTGCCCACTTTTTTAAACCCGTAAAGTTAAATTATAATGTTATTATATATGTACTGCCCACTTAAGCATTAGCTTCGATTATGTTATGAAACCGTTATTCTTTTATTAAAATGGGTAAAAATGGAACAAGAAATAGGGACTAATTATCGCTAAGCACATTTTAGCGTTGTCAAATTCAAATAAAAGTGTGATTTTAGAGTGAAACTTTCTATGTAGCCAGTAAATTAATAAAATCAAAATTCGCTTGTGCACTGTAGAGGTTACGACCTCTTGGTAAGTATAAAGGAAGTAGAAGGGCTAGCGAACGTAAATACGTAGCAAATACTTCGTAGGGGTTTTTATGAAAATATAATAGATGGTGTCAGTGTGTTTTAAAATAAAAACAATCGGATCTTCGAGTTTGTCATTATTTTTATATTGATTGACATTCGAGTGTAAAATATAGATCGGACAAGTCTATATAGGTTTGGAGGGCCGATTCCTGTCTCTATCAGGGAGCACTAGAATATGTAGCAAGGTTTAACATTGCAAGTAGACTTAAGAATAGATACTCCTGTATCCAATATATATTTGCATCGCCACCATTGCGACTAAATGTATTACCAATTGTAATGGAAAGACGACCCCAGGTCTATGGAAGGATGACCTAATGATCGAGAAGTACATCAGCTAAGTTGTTTTTTTATACTAATTTTTCTAGGTAGAAGTTGTGTATAAATGATGTTCATTCTTGTGGCGCTGGAAAAGAACATAATATAGAAAAGATCTACCGATACCGTGTTATCATTAGCAGAGATTCTCGATACCTATTAAGTAAAAAGGTAGAAGCAGCGTCTTTACGCCCCCGCACGCTGCAGTACTTAATTAACATCGCTAATATTATCATAGTAATTTACTATCCCTTTTTATCTTTAGCGAAAAGAAATTTATTTAATTATTTTAAACGGTTGCACAACAGCATCGAAATGTTGATCAACCGAAACAAATTTTCATGTATGACTAAAGCGAATGAAAACACATTTTACGAATAAAGCAATTTATTATTAACATTAAATTATTACAGATTACATAATATGTATTAGGTTAATTATAATGAACATCCTTTGCTCTCATTTTCTTTTGTTCTCTTATATCTGCGAGCGGACCCCAAGCTTATAAAGTAAGTTACATTATAACTGAATAAAGACCATTCAACACAATGTCCTTTTTAATTGACTTCAAAAGACGAGGTTATCAATTCGACCCGTATGTATGTAATATTGTCAAAAAGTTTGTGTATATGTCAGTCTATACCAGATTCTAAACATGTGTGCCAAATTTCATAAGTTCAAATTCAAATAAAAAATATTTTACATTTTACAAACATGTAAATAAATAAATAGGTATTCATATACATATTAAAGTACACATACATACACATATTCATATAGGTTTACACAAATACATATACTTCATAAAAATTAAGAACATTAGAATACAGAATCCTAAAAACTTAAGTCGACGCAAAATACATGTCACAGGCGCTGTCACGTGGTACGTATAATGTCGGCGAGTAGTCGTACCTGGTGTATCTGTGTGAGTGTAGGTCATGTATAACAAACGAAATTGTAGGACCTTGTATGCTTTACATCTTTTCAGTGCAATGTTACGTCCGTCTTTTTTTAGGTCCGTGCTTCTAGCTTAGTTTTTAAGTAAGCTTTCAGTTAGTTTTACTAAATATAAAACAAGCAACTAATTTGACTTTATTTAAAGCTTTGGCAAAAACTATAAACAAGTAACTTACGCCTTACTTAAATTTACTTAAGTTACTTTTAAGTTTGATGATAAATCAATATATATTTACCTTTAATTCAAGTAAAGTATCTTACAACTAACTTGATGAACGCTTCCTGAATGAGATGATGATAAAAAAGTTTGCTAGTCATAATGTCAAAACTCGTGCATTAAAGTTTCCTTTTTGTATTAGTCTTAACGCAGAAACAATGTAAAAGAGATAAAATATGCATAAAATTAAAAATACAGGCAAAATAATACTTCACTTACACATCAAAATCCTTAAAAAATATAAAATTGAAATTAATATAAAATTCCGTACTTCAAAAGGAAAAAACCCCTTGGAACCCTAACAGGATTACTTTGTTGTCCCTTGCGGGAACATTGTGGCATTCACAGATACAACATAACCCTAGAATCATAAAATTTGACACGAAGCAGTGTCTAACATCACAAATATAGCAAAAAGTCCAAAATTTGTTAATTTTTAGTTAAAAAAAAGTTTGTCAAGTTTAAATTAAGGCTGCGGTATAGGCTAGACCGCGAAAATACGCCCGCTTTTGTGCAAATTTTGTGGCTAAACTATAGCATCTAAAGGATTGAAAAACATATATGTTATAAAACTGTATTTTGTCTAGTGCATTACCTTACTGAATGATTTTCATTTATTGTATTTAATCAATAAAAAATCTGGAAGTGACCATTGTTTCAACACTTGCAAATTTTTAAAGCGTGTTTTGCATTTGTTTGTAATGAAAGTTGGTTAAATAATTGGGATAGCTTGTTATCTAGTGTATTGACTCTAAGTTGTAGCCAAAAGTCCAAAAAAGTGACTACAAAACGGTTATAACGTTAAATTCTATACAAAGAATTAAAAGTTTCAAGAGTCATTACGGTATAAATTACTTAAAAAGTATATAACATATATATCTCATAGTAATGTTTATAACATTATCTAATGATTTACATACACCACGTACGAATTACAGAAATTAGCTTTCTGGCCTATATCACCCTCTTAATATCAAATACTTAAGTCGACGGTCACTTAAAGTTGTAAAAAAAAAAATTAAGCGTCTTATTCAATGCAATAAAAAAATATGCTCAAAAACCGGTCGTTTTTGTCGCATATTGTGTCACAATTCAAAATCTATGGGATACTTCCGTTGACCTAGAATCATGAAATTTCGCAAGATGCATCACAAATTTAACAAAAAAATCCTATGACATGTTTGAGTAGGTAGGTACTTAACCTAAGTATAGTAGTCTTGAATAAGCTCTACTGTTACACCAGACTAAAGTCAAGTATCTTGATATTGATACAAAACTAAAACAAGCAAGTTGTCAGTCAAATCATAATTCAAGTATCTATGTTGCGTTTTTGATGATTGTTTTTAGCTTTGTCATGGCGAGATACTTCATTTTAGCTTAGTAGTTTTTTGTCTGATTTAAGATACTTTAATAATTTTATTGACAACATATCTAAAATGAAAAGGATATATGATGTGGTTTGGATGGAGAAATATGCGCCGAATTATTACGAATCCAACGATGTAAAAAAAAAACGAAAAAATATTGAGATACTTGAATTTAGCTTAGTGCATCCGAGCTATACATGTTTATAACGCGTTTTGAATAGCGAAAAGTTTATAGTTATGGTACATTACTGCCGCGGCCCGCAAACGCAGCATAACCGGGCGATCGTGAGTATAGCCGAGTAACGCATCACAGAGTCCGTTTATGCTCAGTTGTAGCCAAGGCTTGTATAGTGATTTTCTCAAACATGCGTGTAAATAACCTAATAATATTGACAACTGTATTGACAATAATAAAAATAGTTTAGGTAATTTTGCCGCCAATTTGCCGCATTCAAATTTCCATTTCTTTTTAACAATTTTATATTAATTTTAATGAGCGCATTTTTTTTATTGTGCCAGTCCGAAAAATAAAACTTCATGTCATCTCTTTAGTTATCAATGTTCGAGTTTAAAAAAGTTTGATCCATTTTCAAATAACATATTTGATTGCTCAGGAGCTCGAGCGAAAGCATAAAACATAAAACATAAAACACAAAACATAAAACATAGCGGTTCTCTACTGCAAGTAAGTAACGATTTATCCCAAAGAAGCTTGTGTAAGATATGTATGGTCGCCTATATAAAGCAGTTTGTATAAAAAAATACGTCTGATTCACTTTACAAATGTGTTATCAGTGTCGAATATTTAAGTAACGCCATGCGTGCGTTTGTCCACAGTATCGGTGCGAGCAGTGCGGGCGGGGGTTCCTCGTGAAAACCTGGTACGAGCAGCACCAGAACGTGCACTCTGGCGACAAACCGTACGTCTGCCAACTCTGCGGACGCGCTTTCCACATGCACAAGTAAACGCTATCTCCGTCTTACTTTTGCTCATGTTTGCTCCCATTACACACGCACGTCCACCACTCGTCACTTAAATCATTATTATGCAAGTACTCATCATATTGTAATCAATAATCATTAATAAGCATATTTACATAAGTTATTGGACTTAGTGGCTAACGTCTGTCTTTATTGATTTAAATATGATGAATTGGACAAAACACCAGTAATTGTATAAAATATGAAGCCTGTCCAAGCGGTTCCAAATAATATTAAGAGTTCCCTAATGTCCGTGCTTGCGTGTTTGCTACATCAATATGAAAAAAACCGACAGGCTAGCCGCCCATAGTCTAATTTTTAGACTATGCCCAATCAACAAAAAATGGTTTGATAATTGCCCTGGAACCAACATTTTATCAGAACTATAACAGAATATTAAGCGTTTACAACCGCGGAGAGTGGACCATTTATAGGCATATTCATCCTAATATAACACCTATAGTAGACTTGGTGCCTACCACCATACCTGCCTACAACTTATAGTTGAACTACACGAAACTATCTGCTCCCACAAAACTAACTATAAGCGCCAAAAAAAACCAAACATGACTCTAATGTATTTCGTGTCTCTTTTAAAAGCTTTTTAAAAAAACATTGTGAATTTGTAGACTTTGTTGTGGACATGTTTTAAACAATATTTATAAAAAGTTAGGCTACATATTTTATTCATAAATGTATTGTCTAAAGTTTAACATTATAAGAAGTTAGTACCTATTATGATTATTGACAAGTATTAAGATGTATGTAGGGCACATGGCAAACGTATATTTTCAGTGAAGTATATTATGTTTTAAATCCAATTTTTACTCGCCTCTTGAAATTAGCGTATTAAATGAGTTGCTTAATTAGCGTAGTAAAAGGGGTACTTAGTTTAGTAATGGTGGGCATCAGAACCACAGCATCGCCATACTGATAGGAATTAGGGTTCCACGATTATCTCAATCTCAAAGGATTTTTTTAAATTGCTGTCGTGTGTCTTCTATGTTTAGGTAGCAACATTTGATCATGGTGGTGTTTCTAGAAATCGATTGGTTTTTGACTAAAAAGGATTTTCGAGCTTTATAAACCTTAAGATGGCCATGGAATGAAACACACTTCAAGTTGGCTCACAAATGTTTTTTGAAGAAAGGCCTTATCATTTTGTAATGATAGAATGAAGAACCAATAAAAGAAAGGCCTTATCATTTTGTAATGATAGAATGAAGAACCAATAAAAGAAAGGTCTTATCATTTTGTAATGATAGAATGAAGAACCAATAAAATCTTTGTTAGAAGAAGATAAGTTTCGGTGCGAAAACTGCAATTACTACTTTGAACACTGGCAACCCATCAACCCGGCAACATTCATTAGGTGGGTAGGAAAGCTGTCGATAAATGTTGTTTAAACATTTAACTAGGCCATTATGCCAATATTCTCTTGGAACCGACAAATTTATATCTAGATTTACTTTATTTGTCTTATGAAGTATTCGGGCGTTCTTAGGTAAAACACTTTTATTTAAAATTTCTAATGAAGAGTTTAACGCAACGTATCGTATATTGTACTCTGCAGCCCATTTTCTAATATCACCACGCAACTTAAAATTTTCCTCATATTCAAAATTGGAATGATCTTCAATATCACTTTCATTTTCTTGCAAAAAGTTCTCACTAATACTCTCCTCGTGGTCTAAATTTAAATCACGTATTGATGATAAAGTGCGGTTTTGGCCAGAACCATCAATATTAACATTTCGTTGACTGTTTTGTACGGAACCTTTGCCACAACCTCTACGATAAGTTCTTCGTCCGATACAAAGCCAGAAGCCGACACCTGAATTAATTGTTGATATGTTTTCCGAAAATTTCTCTTATATGTACCACTTTATTTAAATCTACTAGTCAAGTTAAAGGAATTAATAAAAACGATAAATCAAAATGTCCGTGATAAGACTATTACAGCATTTGCAAGAGCATTAAAAATAATTGTATTCTTTTACGGGTCTTCACAAAGATAATTTTGGATATTAATTATATTACACTAAGCCCTTATAAACGTGTAAGGATTATTACAGTACTAGACTTTGCCCGCGGCTCCGCCCGCCCCAAATTTGGTTAACGGCGTAGGATTCTTACGAAAACTAGCCTTTGCCCTTTTCCGTATCTTTAACTATCTCTGTGTGCAAAAGTTCAGCTCATTTAAATGCTCCCAGTAATAATGATTACTTTAATAATAAATTTCTTATTTATTAAATCAATTTACAAAATAACGCTATAAGAACAAATTTTAACATAGATATGGATAAGACGCGTGCCTGAACTAGGTTTTCTCTTGTGTTTCAGGCGAGAAGAGCTGGGATACAATATGTTTATATAATCACTGTGTTTAAGAATAAGCTTATTTGTTGCGAACTTTTACATATGTATACGTAAACCACAATACTATGGAAACAGTACTAAAGTTAAAACAAATAAATTAAAAGTACCTACTTACTATAAAAGTTTTTACTCTGCCACAATCAATAACTACTCTGTATCTTCGTAGGACATTCTTTGAAGAGCTTCCTGAAGGGCTTTTTTACAGCTATTGTAGTTTAGACGATAGATGTCTGTCAGGGAATTTAATTTATAATAGAGCAAACGTCCTAGGAATCGAAAGATTTGGTTGAAAAAGAATGTTTGATGGCAAACTATATCTTTTCGTCTTTTATTAGTCATTTCTATGCTGTAAAGCGGGATGCGTGCTGTTTTAGTACTATGCTCATTATGAATAATTGTCGGACTGTTAATACATTACAAGATTTATAGAGAAGGTTAGTAGGAAAGAGTAAAGGGCGAAAAGTAGACACCTTGAGAATTGCTCTCTGAGCTCTTTTCATATACAATAATAAAATTGGTAACGCCACCTATCCATGCTTTGAAACATAATATATTCTAAATAGGTGAAGTCTATACTATAGTTAATTAACCAATACCTTTCTTTTCTACGAGCGTCCAACCTCCCCACCTCCACTCTCGCCTACCACACAGTTGTTGCAAGATAACCGCAAGAGAAGCACTGTTTTGGTGAAGTGTGAGCGTTGACCACCGCATCCGCCGCGATCTATTCCAAACCCGCAGTATAACAAAGGACTAATAAAGACGTGATAAATTCCAGTTTTATTGACTATATTGTGCCCGTGTACACGTGGTGAAATCCGTGCTTGGGAAGCACGCCATCTTCCACGTCATCATAAAGAGCGCACTTTCGTGAACCACGTAAGAAGCCAACACCAGGTAGCCGAGCTCATTCTATCCCGTATTTCTAAGTCCCGTATCTAAAGGCTCGTATATTGTTCTCATATTTGATTCAAATCATACCAGCTATCCTTATACAGTCCACTTATTCATAATCGCAGTAACATCTTTTTGGTCCTATCGACCCTAGATCATCTTAGTAATATATTTTCTCCTAGCTGTATAATACAGACCTGCAATAATTATGCCAAAGAGGTATTTAGTGTAATTTAAAATTTCATAAGTGCAAATATAAGCCGTTATTCGGTTCCCGCAGTACAAATAAGTTTCTTGCATATCCATTACGATCCTTAGAACTTATTTACCTTAACCGCTCTTAAACTTGCCTATATACCTAAATAATACACGCATTATACCTAAAACCCGCACCCGCTAAAATAATAGAATACATATATTGTAACTGCGCCTACTATTTATTTTATATTGTATATTTTTTTATTGTATAACATAAACCGTTATAGTTATTTATTTTGCTCAACGAGTAGTGATACAAAATAAACCTAAAACTATTTGCAACTGTGTCAACAACCCGTAGTTATCGTATTTTATCTATCTACACCTACCTACACACTGCCATACATTTTGTTTCTTGTTGTTTGCGCACAAAAGTAAAACTATTAAATCTTTGTCGTACTTACTAAATTGAACTACTAATTCTGCTTAAAGATGCCGCCTAAATTATTTTCATCATCTGCATCAGCTGACTTCCCTCAGAAGCAAAACGCAATGTTTTGTTTGAGCGCGCTCAAAGTGTTTACGAGAAGGCAAAGATTGCTCACGTTTCAGAAGATAATAAAAATTCTTTTCTCTGTTCATGTGTAACAATAGATAGTATACGTTTAGATTTTATTAAGATATTGGATGACTATAATGAGCAATTACTAGCAAGTGACCCTGAAGCCAGGCCCTGCTATCAAGCATATACTTCATTCGAAGATTTGTTTTGCTTTATAAAAAGTGTAATGTCACAATGTCAGTCCGCCCATCCGCATGGTACTAACGCCACAACTGTTAAACAAATGCCTAGGTTGCCGCCTATAGAACTAATGTCATTTGACGGTAATATTTCTAACTGGCCGCTATTCTATGCGAGTTTCAAAACCACTATTCATGAAAATTCATCGCTTACTGATGCCGATAAATTGTATTATTTAATCGGTAAACTATCCCCGAAGGCGCAGGCGGTATTTGCTGGTGTCACGCCCTGTGCTGAAAATTACAGTGTTATATTTAAGACACTTCTCGATCGATACCAGGACACTCGTGTTTTAGCATCTTTCTATTTAGATCAAGCTCTTAATTTTAAATTATCAGGATCCGCAAGTGCTGAAAATTATCAGTCGTTTATGGATAATTATGTTACCGCCGTAAATTCTTTTAAAACATTAAAATTAGATGATCTTTGTGATTTTATTTTATTCCATATTGCTACAAAGAAATTTGATACCGAAACTATTCGATCATTTGAAATGTACTCACGTGAAAATAAAATGCCAACATTTGATAGCTTCACGAAATTTATAAAAGACCAGTGCCGCATATATTCTAATACTCAACAAAGAAAATTAATTTCTACTACTTCGAGTAATAATTATAAACAAAAAATAATCAACCGAAAGATCTCCGCACCAAACCCACAGTCGTATGTTACTTTTTCTTCGCCGCACTCGCAGCAGGCAAGCTGTCTGTGTAATAATATAGCTCACGACCATTTTTACAAATGTCCCGCCTTTAATAATTTGTGTCCTAACGAACGTTTTAAATTAGTAAAACAAAATAACGCATGTGTCAATTGTCTTAGCTTAAAACACAAGACCGGTAATTGCACTTCTAAAACTAAATGTCGTTCTTGTAACCAACGACATCATACTTTATTGCACTTCGATAAAGGCGAAAATATAAGTAAAATAATTAACAATAACAACTGTTCCCGCTCGGCGACCAGCTGTCTAGCCAACGCGCCTCCGACCACCAGGACGTGCAAGCCTGCAATGCAATGTGAGTCAGCCGCAACAACTGCGCCTACGACGAGTAATGCACCGCACGCGGAGGTTTCATTGTGCACCACTTCCATTGCTGCGTCTCAAACGAGTGTGGTTGAACAGGGCATTAGCAATATGCAATGTATCAATTCCACCACGGTGTTGTTAGCCACCGCTCAGGTGATTGTTTACGACAACAACAACAAGCAACACATAATTCGAGTTTTGCTGGACACTGCCGCGCAAAGTAATTTCATAACCCTAGAGTGTTCAAAGCGTCTAGGACTTTTAAATAAAAGCAAGAAATCACAATTGATTGTGAAAGGTATAGGAGGCAGCGAAAAATCTGTTACACGTACAGTCGATATCACAATTTATTCGCGATTTAATAGCGACATAAGTTTTAACATATCGACCCTTATCGTAGACAGAATAACAGACACTCTGCCTACCGTTCCTGTTGATGTGTCTTTGCTCGCTCATCTCGAAAAACTGAACCTCGCTGACAGCACGTTTGCCAGCCCGGGGTCCATCGACGCTCTTATCGGAGCTTCTATCTTCCCGCACATATTATTACCAAACATTGTACATAGCAATGAACATGGTTTACCTCCCGCTATCGAGACCGTATTAGGGTTCGTTATTATGGGTTCCGTACCTACGTTATTCGACAACAACAAACATACATTGTGTTGTTCGTCAACTCTCGATCCCATAGATTCGCTCCTCAGGCGATTTTGGGAACTCGAAGAGATCACCGCGCCGCCTGCTCAGAGTCGACATGACCTTGAGTGTGAAGAACATTTCCGTACCACCACCGTCCGCGACGACAGTGGTAGGTATATTGTCTCGCTTCCATTCTGTGACGATCCTTTCTCGCTAGGTGAGTCATATGACATAGCCTATAAACGTTTTCTTTGCTTAGAACGAAAACTCTTATCGTCATCGAAAACTCGAACCGCTTATAATGAGGTCATTAGTGACTACATCAAACAAGGCTACTTAAGGCCTGTTGATATTGAATTGGATAATAAAATTTGTCCCGCATACTTCATCCCGCATCACGGTGTGCTTCGCGAAGACAAGTCCAGCACCAAACTTCGTGTGGTTTTAGATGCAAGTTGCAAAACCACATCGAAAAAATCGCTCAACGATATTTTACACGCAGGTCCTAATTTACAGGGGAATTTATTTTCTATCATTATTAATTTCCGGTTATTTAAAATTGCTCTTTCCGCCGATTGCAAACAAATGTTTCTTCAGATAGGAATGACCGAAAATGACCGCAAATTCCAGCGTATTTTATACCGGTTTGATACAAAGGACCCTATCTCTGTATACGAATTTAGCCGCGTCTGTTTTGGACTTAAATCCAGCCCGTATCATGCCCTGCGTGTGGTTCATCAACTGATAAAGGATGAAAGCAATATTTTTCCCATTTTCTGCAGCTGCTGTTGTATCCTCCGCTTTGTACATGGACGACATCGCCTTTAGTGTGATGTCTGAAGAACAAGCAGTTGCGATCTCAAAAGAGCTTATTTCGCTGTTTAAACGCGGTCAATTTGACCTCATCAAATGGACCAGCAATTCCGATAGGGTTCTCGCACACATACCGGATTCTCATCGTTCTGCTCAAGCAATCAAGTTTGACGTTAAGGCAGACAAAAAATTGGGATTGCATTGAGACCGAGTCAGTGACAGTTTGCGTTTTGAAGTTACCGCACCTGGGGATAACTGCACTAAGCGTACTATATTGTCCACAGTGGCAAGATTATGGGACCTATTGGGTTTAGTGGCTCCCTCCATTTTATACGCCAAGCTCTTGATCAAAGAGCTTTGGTTAATAAAATGTGATTGGGATGACATACCTCCACCCCACATTGTCACTGCTTGGAAGCAGTTCTGCTCCGAGCTTCCCGCGCTCACTGAGATTCATATCCCGCGTCACTTAGGCTTGATCAATGGTTGTGCTGTAAACCTTATTGGATTTGCTGATGCCAGCGAGCGTGCCTATGGAGGAGTGGTATATATGCAAATCTTTGACGGTACTAACCGCTCTATACAATTCGTCTGTGCCAAGTCGAAAGTTTCGCCTGTAAAAATCGTTTCTGTAGCGAGATTGGAGCTATGCGCAGCTGTACTACTGTCAATGCTACTAAGAAAAGTCATTGATACAGTGTCTGCTCACTATCCCGTCAATGCAGTATATGCATTTACCGACTCTAAGGTAGCGCTTGCTTGGATACATTCGTCTCCGCATCGTTGGCACACTTTTGTTGCTAATAGAGTTGTTAAGCTAACAGAATTCATTCCTGCTGACTGTTTTTACCACTGTGCAGGTTCTGAGAACCCCTCAGATTGCCTTTCCCGTGGGATTACCCCTGCTAGGCTAGTTAACCACCCTCTGTGGTATAAGGGACCATCGTGGGTATCTTATGATCCCTCAGATTGGCCCATAAATAAATTTAATAGTGATAAAGCGCTAGACGAGGTACCAGAACACAAAGCAGTTTCATGTCCCACAACTTGTGATGTTCCAGATTCCCTACTTTGTATTCTTGCACAACGCACGTCAAGTTGGTCTAAGTTGCTACGTGTTATTGTGTACGTTTATCGCTTTGCCAAGCGACTTCCGCACTCCACGACTATAACGACTGCAGATATAGAGTTTGCAGAGGGTAAATTACTATGTGCCATACAGAAATCATATTTTGCCGATACTATAGAAAATATTAAGCACAATAAATCTTGTACGGCATCAATTATGAAACTTAGGCCATTTTTAGACGAAAATGGTTTGATTCGCGTCGGTGGTCGTCTTACTAATTCAGCCGAAGATTTCAGCTATAAATATCCCTGCATATTACCGCGTCATGATCACGTCGTTGAATTATTGGTGGATTACTATCATAAAAAATACCTACATGCTGGACCGGAACTAGTCATGTCGTTGCTTAGGCAGAAATATTGGATTTTCGCAGCTAGGCGACTGATTCGTCATAGAATCCATAAATGTAATGTTTGTTTTAAACTTAAACCGCGCTCTCTTTTCCCGCTAATGGCTGTCCTACCCAGCCAGCGCATCAACCAGGTTGAAAAACCATTTTATAATACTGGATGTGATTACGCAGGACCGCTTCAATACACACCTATTCGTGGCCGAGGTGTAAAGGGTCGAAAGGCTTGGCTGTGTATTTTTACATGCTTGACTACGCGCGCCACTCACATCGAGGTGGCTACTGATTTAACTTCTGTGAGTTTCCTGGCCGCATTAAAAAGATTCCTCGCGCGTCGTGGTCCCATTAAGTGCTTATTTACTGATAATGGGGGATGTTTTGTAGGTTCCCGAACTTATCTTAAAGACCTTTATGAATTCCTTGACAACGAGTATCGCACGCGCCTTAAAGATGAGCTTACCGAAAATCGCATTGAGTGGAAGTTTATTCCACCTGTTTCTCCCCATTTTGGTGGATGCTGGGAGAGCATGGTGAAGGTAGTCAAGTCGCACCTCTTCAAAGTTATAGGACAACAAATTCTATCTTACAAGGAACTTATCACGGTTCTTTCACAAATCGAGGCACTCGTGAATTCGCGCCCGCTTACTGTTATGAGCTGTGATCCATCTGAACCCGTTGCACTTACGCCAGCGCATTTTTTACACTCTGCTCCGTTATCATCACTCCCGGCGGCAGAAGTCACCTCTATGAGTATGCTCCAATGACATTTGCTGCTAGATAAACTAGTGCAGTCTTTTTGGAAGCGCTGGCGCATGGAATATCTTCACCGATTACAAGTCAGAGCCAAGTGGAATACTCCCTCGGTTCCCATAGAAATAGGCACGGTTGTTGTCATTGTGACGGACAATGCGCCACCTCTTTCTTGGCCTTTAGCAGTTGTGGAGAAAGTCGCTGCTGGTAAAGACGGTATAATTCGCGTGGTTACCGTTAGAACCGCAAGGGGGTGCTATGTCAGACCTGTTGTAAGATTGTGTCCACTACCGACACAGTAACACCTGGCTTCAGCGTCAGGTATCCTAGTTATTAATTATTATTTAATAGGATATTGTATAATATTCCCATTATCGCTACTTTATTATATGTTACACATATTAATATAACCATAATGTACTTATATGCAATTTATTTATTTTATCTTATTTTTAAAGGCAATCCTTTAAGGGCGGTGGAATGGTAACGCCACCTATCCATGCTTTGAAACATAATATATTCTAAATAGACTTCACTACTATAGTTAATTAACCAATACCTTTCTTTTCTACGAGCGTCCAACCTCCCCACCTCCACTCTCGCCTACCACACAGTTGTTGCAAGATAACCGCAAGAGAAGCACTGTTTTGGTCAAGTGTGAGCGTTGACCACCGCATCCGCCGCGATCTATTCCAAACCCGCAGTATAACAAAGGACTAAAAAAGACGTGATAAATTCCAGTTTTATTGACTATATTGTGCCCGTGTACACGTGGTGAAATCCGTGCTTGGGAAGCACGCCATCTTCCACGTCATCATAAGGAGCGCACTTTCGTGAACCACGTAAGAAGCCAACACCAGGTAGGCGAGCTCATTCTATCCCGTATTTCTAAGTCCCGTATCTAAAGGCTCGTATATTGTTCTCATATTTGATTCAAATCATACCAGCTATCTTTATACAGTCTACTTATTCATAATCGCAGTAACAAAAATTTTACCCGCTCCTGCCATGTTATGCAGTAAGTTGTTATTGATTGACATAGAGCAAAGTAAACTTGCCTTATTATTTTTGTGTCAGCAATCTGTCGCAGTTTTTTAAAAGCAAAAGTTAACTTAAGAATTCTGTTACATAAAGCACCAATATGATGTTTAAAGGATAGATTTTCATCTAATAAAAAACTAAAATATTTAATTTTATTTGTGAGTTTGATAACTGGACACCCACAATAGTTAATATTGGGGTCTTTACAATAGTGAGCATGCAATGTGGAGTTAAGTGGTGTTAATTTGCGCATTGAAAACCTAATATAATTTGTCTTCTCTGGATTTAGTGTTAGTAAATTATGCTGAAGCTACTTGTTAACAACATTGAACCCGTGCTGTGCAAGGTGCTAGACTTCTTTTTCTGAGTTAGCTGAGAAAAGAAGGGCTGTGTAGTCAGCGTAACATATAATTCGGTATATATGTATATGTAATCCGGGTTGTAATCTCTAAACAAGATGTTACAATACCTCACTCTGGTCATTGGTGTCCGGTCTGGCCGGATCCGGGTTGCAATCTCTAAACAAGATGTTACAGTAACTCACTTCTATTTGAATAGAAATTGTTATGTCATCAGTTCGGACAAATATTTTCCTAATCTGAACTGATACAGAATAAAGTAATGCGCTATCTACTGATAAGTAGCTAAACTAATATCTACTTCTGCAGAACAGCTTCAGTCGTCTAGTGTTGTGAGTATGAAATAATAAAAGCTATGTTTTTACACGTTTAAATTGATACAAACATTCGCAGTTCAGAATGTTATTAAGTTTGATATAAGTATAGAAAAGCGGACTTGGATATTATTTTATTCGGCTTAAATATAAAGTTTTACGATAGGTATGTTATTTTTCGCTTTTGTCAATACTAATATAATAAGGAGGTATAATTTGTTGGCATGTGTCACCGCCAGCCAAATGCGGAAAATTTTTCGTAATAATATAAACGTGCAATGTTAGATCACTTATTAAAACTCAGAATTAGAGAGCTAATAATACTTAAAACGACCTTGATCTGAGGAAGTCTTGCATCATGCTAAACACATTTCTTTCCGCCACAGTCCTGACTGAGATTGGGCTATGTTTCAAGTCATGGCTACTGAAGAAACAGGAAGAAAATATCTGTATCAGATCGTCCTAGCGAGTTTTCTAGGGGGCTGAATCTAAATTTTGTATTAGTTTTTTTTAATTCAAGATGGCGGATCTAATATGGCGGTTATTTTTCTATAAAACAGTGACTATGAAACTTAGTTGTATGTATAATACGGCACTTTTAATTTTTTGTATAAAGAATATTTGTTTCTGCAGTAGTTGCTGCGGGAAAAATCATTCGTGCTAATTTTTTAATTTAGATGAATTTTTTCTATTCTTGAATATCTTTGTAACAGAAAAAACTAAATGCAAGATGTCGCAAAATCGTTCCTATCCTTCTACTATATCAATTCTGTCTATCGATAATTTTGATAGTATCGCCACAAGAACAACACCAGGGGCTCTATTGCCTAACTCGTCCGCTTTCGTGTCCGCTTTCCTTTTTGACGTTATATTGTCATTTCGTATCGACTAACGAAGCTGAAAGTGGAAGGCGGAAACGAAAGAGGAGAGTGAATGATAATCCATACATTTGACAGATAAACCCTATTGCCTAAAAATTTCAAGATGGCGCATCCTCTTTCGCGATCCGACTTGAAAGCGTCAGCTCTTGAGTAACTGTGTTTGATCAAAGACACTATGTACTCTGTGATCAAAGATGACGTAGATGTATTAAGTCATCTTTGGTTTGAATATTTTTTTCCTTTTTTCAATAAAAAATATTTGTATTTAGGTTGATTTTAGTTATAAAAGCTAACTTTGTCTTAGGTCAGAGAAACTAAAAGAGGGCGCAAGGGTAAAAATGACCGGACTTAGGAAATTTTTACGAATTATCTAATTATAAACTTTGGTGTAGTTTTTGTGTGAAAGTGAAGTAGCGCATATATTACTGCTCATTGAAGCCAAAGAAGAAAGGCAGAAGAAAATGCTGTCACTACGCAGGAGACAGCTGCGGGAAGACAGCACGCCAATGCTCTTGCCAGAGCACATGTTTAAGGACAACTTTCGTCTGGGGAAAGACGATTTCATGAAACTTTGCGAGGACATAATGCCATTTTGCATCCATTGCAAAGAACAACAGCGATGGCGACAAGCCAAGGATTAAGGTATTTATCAATGCAATAGAAGCTAGTGTATAAACCATTAGACTTTATTATTTTATTATTACAAGTATCCCATTGCAATGTTTTTACAGATCTTAGCTGCATTACAATTGAACAACAAAAAAAAACAACTGGCTCTTACCAAAACTGTAGACAATAATTTTAGCCTTGGCTTGTTGCAGCCATCTATGTCTGAATGTCTCGCAGAGGTGACTGATGCACTCAACCAACCACAAATCTTAAGAAAATATATCAGTTTCCCAAGATCAGCAAATGAACATAATGCAGTTGCAACAAGGTAAGATATGATATGTTTGGTATACTTACCTACTTGCTCTTAAAAAGTCTCACTTAGAATATATTCTTGTAGATTCAATGACCAATTTGGATTTCCGGGGGTACTAGGATGTATTGATGGCACCCACGTTGCTATCATTCGTTCGAAGGACTATGAGGAAGCATACTTCAACAGAAAGATGTACCACTCGCTGAACATGTTGATAGTATGTTGTGGTAGTCACTGTCTAGGTTAATTTATAGCACCACTAATTATCTGCAGTGTTAAAGGAAATGAAATCACAATTTAGTAGGTACTATTACATATTATTATCACATTAGGTTACTCTGTAGTTTATATAAGTTTATATAGTATTTTATGCCAACTACACTTATATGTAATAAAAACATGTTCCATTTGTATTGTTTCAACTCTTATTGCATATAGCTAAGTATGTGAAGGTACATAGGTATGTCCCAAGGAATCTTAGGCCCCTAAAATTAGTTTTTTAGACCTATTAAATAACCATGATGTTATCCAAAGAGTTAATTAAAATTAAAAGCAGTTGTTGCTAGGTATTAATACTCAAAGAGGTTAAATGTCTATAGTACAGATTCTTGTATCACTCTCAGAGATTGTTATCGCTACTCTAGCAATCTCCTAGCTCTTTAATACTGATTTGATCAATTATGTAACTTTTATCCAGGAATATATTAGGATTATAGACTGCTATATCACCTAATTTAAGCCTATGAAGTACAGATGAAAGCACCTTAAAGATATCATTAGCCCTTTAATGCACCTATTTTTATCCTTAATTTATTGTCAAATTTTTTTTGTAGGGATACGTAAATGTAGTTAGTTACACTAGTGTTTCCTTACAATGTAATTATTTTCAAAATGTATTCTTATTTATTACTTTGACGTTGATTATTGTTCATGTTTTCAGATATGTGATGCGGGGTATTGCGAGCTACAGCCGCTTGAGGTGTTCCCTCCGCTTGCACCTGGCGGTGGCGGATGCAGGCCTAGCACCTGCCCAATGATACAAGCTGTTGTCAACTGACTATGGAATACTCATATCCGCAATAATTGAAGAGGTAATCTATACTTATAATAAAATTGTAACAGGCCAATGTCTGTATGTTGTAGATATTGAAGAAAAGCTACTATGTCTTTATTAGGACAACAGAAGCCATATTTTTTAGAATTCCTGTTGTCTGTTAGTCTGTCTGTTGTACATGAATGACGCAAAAACGACTGCATAAAATTAAAATAAAAGATAACCAATCTTGCTAGAAGTTCTATGTATAATATAACCGCTGTGCAGAGGGTGCGGGTTTCATTCCCACACAAGTCTAGGTGTAAGTATAATATTTACAAAACTAAAAGTAAATATAATTATTTGTATCCGTTGTCTGGTTTCCTTAAAAAAATAAAAAAATCAGACAAGAAGGCACGTCGCAGTGGGAGGCGCAGTTGATGGCGACGATCCCTCTGAAAGACCGAGACCACTTAGTATGTCTAAAGCTATCTTAATAGCCATTTTCCATTTTGATGTAACATGCAGTTACTCTTTCTCCTAGCGCTTGTATTCTTTCTCATTGGAAGTATGCTGAGCCCATGATTCTAGATATTTAGCAGGCAAGTTATTAGGTACATTGGAGTCACTGCTAATGCTTGTATCCACAATACAAACAGACTAAGAAAAAACTCATTTATACCGCAGGTTTCAAACATGTAATTAATTTCTTACAGCAGAGCGTTGGGGTGGAGGAGCGGTGGCTGGCGGTGGAGAAGCGGTGGCTAGCGTAAGAGCAGCGGCGGCTGGCGTTGGACGAGAAGCAGCTGGCGTTGGACAAGGAACGGCTGGAGCTCGATGGAGCCCCCGCTTGAGACTAGGTGGCAAACAAGCACACGGTCCGCCCAATGTTAAGCAGTGACCATGGCCTACGGAAGCTTGCAACACCAGAAGTATCACTCGCGCGTTGCCGACCCTTCAAAAATCCAATAACTTCTTTCTTGAAGAACCCCATACTGTAGTCCTTAGAGAAAACCTTGGCAGGGAGCTCATTCCACAACCCAAGCGTTCGCGGGAGGAAGTTTCTCTGAAACCGCACTGTACGCGACCATTTCGGTTCTAAAGTGTGAGAATGAATTCCCTGGCGATGGTAGAAAGTAGCCGTGGGCATCATTTCGAACAATTCCTTGGAACACATCCCATTGTACAAGTGGTAAAACACACATAGGGAGGCAAAGTCTCTCCTCAGACTCAAGGATTCGATACGGCTAGTAAGTTTGGGATCGTCGACAATTCTCACAGCCTCTCTCTCTCTCTTCATCGCCGCCCGATCCTAAGGCCGGCTGACCAAGCTTGGGCTGCCTAAGTCTCATGCCGTTGCGCAGCCGGGCTGTGCCTCACTGCAACCGTACTACATCGCCAGTTTGTATCGAACTGGGCAAACGGCCGTGGCTAGGCTAATGTCGCCACCTTAAATAATTCAGGCCCTATGCCAAACGCCTCAGGCACTGCTTAATTTAATGTCAATGATTTAATGAAATTTAATGTCTTTGAAATCCACAGACACAGACAGTTTCTCAAAAAGTCTATTAAAGTCTAATAACGACGACACGCCCTCCATGGATAAAGTAATTAATTTCATTAAAATTGCAGGTCAGCTATCATAGTGCTGTCAACGATAGATGAAAAGTGGGATTGTAGTCAATAGTTTGTCTTAGATTTTCCAAAAAAAAAATAGAAATAAGCTTACAATAATTCACATTCAGCAGAAAATTAGTACAAATGTTGGAAACACCATTATAAATAAATGTAAAGTCCGCATCAATCCTAAATCTGTAAAAAAAATATTGGTACTCAAAAACGCAGAAAACATCTGTAAACCTTAGTCAAATTCTAGTGCATTTCAGATAAAACCGCAGAAGTGCGAGTCTGACTCGCTCACCGAGGGTTCCTTAGACCAACAATTTTCAGCTGTATGCAAATTTTTGTAACCTTGAATGTCTATTTTGACCGGATTATCCTTTTTTAAAACAAAATGTATGTAGCTATAAGCTAAATACAGATTATTATAAAAACATGGCTTAGCTTTACTAATTTATTTATATTTGTATTAATTGTACAATTAAGTTAATTTACAAAGTATTGTATTATATAAAATTAAACTATTGAGTTTCTTGTAATCACTACTTAAATATGTATAACAAATGTAAACATTGTTATTAATTTAGGAATTATTATTTTTAAGGATTTTATAATATTGTGGTTGAGTTAAGTTGACATTTTATGTCCTATACAGTTATTTTTTGTATTTTTATAATGAAATTCTGAATAATAAATATTTTAATAAGCATAAAATGACTTTTATACTTAATCACTAGCTTTTGCCCGAGGCTTGACTAAATTGGTTATTGATGAGAGATTCTTCAGCAACAAAATTGATTACAGTTAGTGGAAGTTTGCTATAGGAAGCTATACTTGTAGCAATAAGATTCTATTATAGTTACTCCTAAAAAACTTTTGAATTTTCCGGAAATAATAAACCTCTTATAGCATGTGAAGAAAAGAATTCCATGTAGATCCTTCTCAGGCCCTCCAGCTATGTCCCTAAAATTAGGTTAAACTTACCTAACGGTTGAAACGTGAAACTACCTTTAGAAAAATGCCATTCCCAAAGGAACCTTCTAACTTAATATAGGAATCCTACTTATATCTATTTTTACTTCAGCTCCGTCTGTGCTAAAACTAAAGTGCTTCTTTACGGAGTTAATTTTTGTAAATTGTAAATACTTACAATTAATTTGAGTCTTATAGGGTTATTAAAGAGTAAAAACTTCTTTAAATGGCAAACATATTGAAGTAGTTTCATACATGCATAAGGCTAGACATTTACAGTGCTCTGTGATGCATATTATGTTCCACAATTTTCATAACTATTTGTACAGCGTGTAATATCCTTGGTAGGTGTAGTGTATTGATAATAATAAAGTAAAAAGTCTGGGTGTGCTTTTGATACATTTATTTTGTACACTTATTTTAAAATATCTAATACCTTTAAAGGAGTAATTCTTGTATATATATATATATATATAATCTGAATCTCGGAAACGGCTCCTACAATTTCATGAAATTTAATATGCAGGGGGTTTCAGGGGCGATAAATCAATGTAACTAGGTTTCATTTTTAGGAAACTTCGTTTTATCCATGTTTTGGTGCAATGATACTGAAAAATATGACTCTTCCTGACATCTATTGGCGATGAGAGCACGGTCTCTAAAAACTAATTTTTAACACTTTTTTAGTCTTGATATTTTGACAAAACAATGAAAAATAACAAGTTACCCGCCTTCAAAAAAATGAGGTTATCAATTCTACACATATGTATAAAACTAAACTAAATTGTAAACCCTCAAACATTCTTTCGCTTTAGTCCGTTATTCCGTCACTTCCCCCAAAGATTTAAAGATTTTGGAAAGACTGCTACAACGTCTTTCAGCCAAGTTCAGTCTTCCTCCAGCCGTTGTTTTTCGTTCTTCAATCGTGCCTTTTCTAAGGCTACCCGCACCTTATTCAAGGACACCCGCTCCTCTATCGCCACGCGTCGCTCCTCGAGGTCCCGGCCTATTTGCTCCTCGCGGACACGACACTCCACGAGGTCTAGCGCCCACCGCGCCGGAGCCCCTGTAACAAATATATTACATGTTTGAAACCCGCAGTACCATTGAGTTTTTCTTAGTGTGTTTGTATGGGTTATGTTGTGTAGAAACTGCCGATTGTGGATCACAGGATTGGCAGTCACTACAATGTACCTAATTACCTGCCTTGCTAAATCTAGAATCATGTTACAATGAAATGGGAAATTGCTTCTTTCTTTGTTTTCTGTCATCAATTACACACAACACTGCTTAAGCAAGACTTATATTTTAAAATTTCAATACACATATTTTCGTCTGGAACTTGCTAAAAGATAGCTCTCAACTAGACATCCACTGCTCCTGCCACCGCGACGTGCCTTCCCTTGCCGGAAATAAATTATTTTTTTACACCACACAAATTTTTATTGCACTAGCTGGTGCACGCAACTTCGTACGCGTAAAATTTTGTTTTATGGTCCAACTTGCATTTGACCAGTTTTTTTTTTGGTTGGTATAACTTAAATATGCTACCAATACATCAGTGAAAACTGCATTCAATTCTGTTCAGTAGTTTTAAACTAGAATGTACATACCAGACATACAAACACAGTCACTGTCAAAAATTCTAAAAATAGTGGTGGTTTTGGCTTATGTTGCTCTAATATAGACCCCCATATTAATTTAATCTAAAATGTACAGACAGGCGGTTTTTACTGCTTTATTATAGGTTTTTAAAGAAAACCCTTACGAGGACGTATTTGGGATGGGCTCAGCTGGATGGCCTCAACCTCAGTAGTTGCTAAAAATAAAGATTAGTTATGCAGTTTTCTTACTAACAATATAGCTTGTCGGGCTTAACTTGATTAGATATCTATGTTTCTTGTTAATGTAAATAATAGACATTACATACCCTGCGGGGTTGGGTGGTTGCCAATGTGTAGAGTGGGCTTGTCAGACACTGGAGTAACTGGACGGGGACTAGAAGGAGCCGGTTGTGGTGGTGTATCATAAAAGCCCATCTGAAAACGAGATAATTGTGTAAATACATTGTACAATAAATATAAAATATAAGTCATACTAATCTGTTTAATTTGTACTGTACATATATATGGTATGAGTAACCAATTACTGGTTACCTACGTACAATGGCCCTATCCTGAGGCTAAGTGCAGAAAACATAAGTCCAACTAACTAACTAATTGTACTGTATTGTTACATACATACATATAATCACACCTTTTTTCCTAATGGGTTAGGCAGAGCAACATATTTAATGATGCCACAATCACAACTATTGAGTCCATACTTAGTGGATACACTAAATTGTACCTCACAGGTCCAATTAAATTTTGTACGACACCCATGGGAAGAATTGTCTTGCTCACATTATAAGCAGGGCCACACATAGTTTATAGCCATTAATAATCATATTTTTGACCACAAAATGGTAATCTGAATTCAAATTCAAATTCAATTTAATTTATTCAGTTTAGGCTACAATAATTGAGCACTTATGAATGTCACTACGCCATCGGTTCGTAAGTCTACAGGACGGGAGACCTTGTACTGAGAAGAACCGGCAAGAAACTCAGCAAGGGCATTTCTTTTCTCCCTTTCTCTTACAGCGTCCAATTAAAATATTGGAAAATGCCCTCCCTATCATAAAAGGACACTTTCCATTACAATCATAAAAAAAAACATGAAATATAAAGCACAAGCACAACATAAAAAAGTATCTAATATAAAAAAAAAAACAGTTTATGTATTCATCACTAAGAAATAATCAATGTCTTACAGTATTAATAAACAAAACAAAAAAGTAAGACTAAATACTAAGAATACAAAGAAGTTTGCAAGAGCAGACCAGCCTCCACAGGCAACACCCGTTCGCCTTCTGACAATAAGAAAAAAACAATAGAAATTGTTATATCTTATTGTCAGAAGAAATGCAAAGCAAAATAAAAAGGGTCCAATAAATGAGGTGAGAAGTTATAAAAATAAAAATAGAATATTCTAGCATGCTGTCTGTTGCATGTCCAACCCCTTCTTCCTCACCTTACTTTCAAGGTCACTCCAGTACTAAAGTGTAATACATAGACACAAAACACATATAAAGAAGAAAAACTTGTTTAGCACTCAGCACACTACAACACATTATAATGTATGGGGTACAACCAGAAACAAACCCCGTGCCCACTTGCATCACAGGTTTAGTATGCCCAAGGCTTTCTTGTTAGTAATTATCCCCATGCAATAGCACAAAAACAAATAACAATTATATGATTTTTTCTAACACTTAGGATATGTTCCAAAACCTGCTGAACCCTACCAGTAAAGATGGAAAAAAAACACAGGCGTTTGACAGTTAATTTTTACACTGACAGCAGTAAATTTTAACCGTATCTATAGCAGTGTAAAGAATTCAACGTGTCAGTTGGAAAATTACTATATCCCGGGCTTTCCAAAACAACTTATTTAATGCCTCATTGCGATTTGGAACACAGACTTACTTGTCACATGCAAAAGCTAAAAAAACAAATGAAAATTATGTTATCAATTTATATTCTCACATTACAGTAAAGTAGTACTTACTTTTCGCCATTCTTGGGCAGGTTTAGTGGCGCCGTACTGCATTTAGTAGGGACGCTAAATCATCCCACAGGCGATGCGTTAACTGCTTCGCCTGCAGGCTATTGACTTGGGTGGCCCTGGCTAGCTGTGGGTGCGACTCCATCCATGCCACCAACTCTTCAAGCTGCACATTTGCTACCCTCCTATGTGTAGGCATTCTGAAATACGTTAGGATCGTTAGGACAAACCTTCAATGAAGCACCATACACAAAGGAAGAAGAGTGCGTACTTACTTTTTGGCTTGTTGTTGTTTTTAACTACTATTTATATTACTAAATACTATTTTAAATACTAGACTATTGCACAATGTTATGTTCCGCCATTAATAAATTTTGTTGTTGTTTGTTTACAAGTTAAAAACACACACAGACACACACTCTTCCGATATGTAATCAGCAGGCCCATTATTCTAGTTATTATGTTTTTGAAATCGAATATCAAACAATTGTAGGTGGTTAAAGGACAGTAAAAATTAAGTCAACTGTAAATCAAAACTTATATTATATAATTGTTCATAGTTTAATATAATTAAGTAAAATAGAATCATCAACACAGTAAAGCTTTCAACATAGTTTTATTGTGCTGACACACGGAAGGGTAAAACGGACTCGCGCTCGATTTCTCACCCACACATGCATACAATTCTGTTTGAATTAGGCAATAGAGCCGCAGGTCTGGTGTCAAATTTTAGTACTGCTACTCATCGCAAAATGTTGCTCGAATCAACATGTAAATCTTATCCAATCGTCACAAGGGTTAAATTTAAATAATAATCACATTGTTAGCCCCTCTTCACCTACTACACCTCCCCCATTGGCGGCTTCGGCGTTTTCCAAACTACAGTGCCATGTAACCATATCTATTGTTTTTTCATATCGATGGTCTGCTATCTTTCCATAGATTCTGGAAGTTCTGAGTCTTATGTAAATATGAATTTAATGAATTAGGGCAATACCATCAGTTGTCAAGTACCTACGATGTAACGCCGTGGCAGTTATTAGGAGCCAAAAGGTAAATGGAAGTTTATATAAAAAGCCTACTTATTGATTTTTAAGCGACGAGCGTCGAAAATCGGCATTTAGGTTGATAATGGGAGAAAAGAAAATAAATTACTATCCTTATCGCCTTAAACGTGGACGAAGTCGCAGAGAAAAACTTATGTGCTTTCAGTATGGTGAAAATTATACAGAAAAAACAGAATTACATTGTAATTTACTCAATTTCAATTGCGATGGCTTTGTAAATAAATATAAAATGTGGCTGCAGCAACAACGGGCGTCATATTGAATTTTGAAAAACTGGTGTTTACTAAAAAGCGTTCTGGGCCCATAACCCAGAGGTTAATGGATCGAAACCACGCTCTGCTACTTCAGCTTGTTTACTAAAAAGGCCACACGTAGGCCGTAAAAATTATAAGGACTTACCCAATTTTGGTATCAGTTGTTTGTATAACGTTTTTGTCTGAATATGTGGTGTCGTGTCTGTATATGTTTGTGTATGTGTAGGTTGTTTCACGAAAACCGAACTCAATTAATTATTTCCAAAAACAATGTATCCGGCAGCCGCGACGTCGCGCACAGATTAAGACGACTGACTGGCGCGCGCGCACGCTCACAGAGTATGCAAAGATCGTATCGCCGGATCGACCGCATATTTTTTACCGAACAAACCCCCGCCCCAGCCAGACCGTGTCTGTATGAGGATAAACCGAGCCAGAGCCATTAATCTACTGGCAATCGAGAAAGCGTCGCGACGGCACGCTTCAGCACTGAATCCCCTACCATGACCTCTGCGACTCGCGGGATACCGTCCGAACCGGGGAATAATTGCACGATGCGACCTAAATTCCATTGCAAGGGCGGTAAATTTGAGTCCTTTAAGAGGACAAGGCCCCCGCGCCGTGGGTGTTGGTTTTCTCCGTCCACCGAACCCGTTGCTGTAACAAATGTAAATATTCCGAAGACCACCGACAGTGGAACAATTGCGTAATTTGTTGAAGTAACTGAAAGCGCGATAACCTATTAACTGACACGATGAAGGGGTATTCATGCAAGGAGGTTAAAGGACTACCGATCAAGCAATGGCCTGGAGTTGGCCCTTCCAGGTTATTAGGATCCAACGAGATCGGACAAAGCGGTCGTGAGTTCAATACCGCTTCGACGTTGCAAAATACCGTTTGTAATTCCTCAAACGTAAGGACCGTTTCACAAATCACACGGCGGAGGTGAGTTTTGGCGACCTTGACAGCTGCTTCGAAAATACCGCCCCACGAAGGGTAGCCGAGTTAAATAAGGGAGACCACGCCGACTGACAAACCGCGACAGACATGCGACAAAGGCCTCCGTAGACAAGGCTGAAACGAGCTCCAGATGCACAGCCTTGGAAAACAAACAGACGAAGACGCATAAATAGGCCTTAACCTGTCTGGCATTGCGAACACTTAAAGTCTTCACCAAAAACTGACCCGCGAAAATCAACCCAACCTTAGCGAAAGGTCGAGCGGGCCGGACACGATCGGACGGCAAGTCACCCATTTGTGGCTGAGTCAAGGTGCCCTTTAACCTATAACAAGGGATAAATTTAAAAATGACGCTCCGAGCTGCGCGTCTGGCGGACAAAATCCAAAATTCTCGCTGCAGACAAGCCAGCAATGCGTTGAGACCGGCATGACAATTCCTAACATGGCGGTCCCTGACCAGTAACACAACAAAATTACCGCTCTTGGGCAACAAGAGAGGATGCCGAGCCCCATAGGGCAATTCTGAGTTACGAAGCCTACCACCCACTCGCAAAAACTCCGACTCGTCCAGAAACAGATTGAGGCGAGCAAGACTTCCGCGCAATTTCCCGTTCTCTGAACGGAGAAGACCAATTTCCTTCGCAAACGACTGGGCCTGTACCAGTCGAACACAGGTGAGAAGGGCATCCTGACGCTCTTTAGGAGACAAGACTGAAGACGTCCTTGGCTGTGACCGGATCCGTAAGTTGTGGAGAAACCTCTTTATCCAACCGGTGACACCAACGAGCTTGTTGAGAGAACTGAACCGATTAAGCAAGAAGTTCGGTGAAGTGTCCACAGTCTGCTCAACAGCAAAGACCTTTAACCCTGGCAGAGGGTCAACAAACTCTACAACTGTGTGAGGCCAAGTGTCTTCAGGAGAGGCCAGCCAGTCAGGACCCCACCAGAGCGGGTGATTAATAACTTGCGAGGCAATCAGGCCCCGTGAAGCGCAATCTGAGGGATTCAAGGACCCTGGCACGTGACGCCACGTGACTACTGTGGACAGAACCAGCCTCTTAGTCCACCTCTTCATTGTGCCTGAGGGTTCAACCGAGTAAGTGAAGATATCCTGAACTGGCCGATACTGAACCCCGAGGACCGCGATGGAGCAGCTACATGTGTATCCGCAGTTATTTTCTTCATTTATAAGTGAAATTTTCTCTCATGTGTACACTATACAAATTATTATCTTTCAAAGTAAAATGTTGTGTGCCGCCATCCTTTTACTGCTTTTTTATCGTAAGTTCTAAGAATCTGAAAAATTATTATAATGGAACATTTCAAATACATAACGATCAGATGTATTTTCGTCATACTTCTTGTAATTTAAATTACACTTCTTAAGGCTTTTCGTTTTTTGTATCGAATTTTAAGTTTTTACTGTCAAAGTCATGTTATTCATTTATGCTTAAAATTTAAGTTATAATAAATTCCAAAACTCAATGCAATAATATACTTAATGCGTTTAAAATTTGCACAAGTGTTGAAACAATAATTACTTCCAGTTTCCTTTTTGAACACTGAACACAATAAATAAACCTTAATAAAGTTATGCACTAGACAATTGCAAGTTTTCAGCTTAAGTATATATTTTCTATAATCCTTCAGATGCTTTTTTTAATTGTGTTATAAAATTTGCACAAAAACTGCGTATTTACGTGATTTATCTTAATGTTTGATATGTTTTTACAATTGATGCATAAAAGATTATAACAAAAATATCTGCTATCATAAATTAATAAGTATTGCGTCTGCGACAGTACTCATGCGCAATTATCCCCTTCACGTTCCGCTTACCGCTAGACTTATGCGCCGCGGCGTATACGGAATGTACGGCATTTCGAGACCAGTTTGGATGATTTTAAAGTAGTTATCCGTACCAAAGTTGTCTAAACAAATATTTTTTACACATAAAGGAATAATCTTATCTATATAAATAGAAGCACATACCTACATACTATACATGTAAAATGTATTTTTGCATGCCGAATTTAAAATCAAAGGCAAATGTTTTTAATATCTATTTTGGAGATAAGTTTTATAAAAAACGGGTTACACTCTGGGAGTGCCGGTAGAAGTGAAAACATACAACCTGGATATAACATTTTAACATGTGTAATCCGCAATTCCATCTTTTCCTCAACCCAATTTCCTCTTACTTTTTATTCGTCCTATAGAGTTTAACATTTTTTACCCATCACAAAAAAAGTACACAACGCCGCTAAAAACGATTTCACTTCAAAAAAATACAATAAGCCATCGGTAGGTGAAGTCGATTTTATATAAGGAGGTTATTGTGAAAAGATTTCGAGCACTCGCGACACTGAAATTCGAGAGAACAATGTATGCGATTATTTTCACGGATCACGAGGTAAGACTTACTTGCATACATTTTCCTCGCGAATTTCGAATTCGATTTCAATGGTTGAGTCTTAAAATAAACTCCCTTGTTTAGCCTGGAGGAAAGACCCTTTGTATCGTGCTATACGGAACCTCGTTCCAAAAAGTGCGCGGAGGTGCGCAAACCGGCCACTAATGTCGCGGATTATTTTTGTTTTTAAATCACGAGGAGTTTCTCAATTAGGATGAGTGAACGATTAAAATGATGTTGTTTGTACGTACATGCAGGAATCTGACGTCGCATATGTCCGGCGTACATGGGCGGGGTGCAGGGGGACGCTGGCGGTTTGCATGCCCGCGCTGCAGCGCTGCCTTCGACAACAAGACCGCACTCACGCACCATCTACAAGTATTAACATTATCTCATACCGCTTTGTCCGTTATAGATTATCGTGCTTTGGATGATTATTTGTAATAAAAAGAAATGTTTAAAAAAATTATTAATTGATAAAATACATGAATAATGATTGTTTATTTTGATTTATTTATTGAATGATGCGTAAAATCATATTGTATGAATTTTTACCTTGATATCTGTAGTCTAAATGTGTATTTTAAAGATTGAAAACAGTTCTGTTATAACGTAAACATAAATGGCATGATTCCGGTGTGCCACCTGCACCTGCCACCCGAACGACTACTTGTTTATTACTCAGAATAAAAGGGTTTTTTTTCACAGCTCAAAACAATTTTCAAGAAATGTAAATGTTTCAAAAACTATTTAATGTTTAAGGAAAAAAATAATAGTTTTTTGTTATAAAAAATGGAACGTTTCCTTATTAAATTAGAGGTTAGGTCGAAAAATTGTTTCTATAATAGTTAAAGATTTTTATATTTTAGCCATAAATCGCTAAAAACCACGCTTCTGGCGCGCACCCTTTCGGTTAAATTTAGCTGTTTTAATTATTTTTTCCAAGTTATATATGAAAAAAATAAAAATGTGTCTGGTCTTGCAACGATTTGGTCACAGCAATATGGTCTAAGATAGTTTTTGTGGTTAATGTTTTTCGGATACAGTATTTTTTTAATTTTATAAGTAAAAACTATCCGTGTTCTAACAATGTTCTTTTTAATTTTTTTTAATACATTTCCTTAGGTTATCATTGATGATAGCAAAAAACTGCTGCAATAAACTCTTTTTCAAAAACGCCAACTCCTAACTTCTCTCCTTTTTTCTAAGTCGATTTCCTGATTGTGATGTTAAGAAGAACATTCTGTCCATATCTTCCAATGCCGTTGGTAATGACTGCATTAGCCGTAATATGATCATCCCGATCCTTGACACCGTTGTTCCTGTTAAAACAAATATCTTGAATCACTACATATCTACCTGTCTCTTTCCTGAATCATGGAAAGATACTATCATCATTCCTTTACCGCAAAAATTCAACTCTCCTTCGCTTTCTGATTTCAGACCTATCTATATCCTTCCCTCCTATCAAAGGTTCTTGAACGACTTGTTTAACAACAGTTTTTTTTTTATTTGACAAAAAATAATTTTATAAGTCCCTTTCAATCTGGTTTCCGTCCTGGTCATAGAACGGCTACTGCACCTGTTGATTTTTTAAGGTTTCTATTTTTTTGTTTTACTTAGGTATTTATAATAATTTGATTGATAATAATTTGTTCCTTACTTCCTCCAAAGCATCTAGATAGGTTGGTAGGTGTAGTAATATTATCCTCTTCTGTCGGACAGGCTGTGTTTAGTTGTTGGTCGACCGCAGCCTACACTAAGGTTACTGACGGTTCGCATGCTGTACAGTCCAGCGTTAACTCCAGACAGGCCCTTGCGACTCCCAGGAATCGACTCTATATGTTCATTATTAATATTTCTTTTAATGTTTTTACTATTCTTATTTATTATAATACGTGCCTTTTTTCCTATCACTATTTTCTCTAAGCTGTTTGTTTCTCACGTTCTTTTTTATGATTAATTTCTTTTCTTACAAATCATTGTCATTCGTGTTTATTCTTTCTAATTAATGTTTTTTTATTCTTCTTTCTACTGCACTCAGTAAGTTTTACTGAAACAAGAGTTGGGGCCGTGTTACATAATTCGTCAAACAAATGTTGAGTTCTTATGGTGTGTGTTAGTATATGGGTAGCGTCCATAAGTTGCGAGATGTATTAATGGGCCTTTCGTAGTTTCTCTTCAACCAATAAAACCTTTTTTAGGGATACCACATACTTCTCACTGCAGTTGTTAAACCTATGAAATTCTACACCGGCAATTAATTTACCGTCGGTGGGGAAAAATTAGTATAAAATAAGCCCCAAAGTATCCATTTTTGGTGAGTGACGCCCAACACGCAACGCTCTATCTAACCCTAGCACTAACCGTACTTTTAATAAACCAAATTAGATGAGGTTTGAAAGTTACGCCTGTACCTAACTTCAGAGATACTCTTACTTACTTTGTTTCTTTTGTGTGCATATGTGTAAGCAATGTAGATAGTTGTGTTTGTGTTTGTGTGCAGACGCATGGAGAGCGCGCGCGATTCCTGTGCGTGCTGTGCGGACGCGAGTTGGCGACGCGCGCCTCGCTGGCTGCGCACGAGCGCGCCCACGCCGATCTTCATCCGCATACCTGCAAGTACGCTTGCTGCCACATACCACCACAAATACACTTACAAACTAACACTACATTTAAAAATTGTTTAACATAGATGTAACATAAATATAATAGAAATCTAAATTCAGCTTTTTATAAATAATATGCTATAGGACTTAAAAAAAAGGACGTTATGATTTCGATCCGTCGTAGTATGTGTGATTTTGTAGGTACTTGCAAATAGAATAAGTGGGTAGCTACCTAGTTGTTAGATGAAGTAAGCCATAAACAGTCTTGTATTCGTACTCGGTCGTTTCACTCGTTTGCTAGCCCAATACAATAGTATGTATGTATAAGCCGTCTACAGAATCTTGCGTACTTCATAAGACTGTGCTAGTCCAAATAAAATTAACAAACTCTTTTGTACGGACATATGTGTTATTTTTGCAAAAATTACAATTACGTACAAACTCGTAATGGATACTGGTCGAAGGGCTGGCTGCCAGGTCGCTTACAATGATCTAAGCAGATGGACCGCGCGCCTTCGTATTAAAAATGGAACCTTAAAATTGTGCTTAACCCCGATCGTAAGCACGCTTTCTTCGCAGTCGCTTGTTGACATCCCACCCTGATGGTGCCATAATGTGTATTCAAAAATTGTCTTAAATAATACATTAACATCGTTAAAGAAAGATGGTGTAACCTATCTTCGGTGAATGAACCTTATTTACAATGTATACGACGCTTACTCCAAAAGCAACACTGTACGTTCTTGTTTCTCTGTGTTTTTATATTTGTGTCATTACAAAATAGTTTTTGACAAACTTAGTGTTGTTCGATACCTAAACATAAGTTACAAACAGCGCTGAAAACAGTTTTACACAGTTTTAAAAATCTTTAATTGTGTTACCGTTGAACTGACCTACGACAATTAATAACGAAGACCTGCACTTGTAGCTGCTTGCTGGATGAACGCGTAAGTCATACTCGTATGCTAAGTCGTACGCTGCCGAACCAGTACGTGCTAGCCCGGCTGCTTTTATAGGTACTGTGTTAGTTACTTACCTATCAGCTGTTATTCTCAGTAACTTCCAATACCTCAAATATATGACTAAAAAGTGTAAAAAGTTAAAAGTGTAAAAGTGTAAATACCTTTGGGATAAACATACTTAAAATGCTCAAAATGCAATGAATAATTTGATAATTTGTTTTTGATTTTGGTTTGAATATTAAAAAAAAATGGTTTGAATCATGACAATGCAAATGCTCTATACCTAAAGGTGATAACACGCACACACCGGTTCGACAGTCTATAATCGAGAACGAAAATGTAACCTTGCGTCGTGGTAATCGATCAAAGATGAGAGTTCCTGTAGTAACAGCGCGGGAGATGACCTATCATACATGCTGGTTCTCTTGGCAGAGCTGCAGACGTTAAGAATTGATTTGCAAGATATAAACAAGGAACATGGGGATGTTATTGGATAGGATTTTAAAAAGCAGCTTGCAGAAATTTGCACTTTTGTCGGAAAGCTAGCTGACTGTGAAAGCAAGTAAAGGCAAGGGATTTAGAAATAGTCTGCTGAATTAATTCACTTACCCAAGTATAATCCACATTAAACACAATAAAGCAAAACAACGTGGCAAATAAAATTGAAATCGTTGAAATTACAGAACGTGAACATGAATTATTGCTATTGATATTATATATATTATTGCTTTGACATCAAAACAATAGGGCTTGACCTACCCCTTTCAGAGATAGACATTTGTTTCTGCTGGTTGACTAAAGGAGCAATATATTATGCGCGAAAAGAAAAAAAAAAACCTGCGATACTCAGCCGAAGTACTATCGATCAGGACCCCAAAATTGGAAAGGATAAAAGAAATGATGTAAGAAATAAATAGGTTTATTCCTATTCTAACTGGTTGTATTGAACTTGGGTTGAAAAGTCCCGGGCCTAACAAAGAAAACGCGTGTTTTATTTTCAAAATTGCCTTTATTCATCAACGTACTCTTCATCATACCACTTTTGTAGAACGATTTATCTTTTGCCTCAAAAAAGGCCCCGGTTTCAGCGACAACCTCTTCGTTCGAGCGAAATTTCATACCAGTGAGCATGTTTTTAAGGTCTGCTAACAGCCAGTAGTCGCTGGGAGCCAAATCTCGACGCAAAAAATCCGGTTTGTTACGATTAGACATGGCCAAACACTGCTCAGAAACATCCACACGTTCTTGTTTTTGGTGAACAGTGAGCAAACGCGACACCCATTTTAAACAGTGCTTTCTCATGGTCAAATTCTCATGCAATATAAATATAAAGCCAACACGTTCTTTTGGTATCTTCACGATGTCGGCTAACTCACGCAACTTCACTTTTTGATCATTCAAATGATTTTGTGGATTTTTTGAAGTTTTCTGGTGTTACCGCCTCATTTTGACGTCCACTGCGTTCTATATCATCGGTGTCTTAACGAACACATTTGAAGTCAGCAAACCAACGTTTCATTGTTGTTGTTTCTGATGGAGCGGAGTCCTTATAACACTTTTCAAGCCATTGCTTCGCTTGAACGGATTTTCCGTTAAAGAAGCAGTGTAAAATTAATGCACGAAATTGTTTTTGATCCATTGTACAAAAAATAACAAAAGTAGTGTCACTCTTAGCACAATAACTCACAAACTTAAGAATAGAATATCATGAAATTTTAACAGCTTTCTTGTGAAGGTAAGTACTAACTGAAAAAGCGATTTATAAACGCACACCTCAAACACACTGAAATAATCAAAATTCTAACTTACTAACTACGCTGACTACAAATAGTATTTTGTTTTTGGAGACAGACCCTTACCTTAGCCTTGTCCTTGGCGTCAGTAATTGTACACGTGCGCTCGTTAATTACTTTACCTAAAAGTGACAAATATGGTGCCACGGCTCACCCCAATGCAGCGCTAGCAAATTATAACCCTGCGAGAAGCGGGCTTTAAAAGTCAAGGAAATTGAGCGTCGAACTGGAATAACAGTAAGTAAATTTACTTTGTTTACAGAAAGAAGTTCCTGTTCTTGACTTAGAAGTAAGTATTCTTATATTGAATAATTTCAATACGCGTACCACTACCGCCAAACATGATGCTGCCATACAAACGGCTCACCAAGAGCAGCTTTTCCAGAGCACTGCTTCGCAATATAATATAAGTATCGTTGCTGGATATAGGCTCACCCAACAATTTCCACATTGACCGATCCCGCGCTAACCACATCAAGCGTATTACGGCGAACTTAACTAGGTTGCAGGAGCACGTTCCATGCAGCGATATCATCGTAAGCAATAAGCCTGCAGCTTTATTTATGATTTACGAAATATCCGAAACCTTCTTCATCTTGGAATTCCGAAGCATCCGCATGCCGCTTCATGTCGCGTCGCGTCGTGTCTGAGTGTGAACTATCAGCCATGAAGCGGCGTGCGGTGCATCACGAAACCACTTGCAGAAGCTCGTGGCCGCGTCACGTCGCGTCGGTTGTGGTGACACAGAATGCTAAGTACGCTTTTGAATTTTTTTTTATACCACTAGGGTAACAAACAAGCTTACGGTCCGCCTGATAGTAAGCGGTCACCGTAGCCTATGGACGCTTGCAACCCCAGGGGTATCATTCGCGCGTTGCCGACCCTTCAATATCTAATAACTTATTTCTTGAAGAATCCCTCTTTAGAGAAAACCTTGGCAGGGAGCTTTTTCTGAAACCGCACTGTACGCGACCATTTCGGTTCTAAAGTGTGATAATGAATTTACTGCCGAAAGCGGAAGCGGTGCGATGGTAAAAAGTAGTGGCCGTGGGCATCATTTCGAACAATTTCTCAGAGCAAGTGATAGAACAAATGCGATAAAACCTTTGAAATCTTGAAATTCTTATCTGACGCCTGTGGAATTTAAAGTTTTTTTTAATTTATCAAAAATTGTGACATTGGAACAATTTATTCGCCCGCCCTAAATCTACAAGCCCTAACTTCTAATAGTATTTTACTTTACCAATATATTAAGTAAAAACCGGACTCGCACACCGTGGGTTCCGTATCTACCACCATTTACCTAATTTATAAACATAAACAAAAAAAAAAAGGGCCAAGTGCGGGTCGGACTCGCGCACCAAGGGTTCCGTACCGTTGCTTAACTTTGAATATAGTTTCCAAAAAACAAATGCGTTTGAAATCTTAAAATTCTTACCTCACGCCTGTGCAATTTACAGTTTTACTTTTAATTTATCAAAAATTGTTACAAGCCCTAACTTCACCAACTCTATACCTTAGTCAAAATATGTAGCTTGGCTTGTAGTTCCGCCGCGACGCACCCTACCCACTGCGCTACAAGGTGAGTAATAACATGATTTTGCCAGCGGCTGCACCCGCCTTAAATTTGGTTATCGTCGTGGAACTCCTTAAATATAGTAATAAAGTTTGCTATAGAAAGCTATAGTTAGTTCAAGCTCGGTTATAGTTATTCCCGCGGGAAATTTTTAATTTTTCAAGCCTTATGTACTACTCCAGGACCTAACCTATATGTGTATAAAGTTTCAACCCGATCCTTCCAGTGGTTGAAGCGTTTTTAAGTAACAAACATCCATCCAGACATACTTTCACATTTATAATATTAGTAGGATTATATATAATTCGGAAACAAAGAAACAGGAATTATGAAAACAAACATTTGTAAAATTTTTGGCCATGAATCAACAATAGGGGCAAGAAAGTTTTATAATTAGCTCTTATTAATGGAAAAGTTTTATGAAAATGTTGTTTTCAGATTTCGACGGATACTGTTAGTCGGCACCTAAAAAAAACGGGTCTCGGGCACGGTAAGCCAATGGCAAATATTCCGCCATTTTCATAAATTTTTACTGCTTATTTGGTATTTGAGTGTAAATTTAAAAATTTATATTATTATTTGTTTTATTTATTCGAAACTGTAATATAGATATAATAAACTGTAATAAAAAAAGTTGTTTAATAGGGACTGTCATCCCAACTCCTTTCGTCTGTTTACCTTCGCGTTACGACTTGGGACAGTATCAGTTGGGACTTGCAATAACAGATTTGCCGCAACTGTAATAAAAGTACTAATTAATGCTATAGGTAAATTGTCTGTAAAAGTTGTATCTTTATTGCTATATTTTTATTTATTCCTTATTATTCAATTATAAAAATAATGACATTGACGTTAGTTTCACTTCTGTTATTTTATTTTACTTTACCAATATATTGTGTAAAAACCGGACTCGCGCACCGTGGTTTCCGTATCTACCACCATTTACGTAATTTAAAAACATAAACAAAAAAGGGCCAAGTGCTAGTCGGACTTGCACACCAAGGGTTCCGTACCGTTGCTTAACTTTGAATATCGTTTCCAAGAAACAAATGTGTTACTGTTTATTTGAATAATTTTAATAATTTCAATATCTGTACTCAGTAAAGTTTTTTAAAAAAGTGATACTTTGTCAAATGTTAAGCCATTTCTGTTTTAATGACCTTATTAGTAGTAAACAGTTTGGATTTATGAACGGCCGTTCCACAATCGATGCAGGAGTGGACCACTCGACGTTTGGACCTCTTACATGAGTAGTAGAGTACAGAAAATAGTTGTCAAAGGTGAAAGATCTCCGGGATCAGCAGTCACTATGGGATTCCCTCAGGGCTCAATTTTAAGTCCTTTTTTATATCTTATTTACATTAATGATTTCCCATATCATGTAAAAAACTATGACATTGTCTTATTTGCTGACGACACCTTTTTGCTTTTTAAGATTAAGAGACGACAGTTATGTTATAATAAATCAAATAATGCCATTTCTAAGATGGAACATTGGTTTAACGCTAATAATTTGTTACTTAATGAGAGAAAAACTAAATATATTAAATTTATATTACCAAATGTTAGTCAGATCCAGACATGTAGGAATGCGAATTCATAGGAAGTAATTTCCGAGACGTTCGTTAATTTTGAAATGCGAACATGACATATGACTTTAATGAATAAAGGATATGAAGGTAATGATTTTTATTAGTATATTGTATTAATAAGTGAGGGTAATTAAAGGACATAACTCCATCCTAAAATAATTGGTATGGTGGTTAATTAATTTTGTTATTAGTTAGAAAGGGAAAAGAAAAGTTGTAAATAGAATGAAACGTGTAAAAGATGTTATTTTCTTCATTTATCAAGGTATTAAATGTAAACTAAAGGTGTTATAATTTGAAAATATGCGCGATAGGATATACATTGAATTTCTTAAAGAAAAAGAAAACTTTGTTTAATTATTATTCAGGAAATGAAAGTTTATGAGATTCTTAGGATGTATGGTAGGTATTTGATGTAAAATAAATATTCTCATAGTTGATGAATTTAGTAATTAATAAGGAGTTATAGGTATTTAGTAAAGTTGTTTATTAGTTAATTAGAAATTGAATAAATATGAGGTACGAGGTTTATAAAGGCTAATGCAAGCCGAAAGTAGGAGTTTTTGTTTTATTGCAAGATACTAAATTAAGTTAGGTAGGTATTGCACTTAATGCATGGTGATGCGCTACCAAGTCTAGTTAAGATAAGTATCTTAACATTATTTTTAATTTTTAATTTTTTGATGAAAAAGAATAAGCGAGTATGAAAGACCATTGTATTTATAGATTGTTTATTAATTTTTTGTGGGCCTTCCTATTCAGAAAAGGAGAAGCTGAGTTAGGGATCAATTGAAGGTCAATACGGGTAGGTTTTATAACGCGATTTGAATTTATAATCAAATGAACACTGGTTGACGCGAATAAGTTATTGTGCTGCATTACAGTTGAATTAAAAGCGATAAATGTAAATGGAAGTTAGGAGGAACAGAGATTTTGTTTTATGAGAAAAACTAAAAGATGTGTAAAGTAAAGTAAGGTATAGGTTCAATAAGAATAAACATCAGCGGGCCGGCTGTTGCCCATACCTGCTCTAGAGTATCCACTCTAACCATTTCCGCCACGAACAGAGAAGGGAACAGATACGGATAATACCCATACATTTTTTTATGTAGAATCCGAGCAAATTTTTTCTAGACTCGTTCCAGTATGAGGTTATACTTAGCCGCATGTGGGTCCTAGATGATTGCATTATATTCTCATATGCTGCGGACGTATGCATTGTATAGAACCAGTATTGGTGCGCTGTCTCTAAAGCACGCAGGCTGCCTCATAACGTACCCTAACGCTTTAGAGTCTTTATCACAAATTGCAATAATATGGTCTCTAAATGCAAAGTCCATTAGTAGACCAAGATCTCTAATCTGAGTGACGCGTGTCAATGGGGTGGTACCTACAGTATAGTTGGCGGAGTTCGGAGAGTGAGAGCGAGAAAAAGTCATCACTTTACACTTAGAGGTATTAAACTCTAAGTGATTCCGATGGCTCCAGTCAGCTACACTGTCGATATCGCCCTGCAATAGTGAGCAGTCAGTCGAATTGTGAATACTAAGAAAAAGCTTCAGATCGTCGGCAAACATAGAGCATTTAGACGTAGTGATAACCTTTGGTAAGTCGTTTATAAAAATAAGAAATTGCGTAGGTCCAAGCGTACTTCCTTGGCTTATTCCTGAAGCGGTTTTATAAAAATCGGAAGAGTAGCCTTTGAGTTTAACGAATTGGTTTCGGTCAGAGAAATAGCTAACAAATAATTTTACAAGGTCAGGAGTAAATCCATCCGATTTCGAAAAAAATTTTGTAAAAGGACATTATCAACACGGTCTTTTTGATAATTAAAATATGCCACATCAACTTGACTACCTTGATCCAGCTCCCTAGTCACATAACTCACAAAGTCTATGGCTAGTTACCGTATACCGGCCAGCGCGAAAGCCGTGCTCACACTTTGTCACGTATGGGCAGATTTGATGAATTTATTGATATTGATTTGATTATTGTGAGGTAGCGCTGCTGATGTAAATAAAATACAATACTTGTGTTACAAAAACGGGCAATTCGTGCTATTTGCAAATAAGGATTTAGGATATAGGTTTAGGGATTTGAATATTTTAACTTTAGCGTCGCAGTACATATATAAAAATCTTTTATATGTACATAAAAATAGTTTCAGCAAGAAAAGTGACGTTCACAAAGTAAATTTAAGAAATAAAATTAAGCTGTTGGTGCATGAAACACGTCTACGCGAAATAAGTAACTCTTTTATGGGGCAATATATACACTTTTACAAAGAAGTTTCTAATAATATTCAAAAGCTATCAATAGGTAAATTTAAATCTTTTATCAAACAACAACTTTGTAAAAAAGCATACTACAATATTTCAGACTATGTAATTGATAAAAATCCTTGGGACTGAAGATGCTCAATTACAGGACGCATAGGTAAAACAAATTGAAATGGAAATAAAATATATTTGTACCGCTTAAAAAAAATATTCAAAAACATTGATTGTATTTGTTTTTGGTATGATTTTTTTTTAAAGATCGAGTTTCTTGCCGCATTCTTCCCGTTAGATATCAATGACATTGTAAACCGGATTTCAAAAAATAGTATTTCATAACTTTGACGATTTAAAAGTGTTTGTAAAATCCTAATTTGAATAAAAAAAATTGACTTACCTACCTAACATACCTACGCGAGCGGCAATGGTGAAAGGCATAAGATATAAAACGTTGAGGCTAAACAATGGATTTTTAACATCAATTCCCTTGAAGTTACAAAATAAGCACGCCGATTACCGGGTCATGTCTGATTTTTTTTATATAAAACCGCAACATGGTTCAGTAAAATATATTTTTCTATCGCTTAAAGCGCATCTATATGCCTATAAAAGTGCAAATAAAAACATACCACTGACTGACTTGAGTGTATAAATAGGTAATAGATAATGATAGTTACATGATATTGAGAACCAGTGCTCTTGGTATTGAGAAACGGCTCCATTTGGTGAGCCACTTTTATAGCCGCATCTTCCTCAGCAGTTGTGGTTCGAACATAAACCTGCCGGAGCTATGGCGATAGGTTTCCCCCCGTTTTTTCGTTCCGAAGGATCCAATGTCTTATTGTTTTTCTTTGTAAGAAGAATGTTTTAAATTTGACGCTTATTTAAAACAGATGTCAAAAAAGTTAAGTCGATACCTAAAAAAATTATAAAATGTCACTCATGAGACTGCTTTTAGTTACATATTTAAGACCAGACAGTAAAATTATTTCTTTATTACTAATTTTCTTTAATATTGTATTTATTTATTACCTACTGGCTTTTTGGTGAAGGAAAATATCATGAGGAAACCTGCATACATGAAAAAGACTTATGTGAAGTCCAGAAACCGCACTGGGCCCGCTTGTTGGCTTAAATCACCCTCGATAAGGGAAGGCCGTGCCGCACAGTGGGAACGTAGGTATGAGGCTGGTAAGGATTAAATTATTTAGTTATTATTTTTAATTCAAGGTGGATAGGTTCCTCTAAACATACGTAATTAACAAAGTAAATTTACTTACTGTTATTCCAGTTCGTCGCACAATATCTTTTATTCTGTAGCACGCTTCTCGCAGGGCTACATTCTGCTCCTGATGCACTAGGGTGAGTTGAAGTGCCATTTTTTATATAAATAGCGATGCAATAAACAATTGCTCACGCGCGCCTAATCTTGTCAATGTCAAGGACAACACTAAATTTTGATTTATTTTATTTTACCTAGATGTTGATTAAGCTGGTGCGGTACTTATGCCGCCCCGCCGCGCTGGCTTTCATTTATGTTTGTAGTATACATATGTCAGACGCAGCTATATTCAGTCTCTTTCCTACGATTCATCTATAGCGAAACGTTTTAGTAACAGGTATGTTTTCGTGGGTAGCTTGATGTGTCTTCTAGTGAACCCCACGCTTCTGTCGGCCTCTGTAGTTTCGGTTTAATTGTGGCAAAACGACTGTCAAGAGTGGAGGTTACGTCGCCGGCAGTATGTTGCATGAGTTATTTGATTTATATTTTGAGTGCGGTCTGTGAGACCGCGCGTCCACGTTTGTGTAATAAATTGAGCTGATGGTGATTTTGTTTGTTCTAGATTTTTAAACATTTTTTTTCTAGAAAACGATCAACCTAGTACAACTGCATGCAAACGAATATCGATTCCTCAGAGTGCAAGAAAAAATTTAGATTAGACGATGAAGACGTCTTTTGAAGACGAGCTCCAACGTTGCTTTTAGAATCCGATCACTGCAACAGCGATGGTAATGTTGATGATGTATGTTTTATGAAGCTCAAATTGAAGAAAATTACTTGAGTTACCAAGAAATTACTGAAAAAGTGGTAGTGCCAGCAGAGATGCCTTCAATGATCTAATCCATTATGCAAAGATTGACAGTAAATATGCACAAGTTGGGCCTATTGTCAATTGGCTGAACAAACTGACTGGAAAAGTAAATATAATATAAATATCCTTGGATTATGTTCCTGTAAAGTGATCTCGAGTAAAAAACTCTGAAAATTGCCATTAATTGCAAAATAGTTAGATTTTGGTTTTAAATAAATACGTATTTATAAAATTACATCTTTTATTTACATTTAGTAATTCCTTAAAGGAATTAAAACAAAAACTGCTACAGTACTTACTTAACTAGATAGAATCTGGCATTTAAAGATAGCGTGCTGTGAGACCGCACGTCCATGGTATTGTAACAAAAATTTAACGCCCATAGTTAAAAGTAAATGTCCTCTAACGATTGGTGTAACTTTTATCATGAGCCGCGCACTTGATTTTTTATGAAGGTCCTAATACACTTTTGGGTTCGAAATTTTGTCTCTTCTTTATATGAAAACCAATATTCAGATGAAATAAACAGCAGATTCTTAATAAATTAAAATTACATTTGATATAGAGTTTAAGTAAAGTATGTAGAGTTCAATTTGTAGGTTGTTATAAATAGCTCTGTAGTATCTTAATACATTATTACGTAGGGTAACGTAATAGTTTCATATGCATATCTTTGTCATCAGACGTCATACGACGCATTTAAATATTTGTGATACAAAATACTAAAAACAAAGATAGAAAAAACATCAAATGGAGTACTGCGAGCCATTTTCCTATCAATGTGTGTATAAATCAGCTAATACGACTATAATTTTTACAGCTGTGTGCGTAATTTTGGTATTACCAACCTCAAAGTGATTACCCCAAATTGGGTAGGTCTTACTTTTATTCGGTAGTTACTATAATTTATTTTCTCTTACGATGACCCACTGTGGCGATACATTATTTTGAGATAGAACGTTAGTCTTTGCTACAAAGGTAATAATCCGGTGACCATGGCCATATAATGCATGTTAGAACCTTAAAGTAGGTGCCAAATATTCTATACTGTAGTGGAAAAACATAAATAACAAATAAATCAATTATTTTATGTTTGTTGTTGCGTGTGTACTGCATGATTCATAATCACAGAACATTATAAAACTACCCAGTAGAAATGCGATGTAAGTACGGCGAGCGCGCCTCGGATTTGAGCAGACGCTCAATTCACTCCGACACTCGCGAATCTGTTATTTAGTTGCTTGCGGACTTCATCGTTGTGTGTAGCTGCGCAAAAATATTTAAAATGCCCTTCTCTGCATTAATTACTTGCAGAGCAAGACGCCAGGTATTAAATATGTCAAAGGGAGGAATATCTTTTCATTGGTGAGTAGAAGAATATATAATTATAAGCTTTTACATAATTATACGAAAAATAACCTTAAAATAAAAATTGACGTTGATCAACAATATCTTAAATTATCAAAATACAAGCAATATTTATTACGGTCAATGTTCCTCGGAGTCGCAACAAGGACCGTGTCTAAAAAGCAGGCAACAGAGTCGTATGATCGATGCGTGTTTCTCTGGTAGTTAAGTTCTACGATATTTTATTGCTTTTATCGACATTTTTCAGAGTGTCTAGTTCGAATCAGAACTTAATATTTTAAAACACTGATTTACGTACCAACTGCCAATTTCATACTATTTTGCAATAATTATATAAAATAGGCCTGAGGCTTTGATATTGCGAGTTTTATTAACCCCTCTACTGAATATGTGTAAACTTTTATTATTACACTTTACTGTATAATTTTAGCAAAAAAATAATAAAAACTAATGTTCCTGAATGTAGAGTTCCCTTTGTATTTAAAATCATTAGTCCTATAGATATCATAAATACATTTAAAACATTAGAAATAAAAAATACCACAGACCTTTGGGGACTTCCTGTAAAAACTATAATCTCAATAATTCGTGTTATAGCACAACCCTTATCCATGATTTTAGGTAGTTGTGTGGTATGTGTGGTTGTATATAGTGGTTAGCAAAAATCTTATCTTTATTTGCCAAATGTATCGATATGGATTCATCGACATAGCGTCTCCCTTACACTTTTCGAACTGACCACGCCTCTTTGGTCGTGATTGGCTAAGATGCTCGGCTCTTTCAAAATTGCGAATGTAATACGGCGACATCGGTTCCAGTACAATTTGACTAACATCGCACTTATAATGACTTATAATTTTCTGTGTTCATAATACATTACCGATTTTAGTTACATAGTTGTAAGACTTGTTTATTAAAACCGGCAATGAAAATAAATCGACCGAAACTTTTGTCGCTCAGCTTCATGGTAAGGTCACCATTCTCATTCTTCTGTCAAATTAATGAACTAGCAGATGCGTACTGGCTGACGGCGGCGGCGCGGCGACTGTGAATCGATTTCGCTGGACGGTGAATTCACATCACTAAATTGGCGTTGTGATGTCAAAGTAGGTAGAAAAAAAGTGGCACGCTTGGTATTTATACAGATGCAGAGACTTACGTTATCTATTTAGATTTACGTCTATGGTTGTGCGATGTCATTTTTTCTCGGGACATTTCGTAAAAACTACATAGGTATTAAAATGTTCAAATAAGAGGTTTTTCTGTTATGAATATCCTGATTATGTAAATAATAGTTAATAATTATAATATATAGCTTTTGATCTATTATAATAGGTTTTTAAGGAAAAATTATATTTTTGTTTATTTACTTATATTTTTTCAACTTTTTATTAATTAAAACTACTTTGTAGCACATATTAAACTTAACAATACGTTAAAGATTTTATAAAATAATGAGTTAGCAAAACGCTAGAACTTTCTAACTAATCTCGTAACAACTTCAAACTCACAATTACCAAACTTAAGTCATTTGATAGCCCTTGTTTTTTATACTTTCATTTGTGTAACTTTAACCATATGTCTGTAAATTAGATTAAAGCGTTAATTTATAAGCAAAATTTGTATCGAGTATTCATTCACTTATCCACCGTCGAGACGCGAACTACTAGCGGAGCGCGCTGTGCACCATTACTATGCAAGAAGTGTATATTTTACTTTTCCCGCGAATTCAACTACCGTCCAACGAATGGCATCTGCTTACTGAAAACTACTCTACCAAAACATCCTTTATTCTCCTTTGATTTTTGTCAGTTCTTACCTTATCAGTTTTTTTCACATTATACTTCTCTCTATGACATTCTGACGTGTTTTTAATGTGTGTTTCATAGTTATTGTTTTTGTGTGTAGAGTTTGCAACAAGTCGTTTAGCAAAAAGTACAGTTTGTGCGTGCACGAGCGCTCACACGGCGACACTTCGGCGCGGTTGCAGTGCCCGCGCATCGCCTGCACGCAGCAGTTCTCGCAGCGTAGTGCGCTCACAAGACATCTCCGCAGGTACTCAAAGGCTCTTTCGACACCTAGGTTTTTTTTAGAGGTAAGGTGCTTATTTAGGCTGTCGTGTACGTTCTTAGCATTTTAATATGGCGAGTGTAGTTTTGATGTTTGCCACAAGGACAGAACAACACAAGAAACACGATAAGGCACCGTGGATCAAACAGACTACAAGCTATGATCGTGTCGTTTTGTGACACGATTCTTGGCAAGCGTTGTTGCGGCTTGGTCTATGCAGTTAATGAATAGGTACAAGCCGCATATTACAAAATTGTCCCATATTAACTAACAACAGAGTCATCAGGCTTTAAAGTTGGATTTCAAAAGTAGGATTTGGGAGATACTGGACTAGTAATAATGTAGTTATTTCGGTAAAAAACATTTATGAAGTACGGAAGAAAATCGTCTCATTCTCTCTCTCCCATACAACGAACGTAATATTTTGCTCTATATTAAAAAGGCAACAGGTAGACGCTTGAAATATTCACAAAATATTTAATTATATATTCACTTAAAAAAAAAAAACAAATATTTGAGGGGGGCTCACATACAACAGACGTGAGTTTTTTTGCTGTTTTTATAGATAATGATACAGAACCCTTCGTGCGCGGGTCCGACTCGCACTTGGACGATTTTTTCTTTAATAATTTTCGCGAAGTCTATTCTTTACAAGTAAGGCTGAGTTCTTGTCGTGAATTAAAATTATTTCCCGGCAGTCGTCAATACTCACCTTAACCCTTTCACCCTAATACCCTTAGCGATCGGCCACTACATGTGTTCTACATGTTCAAACGGCTGGACAAATTTTAATGAAATTTGGTACAGAGGTAGGTGACACCCTGGATTAACATATAGGTATGCTACTTTTTATCCTTAAAAAATATTGTGTTTTCGAGGGATGAGCAAGGAATCGGATATGGCTCGATAATGAATTTAGCGCGGACGGAACCGCGGGCACAGCCAGTAACATTCTAAGATAACAAAAGTTTTTTTTACACTGAACGGCGCGGCGTGCATATTTAGTAACTACCTAAAATGGGAACGGTGTTTAAATTCATTACAGTTACCATTGCTGCGCGCGTATGTGTTGTGTAATACCACAACATACCTTCGCGAGCGGCAATGGTGAAAGGCATAAGATATAAAACGTTGCGGCTATACAATGGATTTTTAACATCAATTCCCTTGAAGTTACAAAATAAGCACGCTGATACGACATGGTTCAATAAAATATAAATATTTTTCTTTCGCTGAAAGCGCATCTGTATACCTATAAAAGTGCAAATAAATACCTACCACTGACTGACTTGAGTGTATAAAAAGGTAATAGATAATGATAGTTACATGATATTGAGAAGCATTGCTCTTGGTATTAAGAAACGGCTCCATTTGTTGAGCCACTTTTATAGCCGCATCTTCCTCAGCAGTTGGGCTCGAACATAAATCTGCCGGAGCTATGGCGATAGGTTTTCTCCCGTTTTCTCGTTCCGGAGGATCCAATGTCTTATTGTTTTTCTCTGTAAATAGAATGTTTTAAATTTGACGCTTATTTAAAACAGATGTCAAAAAAGTTAAGTCGATACCTAAAATGTCACTCATGAGACTGCTTTTAGTTACCTATTTAAGACCAGACAGTTAAATTATTTCTTTATTACTAATTTTCTTTAATATTGTATTTATTTATTACCTACTGGCTTTTTGGTGAAGGAAAATATCATGAGGAAACCTGCATACATGAAAAAGACTCATGTGAAGTCCAGAAACCGTACTGGGCCCGCTTGTTGGCTTAAATCACCCTCAATAAGGGAAGGCCGTGCCGCACAGTGGGAACGTTTCTTTTATATTGTATTTATTATTCTATGTTAAGTATTGATTATTACCTACTGGCTTTACGATGAAGGAGAATATCGTGATTAAACTTACATACATAAAAAAAGACTCATGTGAAGTCCACAATCCGCACTGGGCTCGCGTGTGGACTATGGCTTTAATCACCCTCGAGAAGGGGAGGCCGTGCTCCACAGTGTGAACGTAGGTATGAGGCTGGTAAGGATTAAATTATTAAGTTACTACTTTTGATTCATAATGGATAGGTTCCTCTAAACATACATAATTAACAAAGTAAATTTACTTACTGTTATTCGAGTTCGTCGCTCAATATTTTTTATTCTGTAGCCCGCTTCTCCGCTGCACTTGGATAAGATGAGGTGCCATGCCGTTTAGTTCCACTTGTGGCTACTAAAGATTTTTCTTCGTGTATATGTATATTATTGATATAGATATCTCACAATGAGGGCTTAAATTTTAATGCCATTTTCTTAATAGGCGTAGCTTATACCCCATCGCCTAAGTACCAAGTTTCTAGTTGATCTAGCAAACATTGTATTGACCAGTAACTATTTTACTTTTGGCTCTTAATATTAATAAACAAAGTACAAGGATGGCATCATCATATGCCAACTTATTCATGGGACAAATAGAATTTTTTTTTAAGCATTTACAAACCTCTTTTATACTAGACAATTATTCATTTGTTGGTGTTTTGCAGCACAATTTAGATAAAATTATTGTTATTATTATTTATCTGTATATAAGTACTATAAAATATAAAAGGCAGCCGTTACTAACTGACTGACTGATCTAATAACGCACACCTCCAACCACTGGACGGATCGAGCTGATATTTAGCACACGTATGGCTATTATGATGTAGGCGTGCTCTAAGAAAGGATTTTCCAAGTTTGTATGACGCACCAAGATTGCGAGGTTAATCCATTTAATAATCCATTAGTTAATTAGTTTTTAGTAGTTCCTACGCCGATAACCGAATTCAGGGCGGGCGAAGCCGCTGGCTAAAGCTAGTAATATTTAAAGCTAGAAAATTACTTACTTACTGATTCACTGACTCACTCGCAGACATAATTGTTCTCCCAGAAGAAGCCTCTGGGGGTGAAAATGATGTATAAGGGGTTTGATCAAAATGGTCCTTTAATTATGGAAAAATTGCCGAAAAACAACATGGCCACCATACTAACATTCAACGAAGTATATCTCAAAAACTATATGCTATAGATGGGGGGTGTTTGAAAATATATTATAAAAGGCAACTAAGGGCAACTGCCTGGCTGAAAAAAAATCGAGATGGCGATTGGGGAATTGATGGAAAATTGGGGTCGAAAAAATTAGTGACCCAATGCGGCTGAAACTGTACATCCGGTTGTTTTTGGGGACGTTATAGCAAGTGATTTGTTTAGTTATATATTTTTTAGTCTATAAATAATTTTTAATTCTACTTTTGCGTGATTAATTCTAAAATTTTATTGTTATTTGTATCTCCAAAGAAGAAATGTCAAACCTATTTACTTTGACATACCGGATGACTTTAAAATTTGATTTTGAAAAAACTGAAATTTAAAAAATGGCAAGATAAGAAAAAATTGATGGTACGTGTGAAGCGTACTGAAAAATAGAAAGATAGTGTTAATTTTCTGAAGCAAGAGTAACGATCACCGAGATATTATTGATGGTAAAGAAATAATGGAAATCAGGAAATAATTTACCAATACTTATAATTTTTGGGGTTTAGGTGTTATCCTCAAACCCTTATCTTCAGGTACCGATTTACACTTTATAATCGTGAGGAAATTTTCTTCTATACGACGGGATCGTAAATTTCGCCGTATTGAAATAATTTTCAAAGATTTTCAAAAGCCGGCGAAGATTTTGCTTGACAGTTCTCAACAAAATTCAAAAGTTCGGTAATTTCGGAAAATTACTGAAGATTAAAATTGCGTACGGTTATTTGGAAAATCGTAATAATTCATTGTATAAAGTGGTAGCATTATAAATTGTAATAAATTTTATTAACGGACTCATCAAAATCTTTTCATTTATTTTCCCCTGAGGAAAAGTCTTGACAACGTTGATATTGAATTTGAAACGATTATTTGATTTTCCAAAATTTCAAGATAGCCGCCATAGTGATGATTTATTGAAGTCTATATATTCTCCCAGGGGAGTCTCCTGGGGTGAAAATGATGTTCGGGAAGTTTGATCGAAATGGTACTGTGAGTATAAGAAAACTGCCAGAGCTTCAAATTGGTGGAAAACAAATGGCCGCCCATAAAAAACATTATAGTATTTCAAAAACGATTTGCTAGGAGGTGGGTGCTCGAACAATTATGGCTGAAAAATATTGAAGATGGTGGATTCAAAATGGCGGGCGAAAAAATTTGTCACCCGGATCCGGCTGAAACTTTGCATCCGGTGGTTTTTGAGGTCATTGATATTAAATATTGAAATTATTTTCCAAAATTTCAAGATGGCCTCCAGTGATGTTTTATTAAAACCTATTATTCTCCCAGGGGCAGTCTCCGGAGGTGAAAATAATGTATTAGAGGTTTTATTGACATGGTCCCGTGAATTTGGTAAAACATCCAGATCCTCGAAATGGCGGAAAATAACATGGCCGCCCATACAAAACATGTTATCTCAAGAAAGATTTGCTATAGGCGGTGGGGGCTCGAACAAATATTGTAAAAGGGGACAAAACGCAAACATGAGCCAAAAAAATTCAAAATAGCGGATTCAAAACGGCGGTCGAAAAAATTTGTTCACCGATCTGGCTGAAACTTTGCATTCGTAGGTTTTCAGGGTCGCTGATACTTAATATAAAGTCGAATTTTGCATTCCCGAAAATTAAAGATGGCCGGCATAGTGATGTTTTATTAAAGCCTATTATTCTCCAAGAAGGAGTCTCTTGAGGAGGAAATGATGTACAGGGGGTTTGATCGACATGGTCATATGAATATGGGAAAACTTTCAGGTCATGGCGGAAAACAACATGGCCGCTATACAAAACATTCAATTCAACGATTTGCTATAGGATAGGGTGCTTGAACAAATGTTGTTAAGGGTAAATGCCTGGCGGAAAAAAAAAATCGTGATGGCGGTCGAAAATATTTGTTTACCGATCCTTCTAAAACCTTGCATCCGGGTGTTTTATTAGGATGGCCGCCATAGTGATGTTTTATTGAAGCCTATTATTCTCCCAGAAGGAGTCTTCGCGGGTAAAAATGATGTGTGGGGGTTTTGATGGAAATGGTACCGTGAGTATAAAAAAACTGCCAAATCTTCAAAATGGCAGAAAACAAGCTGCCTATACAAAACATTCAACGAAGGATATTTTTTCTCAAACACGATTTGCAATAGGAGGATGGTGCTCAAACACATAATGTTAAGGGCATCAAAGTACAACTGCCTGGCGGAAAAAAAATCAAGATGGTGAATTCAAAATAACCCCCGAAAAAATTTGCCCACTGTTCCGGCTGAAATTTTACATCCGGGGGTTTTCGAGGTCACTGCTAAACATTGAGTCAAGTTTTTCTTTTTTTTCTTCCAGAAGGAGTCTCCGGGGGTGAAAATAATGTATGAGTCGATTTTTTGATGTCACAAAATTTCAATATTGGCCTTGCATTTAGAACATCCTCCACGTGTAAAATCTGTGGGAAGTTGCTCAAATAGATGATAGACTGACCTATTACTGAAAGTAAGAGAGATTTCGCGGATTTCACACCGGTCTGAAATATACCCCGGAGAAAGAATTCCTAACGAATACGTTGCTTAGCTAGGAAAATACTCACTTTGGAATCCGGAATCTTATGTCCGGAGAAACATTTGCTAAAGAAATGAAATCTTAAAGCGTCAGAGTCTGAAGAAACTGTGCTGAAATTAATTTATATATATTCGTACTTTAAGTTGTAAGTTATCACGTTATAGTTTTTCAAACTTTGAAACTTGGTAGCGACCCCTACAACCGAATCTAAAAAACAAAGAAAAATCGCAGGCTCGTTTTTTAGGTAATAGTACCAAATGGCGAGTTGATGCGGCTATTTTTCGAAAGTCGAAAAATAAGTAGCACCCTACTACACCCCGTATATAACAAGAGAATAAACTTTCAAACCCAGCCGAGTTACTAAGTCAATGGAGGCTATATAACCCTGAGAGCCAGAATTGAAAAAGGCTACACACTAAGACAAAAACAGTGGGCAATAAGACGGTAATTAGGGATGTGTAAGAAGAGGGTGACTGGGCTGCAACTACCTATTCAGACCTTGCTAGCAATGAGAATACCCTGTGTATCACCATCCCGATAGGGGCCCCCACTCCTAGTGGAGTCCACTTGGGGCTTAGAATGGTCTTCACCACTTCAGTTAAAACAGAATAAGTGTTGGTAACGCAAGCTGGTGCAATATCGGCAAGGGTAAGAAGATGGATAAATTGTCCGATGATGTCCTAGACATTTGCTACCATTTTTGCTTCCTGGCGACGGCAGCAGGCTCGTTGTTGCAGGTTGCTACTAGATACTCGTCAACCTTGCAGTAGGAGCATTCGAACCGATCAGACGCTTCGAAGAACCTGAGATTAGCAGGCTGAGAAGAATTGCCCCTATTAGGCCTTGAGTGTCCGGGCAATATACGGGCTCGAGCCAGTGTTGACTGCGAGTCTGCACTGGTCCTCTAGAAAAGATCTGAACGCAAAAAGCTGAGAAGAAGAGTTTCCTCCGTAGCGCTGCTCAAACCTAAACTTCATGTCAGGAGGGAGCTTGCTAAGAATTATATGAAGCAATAAGAAACTCCACTCCTGGACTGGAAGTCCCATTGCAGTGAGTGCTTGTGTGGCAATCATAAGCGAGGTGTATAGGCTGCTACGGAGTTCAGAAATGTTCCGTATGATAGGTAAAGAAATGATAGTTCAAACATGCGCATCAGCTATCCTACGCTTGTTTTGATAACGTTTGATCAGAATATCCCGTACTATGGCATAATTTAGATCTTTGATCTTTAAGTGGTAAATAAGGAATTTGGCTTTACCACTTAGAAAAGAAAAAATATACGATAACTTCTGACTATCAGTCAGGTCAGAGCGATTATGGACATGAGAGTCGAATAAATTTATATGGTTGGTTCAAAATGCGAGCTCTTCGCCTGAGAAAATAAGGCGGGTTAGTGTTACTGTGTTAATTAGAGAGGATAGTAAAATGTTTCATATCATAATTATCAGCCTGTAGGCAGGTCAACGCAGCTTCGGTTATAGTGTCGATAAAATCCTATGCTTGCTCGACATCCTTTTCTATTTTGGACACAATCTGTTGAGAGATCTGGTCCGGACTAAGAAGTAAATTTGCAGAGTGAGCCGTTTTGATCTTGTCCACTTGAATAGATAAGGACTGGTACCTCTCTACCAGGATTCGCCTTAGATTTGGGCGGTTAATTAATTATTTGACCGAAGCAAGCCATCTCAGGACCTGCTCGATAGTAGTTTGATGAACTTTTGCTGTGTTAGACGTAGTTATGTCAAGCTGGAGCGATCGAACAAGAAAGTAAGATGTAAAAATACCTACAATAAAATTGCCCCTTGAGTGTATATTTATATATTTGTCGAGAATAGACTCATAGCAGTTTTATCAAAGATTTTTGTAAGAAGTTTTATTTGGTGTTGTCTATATGAACCTAAGTAGGGTTGTAGGTTAAGAATTTTAGATATTTACACAAAAAACTCGACGTCCTATGAACGTAACCACGCTCTGCTACCGAATGTTGGCTACTAAGCCAACATTAACTTACGGAACCCTGAAGAATTACTCAAAATATCGCGACAAAGAATTTTAGGTATTAGAGTCTTTGTTTGTTCTTCCAGGGCCCTAGAATGAAGATTGGCTTGATGACTTTTGTTTGAAGACACTCCCGATTAGATTTTTTATTGTTATTAAGAAGTTTAGAAATCAGAACGTTATAGCAATCGTTTGCAAAGATATTTCTGTTTAAAGCTAAATAAGCATTGATTTTCGTTAACATCAAACTATTTAACTTTGTCTTACGATTTTGACATGTGCAATGTGCATAACAGTCATATTTACACGGATCGTTTAAATCTTCAAAGGAAATAAATCTATATATTGTTCCATTTATTTTTCCTGGCAACATAATTATTCGCGCAACGACATTAGAGGACAGCCATTTTGAAACCAGTCTCCGTAAAATTAACTGCAAAGTGCGCCATACACATAATGTAATAAAATTTACGTGTGATTAACGGATCAATTTTCCAAATATAGCATTATATTAGTTATTTGGTTAGCATTTTCGTTAGCTAACATAAATGTTTAAAGTCTGAAGTTAAATTTTTTGAAATCGAGCTTAGTTTGGGCTTCATATTAAAAACTTATTGTTTATGTGTTATTAATACTTTATGTATTTTATTCTATTTTTTCTTAGTTAGGTTTAAGTTTATATAATTTATGTATTTATTTAATTATCTTATATAAGATAAATATTTGTTAATATTAGTTGTTTTTAAATTTTTATGACATTTACAATTTACTGACTTTAAACTTCTGAAACTGATATTTTGCCAGTTGAAGTGTGATTGAGTAACAAACAACCAAACACCCAAACTTTTGCATTTATAATAAATGGGATAACTGTTAATTAATGAATTTTGACAGCGGATTCACCCGTCCTAAATTTAATTAGCGGCGTGGGATTCTTACGTTAACTCCTTAATTATAAACTAATGAAGTTTGCTATAGCAAGCTTTAGTTCGTTTAAGCTCGATTATATTTATTCCCGCGGGAACTTTTGAATTTTTCGGGATGAATCCTTTGTTCTTCCCCGGGACTCAAACTATCTCCATACCAAATTTCATTTAAATCGGTTTAACGGTATTAGCGTGAGCGGTAATAGACAGATAGACAGAGTTACTTTCGCATTTATAATATTAGTATGGATTAATAATTGCTTAGGCACATATTATTCAAGTAAATTAGAAATAGCAAATCATGTCAATAAACCGTTAAAGCATTTTTGCTTATGAATCAGCAATGACAAAGAAAAAAAAAACTGTTGAATAGTTCAATATTCAATCCTATAAATACAGTAAAAATACTTGCATTGGAGCAATCCGGATTTGAACCCACATGTCAATGTTTAGGTGCAGTAGGTCTTTCAGCTAAGCTATATATTCACATAAACGTCTTTGTGACACAATGTATACTACTAGATTTTGCCCTACTAGCTTTACCCGCACTAAATTCTGTTATTGGTGAGGGATTTTCGACTTGCACTTTACATTTTTTAGGTTACTTATGTGCTTTTCCGAGCTGTCCACATCAAATTTCATCGAGATCGGTTCAGCTAATTAGCCACGAAAAGAATAAAAACAGACAGAGACACTTTTCCAATCTTACATAATATTAGCATGGATTCATCTCAATACTTCCACGACCGACGAACAAACGTTGTTATTCCTGTGTCTAAGTATTAGACCAGTCACATTAGATACATTTTTAAACTAAAAAAACATTAATTAGTAGAGTTTTGAATTTTGGTATAGTTGTTCATTAAGACCTCCCGTTGAACATATTAAAAGTACCCATCGATAGCTGTTGCGCTCGCGCCGCCATCTTGGAAAAAAGTTACCCTTTTTTAGTTTTTTGCTTATATCTCGGTAATTATTGCTGATCCGGAACGAAAAAACAGGTCGAGAACCTTACCTTTGTTCTTAGGATAGGTGGTTTTTATCGGAATCCGACACGATGATGATCGGCTGATGGCGAGTTGGTCTAGCCTATTGGCTATTCTTACTCACCAAGCGGACTCCGCCCTGCTATACACATCATGTCGCATAATGCATCTGCCCCTGAATTATCTCTCCTCTTCTCTCTTTCTCATCATCTCTGTCGGTCTTTCTATCTCTAGGTATTGTCATGGAATAAGTTTTTTAAGATATATATATATGAATTATTTTAGAAGAAAACCGAAACAAAACTGTATATCGATAGCAAAAATATAAAAAAAAAACTTATCAATATCGGATTGCAGCTAAAGTATTAGAGATACAAAAAAATATATGTAAGCTTTTTTATAGGAAATTTAATAAGTTACAGTTTTTGTATACACGATTTTATCGTATTAATAATTATTGCCGAAATATAAGCAAAGAACTGAAAAAGGGTACCTTTTTTCCAAGATGGCGGCGCGAGCGCAACAGGTATCGATGGGGACTTTTAGTAAGCACAACGGGAGGCCTTAATGAACATGTACACAAAAATTCAAAACTCTACCAATTAATGTTTTCTAATTTTTTTATTTGACTGTACTATATGTTATTTCTGTACTCAAGTTTGTAAGTGACTAGGCGCGGGCTAGGTACCTATGCCATGCGATCTGTTTTTTATCATTTCTATAGGTATGCATGTAGTGCAGGTAGATAAATACAAATTTGTAAAGAGGTAAATTGAATCATCGCATACATACATAGACCGACGATTATCGTTATGGACCTGGCTTTAACAACATAATACATAATAAATATTTTGTCGTTTTGCATCACCCCTTAACTTTAAAAATACAACACCTAAATCATAACAGGTACGCATAAACACACTCACATTTATAAACAATCATTTTAATTGATAGTTATCTTTTTTAATGAAATTTATTTAATTTACAGATCATTGTTATTGTGTGTTGCAGGAAACACGCCAGCTCCTCAGACCTCGCGCCCACTGCCAAAGTGGTTCCCGAACTGAGCTAACGTCACAGCACGACTTGTGTCCATCCATTCTTTTAAATACAAATACAGTGTTAAATGATTCAACTGTAATTTTACCTTATTTTTTTACTAGTAATTATACTTAGATTAAAAGTTCTCTAATTGTGGTTTTCTTGGCAGATAGTGAAAAAACAAAGATTTACTTCAACTCAGGGCCAAGGTTGAACTTAAGTAAGTATAGCTCCACAGATATAACTGATTTCTACGCGGGTGAATCTAGTCTATCCCAATCAATCAATTCCTATAATTATCAGTTGAAAAAGGTGCATTATACCCACAACACCAACAAAGAAGGCTAGAAAGGAAATGTAGGCCAAAATACGCAATCATACTTATTAGTCGCTTGAAAAATACAGACGTCTAGTGTAAGGAGGAGGTCTTTTCACCAAGGCAAAAATTATCGTTTTGTATTATTTTGTTCACTTTTTTCTAAAAATATAATTTAAAATATGAAATTACAAGTAGTGTCTTTAATATTATACTATGAAGCAAAAATTATACATTGCTGGTATAGTAAGTTCATGATTGACGTGAGCACATGCTTGCAATCCACGTATTGCGAAGCGAGCGATTTCGCCACACATTACGTGCTCGGTAGAACTCGTAGCGTCGATGCTAATCGATAGTGTTGTGCTGATTTTGATGTTTGACTAAGGATCTCAGTAAATAGAATATATACTACATACCCAAGACCTAGGCACGATGCTAGGCGACCTTAGCGGGGTTTCCAAACAGGTCGTCCCAATGTCCATGTCGCGCTCGAAGTGGTTGACGAATACACATACCTAGGACAAGTAGTCCAGTAGATGATAGGTCTCTCTCTTTGAAAAAGAGTTTAACCAAAGAATCCAGCTCGGCTAGGCAGCGTACGGGATACTACGCAACATATTTTTGTCCAAAATACCTCAGTACCTAAAGAAGAAAATCAATGTGTGTTGCCAGTGATGACTTACGGTACAGAAACGTGGTCTCTTACTGTTGGCCTCTTAAATAAGCTCAGAGTTGCTCAGCGAGCTATGGAAAGAGCTATGTTTGGAGTTTCTTCGCGCGATAAAATCCTAGATGAGGAAATTCGCCAAAGAACCAAAGTTACTGACAGATCAAACAGTTAGCAAGCTAAAGTGGCAATGGGCAGGCCACATCGTACGTCGAATCAATGGGGAATAAAGGTTTTCGAATGGCGATCACAGATCGAAAGACGCAGCGTGGGACGGCCTCCTACCAGGTGGAAAGACTACCTGATTAGAGCCGCAGGAAGCGGATGGACACGGGCGGTTCAGGACCGGCCGTTGTGTAAACATCTGGGGGAGGCCTACGTTCAGCAGTGGACGTCTTCCGGCTGAAACGAGCGAACCGTTGTCTAGGTACTTAAAACATTAACTTTTAATAAATATACAATTATCTTATATTTCTATTATTTAATAATTATAATTAATGATATTTTTTTTTTACTGTTGTATCATTTTAAGGTTTCTTTAAGAACCCAATAAACGGGAGCGATGGATTAACGTAACGGGCAGGGAAAATTTGATACCTACAAAGTTATAAATATCATTGCTCCAGGCACTTAAAATAAAATAAATTTAAATAAAAAACTAAAACCAGATACGTTAACTGGAAGCTTTTCCATGTGATAAAATTGTAAAAATTTATTCACATTCCTTCGTAAGTATTGTTGCGTTCTATATTTCTCCGTCACTAACGTTTCTACTCACTAAGCAGGTAAGTTAAAGTGCGTGTACACCGAAGTTTTATTTCGCTGACATACATAGAAAAAGCAGCTGTAACAAGTGGACCTACTACCTATTAGCAGTATAGGTAGTTAAAAGTGATGGCTAAAATTTGCTGGAGGATAGCGTAAGGCCTGCTACCTATTTATTTTAATGGTCCTTAACTCAATCACGCACTACGATTATTAAAAATATACAAGCGCTATTCCAATACTAATACAACTCTTTATCAGGTGAAAGTGTTATTTTGCATTATGATTATGTGCTCATATCGTAATATTTTTATACAAGGAGTATGTTTATATTGCTTTTATAGTAATCAGATTAAAATATGTGATTAATTAAATGAACATACATTCTTAATTATTTTAGTCAACTTACGGTAAAAAATGGTTTTCTTGTTGTCGATTCCATGATGTTACAGTTAAATGAGACATAAAAAACTACATTTAATTAAATTACATGATACTGTTGCCGGACACTATGGCCGCCACACCTCACTCACAACTGTGGCCGCCACACCTCACTCACTTCTCATCACCTCTTGATTTACACGCCAAAACTGGTGACTCCCACGCCACACTTATGTTAACCTAGTCTTATGTGGGCTTCTAAGCAGATGTGTCAACTTTTCATAAATGTATATATGAAGTTTCTTTAGAATTTGTAAGCGCAGAGTGGGTAACCCTCTAGCCAGGTCGACCTGTAAAAGGTAGCCAGAAGTGGACGGACGAGAAAGGCTCTTCTCTTTTCTCCATTCACTAGGTGTGGTGGCAATGACACCGAGAAGTAGAGAGGTCGAGAAGTAGACTGGTCAAAGCTTATTGATTGATTGATGTATGTATGTATGTATTCATATATTTATGTATGCATATAAGTATGTATGTTTGCTTATATGTATGTATGTTTGTCTACGTATTTCTCTAAAACTAATGATTGGATTTTCTTAATTATTTTTACATCAAAATCGGGTTAGTAGTTTTCAAGATGTGAATTGTTAATAAAACACGTTGTCGGTTTAACGGCGCAATTCTAGCGCGGAACTTATTGTGTGTATGCTATCCGATTATCAACTGATTTTATACCACCAAAGTAGTACCCAAGCAAACTGCCCACCTATTTTTATGTCACCGTTGGTTATAGCCGCCTGCGACGCCAATCCGGAGGCGTAACTTGCACATTGGCGACCCTCTTAACTGTAATTCCTCCTTTTTTGAAGAACACCATACTTTTTAACTAATAACAATGATTGCTGACATGTGTATTGACTGAAGTGTAGTAAAAATGATAAGGGCACATCTCACATGTATGAAATATATAAAAAAGCATGTAAAATAATGTTTTTTCAATATTTCGGAATGACTGTTGTATGAGTGAGCCGTGGACTAATCATATCGCTCCGTTTGGCGCTGCGTGTGTGTGTGTGTGCGTTACATTGTGTTTATTTTCATTGCTAGTAGTGGTAGAAATGGAAGGTTGAAAAAGAAAACTGCTAGTCTACAATAAATGGGTACGAAGATATAGCGCTTCCTAATTTGACAGCTGTCATTCGAAATGAAGATCATGATGAGATTTTGTAGAGAAACTACAAGTCTAAGATCAATAGTTATATAATAGTGGGTTTTGTACCACCATTGTAACCAAAAGTGTACCGCTAAGGTCAGCTCCACCTTATTATGGTAATTTAAGATGGTGGGGACGTCCATTAATAACATGAGTCGTTTATGGGTCGGAGGGGGTCGAGCCGAATCTTACTAAATCTCACGTGGGTGAATGGGGGGAATATCGAAAAATATCACGAATTTTTTTTTACTTAAGAAACATTGTAAAATTGCAAGAAAAATGAGTTAAATTAAGTAAAACATGTTTCTTCCCTAAAATATGAATACTAAAATAATATTTTTTAAATAAAGTTTTTTTTTTTAAATAAATCTAACACAATTAAGCAAAGATTTACACTAAAAATACGCATTTTGAAAAAGTTCATGTAGTAACGAAAAGGCCAAGCCACATATTTTGACTAAGACTCAGACTAAGTTTGTAAAGTTAGCTTGGCTCTACTTGAGATCAGCGGGGCGATTCAAGTCAGTCAAAACCATCTGGTTCCGGATGACTGTGTCATGCATTGTCAATTTACTTCTTTCTTACTTTCTACCACCGCACCGCTCGCCATCGGCAGGGGATTCATTCTCAAACTTTAGAACCCGAAATGGTCGCGTACAGTGCGGTTTCAGAGAAACTTCCTCCCGCGAACGCTTGGGTTGTGTAATGAGCTCCCTGACAAGGTTTTCTCCAAGGACTACAGTATGGGGTTCTTCAAGAAAGAAGTTATTAGATTTTTGAAGGGTCGGCAAAGCGTCCATAGGCTACGGTGTAAAAAAAGTCTTTTCTTTCTTAGAAACCTTCCTCGGCTATGCACAACTAAAAATAAATAAATAGCGGATGACATTTGTATTAGTGTTCCATACCTAAGTAACCTACCTAATTCAATACCTAAAGTCTATAATCAGTGTGTGTTGCCAGTGATGCCAGTGGTCTATAAACTTTTGACTTCTTAAATGAGCTCAGAGTGGCTTAGCAAGCTGTGCTTGGTGTATTTTTAAAATGTATTTGTAAACTGGAACGAGGAAATTCGCCTAAGAAACAAAATTACTGATATAGTTTAAACCTATGAGTGTGTGCTACTATCTTACATCATGCATACCTCCTATTCGTTGTAAATCGAAATGTATGAAGGCACCCACTTCCGGAAATTAGCGGCGCACATGCGGAATGTGACCGCAGCCGGGTCACTTCCAATGACTCACACAAATATCTATATTAAGGGTGGTTGGAAAAGAAGATAGTGTGCTTAATCCCGACGTTTGTGGAAACGTTGCGGAGCCGCATGCCGTGATAACATTCAGTAGAATCGCGGGATTCGCTTCCGCCGATAATAACTTGTACGACTGCTTGCCAAAGATTATGGGATTCTAGAGTGTTCACAATATGTAAATCAAATATACGTAAAATAATCAAACGAACATCACCCGAATAGAAATCTAGTCGGATCTACAAGATTCAATTACAGTAATCATCAATCAAATCTATTTGCTTTCGGCTTTGCAATATATTGGTGATCATTATTCTTATTTAACTATTTATATAGGTAATCCTATGTGTTCTCTGTTAAGTGTACGCCACTGAAGTCCTCCTAAATAACTGCATTGATTTTGATAAAATATCACAATTGAACCCGGTAGGTAGCTCTGGTTTTTCTAGTCCCAAAAGAACGGATCGGACTAGAAAAGACAGAAATAGGCCAGTAAATGCTTTTAACTCCATCATTTGTGGCTGTACAGTCACCTTAACGATTTGTACATACATATGTCTAGTATTGCGTGTAACTTTTTTAAGGTTCCGTAGCACCTATTGTATTTTAGAAAAATCAAACCCTTGTAGTTTCTTTATAGCTGTCCATTCTCCTGCCAAACACCAGAAATGGAACACTTTATGGTTTAGTTACATCTTGTCCGTTCGATCGTTAAACGATTTTTGTGGTAACTAAAAAATAATATTTAATTACAACAAAAAAATTTAGCTAAAATTAAAAAATAAGGCTATAAGCTGACGTCTTTATGATACGTACTTTTCTAACTACTTTCTACTGTTGTTGGCCGCAGATGGCCTTTACAACTACACGCGGACTAACTTTTGCTGCGGTGCTACTTGCACGAAAAGTTGGGTCGGTTTGCGCAAGGGTGTCCTAGACACGAACCTCGGCTTGGGCAGCCGCTCTTAAAAACTACATTTGTATCTGACAAAAAATTTACCGCCGTTTCGGAAAATAGCAAAGGCGTTATTATTATTTAAATCTAACTAGTCGAAGCGCCCGAGTATATTAGTGAACCTAGTATACCCGCGCGCTCGAGTGTGTTTGTGTGTGAAAACTAAACTGTCTAGTGTTCCGTATTCTGTATATATTTGTATAAGCTGTGTTCGCGGTCGCGGGCGCGGAAGGCGCTTGAGCTTTGAGCCGGCGGGTTATCTCATCATCTGTTTCTATCAATACGTGCCTTGGATATCTAAAGGGTCCTAAGGCACTCTATTGGGGGCGTAGTTAGTAGGTTGCCTAATTAAGTAACGTAGCGTTTTGACGCATCTTTGATGAAGGCTTTTATGGTTGGTAGCTCGAAATCGCTATGGAGATAGATATTAAGCATATAGTACGGGGCGCCGACTGCGCCTCGCATAAAGCGATTTTGTAAGACTTGCAAGGAAGTAGTATTGGTGTGACCAAACGCTACGCTCGCATATGTGAGTATGGGCCGCATACAAGTTTTGTATAGCGTCACCTTATTTCTAAGAGACATTCTACTGTACTTGTTTAACATTGGCTTAAGACGACCGAGAACGAAGGCTGCTCAGTCTCTCACTCTTTTAATGTGGGCTCTGAAATTAAGACGAGAGTCTAAAGTGACTCCTAGGTATTTGACCTTATTTACCCACGGAATGGGTTGGCCATATAGATGGACTGGGGAGACTTGCCTCTTGGCCTTTTTCGATTTTTTTCCCCGGGCGAAGTGCACTGCTGCACTTTTCTCGGGGTTAACCTCGATTCTCCACTTCCGAAACCAATCGCCTTGTGGGATTCTTTTGGCTTTCAAATTGCATGCCATACAAACATTTGCAGTAAAATTGTCTATTGGCACCCGAAGGCAAGGCAAAAATTACACGAAAATCAATGTTCCGTCATAATGTCAAAATTAAGGCCTTACTTTTTATTTACTATTGTCAGTTTTTAGGGTTCCGTACCAAAAGGGTAAAAAACGGGATCCTATTTCTAAGACTCCGCTGCCCGTCCATCTGTCTGTCACCAGGCTGTATCCCATGAACCGTGATAGTTACACTTGAAATTTTCACAGATGATGTATGTCTGTTGCCGCTATAACAAAAAATACTAAAAAACAGAATAAACTTAATATTTAATGGGGCTCCCATACAACAAACGTGATTTTTTGCCATTTTTATAGATAATGGTACAAAACCCTTCGTGCGCGAGTCCGACTCGTACTTGGCCGATTTTGTTGGTTTAGTTTTTTTTTGTAATTTTTTTTAAAGAAACTTCTAACCAATTGCATTTTATATAGGCATACATTACCATCATTCGATCTTTGGTGTATGTCCATTTAACCTCTTGCAGAAGGAACGTCGCCTCTGTACGTCGGAATAATCTTTGTTTAGGAGTAGCTATATGAATAATTATGACAATCAGTTTGTCCAGTTTGTTTGTCAGTGTCTCACCGAGGAAGCGATTAGTGTCGTCCATTTAACTATTAATACAATATTGGTGTTGAAGCCGTCTGTCGTCCGTAAAAAATGCCGGTCAAGAGATACCTGCTGTTTATTGTGGTTATGGTTCATTACAGTAAGTTTTATTGTTCTATTAACTAGATGTGCTTATTGCAAATTGTAAATGCACTTCCGAAATTGAAGCTATTGCCGATCTTGTAGTTTTTTTATGCCAGTTGTTGGCACCGCGACCGCAGTCACCGCAGCTGTAGCCTGTAGACTCTTAGGTAGGTATACCATTACTAGGTACCTATACTGGTACTCAGTCAGGACCCTCTGCTCACTCCCTTCTTGAAGAATCCGAAACTGTTTCGTAGTATTGCGTTGTTTAAACGCCCTGTCGATATAATATTATGTCCAGCAGAATATAGTAGGTACCTATAGACTAACCATATAGGTGTGAAAGGCTTCATACCTAACGTATATCTTCATCACTTAATTTATAAAAACCAGATATTTTGGATCAAGCTTTTAGCGAGGCAACCAGCTAAAAACATTATTATAGCCTCCATATTAAATTTCTTTAAATTCAGCCGGTGCACCCATATAAGGTAAAAACAGATTACTTGAAGGCAAATTGCTTTGTATCAAAGCAAATTCATTAACTCGAAGGAAATATTTACTTAGTGAAAGTAAAAAAAATAATCTTGAAAATATTTATTTGCACCATGACAAAAAATATTCAATGCAATTAAACAAATGAATCGAGTCAAAGATAAGTTATTCTCTAAGTGAAAAATGACGATTCAAAAACACCATACTTAAAGATCTAACTGTGTTCTTAATAAGTATCTGTGACTTGTATTTTGTTCGAAATGATTCCACAATGTTTTAATTATGAAAGTAGTATTTAAATCATAATAATTCTAAATAGCGTGTTCTAACTTAGTGTCAATAACTGTACAACACCATCTGTTGATATTATTTAGATTTATCTTAGAAAGGATTAAATTTTTTATTTTAAAGAAGTCCATCTTTTTTACTGAAATAAAACTAAATCTCAAAATAAGCATATTTATCTTAAAATTACAAAAAATCTAAGAATAAAATAGAATCAGAAACAGACAGGTGGTAATTTTATAACAAAAATATATTTTTAATCTGAGAAAATATATTTTTGGAATTACTAAATATTTTGAGAAAGTACTCCGTCTTGTAAAGAGAAATCCTTTTTGTTATCTGGGTTCCAGTTAATACGCATATACCATCGGCCAGATTAACAATAAAGTTAAAAAACAATAAAAAAATCCCGGAAAAATAACTGTACCCGTACTGCACCTGTATCTCTAAACTTACAAAATCTACTCTCTCTTATAGTCCAGACTAAATAGCTCCAAAGTCAATTATTTTGGGAAAGTTGTAGATATTAAAAAATCTTTAATGTTATTATGGCAATTTTTTGACCTAACCTCATATTTAACGAGTAAAATGTATTATACCAATCTTTATAATTATATATAAAAATACATATATTTTATTTAATAATATATGATAAATATAATAAAATATACATAATTATAAATTATAACATATATGAAAATAATATATATAAAACATTAAAATTGCAGCAGAAAAATGCAAGCAGAAAATACCTTTAGAGATTTATAATGACTTTTCATAAGATTTTTGAACTCAGAGGGTTTTTCTAATAGGAAAAGGAAATGAATTTCATAGCTGAACAGCTTGTACCTGCTGTAAAAGATTTACCGTTGCTGGTATGTGAAGAAGTAAAATAATTGAAAGTAAAAAGTATGCTAAGTTATATTATAATAATTATTGAAAAGAATGTATCTTTTAAATATTAAATAAAAATTTATTATGAAGTTTATTAACAATCATTTTTTGTAATAAATGTACAAATTTAATTAACTTATTCTACGTATATAACAATTTTACTAAAAAAGAGATCAAATTATTTTTAGCCTTTCATTCTCTTCTTCCTTCAGGATTTTCTTCTTTCTTGGATTATTAACTAAGCTTTTAAAGCAATTTCTTCGTTAAAGTCATCGCTTAATGAATTATTTGGCTGTTCTTCATCTTGGTCTGAATCTTCACCTCGCTCATAAAATACCACTTCGGCTTTCGTGCAGTTAGAAACGTTACTTATATTTGTACATATATTATAAATAAATAATGATTGTAAATAAACTTTATAATAAATTTAAATAAAAGACTAACTCTTGTCAAAAATTATTATATTAATATAACTGATCTAAATTATTGATGACTTGACTTGCATACTTTTTGAGTTTCAAATAATTTTTAATCTTATATTTCACTACTAGTGATGATAATGATTTTTTTAATATTTATTAGGCTTGCAACGAATATTCGGCAACTATTCGGTATTCAGCTTATTTGGCTAATTTTAGTCCTTTCCGCCGTAAACCGAATATCAAGGTACTTTTCGGCCGAATACCGAATAAATGACCCACGTACCTACCTACCATACTTAAGATTTTTCGTTGCAGTAGGATGATTGGCAAAATAAAAAGATTGCTTTTTTTATAATGTATTTTCTTTAATTAATAGAATAATCATGCATTATTAAATTCCGTACTATATGCGAATTCTTTTTAGTGGTCATAATTGACTATTTTATTAGGCTTACACAATTTTACTTTAAAGTTAACACATCAAAACAAAATGTTCGTTTTTACTATAGCATATACTTATGAGCACCAAATTAAACACACAACATGTTACATGTTATAACACACAGCGCTACGTGGGGAGAGGTCACTTGCTGGCCGAATACTTTTGCCGAATATTCAGCTATTTGGCCAGGAAGCTCGCAAAATATTTGGTGTTCGGCGTGTGGTCGAATATATTATAAACACTAATATTATAAAGAGGAAAGATTTGATTGTTTGTTTGTTTGTTTGTTTGTATTGAATAGGCTCCGAAACAACTGGACCGATTTGAAAAATTCTTTTACCATTAGAAGCCGACATTATCCCTAATGACCACAGGCTACTATTTACCGCGGGAAAATGCTTCATTCCTACGGGAAAAGAGGTAATAGGACAACGGGTAGTAAGAATTATCCTTCCGTACTTGCCTTTTTATATAACTTCTAAACGGCTAAACCGATTGGGTTGAAATTTTATATGGGTTTCGATGGTTTCCTGGGTGATTAAAAAAAAATGGGCCCGATAGGTGGCGCTGCTGTCGGTATGTCAACTACTAAACGGCTTGAACGATTGGGTTGAAATTTTGTATGTGTTTCCATGGTTTCACAGACACAAATGTATTGTGCCTTTGAAGAGGATAGATTTCATCGTTTGTTTTTTTTATAATTGAAAGGTTGTCGTAAGAACCTATGCCGATAACGAACTTTAGGGCCAGCGATGCTGCTGGCAGAATCTAGTCAATTATAAACGCGTTTTTAACTTTTAATAGTATCTTTTTGTGATACATTTTAAGGGGGCTTAAACAAAATTCGATTACTTTTTGTGGTTTTGTCGGTTTTTATCGGATATTATTTTTAAACTATTGCAATAACTTAAATTATATTTGAATAATGGTCTTTATCGGTAAGCAGAATACATTTTTGAAAATTGGTAAAAAAACATTAAAAATAATACATTTAAGTTATTGCTCACCGCCATAAAATTTATTATAAACTAAATTATTTAGAAAAAATATTTCTAATTAAAAAACGAAAGAAAACATGAATAACTACAGACGGTAAGCCGTACATATTTTTTTATTTGTAACTACTAGTGACCGACCGAAACATGTTATTTTGCCGAAACCGAAACCGAAGGTTCGGTTTCATTGTAGTTTCGGCCGAAACCGAAACCGAAACCGAACCTTTTATAAAAAAAAAGTCCTTAAAAGTCGAAAAAATGTTAGTTAGCCCGTTTTTTTCTAAAATTAATATCTCGCCGACCTATAATTACAGGTTTCTACTTTCAAAGATTTATCACAATGAAATTTCAGCACAGTTACAGAGGTTCTGTTTGAAAATTTAACTACCCTATAAAGTGAAAAAAATATATTATTTGTAACACAAAGTTAGCGATTTTTAAATGGTGGTATAAAATAAAACAAATTTATCATTAAAATATGATGCTCATATATTATGTTTATTTATTTTCAGTTACTTACATTTTAATTATGAAAAAACTTACAAGGTACGATGTTGTAAGTCGGGCCGAAACTTGATATTTTGGCCGAAACTGGCCGAAACCGAAACCGAAACCGAAATTACGGTCGGACACTAGTAACTACATTAAAAACTAATAAAGGACGCAACATAAAATAAACTAGTTAATAAAAACAATTACACTTGATATGTTGAATAGTGTGTGCTAATAATAAGTGTCACATATTAATTGCATGCAATCAAGATGCATGTGTGGTAGAAAAAGGTGTGAAAAAGCCAAATAAGTCAACCGCGAGTCGAAAAAAATATCTAAATGAATATAAAAGAGGGAAATAAATCGATCAATGTTTGACACACGCAAAAGGCAACTAGCTGGATATGTTTTAATTTTTTCTTGTAGAAAATATATTTGGCTTTCAAATATATAAAACAACAACCTGGCTTAACACTTGCTTGTATTTAAAATAAATTAAAAATGAACAAAGGGGAAAAAATATTTTCTACTTATGTTTGAGGATGGCAGATGGCATCTAGTCCCCTCGATATCAAAATAATTTTAATATTTTCTTATAGATACATAGGTTTGGGAAACACATAACATTAACCTTGCTTAACACTTGATTGTATTTAAAATAAATATCTAAATGAATATAAAAGAGGGAAATAAATCGATCAATGTTTGACACACGCAAAAGGCAACTAGCTGGATATGTTTTAATTTTTTCTTGTAGAAAATATATTTGGCTTTCAAATATATAAAACAACAACCTGGCTTAACACTTGCTTGTATTTAAAATAAATTAAAAATGAACAAAGGGGTAAAATTATTTTCTACATATGTTTGAGGAAGCCAGATGGCATATAGTCCGCTAGACATCTAAATAATTTTAATGTTTTCTTATGAAACAAATAAAAAGCTTTGAAAAATATATAACTACAACCTGGATTAGCACTTGTTTATATTTGAAATAAATTTAAAATCAACAAAGGGAAACTTTTTTTCTATTCATGTTGAAGGATGGCAGATGGCATCTAGTCCTCTAGATATCAAAATAATTTTAATGTTTTCTTATGTCAAAGATATAAAGCTTTGGAAAACACATTACATTAACCTGGCTTAACACTTGATTGTATTTCAAACAAATTAAAAACGAACAACGCTAAAAAAAAATTTCTACTTATGTTTGAGGATGGCAGATGGTATCTACTCCCCTAGATATCAAAATAATTTTGATGCTTTCTTATAAAACGGATACACAGCTTTAGAAAATACATAACAACAACCTAGCTTAGTAATTGCTTGTATTTAAAATAAATTAAAAATTAAAAAATCGGCCAAGTGCGAGTCGGACTGGCGCACGAAGGGTTCCGGACCATTATCTACAAAAACGAGCAAAAAATCACGTATGTTGTATGGGAGCCTCCTTAAATAATTTTTTTTTCTGTTTTTTAGTATTTTTCGTTATAGCGGCAACAGAAATACATCTTCTGTGAAAATTTCAACTGTCTAACTATAACAGTTCATGAGATACAGCCTAGTGACAGACGGACGGACGGACAGCGAAGCCTTAGTAATAGGGTTCCTAATTACCTTTTAGGTACGGAACCCTAAAAAAAGGGCGAAAAATTACATTCTAGTCATGTTGGAGGATGGCAGATGGCATCTAGTCCCCTCGATATCAAAATAATTTTAATATTTTCTTATAGATATATAGGTTTGGGAAACACATAACATTAACCTTGCTTAACACTTGATTGTATTTAAAATAAATATCTAAATGAATATAAAAGAGGGAAATAAATCGATCAATGTTTGACACACGCAAAAGGCAACTAGCTGGATATGTTTTAATTTTTTCTTGTAAAAAATATATTTGGCTTTCAAATATATAAAACAACAACCTGGCTTAACACTTGCTTGTATTTAAAATAAATTAAAAATGAACAAAGGGGAAAAAATATTTTCTACTTATGTTTGAGGATGGCAGGTGGTATCTAGTGCCCTAGATATCTAAATAATTGTGATGCTTTCTTATAAAACTGATACATAGCTTTAGAAAATACATAAAAACAACCTAGCTAAATACTTGCTTGTATTTAAAATAAATTAAAAATTAAAAAAAGGCGAAAAATTGCTTTCTAGTCATGTTGGACTAGTAAACACATAACATTAGACATAAACATAGACATAGACACCATTTATTGGTAATATTTAGTATTACACGTCAATATACAAAAATCTTATCGATATACATTATTAGATAGGTAGGTATTTACCTAAACATTACCATTATTTTCAATAATAACAATACAGAATACAATAATATTTAACCAACATGTCAGTAGTAAGTATAAATAGACCAAATATAAATAAATTTAATTAATTTAAGTTGTAAAAGATTGTTCAAATTATATGTGTCGATTTAATTATAAATTAGGAATAAAATTGCATGTCAGTTATATTTTTAAGTCAAAAAACTCGTCTATGCTATAGAACTCTCCAGACAAGCCAATTCTTTAGTCTTATTTTAAAACCACTTGTAGTTGGGGTGTTAATGACGCCTTTTGGTAAGTGGTTGTACACTGTGGGTCCTATCACCTGAATTAGTTTTCTGGATTTTTCCAGGCCACAGCTCACTGTTTGAAGCTTTCCACGGTTCCGGGTTTTGTAGTTGTGTCTATCTTTGTTTTTTGCGAAGCACGAAATATTTTCCCTTACATATATGGCAATAGTCATAATAAGTAAAGAAGGCAGAGTCAATAGTTCAAGCGATTTGAAGTAAGGTTTAGCCGATGTTGTCTGACTTACTCTAACTATTGCTCTAACAGCTCGTTTCTGCAGTCTAAAGACGCGCTGCCCGTCAGCGGAGCGCCCCCACAGTTCGACTCCATACTGCAACAGTGAGTGCACGGTTGCAAAATAACATTCTCGCACCGCCTCCCCGGATACCACACTCGACAGACGGTTAAGGGCGAAGCGGGCGCTGCCTAGTTTTTTGCATAGCTTATCAATATGCCATCGCCAAATCAATCCCCTGTCAATTTCGAAGCCCAGAAAGGAAGTTACTAGAACTAGCGCTATCCTTTTTCCGCCCACGGTAAGGTCAACACTATCAGGCGCACGTCCAGATAAATTGAACTGCATAAAGTGGGTCTTATTCAGATTTAAAGCAAGTCCATTTTGCGTGAACCAGTTGTATAATCGCGTCGCCACATCATTCAATCGCTGTGTTAGCTCTTGCTGACAGCGAGCGCACACCACGGCTGCCACGTCATCGGCGTACATTAAAATTACTGCACCCTGTATAGACTCAGGTAAATCGTTTAATAAAAGTGAAAACATAATGTTAGACACTGATGAGCCTTGCGCTACACCCATCGCGGTCACCATAGGATCGGATTGTATCCGTCCTCCGTCACCTACTACTTTTTGCGATCGTGTAACCGATAGGTCGGTTAACAAGGACAGTGCTTCGTCATGTATCCCATAGTGTCTCAACTTCATCGCAAGCAGGGCATGATCGGCAACGTCAAATGCCTTGGATAAGTCGCAGCACAGTACCGCCACTTGCTGGTGTCGCTCTCGGGCATCTAATACCATCCGAGTGAGCTCACGCGCAAGTGACGTTGTCGATCGTCCCGCAGCCGCGAACTTATACCATTCTCAAATACCTTTCCGATATTGGAATGACTGATACTGGCCTATAGCCGTCTATACTGTATTTGGGTCCTTTCCCTTTAAATAAAGGCGAAACTTTGCTGAGCATAAACACATCCGGATATACTCCCTCTTTGATGCATCGATTAAAAATCTCTGCAAGAATAGGTGCTATATATTTTGCTGACGCATTGAAAAGGTACATCGAGATTTCGTAAATATCTTTTTTTGGGTATACGCGTTGTTATAATGCAGTGTACCTCTTCAGCTGTGAATAACGTAAATCGCAGTGAGCGGTTTGCGGGCGAGCGCGCGGCGACTAGCGCGACACGAGCGCGTGGCACGTCGGCGCGCGGCGCACCGCACTCCCGCGCCGCGTTAATGAACCTCTCTTTCATTGCGTTCACTACATCCTTCTCATTATTAAAAGTTTTACTGTGTGCGTCTTTAATAATGTCGGTAAAATCGGCCATAGAACTCGTTATCCTACCCCGCGCTTTTTGGTTACGACTTTCCATGTTGTTTTGTGGGTATTATGACTGTGTTTTATTATGTTACTGTAAAACTCTGCTTTTGTGTTTTTCAACATTTTGTTATAGTAGTGTTCGTACTGTGTGACTTTGGATAGTAGTGCGCTGTTATCTGGATATTTCTTTGACAGTTCGCGCAAATCAAAGAGGAAGCCCTTAATGTTTTTTATCTCATCAGTCACTTGTGATTGTGACCTTTTATGTTCGGTTTTAAATGGAAAGCAGAATTCAATATTGTTCATTATAACATGAACGACCTATTTTACCAACGAATTCAACGAGCTTGTATTTTTATTTAGTATTTTATACCAGTCGATGCTGGCTAGTGCTGCTATAAAGTTGTATTGTCTGGCTCGCGAGTAGTCTCTAACCAACCGTGGGATAGGCATGACCTTAGATGAAGTAACTAAAATTTCACCGCAAAGCGCAAGGTGATCACTCAGGTTGGTAGTTACTGATGATGTTTGCACCGTGCCCGCCGGCAGGTTTGTATACAAGTGATCTAAGGACGTTGCCGAAAACGGTGTGACTCGCGTAGGAAAGTTAACCTCATTTCGAAACTCGTGAGTAGATAACAGGTCACATAGGCTGTTTACATCTGAGCTAAAATCACAAATACAGTTAATATTGGTGTCACCTACTATGACACATATTTTATTACATTCGCTGATCTTGTCGAGCAAGCGTTCAAAATGTATCAAAAAATCAGATACACTAATCAAATTAGTTCTATATACACATACAATTGTAATATGTAAGTCAATTAAATCTATAGCTGATATTTCGCAATACCGTTCGACCGACATTTCTGTCAGCGCTAAATTTTCTACATATTTTAAGTTATTTTTAACGTATAAGCACGATCCACCGTGAGTAATAATTGTTTTACAGTAACTCGAACCTAGTGAGTAACCGTCTATAAAAATGGATTTTAACTGATCTTTATTTAACCAATGTTCCGTCAACCCTAACATCACATTTCAATTCACTTTGTAACAACACTTCCAGTTTCTGTGTCTTCCGATTAAGCGATGCTACGTTCTGGTGGCAAATAACTAATGCATTAGATTGCGGTATCGGAGTAAGTAAGTTATTATTTCTCAGTAGACATGTTGGCGCGGGCGCAGTTGGAGTCACTGTGGTGAAGGTTATTTCATGCACTGTCGTGGTCGCGGCCGCGGGCCTGCTTATCGCCCCGCTGTGCGCGGGGTCGAACGGGAAACCAGTCTGAGAAGTGAACGCCTGGCGGCCACACAGAGGGTGATTGGAACAGTTCATACATAGTTTCTGGCATTCCAATCACAAACGAAGCATGACGGCTTGATTTGATGTTTCGTTTTTCGACTATGTATGAGTCATACGGGCTAACTCGATTTAGGAAACCTGTAACGTTTGCAGCAGTTGTTTGTGGTTTAAATAGCCAAGCTTGAATAGATTTTAGGCGCTCCACAGATTGTAAATCTTTATCCATAGTTCCAGAGCCTACAGCTACTGATCGATTTTTACGCTTGCGGCGTTTGGAATAATCTACCTGCGTCCAGGATCCACTGTCCGTGGCCAATGTCCGTGGACTGCTCTTGACGTGGTGTGTATTCCAGTTTTGATGAAATTTGAGTTTCGTCATTAGTTTTTAACGTTATGGCGTCGGTCGCGCCTTTAACTATAGGCGGATTATCTGCCTGCCTCTTTTCTTCCGTAACCGATGACGTGTTGGTACTCATGTTTAAGGATGGCTTATGACATTTAGTCCCCTAGATATTTAAATAAATTGAATGTTTTCTTATGAAACGGAAACATAGCTTTGGAAAATGCAAAACAACAACCAGGCTTATCACTTGTTTCCCTTTTAAAATAAATGAAAAAGGAAAAAGGCGAAAAATTTATTTTCTACTAATGTTTGAGGATGGCAGATTGCACCTAGTCCCCTAGATATTTGAATAATTTTGATGGTTTTTTATGTAATGGCTATATATCGTTATGAAATACACTACAACCTGGTTTTACCATACCGCCGTGCGCGTAGCAGACGTACTGCCTCACGGTGGGCAGCAAATTTACTTCCGATCGTTTTTTTTTACGGCCATCCTTGTGTATAAGTAATATTCACCAAATTCAAATTATCTCAAGTGAAAAAGTTTCTGTGCTTCAAGACAGTGCACATTCTTGTAGACGGCGGACGTGCGTGCACAGACAAGACTAGGTGTTTTTCGTGTTCTGCGTGTTTGCGCCTACAAAAACAGCGCTTGAAGGTAGACGGTTTCCGCTGTTTCAGCGGTCTAGAGGAGGATTTCGGGAAGCGGATCGTTGTCGTTGCCCAGGACCCCCCCACCGGTACGTAGAGCAAGCCCTCAGCCGCCGTTGTGGCGCGGAATTTATTCTCCGGCGAAATTTCTGTCGCGGACCGGCCCTTTTCGGTCGCGTTCCCACCCTTTCGGCCCCCATCTAGGGTTTCTATGGCCTCGGCCATATCCCAGTCGTCGATTTATTCGGCTTCAGACACCGGCGACGAAATGTTTAGGGATGAGGACCTCCCCACCTTTCCGACAATGCTCTCTCCGATTGAGGACACCCCGCCCCGGCCAGACCCGAAGTCGTCATCTTCCAAACAGAGTAGTAACACCAGCCAGGCTAATAAGGTAACGCCCCCAATGCCAGTCCCGCGGAACTTGAACCCGCCCTCAATCCCTCTGCCGCAAAGAGACCCTAGGGTACGCGGCAGAGACGTTAGGCCGAGACCCTTCTCTCTCAGCCCAGCGAATGACCCCGCCGAGCGTACCCGCCTTGAGGTAAGAGAGGTCATTGCCGACCGGCAAAAGTCACTGACCGACCGAGCGTCCACTTCAAAGGCCGCCGCTGAGGCTCATCATGACCCCATCCCACTCGAAGGGATGGAAATCTCAGAATTTACCCCCCCCGCCAGCCTGCTGCACCTCCAATGTCAGCGGCGCCTAGCGGACAATCATACGCACAGCCAACGAGCTCACAAACCGCAAAAGTTCCCCCGCCGCACTCAGTTGCTCAACCAGCTATTGCCAGTGACAGTGCCAAAAACGAAGATAAAAATAGTCACCCCCCGATAGTCGTAGAGTCCCTCCCCCAGTGGTCGACGCATCTAAAAAAGTTGCAATCTATATTAGGCCACGCACCCAACGCCAGTCGTTTGGTAAAGGGGTACGATTTTTCCCCAAGTCGCCCTTGGGGTATCGAACGGTAGTGGCCTATATAGGCGACCTGTCTAAGTTGGGTCATGCAGTATCTTGGTACTGCTACAGCTTAGACAGCGATCAACCACACAAAATCGCCATCAAGGGGCTCCCTCAGGACACCGCGCTTCATGAGCTTGCTGAGGACCTCGCATTCGCCAACTTCCCCGTGTCGTAGGTGCGGCAAATTCCAGCAGTTAGGGGTCGACCTAACTGCATTTACTACGCCCAACTGCAGCACAGGCACACTCACGCCGAGCTGCAGGAACTGTACGCAGTGAATGAGTTGCTTAGTATGCCTGGCATTTCTATTGAGGCCTGGCGTTCACGCCCAGGCCCTGCACAATGCCATAGGTGCCAGGCATTTGGCCACGCCTCGACAAACTGCCACCGGCATATAAAATGCGTGAGCTGCGGCAGCGACCACCCTGCGGCAGACAGCGATCGACTAAAGGTCGCCAACTGCAGGCAAGCGCACACGGCTAAAAGCCGCTCCTGCCCAGTTTTTAGGCGAGAAGCGAGGCGTAGAGGGGTGACTATTGCTCCGCCATTACCGCGTAACAACGCCCAACGGGCTACAAATCTAGCCCCTTGGGGGTATAGAATATGATTTGTCAGCAGGTGCAAATCTAATGCCCCCCGCCAACGCCCCCACTGATAGATCCCAAGCTCTCGGGAGGAGAAAGAGATCACGACGTTAAAAACGCGCACCTCAGAGCACAGCAGCAATCGCTCCGGTTAATATCCCGGTAGTACCGGACACTTAGTCGTTTGTGCTCAATATCTACTTGCCACCCCCACAGTTTGCAGACCCCCCACAGCCCCCCAAATCGTCTCATCCTCCCAAAAAAATGCAGCCCTACACCAGCGCTACTCAACAGACCCAATCCTCCGCCTCTAACCGCCCAAGTGGCAGCTAACAAATTCAGGGACCAGCCCGTACGTCATCGGGTGCCTTGAACGTGGCTAGAGCTGCAATAGCAGCATTAAACGCAGCTATAGAAGCAATAGCCGCAGGCCAAAACCCTTTGCCAGCACTGTTTAATGGCTTAAAACACTCACCACAATTCTCACGTGGGAATTTAATGGGGCCTCATCTGGGCCTTAAATTGAGAATTGTGTACTGGAACCCTGGGGGCATAAAAGGCAAGACAGCCGCCCTCAGAACGTTAGTCCAGGAACACTACTGGGCGAAACGAAACTCCGAGGAGAGAATGAGGTTCTCTTAAAGTCTTCGCCGCATATAAGCCACCATCAACCCCCTTCGATCCAAGTGACATCGAAAATATTTTTTGCGATTAATTCAAAACACCAACAATGGGGTTCACGAATTTCATCCAAATCGGGTCGTGAACTAAAAGCAGATGCTGAGAACAAAGACTATTTAGTCATCGGTCCAGGATCTCCCACGCACTACCCCACTACAGACAATCAGGCCTCGGACGTACTAGACATCACACTAGCCCATAAGATCAGCTGGCCAATATCGGTAGAAGTTCTCCATCACATTGACTCTCAGCATCTGCAATGATTGGTTCTCGGTGTATCCGGTAAACCGCTCCCTAACCCCCGGAAAATCATAGACTGGGCCTCTTTTCACAGTAATATGCTCAGTTATTAACTCCCGGTCGGAGGCATTTCTACTCCCTTAGAAGGCCAAGAGGCAGTTGATACCTTCACAACTGCTATTGCACAGGCTCTAATCTACTAGTGTCTCAGCCACAGCTTCTGGTAAGCAGTTGTTACCGGCACATCTCCGTGCTAAACTTAAAACTAAGAGGGACCTCCGAAAACTCTGGTGCCACACTAGTGCCCAGTAGTAAAGAGGGACTTCAACAAGATTAGCGCGGAATTAACGTCTGAAATTGCCAATTGGGACCAAGCGATATTCAGAGCAATTGAGGATGACACGGCTCTATAGCGCTTGGGCCGACAAATAACAAAATCCCCTGCCCCAATTTGTCCTCTAATCGACCCCGCTGGCATCCGCCACTATCAAACAAACAAACAACGTGCGGAACTATTTGCGGACCACTTTGAGGACCAATTCAAACCGAACCCTATTATAGATCACCAACACACTTTAGGAGAACGCGTAGAGCAGTTTGTCGCGGCCCCAGCCCCACCACTTAGAGGTGATTATTTTACCTCGCCCAAAAAGGTTAGGAAGGAGGCCTCAAAGCTTAATAAGCGCAAATCACCCGGACCCGACGAGATTACAAACACAGCGATTATCATGCTGCCTAGGAAGGGTCTGGTGGCACTCACTCGTATTTTTAATGGGATACTACGCACTGGACATTTCCCATCATCGTGGAAGATTGGCAAAATCATTGTTCTCCCGAAACCAGGGAAAAACCGTCATCGCTCAGAACATTACCGACCGATCACATCACATTGCTGTCCAATCTAGCCAAGCTGTTCGAACGCCTGCTTCTACTTAGGATATCCCCGCATATCCAGCTAAGGCCTGAACAGTTTGGTTTTAGAGACAGCCACAGTACCACCCTTTAGCTTGTACGAGTGCTCCATCACACGGCATTCGAGCTAAACAAGGGCAGGGCACGGTCGGAGTCTTTCTCGATACGGAGAAGGCTTTCCACCGAGTTTGGCACGAGGGCTTATTACACAAGCTGTTGGAGACGGACCTCCCGCCGATGCTCGGGCGAGTAATAGCCTCGTTTCTGGACAAACGGAGCTTTTCTGTCTCGGACGACAACAACCAGTCGGCAACTAAACCCATTAGTGCAGGGGTACCAGGGGTACTTCAAGGCAGCTGCCTATCGCCACTGCTCTATGCGCTATTCACCAACGCCATCCCCACTCTCAGTGACACCGGTCTAGCTGAAGGTTTTGAAGACGTCATCCTAGCCCTTTACGCGGACGATAGCGCCTATATGTCCTCCTCCCGCAAAGCTAAGTAAGCAGCCAAAAAAATGCAGTGACTATTGGATACTTGGCCCGGCTGTCTGGACAAGTGGAGAATAGCCGTAAATGCCAGCAAGACAGCTGCAATACTGACCGGCCTGCAAAAGTTTCTCCCACCGAAACTTGTGTTTCGAGGTAAAGTTATTGAGAGGCAGCCCAGCGTGAAATACCTCGGTTGTATTATAGACCGCCCCTTGTGCATGCGGAAATTGCTAGACCAAGTGTCAGCAAGCGCGGTCGCAGCACGGGCGTGCCTTAGACCGGTACTTTCCTCTGACTTGCCACTCAGAACCAAAATCCGCCTTGTCAAACTGTACATCCGGTCGAGACTGACCTACGCAGCCTCTGCCTGGTACGGTCTTCTATCTTCTACCGGCAAACGTAAGCTCCAGGTTGTCCGAAATAAGTCGCCGAGAATAATAACCAGCGCGAGTCGCTATGTCCGCAACTCCACCATCGCTAGAGACACCAAAACCGAGTCACTTTCTGAAAACTCTCTACGCATATCTGACTAAAGTAGCAAATATAAAGTAAAAATTATAGTGTCGTCCTTAAATATTGTACCAAGGCACGGCTCGGTGTAACTTGCGTTCTAGGCTAGGTTTGATAGCAAGTCAGCCATTTAATATTACACGTATAATTCATATAAATATATTCAGATTAGCCCGAGTTGTCCACAAATGTCACGTTAAATGGTTTGCTTACATGAATAAAGACAGCAGCGTGGTGACTTCTGTATGTCAGAAGATAAGATTTCATCCCACGAACATTTATCTATCCACAGTCGTTGCATTAAGAGTTTTGCCTCGACAATGCATGGACAGACAAGACCTAAAGGATCGGAAACCTGCGATATTATAGACAAGATATGCCTCTTATTAACTTTATTAGAGGGGGTGATGTCAGTAGAAAATAAAAATGAGTCTTTAGAATTAATGAGTCTTTAGAAAAAATTTAGATATTTTTTTTCTATTTTAAGTCTACTTGATCATTTACATTATATGATTAAAATAAGCCCGTTAAAATTTGCAAATTATTTGAGTGAAATTAACATCAGTTGAACTTTGCCAAATTCAATATATTTACGACCTTTTGACATACTGCGATGGTTTCTTCTATGTAATTACAACCAGAAAGAAAATCATCAACGTAGAAGTCATGAACTATAGCTGTATGAACCTTATCGTCACTACATTCATTAGCCAGCTGTACCAAGCATCTAGTAGCTAAAAATGGCGCCGACGCTGTGCCGTAAGTGACAGTGTTCAGTGTATAGGTTTTTATAGGTTCTGTCTGATTATAACGCCATAATATTTACTGCAGAGGGCGCTGATGACGATTTATAAGTACTTGCCTTTACATTACATTTTCTCTACGTCCCCAGACAAGACAAATTTATGCTGGCGAAATCGTAATAAAATTGATAACAAGTCATCTTGGACAGTCGGACCGATCATTTGTATATCATTAAGTGATTTGGCAGTCGTCGACACCGCAGGCGCGTCAAAAACTGCATGCAACTTTGTTGGGCTGCTCGATTTCTTTAGAACTCCATGTTGAGGAAGAAAGTATTGACATGATTCGTTAGTATTATATTTGTTTTCGGTCATGTGGCCGAGTGAGATGTACTCGGAGATGAAGTCAACATACAGTTTTTTAAAATTGGGATTTCTCTCGAAACTTTGTTCTCACGATAAACACCTACGCTTGGCCATGGAATATGATTCACCTAGAACATTTGTAGATTCTTTCAAAAGAATAGTGACAATAAATCGGCCTTCTCTATCGCGTTTAGTAGTTTGAGTAAAATTTTGTTTCCGCTGATCTAATGACAACGCATGTTCGGATGATACAGTGTCAAGCTCCCCAAAACGTGTGAGTTCGGGATTGACATCTGCAGATAGATGATTACAAAAATTTGAAGATTAAGGTGATGAATTTTGAAGACGAGCAATGGCGCCCGATAGAATCCATCCAAATTTAGTCGCACATAATTTTGGTTTAGCTTTGCCTAAGTTAATAGTCGAATGGCTTAAGACATTCTTAAAGACTTTAGCCCCGACGAGAATATCGATCACTGACAAAATGTCCTCTCTCTCTAAGGTGATGGAGCGTGTGATCAACACACAGGTTCTAAGATACCTAGAAGTACACGATCTGGTCAGTGACCGTCAATATGGCTTTCGCCACGGTCGCTCGACTGGTGACCTTCTAGTGTATCTCACACACCGATGGGCACTAGCCATTGAGAGTCAGGGGGAGGCATTGGCATGTAGCCTGGACACAGCGAAGGCGTTCGATCGGGTCTGGCACCGGGGTCTTCTATCGAAGTTGCCATCTTACGGAGTGCCCGAGGGTTTGTGCAAATGGGTGGCTAGCTTTTTGTCCGGCAGACGCATACGAACCGTAGTTGACGGTAGTTGCTCTGATAGCATGGAAATTAATGCTGGTGTCCCGCAAGGCTCTGTGCTGTCTCCTACGCTGTTTCTACTGCATATCAATGACATGTTGGACATCAACAACATACATTGCTATGCAGAAGACAGTACTGGAGACGCTTTTTACACGGGTCGTGCAAACATCCCTCGTTCCGTTGTGGAGGAAAACCGCGGAGAACTTGTGTCTCAAATCGAGACCACACTGTCCCAGGTCTCTGACTGGGGACGGGTAAACTTGGTCCGATTCAACCCTACAAAGACACAAGTGTGCGCGTTCACCGCTAAGAAAACTCCATTCACTGTAGTCCCACAATTCCAGAACACTCCCCTCTCCATCTCCAAGAGCATTGGGATCCTTGGTGTCGACATCTCCAGCGATGTTCAGTTCCGAGATCATTTACAAAATAAGGTGAAGCTGGCGTCCAAAAAACTTGGTGTAATCAACAGAGCGAAGCAGTACTTCACGTCGGAGCAAAGGTTGTTACTTTACAAGTCGCAAGTTCGGCCCCATATGGAGTACTGCTGCCATCTCTGTTTTGAGTTTGCAAGACTGTGTACTAAAAGAAACCTGATTGCTGATCCGTGTTACCGTGGAGCTCGTACCGTGACGCGGCAAGCCCAGTCGGCTACAAAGATCTTGAGTGATAAAATTGGCAGTGCTCCCGTTATCCAAAAGAACACGGGTGCTTACCTACTGACAGTCGTGGTTTACGACATGCACCTAAGCTGTGGAAAGCACAACTGCTGCAAGATCAACATTCACATTCCTATGAATACTCAGTAGCGCCAACCCCGTAAGACGTTGGTTCAACATTGTGTTCCTTAAATAACCAAATGAATGACTGACTCGCTCGCTTTTTTTTTAAATTATTTTCCAGCCTTCTTTCGAAGCTCTGAAAGTCTGTTGGAAATTAGATCCATTTAGCCTAACATAAACATGCCATCACGCCAATAATGGCGCCAAAAAACTTAAATTGACGAAGCGTTAATTGAAAATTTTCACAACTTTGCTCGCCGTTACTTGCTCATTGTTTTCAATTCATTCTCTATATGTCTTTATAACACTGCTGAGTCGTCGAATCCTACCAGAGTTATTTTAAAAAAATAAACCAAGCAAAAACACGTCTCCATTGTTTAAATTCGCACTTAACCCCCCTGACTCTCGCCCGACAACCAGGGTTGCCAGGTATTTGTATTTGCCTTGTTCGGTGTTCGGTATGACAAAAATACCGAAATAGGTTCTGTTTTTATTTTACCCATTTGTAAGTTAAAATCAATCTTATTAAATTTTTTCTTTGTAAAAAACTGACAGTTCCTTGAGGTTTTTCTGCATTAAACTCTGCAAATCAGCCTAAAATGCAGAGGTATCATTAATATTTTGCTTCTAAGGGAAAGAAAATGGCGTAAAAATAATACAAATCAGTATTATTGTTTGAACCTAGTGTTTTGATTCAATGTAGTTGAGGATCCGTTAAGGTAAGTAGGTATATGTAGGTAGTTGCACCGTAAAAAAAAATTAGTTTTTCCCTTGTTTGGTAATAAGTTCATCTGGCAACCTTGCCGACAACGTGAGGCTTGCGTGCAGCACTTGTAGGTATCGGACGGAAACGTTCGGTGACACGAGCCGATCTAGTCTTGTGCAGTACATGAATGATGAATGAAAAGGAATTAATTCCCGGTACTGTACTAGAATAAACTATTCCCTAAGCGTAATCGTTCTCGTTCTTTTCGGACATGTGCGACAGCAAAGGAACAAACTATGGAAGGGAGAGAATGAAACAAATGCTTGGCGTAATCGTTCGGTCACAGCGCTGCGTTCAGCGCTGGCAAGATTTTACTTCTATTTCAGTTGTTTTACGATGGACGCATGTGTGAAAGCGGGATCCGAATCCGAACTATGACCGCGATATCTAGGAAATAAAAGACCTAAGCGTTTCGTGCCTTGTATTAATTACAACTTTAAATTCCACAACATAAAATCTATTTTACGAAAGAACAGTACAAGTGAATCTAGTACCTGAATTAATTCAGTCAGTAATGTTTCATAGTTCATTGATACCTGTCACTTGACGCTTATTAGTTTGGTTGTTGTCTGTCACTCAAGTTACTGCATTCGTCATTTATATGTAGGTAGTGTTTAATGTATTTGCACGGTAATATGTATTTTAACTGTAAATATATATATATATATATATATATGTGCTAAAATTAATTAATAAATAATGTCATAGTTAATTGATAAGTGCTTTGGTGGCGGTACCTAGTACGTTTGGGCCTTTTTTTAAAGATTTTTACTTTTTATGTGTTAGGTTTAGCCATTTAAAATAGCACTAGATAGGCCAAAACGAAGCAACATTTGGCTCAGAAAATACTAATGACGTTTAAAACGTTACTACAAAGTTAAATTTAGGGAACTGCGAAATTAATTTATGGCAAATTAATTTGTATGGTTAACTTATTTACCCTTAACAAGGTTTTCAAACTAAAGGCTCCATACGCACACGTATATCGAATCGAATCCACATTTTTATACACTTTTACTTTTTACCGAGATTAATATTAAATACTGCTGGGACACACATACAGACACCGAAGTCATACCTAGGTTCGTTTTTATCATTTTGGTTGGAAACCAAAAAATAAGAAGCAAAATACCTACGTACGATGCTGTCGTATTCGCTAATCGAGTCTTGTAATAGGATTACACAGACTGATATGAAAATTGTCATGTTTTAGCTCCTCCGTACTATGTAGTGTACTACTGAACTAATAGTACTAGAATACTGTACTAGTACATCTGAAAGAATGTACTAGTACGGAGCGATCAGTTTAGTGACTGAATAAGAACAAGACTAGCCGATCGCGACACCCGCTGAAGTAAACGAAAAGGGGCCGACCGCCCAACGCGAGTGTTTCGGCATAAGCAAAGTAGTAGTTAATACACAGATTCTTGTCTGTCCGGGCCAGTCCGGGGCGACGACGACAGTGGCGCGGCGGCAAGGTTCGAATGCGCCGAAAAAGTGTCACCCCCTCTGTACACGCGCATGATCACAGCTGTGCTGATAACAAATTATGCCTATTGCATTCTATTTGATTTACAAATGCGTTAGCGGGTGGTAAGCGGTAGGTAACTGATTATTTACGCATATCGATGAAATAAGCAAACATCAAAGACTACACACAAGCGATGAAATGATTTTTTTATACTTTTTGCTTGACAAGGAAATAATTGGAACGAACTCACTCAGAACGTCTTATCCTTATCCACAAGTCGACTTTCACTGCAATCCGTGTGTATGTCAGCACAGAAGACAGCAAAATTTCTTCATAGGTCGAAGTCCAACTTTTGCCACGTCCCAGTCGCTTAAATCCAAAAAAGTGATCCAAAGAAGTTGTTTAAGACGGTGAAAGGTCCTATGTTTACTCTTAGCTCAGCGTAGATATAATAAAAGATAGTAGACTGTAATTAAATTAGGTATTTTGATAATTAAGTAAAATATCGAGACAAAGCGTTTGTCGGTATGCGTTTGCGCTAACGGCTTGAAGCAGAGTGAAGTTGAGGAAGGTGTCGCCACTTGCGTCCGCTCCAACGTTTCGGTTCACAATGTTTGTGAACAATAACAACAATTAAAATTACAGGTTTTCAAGTGAACATTGAAGAGAAATGGATTAAAGCGACGGGGCAATTAGGCATATTCAGTAACAGATACTTTAATTTTAGAACCTATGCATTAATAGCTACTAATACTAACCCTAATAACTATAGTACCCACACGTCGATCGAGTGACTGAGTGAACAGATGGCATTACCCTTCATAATAATTAATAATAATGTAATTAAACTTTCACAACAAAAAAAACTGAGAAACGTGTCTTAAAAACTTTTATAGCGTTTTGTTTGTCTGGATTTATTGACACTTGCAGTCAATCGAGCCACTGAATTGAAAATCACTAACTTATCTCTACAGTTAACAAAAGTGGTATAAAAATTTCACTATTTCAAACCCGTCATTTTATCATTCCGGACCCAAGGCACCCCTGGAGAACACCCTTGGGGTGCTACTACCAGTGTGTCAAAATGTAGCGTCGTATTCAACTGGCTAAAATCGCACCGAAATATACCCCGACAGACATACGGGAACCGTAATGAAATGGTCTATCTATATCGTCTTGCTCTAAGGCCTTATTTGTATACTTGAACGTGGACATCAGATTTCCCCCCTGCTTCCCTGCCGCATACTTTTAGTTCCACAAAATTTCGTCTGAAGCGCTGAAATTATCAAAAGGGTGGCCATCTGTTTAATTATTTTGTTACCCGCTTGAACCCTAGTTAGCTTTTTGGCTTCCGACGCATTAGGACCAAAACGCAAAAGGACAAATATACGCATATGGACTAATTAGCTTTAGGACATATTCGCTATTGGACACATTCGCATTTGGAACAACTCTCATTTTGACCGTTTCGCAAAAGGACCAATATGTATGATAACTTACTCTGGTAGGACAGAGTGGTGCAGGGATCAACTAGGCCCTCAACGTAACTCAGTAGAGTAAAATCAAGATTGGTTGACAGACCAGACAGGTACAATACTTCTTATTTCTTACTTCTGGGAAACTTTCAAATCGAAACATTATGTTGCCGCAGTGTAGTAGATGCAATTGCTAGGGCTAATTGTGAGGGATTCGAAGGTTAGCAACAATTCTGACATATATTAGTTACGAAACAGTGCTTTCGCTATAGAGTGCCGTTGTTCCGACTTGATTTAATTCTTTAAACTTAATTTGTTTCTCTGAACGGACTATGCAGTTGGCTGATGCAGCCATTACTGCTCACCGGGCTTTGGGAGCGAGACTCTGAAGGAGTCTCAGACCATACAGCGCCCAACGCCCAAGGGCTCACCGCGGGGGGAGCTTCGGCTTTGGTTGTCGCTCTTGGGGTCGAACCTGAATGTAAGTCAACACCAGGAGGGGAATTACCCGTCACGTGTTTGCGATTTCGAGTGAGTGGGGGGGAGTTTATGAAGGTTGCGCTTAGATAACGCATAGACGACGCTAGCGTACGCTAGCATGGGGCGGATGCAAGTGGTGTAAAGAGTCAGCTTATTTCTAAGCGACTTCTTACTTTTCTTGCCTGTCATGGGATAAAGAGGACCAAGGACAAAAGCGGCTCGGTCTCCAACTATTTTGGTGTGATCGCGGAAGTTTAGACGCCTATCTAGGGTCACACCGAGTTATTTGGCCTTGTTTTGCCAAGGAATAGCACGGCCGAAGAGTGAGAGGGAAAATGGTCGCGGAGTGCGAACTGCTCGTCGATTGGGATACCTTTGGAGACTATAGCGTTCCGTAGGCGAGCGAGGAGGAGGCGTTTGTAAAGTTTACCACGGGCCTTTAGTTAACTTATAGGGCGGTAGGAAGGTGGGGCAAACTGGACTGTTGGCTTTATATGGACTGCCACGCTTTCCGCAGGTTCTTTTTAATAGCTGCTCTGAAAGTCCCGTGTCAGGTATGACACAGCACCTACCACTCAAATTTAAAAGTATTCAAAGAACAAGAAATATGATTTTGTCACGTAAATTAATTTATTCATCTATCCATAATAAACAAATATAAACACTTACATCTTGTTGTTTCATTTAAGTAATTAGTTTATCTGACCAGAAATAGTTTAAATAATAACAAAAACTTCAGTAAGTACAAAATTCTATTTGAACGTATTTTGTTAAGTTTTTTGACCTAGGAATAAAAATATATATATATTACTGCACTTACTGACTAAATTCAAAAAGAATAAGACGAAACTAAGAAAACCAAAGTTGACTAGACAAACCCAAAAATACAGTGACTAGGGCTATTTATTTTATTTTATTTTATTAGGAAAACATACAGTGATTTAAGACTGAAAAAAAAACTAATAAAACACAAAGATACTAAAAATATTATACAGGAAAGTTAAAGTGAGAAAATTATTTGAGTTTCGTTAATCAAGAAGTTAGTTTCTTAAGAGAGTGCTTGGATTGGTTTTTGTGTTGGGTTTCAAATTATATAAATCGAGTTCTGGAAAGTCAACCACTTCATTTAAGACTCTGGCCGATCTAATGAAGAATGAATTATGTCCGTAATTTGAAGCACACCTAGGGATAGCTAACTACACATTTTGCCTAAATGTTCTACATGGGATTTTTAATACTTTTGGAAGAAAGGTACAAAGGGTCTATTGAGTTCGAGCTATTTTTACCCGAAAAGCGATAAAAGGCCTTTCATTTAAACGAACCGGTATGCCGAAATGGGGGGGAGCTTACTTCGATGTCGAAAAAACGCTTCAATAAGAGAGCGTAAAAATATGGATCTGACCTTACAAAACTCCAACAAGCACAGATACATGGATGGACAAAACTTCAAAGAGCACAAACACAAACCATAGATCTACCCTTAGAAAACTATGAGCAGGACGTAGAACCTACTATGGTAATAATTTTATTGAAAATTTTTACGAAATACTGTTTAAAATTATTCTAGAGATGATGGTTATCATACGGCCTGGATCAAAATTATAAAATATTATAAAAAATCTCGTGTCACCTTGCATAAAAAAAAATATGATTTTTAAAATTATTTGACGGCGGACAATCTTACACAATCCCTGTTACACGCCACTTCATTAGGAATAATATTACATAACTATTGCATTTTGTGGCCGTCAACTCAAACAAATATCTAATTGTTCTAAATTAAATAAGTTTCAAAATATGAAAACGATACATTTTCATTATTGCGAAAGGAAGACAAAACTCTGACAGAGCATTTATTTTAGCTTTCCATCCCCGGGGCTGCAATCTGTTTCGTATTTTTATTAAAGGTAGTTTACCACAACTCTATTTTTCTTTAAGAAATACAATAAAAAATATAGTTATACCCATCGAATAACAAATTGTCATAGCTATAGAAATATAGTTTAGGGTATGTTGATACATACATACTTATATCACAAAGATAGAATACAGTTAGTGGAGTATTACTTTAAAAATGATAATAAATAGATTACTGCTTAAAACCGTGTGCAATCATTTTTTTTTGTAATTATTTACATACCTACTTTTACAACTTTGATTATCCATTCGAAGTTAATCGATACCTACAGTAAGATGCCGTTATTTCTAGCATAATTGATATTACAGGGTGTAAAAGAAAGGCTGTCTCCGTCATTACTTTAAGAGGATACACTTCGCGGCGCCTTGCAGCGGGCTTCATATAAACGAATTTCTAATAGGGAACCCAAAATGCAAGAATTCCTCGGCTATCTCTTACAGTGGCGCGTCAAGTGGCAGTCCTTTAATAGCGATTTTATGTGGTCGCTCCGCTTCGAGGCTGTAGCAGTACCATAAGATCGTTCTATCCATTTTGGAAAGTCGTCTATGTATGCTGCTACAATTCGGTACTCCTCTGGGGACTTTGGCGTAAAACGTACGCCTTTCCTAGCGTGCGATGCGTGTCCCAAAAGGCCATGTATGTGCTCGACTATTATCGGCGGATATCTTACCTGTGTCCTGTGTCTGTGTAACCGAATGAAAAAGGTTTGTTTGGGCCGACGCTGCCTGCGCAAAAGAGATGCACTGAGGGGCGGGGAAACTGTGGGCGTGGCCATTACCTGTGGTTGCAGTCGGGCCATTGCTCTCGCCGCTGAGCGGGCTTGTTCGGCGGGGTCCTTACTGGGGCTGAGCGAGAAGGGACGAACATCACTCCTGTTAACCCTCGGGTCTCTAATTGGTACCAAAATTTATGGTGGTTCGTCACGAGGCGGAGGATTCAGAGGTGAGGCTGAGGCGTGTACTTGTGCCATAACCGTGAAGGTACTATTTACACAATTAGGAGGAGCCGTGGTCTTGTTCGGGGAGTCCTGAATTGGCGATAGCAAAGCCGGGAGGTCTTCATCCTAAAAATACTCGTCGCCTGCGTCTGAGACCGAGTATACGGACGAAGCCGATATGGCGGAGGCCACTGAGGGAGGCCTCGATGGTGGGACGGCTACTGCGAAATTACCGTCTGCGGCGGTAATCAGGCCTGAAAACAGGTCGCGGGCTACTACCGCTGGCGGTTGGCTTCTGGACCAAACCATCCTCTTGGTGACCCTCCGACAGCTTCAGCGCGGGGGGCGTGGGGGTGGTGGCGGCATCCTATAGTTGCGAAGCAACTGTCATCCCTCGGTGGGCCCCACTAGAAGGCCAAACTGAGACACGACATCCTACGACGACAGCTGAGCCGCTAGACCAGGAGCAAAAAATTGCAAATAAAGGACTTACAAAGATCCGGCAACGACCGCTGAAACAGCGCAGCGATGTCGCTTTTTAAGCGCTCTGCTTGTAGGCGCAGATATGTTGCGTCGAACAAACTCGCACGCCGTCTACAAACGAGCGAAGTTTTCCAGATAAACATAGTGACGCAGATGAAAGCACTTTGGTTCACAAAACTGACACAGGACACTGGTGGCGACACTGTATGATGATGATGGTGATGGTGGATGCTTAAATAGCTCGCGGGTATCTTCTCTTACACCCTTCTGGGTGATGAGGTGCGGGTGTCGGGGGAGGGGAATTTACCTCCCACCATGACCAGGGCAGAAGCTCAGGGGTGCTAAACACCCCCGGTGAAATTTGAAAAGGCGGCCTACTTATCAGGCCCCTTTGTGGCTAATATATTATCGCCGTAAGCGATAAGAAAAACAGTAGATGTTATGTAGGCGCCAGAATAAAAACAGAAAAATAAAACAAATAAAAACAAAGCAAAAGAAAAGAAAAAGAGCGAAATTAAAATAAAATAAAAACGAAGCAAAAAACAAAACAAAAAATGAAAATAAAATAAAATAAAAGCGAAATAAAAACAGAAATAAAAGCAGAAATAAAATAGAGGCGAGATGGGCAATAAAAATGGAATGAAATGAAATGAAGGGAGGAGGGTAAGGAGGTAGGAGGGTGAATAAGTAAATTTATTCACCCACAGGGATAAGCTCTCGGGGGAGAGCCCTGCCTTCCGGCGGGCGGGCGTGTAGGGGTGCTATGCCCCTAAGGTGTGTGTGGTGACTGTTGTCAGCGCGGGTGAATAATCGTTTCGACAAATCAGATATGAACTCTGCGAGTGGCTCGGTTTTGGTGTCTCTAGCGATGGTGGAGTTGCGGACGTAGCGTCCCGCGCCGCTGATAAATCTCAGCGACTTATTTTGGACTGCCCGGAGCTTACATTTGCTGGTAGAAGATAGAAGACCGTACCAAGTAGGGGCTGCATAGGTCAGTCTCGACCGTATGTACAACTTGTACAGGCGAATTTTGGTTCTGAGTGGCAAGTCAGAGGAAAGCACCGGTCTAAGGCACGCCCGTGACGCGACCGCGCCTGCTGACACATGGTCTGGCATTTTGTGTCTTAAATAGTGAAAAGTACATTGCTTTGTTAACGTAGGTACAGTACTTTATAGAAGTAGCTCGTTCACTAATCTAAAATCATGGTAAATAATGTGACGTGTATATGGATGGATTCCTATCCATAAGTATTTCCCAGCTACAAAAAGAAGTACCTACCTTTCTACCTATATACTTACACACCAACCAAATGCTTATAGTGTGTGTTACCTATTGAAAGAAAAACATTTTTAACAACAAACTAAGTGTGTGAAGTGAAGTTGTACCTTCATCTTACCTATTTAGTGATCGTACTTACTTTCATCAAAGGCAGTCAGTTAGTAGGTATACTACCTAATACCTACTTAATAAAACTAAACTTTTAAAACTTTTTTCTTTATTTAAAGTGTAATGACGTTTCTTGCCTCAGGTACCTACCCATTAAAAAGATCTTTAAATTTTGATTTTCAAAATATTTCGAAATATTTGTCCAGTAATGGTGAATTCGCCGCGATTCCGGATGTAGGTACTCGTGTACCTAGTTGATACTCCGCGCCGATGCAAGCTGTTGACGCGCGAGTCGAAATACTACAACGGCGTATGGAATCAACATAAATTCGCCTTTTAAATTAATTATTTATTTTTAAGGTGAATATTTAACTAAATATTCTGTGAATATTTCAAGCGTCTACCTGTTGCTGTTATAAATATGGAGCAAAAACGAGCAAAAAAGTCACATTTGTTGTATGGGAGCCCCCTTAAATATTTATTTTATTCTGTTTTTTTTTGTCATAGCGGCAACAGAAATACATCATCTGTAAAAATTTCAACTGTCTAACTATCATGGTTTATGAAATGCAGCCTGGTGACAGACGGACAGACGGACGGACAGCGAAGTCTTAGTAATAGGGTCCCGTTTTGTACCCTTTTGGGTACGGAACCCTAACAAACAAACATTTCTTTGGCTGCAAACTAATTAGACTTTAGTAAGACTGCGAATGCCCAAATTAGTGAATGATTTCGTAGATGATTGATATGTCATTAGTCAGAATGATTGCATCATCACACGACGTAACATACGCTGGTAACAATAAAATAAAACTAATAAAGGTTAACACAACGCGTAAGTGAGTACTAGGTACTAGGCACAATTATTTACATAGATTAGGTACTCTCAGTCAGTTCTTAATTTTAACTAAATATAGCTAAAACATCAATCAGCATCACCCTTCTATTTTCACTCTATCTTCTCTGTATTTTCCGCTAGGACGAATGAACCGGTTGCAGAATTTGACCTGTGAAAGGCAAAGCTGTTGTGTCGCGTGGCGCTGAGTGATACCGTGTGAAGTAACATTTATCGGACGGAAGGCCCTTCCGCCACCGCACGCCCCTTCCTTCGTCTGCGTCCTCGTAAACAAGCAACCCGCTTACTCTATGAGGGCGTTCCATCTGATAACTTATTAGCAGAAATTGTTAGCGGTTTGCGTTTCATGCTTTTGGTAGCAAATCATAGCGAAATCTAATATTGACTTTTAGCGTTACGTCTGAGCGATTTTGCTACTACCAAAAATACTGTCAAATGTGAAAGTGAATCCTTTAAGAAAAATAATTATACCGTTGTTTTTTTGAGAGAAAAGTTTATTTTTGCATTATGAACTATATATATATATTTGTTATTATCTACAAAATAATCTAAATAAAATACTCAAACATATACACACACGGAAGTGTCAAAAAAAGACGCGATATGACGTTTTGTTTGAATAATAATAGAGCCGCTAAAATTATCAGATGCGCTTAGACGGAACGGGTAGTTGGTGCTAAAATGAGGTTTTACTATTAAATTGCAACGCGGCTCAGAAGGAACGCCCTAGTTCGGGGCGCGCTAGAAGTAATTACATATACGAATAGCGCTCTTCTTGAATGTGAAGTTTTCTGCTCGTTTTTCGAATCGATTCCATTGTCCTATTGCAAATTTCAGACTTATTTATTTCATGAAATGTGAAGTCACTATAAAGCTAGAAAATTACTACAATAGAATTTTATATCTTATGTGATATAACTGAAATTAATTATTTTCCGCGTTTTACGCTAAGCTGTACGCCTATCTATAATATTTTTATGCCACTGAAAAAAGAGCTCTATTTGAGATCAACATTGTCGACTTCAGCTCATCGCCCATACAGCAAATGTACAGGCAAATATATTTATTGTTGCGCGTGTTTTCATTTCAAAGCAAAGCAGATCCGAAACAAGAAATTTATTTTTATAAAGAAGGTCGTTCGACGTAATACACGTTACAAAAATTTTACTATTTATATATTTTCTTGTAAGGACGAACGGGTTTTTCATCAAAAATTAGTCAAACACTTTTATGTTTTGGTTTATACGAATGTCTTACAGCCGTAGGATTTTGACGCTACGCTAAAGACCAACACAGCCAGGAAAAAAGATATACTCATTACATGGACGCTGCAGAAGAGAGAAAAAGAGGATAACCATATCTAATATGTCCATTATTTTTCGAGTAAAAGCCCGTATCAGCCCGCTTGTTTCCTTGATTTAGTAGAGAAGCCAGGCCGTCAAGACCGAAGTCCCGTCGGACCGAAGAGTCGTCTACCATCAACTGGTATCATTGGGTTCAGCATGATGTCTTGGACAAGAATAGACTGGTTGTCGCGTACTAAATTGATGGAGAGGTGAGGGAAGGGAGGGAAAAGATGCGGAAACGGGCTATCGGGGTTTGGTTAATTTCTCAATAGCCACTTATCCGATTTCAACAAATACGGTGTCCTAAGATAGTCGATGAAATGCTTAACATGACATGTCATATACCATATATTATTAAATATTTAAAAAATAATTATTTATTAGGTGAATCCTGATAATAAAGGACTCAAAAGCAAACTTAAAAGCTAGTGCTTAGGTATGGTGTCTTGTTGCATAAGTAATTGTTACGTCACAGGAAGAAATAACCTGGAAAATCATACTTTTCACACGTAAATACGAAATTTTCATGTATTTTTTTCAAACCATATTTTGTCGCATTTCTGTTAAAAATAAGTTTTCACGTAATTGTATTGCTTTTCTTTGTAAAACGTAGTATTATTTCATATAGAATGGTTCTAGTTAATGTTATTTTAAGTGAAATAGTAAAATGTTTGGTTACGCTAGGGCTTGACAGAACGATGACATCATAAGTATCAGTATATCGATTTTTTCCCCTAATTTATCAACATCCAGAGTAATTAAATTTTAAAAATGATTCTTACAAATATTACTTGAGCGCACGTGGTTAATAGTCTTCTTTTATAGGGTTCTGTAGCCAAATGGCAAAACCGAACTCCAGTAAACTCGTCATGTACGTCCGTCTGTCATAGCCTTATAATTCCGCCACATTTGCATCGATTCTAATAAAACTTTACAGGAAGGTATCTTTAACGTAATAATGGAAGAAAAAAATGTATTAGGGGTAGCTTTTTCACGCATCCCATCGTCTGGGGTATCGTTAGATAGGGCTTCAAAAATGCAACTGAGGTTTGTTAATATAATTCGTGAGTTACAAGCTCTAAAAGTTGAAAAATTTCGTTCCCGCTCTTCTAACTTTTAAACCGCGTATTATTTAAATCTGAAAAAAATCACTATAATAGGATCACACACTATTTAAATATGACGACTGTAGTTTTGAATTTTGAGCTCCGGGTCGGAAAAAATTGATGCACTATAAATTGCTTGCTTGGCACGTAGTTCATATCTTATACAGATGGCACTTTTGAACATACTTGATAGAATAGAAAAAAGAGTACGTAACGTCTACGTTCTGTTTTATCGAACAAGAAGAGCGCGCGTGTTGCATTTAATGACATTACGAAGCATATCGCCCATTGATATTATAAACTCCCGCTTTGCCTTGAGGAACCAAAAATTTATAAAGAAAAAGCCCGTGGCTGAAGGTGTTAGCACCCACTTTACCAGCACGTACTGACACTGTTTAGGAATAAGTGTGATGAAAGTTACTAATTGTACTATTGAACACTTGCTTTAATTTCACCTATCAGCTTGCGTGTGATGGATTATTGTGCTTTAGATGATTATTTTTAATAAAAAGAAATGTAAAAAAAACATTATAAAATACTTAATTAATAATTGTTTATTCTCATTTACTAATTGAATGATGTGTAAAATCATATTGTATGAAGTTTTACACAGTGTATTAGATAGGTAATGATATCTGCAGTCTTAGTGCTTATTTTAAAGATTTAAACACCATTAACAATATTTCAGTTCTTAGATTCCCCTTAAATTGTAAAGCATTTATTTAATATAACTGCTTATGTATTTTGTTTACTTGGAAACATTTCCTTAACATTTTCAATGTTTGCAGAAATATTTCCTCCGCCACATCACATCGCTCACCATAACAGGCATAAATATATCGATAATGCACAATGTCGGTAGTGTTTGTAGACAACACTATTCTCAACCCACACAGAAACAGTTATTAACACTAAAGCATTTTTTTTTTGGTTTTATCACTAAGCTGACATTGTGTAGGTATCTTTTACATTCTATATCTATGGAATGTCTCATCCCCATAGCAAGTTCTTAAAAATGAAATGGAAACACTCAAAAATAGTTAAAAGTTGTTAGTCAATCGCTTAGTGTGATTGAAAAAAAATTTGAATTCGAATTACTTGGATGACTTTTTTTCAAAATTTTTGTTGATATGGTTCATAATCAAATCCCGTTAGTAAGTGAATTCCTTTACTTTATCTTGCTAGACAATTAATATTGTCCACTGAAAAAAGTTAAGTTATTTTATTTAGTTAGTCAATGGTTTATTAATGTAAATTAGTCAACAATCAGTTAAAGAGATAAATTTTAGGAAAAAGTGTTTTTACTGCTGCATGTATTTATTTCCTAAAGCGATTTCGGTGGTTCAAAATGCATCAGTCATGTAAATGATTTCCTGTTCTTCATAACTATGGCATTAATTTATTAATAAAGCATACACTTTTTAACACTAAGCTATAATCTTACACTTTTTAGTTATATTTTTCAGTATTTAATCTAATTTGAATTAATAGATTTTAAATACTTAGATACTAACTGGATGAGACATTTATATAAACCAAAACATAAAAGTGTTTTACTAATTTTCAATGTTTGACATATTTGTGTATAGAAAATCAAGTCTATGCTTAATTAATAAATGAATAACAATTATGAAAAAAGGAACAACCTACATGCTCGATGCATTATGGACCACCAAAATCGCTTTAGGAATTAAATACGGGCAGCAATAAAAAGACTTTTTCTGAAATTTATTTCTTCAACTTATTGTTGTATTGTATACACCATCGACTAACACCTCCATGCCATTTTTTTAAGATGACAGTATTAATTGTCTAGCTAAATAAAGTAAAGAAATTCACTTACTAACGGGACTTGACTATGTACCATGTCAACAAACATTTCGAAAAAAGTCGTCTAAGTAGTTCGCTTTATTTTTAAGCTATTTTTTTAAGTATTTTTATTTTATTTGACGTTTGAATTATTAGATTGATTGATTTAACTGATTGTTGACGATTGTGGTACAATATCACTTTGCTTTAAACAAATTTTAAATGATAGTAAGGTATCCCAATGTGTATAATTGAAAACTGAAATTTGGTGGTCGATAATAGTTTTTGTAAGAAAAAATGACACTAAATTTACTAACAAATCTTAAGAAGAAAAATCAATCAACTTACTGTTGATTCTTCAAGGAAATGAGAAAACTCGTACATTGAAAGTAATTCTTGTTGGAAACGAAGAGGAAGTACTTATTTTATTGATTTCAATTATTGTTTGTCATAAAAAATTCCAAATTCTTATAAACCCATTTGACATTAAAACCAAATACTAAAAGCCCTAACGAAAACAAAAGTTATCTTTTGGGTTTGATTTTTTTTTCATAAGAAAGGCAAAGGTTTTTCATACTGCCAAGTACTTGCTACCGAACCATTTTTATTTTTTCGAATAGGCTGTGATGCTATTAAATTAGTGTTTTCAGTATTTATATTTGGAATTGGCTGTTTGAAATTAATTTAATAGTGAATCAAACCATACCATAAAACCGTCAAACTTAGCACATCTGAGTTATATGACTTAGTGGTAAGGATTTGTATCCACGCCTTCTAATAAAATAAAAAAAAGAGAAAGAAAAGCTTGGCGATATTTTTTAATTGATTAATATAGTAGTTTTGATTAAGGGTTATTTGTTATTAATTTATTTGTGTATTATTGTTTCGAATTTACGGTTCCGTGCGTTCGGTTATTTATATAGTTTTTTAATTTTATTCCTTGTTGTTTTTTCTTTGTGTGCTATTGTAATTGCTAACCATTTCGAAACCAAGGTCCAAGGGCGAGAGTTTTAGAGTTACTTAGATAGTTAACGTCGGCTAAGCTCAATATAGGGAGACCGGACAGGAATCAGGCATTAATTGCGTGGTTGGAACAACTCGATGACCGAATGGAGGTACTGATCCAGGTCAACTGGGATTTGGTCGATTCGGAATTAGAGCCGGAGGCCATGGCCAAGATCCTGGCCAATATTGATCAGGCCGAGGAGCTAGTGCATGGACGAGATGCGACAGGCTGTAACTGATCTTATCGTGTCCCAGCCAGATAAGGGGCTCGCTGGCCTAAACCCAGGAACATCGGCACTGCTTAGTAGGCTGCCGGTGTTGGATATTCCAAGGTTTACAGGAACAGTTAGCCAGTAGACTTCCTTAAGGAACATGTTCACCAGCCTAGTCGACGACTCCAGCGTAAAAGTTGGCCTACCTTGCGGCCTCACTTGAGGGGGAACCGCGTGGCCTTATTTAGCATCTGCCCTTAGACGACGCTAGCTATATAGTGGCGCGGGAGTTGTTGGATCAGCGCTACCAAAATGCGCGGCAGTTGGCAGACACGCACGTCTCCGCAATTCTGCACTCAGAAAAAAAGCGCTAACAAAGTGCCAAAAAATACGCTCTATTAGCTTTTTATAAATAACGTAACTAAGTACTTTGCCCCTATATTGAAATTTAAAATTGTTAGATGAGTTAATTGCTAGAGTAGCTATTGAACTTAATATTAAAGCTATGTATAAAATAAATTGTTACATTGACAGTCTTAAGTGGTGGAATCGACAACGTTTAAAGCATCCTAAGTTGTGACAATATTAAGTTGTCGAAGTGTCCATAGGCAAAATTAAGATCAAAACAAAATATATTTTGTTGGTTTGACAATCGTGAATTGTCAACGTACTTATGAACATATTGAGATTACAACAAAATATACTTTACAAAGCAAATTCGTTCGTACACTTTGCTAATAACACAAAGTTTTCATAAATTGACAAAATAAAACGTCGCTTGGAAAAAGTGAGTTGATAGGGTGGCAAAACTGCGTTGCGACTTGAGCGAACGTTTGTTTCGTTCAGTTTCTCTTTGGTTCAAGTGGGTAATCGACGATTATCAATTTATTTTCAGTCTTAATTTTCGCAAAAGTATACCAACACGTGCTACAGCTATAGATCAAAGTTTGAGTGAAATTCTTAAAGAAAATTTGCGATCGAAACTATATGTGGTTATAGTTTCGTTTTTCGGAGTAGGAACAGTTTTGAAGGCCATTACCATAGCTGTGTATATATGTGTTCAATGGTAGGTACACAACACGTAAGCTTGCGGGAGTGAAAAGGCGTAATGTTACCATTTGGAGTGTACAAATGGGCGTTTGATATCCCTTGCGCCCCCTATTAGTTACTCTGACTAAAATTCTTGAGATTATAGGCATTATGGGTAGTCGAGGGTGGGTCATGAGAATACCGTAGGCTTTGTCACAATAGCAAATTACCTAGTCAGAGTGACAACATTAACATCGTTGTAAAATCAAACTTTGTCATGAGAGTGACGTAAGCTTTGGCACTATAGCAAATTAACTAGTCAGAGTGACAAAATAAACATCACTGTCGAATCAAACTTGGTCATGAGGACAACATAGGCTTTGTCACTGCAACAAATTAGCTTGGTCAGGCTGACAGCAGTAACATTGTGTAGCATTAAACTTCGACAGCATTGTTGAATTATCAGAGTACAAAGTGATAATAAAAACGTTGTTATTCCATCTATGGACTTTGGTGGGCTCCACAGTAACAAAGTTTTTTTGTCAATTTGGCAATATTTTTTTCTCAGTGTGGGCTACCACGGGTTCAGGAAGTCAATAACCTACGAATTGGGTTTCTGAACGTCCTGTTAGTTGTGTACAACTCGTTAAACGCTTTGGGCCTTCCAATGGAGGAGTGGTCCTTTCTACTCCTCTTAGGTAAATTGTCGGTAGACGTGAGGAGCCAATTTGAGTGCTCTCCCTCCGACACCTCCATCTCTTAATTTACAAATTTGGTGGGTTTTTTGGAAGAGGAGTTTCGTCGGGCGAATAACCTCACTCTTGTCGACCCCTCTACCTCTTACGTTAGGACAAGGCCACCACCAGTGCAGTTGCCTAGACAGCTGCCTAAACCTCAAGGAGGTGGGTGGTTTTGTGCGGCTGCAGAGGCTACTGACCGCGGACGTGCGCACGCGACGATGGTGCTATAGGTGCCTAGGTGCGGACCACGTGGTCGCTCAGTGTCCATCCTCAGACACTGTGTGTAGGGACTGTGATGGTCCCCACCACCCTATCATTTGCGTCCTGCGGCCGTCGGGACAAGCCACGGATAAACCGGTAAGGTTGTCGTCATCCCCTCCTGGCCTCCGAGCCTGTCACGGCTGGGGGAGCTTCTCCTCCCCACCGGTACACTGGTCGGATGAGGAGAGTAAATTTTACAAATGCAACTCCTGTGCGGAGGCCGAGTGAGAGGATGTCGCCCGCCATTGTTAAGTGGCCGCGATTGGAGTGACGTCCTCCACCCTTAACTGTGTTTATGTAATTGCTCCGCCCATTAGGACGTCCTAGAAAGAGATAACATCTGTTTGCGGAGATTCGTGTAAGCGCAGTGATTTTGTGTCTTGCATATTGCCTGCTTGTGCTAAAAAGGACACTATGTGCTCACATATACGTCACAATGTCAAAGTGCACTGCTTGCGGTCGTTTTGTTAATCCTACAGACAGCGTTAAATGCACGGGCTGTGGCAACGTTTATGACAGGATATGTCTTAAAGTTTCTAAAAATTGTAAGCTGCAACCAAAATGGATGTGTCCGGAATACACGTGTAAACAACCACGGAAAGATAACACAGAGACCCCGATCAAGGCTCAATCACAGACAGGCCTCAGTGAGAGTCGCGAGATATCCCCGTCAGACTGCAGAGACAGTGAAAACAGTCTCAATCGAGCCTTAAAAGAGTTGCAAGCTGAAACCGTCACTAAGCGCCAAGAACTTGCAAATTTCAGCTCCAAGTTCGAGAGATTGTTTACTGTTGTTGAGGATTTAAATAAAAAAGTTGATGGCTTAGAGAAGAGAGTAACTGATCTGGAGGAAAAATCGAGCAGGGATAGTTGTCAACTTAAAGAAAACCTTGAACTTATTGATACCGTTCAGCAACTCAAAAATGAACTCAATGATCGTGATCAAGAGTTACTCCTGAATGACCTCTTAATTTCCTGTCTTCCCGAAGTCAACGGCGAAAACATGGTCCACTTAGCAATTTTGATAGCCGAAAAGCTTGATGTGAAAATTGAGGAAAGAGACATCGTTAGTGTGGAACGGTCTGGTCCGAGGCGCAGTCACATTGAGGGAGAGGGTGCACCACGGCCGCGGCCTATGACTGTACGGTTGGCTAGGCGTTCGCTGCGCGATTAGCTGTTGCGAAGTGCACGGTGGCGGCGCGGCGCTGACACTGCTGGGTTTAACCTTCCAGGTGCAACGTGCAAATTTTACATAAACGAACGACATACGCGCACAAATCGCCAGCTTTTTCATAAACCCGTTATGAAGCTGAAAAAGTTGGCTGGAAATATGTGTGGACGCGCGATGGTCGTATTTACGTGAGACGCCGACAGGATACCGACACTCGTCGCATAAGGTGTGATACTGACTTACCTAAGTTTTTTGGCGAGCTGACCGTTGGTTAGTCTCTGTATGTTTGTGTATGGTTTTTATAGCTTGTCGCATAGTAAACATTAAACTAATAATTATAAATGTTACTGCTTTTCTCTGTGTAGTACTATTAATGTTATGTAAATGTTACCTTTGTTTGTATTTATGTCGATATTGTATTTATTTTTACCCCGTGACACCTCAAATAATTGTACCCGTGAGCGTTGTGATGTTTTTAATATTTATTGGTACAATACCTTTCTATTTACACTTATTAAATGCATATATGTATCTATACCATCTGATATATTACTTAGTGTATATTTTACTATCTAAAGTAACTGTAATTTTATTTTTATTCTTTTACTTTAATATATACACAAATACCCATACTTACTTGTTATATTGCGCTGAAGTGAGAAGCTTATATGTGCTTTGTACGCTCTTAGAATTTTTTATATATAATATATATACGCTTTTAGAAATTGATATTAACAATGAAACAAATAATGCTTTTTTGCTGGGTAGTCTATTTGCAAAGACTTTTTTAGTTGCTTTTAGAAATCCGTTTTATATTACTTATTTTAATATATGGCTTCAAAGAATCTAAAGTATAAAATTAGATTTCTTAACCCCGGCTCCTTGGGCACGAAACATGATGAACTCAAAGTTGCGATGGACCATCATGACGTCGATATTCTATGTATGAACGAAACGTGGATGCAAGAGCGTGAGGATGGGCGCGCCCCAAGATTGCCTGGTTACCGACTGTGTCACGTACCTCGCGCGAGCGACGTGCGTGCGCGCGGCGGGGGTGTTAGATTCTATGTGAGACGTGGGCTCAATGCACGGGTGCGCACGCATCCTGCCGCGCCGCCCGTCGAACAGATCACAAATTATAAAGTATTATGTACAAGTACAGATAAGACAGTGCGTCTTCTTAGCAAGTTTGGAGGGCGATCTTATTATACGCTAGGTGGCGCTAATGAGCGCGCAGTTTAGGGATGTGCTTCTTGATATCGATTGAATAGGGATGTGCATGTACTTAATTTATCGACTATTGCCAATGACATTTACTTATTAGATTTCTAATATAACATATTCCATGTTATATTTTTTAACAAGCAGATTCCCGCCCGACAATCTTATTTTTTACTTGATTACAAACCATCGACTTTTCTGTACTATTATAATTTTAATATAAAGATACTTTATTCTTATCTCCGGAGGGGTGGTCAGAGACTTTATGAACACGTATGTTTGTAACATCCACGTTTCACAGACGGTATTCCATCTTACTAACGTGATAGGTGCAGAGCCTATCGCTGTACCGGACACATACCAGTATCGACGGAACTTAAGAATTCACAAGTTGTAACAATATTGGTGGACCCATGGTGGTGGGAATCGTACCCTTAACATGGTAGCCTAACTCTCCACCACTGCAACATTCGGTCTTTTTCCCTACTATTCATTATTTAATTAATATGTTTTAGACATTAACGTTTCAGTAGAAAATTTCTAAAGGATAGTATAAAGGTATAGGCAAGTTAAAATAAAAGACTTTAGTACCTACGTTTTACTTTTTATTTTTCTTTGTTTTAAATATTTGTCGTAGGCTAGCTTCTGCACATAGCTTAAGTCATCGACATTTAATTTAGTGTAGGCCCCACTCAAAATTCTGTTGACTTCACGACACCAGTGAAACACTTGAATTTTTGTCCCAAGAAGTAAAAATTTCTTTTTTATATTTTCTTTGTGTTCAGCACAGCCTAGCCAATCTAAATTATTTTTCTTGGAGTAAATTGCCATTATATTTTTAATAACATTTTCTTTATGGCAAGCATTATTTAAGCAAACATTTGTAAGGTCAACTAATTGAGAAAAAGCTACAATAAACCTTGTACTTGGGTACATCAAGTTTTTCCCTTTTAAATACCTTCGCTCCCTATGCCTAATAAGGTCATGGACATTCAGTTCTTCATTATTTAAAAATGTTTTTTTGCAATCTTTACATTTGTTTAAGCAAAGTTTTCTTATTATGTAACCGGAAGTATAGCTTCTAGCGTTAACATTTACTTTTTCTTCGATGACTGAGGAGACCACATTTGCTGGTGAATGTTCTACTACATTCAAGAGATCACTATTTTGTTCAGGAACCAATTCTTCAGCTAAAGCAAATTCCTCATTTAATAATGTTTTAATATTAAAGATGGTCTCCCCCATATCATCTTCACAATTAAAATTTTTAGTGTGTATAGCCAGCATGTCAGTCATTAATAATGATTTAAAAGAATTACGAAATGCATATGTGTCAGGGTTAGTGTACCTATAACTATAGGCTCTAATTTTACCAAAAAAATTTTCAAGGGGGTCTTGATTTAAGTTTCTTGTGTAAAAGAAACTTACCCCTTCTGACTGCAAAATTTGAGTTAGTCGTATAAGACTTTCCAATGTGATAACCCAATTTGTTAATGTTGGAACATTTTTTACTGTAACTTTTTCTAAATTCGTTTTTAGTACAAATTTGGAGTTTTTGATTTTTTTAATGGCATCAATCCAAAAATTCAAGTGTTTACTATTCAACTTCACTGGACCTCGCAGTTTTCCTGAAGCCCTGCCAGATCTTGAGCCGTTGCAGCTGTCAAATAAGCGGTCGAAAAAGGCAACTGCTTCTCCTGTATTATTGATGGTTTCACTGATTGGTTTGCCATCTTTACGCTGACCTATAACACATAATAAAACATTGCTAAAATTATTTACATAAGACAACTAAAAGAACCAGACAAGTGCGAGTTGGACTCGCGCACCAAGGGTTCCGTGCCTACCATCGTTTACGTAATTTACAAACAAACAAAAAAATGTGCCACCCTATCAAGTACCTGCCAAGCCCTACGTTGCTTGACTTTTAACATCGTTTCCAATAAACAAATGTGTTACTGTTTCTTTTAATGATAAGCTAGATGGCACTGTACCAGTAATTTAAAATAGTAATTGCTTGGACCCATCTTAGACTTGGCCGGTTTTTATTTATTGTTATACTTTAGAGTTCACATTATTTCTCACTGCAAGTTTGAAGTTAGTATGTCTTTCTATTTTTGCCATATAGCAAAAACAAGTACAAGTGTTTCATGTCCCCATACACCCCCCTTTAATTTTAACTTTTCAATATTTGTCAGATATTTCCCCATTATAACTCATATTCTGTGAAAAATTTAGGCTTTTACCTATTTCGGTCTATAGATAGAGCCTTTTATGGTCGGACAAACAGACAGCGTAGTCTTAGTACCCTCCGGGTACAGAACCCTAAAAATAAATCAAACTTACAGAAAGTAGCAGTGTACCGCATTGTGGCAGCAACACGTTCGCTGAAAACTTGTGTGCAGTTTTTCACCTTCATTTTCTTTATTTTTTCTGGGATTACATGCTCCTCTGATAATTTTGGTAGCATCTTTATATTTCCCAGTTTACAATCAAAATTGTAAACATCTATTATATCATTCCATTTTGTCAACTTTCCATCAAAAATCAAATTTTTATTCAGCATATTATTGCGGAGTCCCTTTATTAGATGTGGCGGATCATAAATGACGCTTATGTTACATCCTCCAATTGATACACTACCATCTGAAAAAATAAATGTTTATAAATAGATACAGATTTTAAAGTTATAAATGTTTATATAATAAAATATAGTTTCCTGTATATAAAATTATTCAAATTTTTGAGAACAAATTATTGGTTTTTGCCATTAAATCCGAATAATGTTGCTTTAATCTATTGCTATTTATTTAAAAACATCTTTTCTTATCTTGCTTTATTAAATTTGGAACTTTCATCTCAATTCTGTTATTAGGGTTACAAGTTAGTAGGGGTACGAAGCTTTTAGCTTAGCCTAGAATTTCTAGTAACAGCTGTACCATAGGCTATACGCCTAGATTTTTTTTCAGAGAAAAGTTTGTTTAACCCCAAAACACCCATGAATGAATTTGAAATTTCATATTTACAAACAATATACTTATAATTTTTAAAGATATTTCAGACTTTGTCAGACTTGCAGTTGTCCAGTTAATTACACACAATTCTACTTTTTTAAAAGTCAATTAAAAACAGAAAAAAAAAGTTTTATTTTTACGTACCAAAATTTAAATTATTTTGAATACAGTTTCTCTTTGTATCTTCTAAGAGATCTTTCAAGGCTCTCTGTGATGTAGCACCTTGGTCACAAATAAAGGGTAATGGCTTCAATCCAGATTCTATGACCACTTCAACTATGTCTTTTAGTATATTTTTCAAGGCAAGTGCTGAAGTAGTACCTTGACAAAAGTAATAAGCCACGGGCTGCCTCCACGATGCACAAATACCACGAACCATAAAAACCAATGCATGGTCAGCAAATTTTGGCATTTCATTATCTCTGACAAATCCCTCAATTTTATCGCTACTGGCCACAAAATTTAAATGTGCTGACAGTTGCACCTCATCAAATACAATACTGCATTTTTTTTTGGCGTTACTCCAATTTCTAACTTTTTCTCTTAGTAAACTAAATATTTTTTTATTTATACCCTCCTCCAATTTTATATTTTGTAACAGTCTATTGAGAGTTCGTTTAGCTGGCAAAGAGAACAATTTTTGTAGTAAGGAGTATCCCTTGGGGCTCTGCTTATACAGTGCAATGCTCATTAATTTTTCATCTAAGTCATATCTTCTTGCTTTCGAAACCTTGCCTGCAAACCTTAGCTGCAACTGTACAAATTTTTTTGGAAAGAAATCCAATTTGTCCATTAACTTTTGCATACTTTTTGTTTTTGCAAGATTTTCTGCATTAGCAATATTGTGCTTTGTATCTTTGCTACTTGTGAATAACCTCCTTTTTCTTATAATGTTCTTGCACTTATAATATAATCTCCGACATTTTGGAGTTAATGCCTTGATATTTGTGACCAAGCGTGGTTGTCCCTTACGTTTTTGATGATTTGGCGTCAAAGACATTGGTGTTACAGAGAGGAAACAAGCTGGATTCTCCCTTGCAACATGTTTTTTACCACTGAATTCACTTTCAAATTTTCTTTGCTGAGAAGTTGAAGGTTGTGGTGATACAGTGCAGACACGAGATGCAGATATTTCAGCTGGATTCTCCATTGCTACATGTTTTGTATTACTGAATTCACCTGTAAATAAAATATTTAAACATACATTATTGACTCCCTTGCAGCCTAGGTTCCATTCCCGCATTGTACAAACCATTTTTGTGATAAAAATTTGTGTTTGTCTTGAGTCTGGGTGTATTTATGTATGATATGTATGTATTTATAAAAAAAAGTATTTGTATCCATAACACAAGCTTTGCTTAATTTGAGACCATGCTGTGTGTAATGTCCAAAAATATTTATTACTAGCTGCTGCCCGCGACATCGTCTGCGTGAACGCTATACTATAACAAAACCATAGCGCGATCTTATTCGACGCCAACGCCATCTAGTTAGCCAATAGGAACAGTTTTATATGGTAAAAACGAATTATAAAACATCTAAGTTATGACTTTACACAATTTTTTAACATAAAATAAATGGCTATGTGTGAGTAGAATAATTAATAATTAAGTAGCAAGTCTAATATGTGTCGTTAGATTACAAGTTGTTACAGAATGCGTTGAAGAAATAAAGGTTCACTGCTTGTTCCCCCTAGGTGATAGCATGATAATATGTAGCCAATATGTTGACCCAACTTCTTAATAATATTCGTGCCAAATTTGAAGTACATCCATGCAGTACTTTTTGAGTTTATCCCGAACATACATACAAACACACAGACAAAAATTCTAAAAACTATACTAATCATTTAAATGAGTCATGACCTGTGAGGATGTTCTTACTCTACTGGTTATTGTTTTCAAGTCCATTCCCAGTTTTATTCCATGGAGGCACGATGTACCATTCAATACCTAGAGGCACAGACATGAAAACGATTACCAGTGGAGTTATAAATTTTTTACCCTGAATATGACTGTTAAAAATCTAAAATATTAATTTCCTGCGACTAATGTAAAATCAATCTTATAGGTGATTTAAATATATTATATCTTTGTATTTTCACCTAGCATGGCTACTGTATAGCCTTACTGTCGTTCTTTAGGTTATCCTAAAATAACTAACTAGGTAACACTATTGCAAAAAATTGTTTAGGAATATTAAATTACCTGACAAGTTTTCTTCATTCCGTTTTGACTTTTTAACTGTTTCCGAAACTAACTCATCCTCACTCTGTCTTTTGCAATATGTATGATCATCAGAAAAAACAGCAACAGATTGTCCTGAAATAAAATTCTCATTAGTTTCATTACAAATTACTAAGAAGTAAACCCACAGAAGAAAATCTTTTATTTCCTTATTGGTGGACCAAAGTTTGATAAAATGCAGAAACAGCACTATGTTATTTCAAATGCAGAATTTTTCACTAGCCAGATAGAAATCTCTTTCCTAAATTCCCCAAAATTATGTAAAATGTTCACCCAAAATCCTTAAATCTGGGGATGTGGCTGAAGAGATATGTCAGAAATGGGCGTCTCAACATCTATAGACATTCAAGAGACGTATTAGTCAGCCGACTAAGCCAGAGACCATTGAATATCAGGTGGATTCTTGTTTGCCACCTCAGTGGCGTAAAAAGGTTACAACAACCCATTCATTGCCCAGAGTGGCAAGTCATTTAGTTAAATAGTAGATTCAACTTTCTAGTATCAACATAATGAAATGTGTAGCATATGCTCTTCTTCATATTGCACTCTCAGGTTTAAAGTTTGGCATGTACATACTATACTTCTAAATAGTAAAAATAAGACCTGAAGAACACATAGAATCTGTAGGTGAGGTTAAGAGAATATTCCTTGTGGTGCCGGACACCGTATTTCATACAAAGTTTGACTTTACTTATCAATTATCTAAAGCTGAATATCTATGTCTGTTGCAAAAATACTAAGAAATATAAGGTGCTTTTTGTTCATTGCGATTAATGTTATAATCCAGCAAAGTTAAAAATTCTGTATGACACACTATTCAAATCTTGGCCTATTCTCTTTGGTTGGATTATTCACCTTAAGTGCACTAAAAAACCTTTATGTACATTGAGTTGGTTTACAAAACGCCACTACAATTTATACCTTGAAATATTATCTGAGAACATTTGTAAGAATAACAAGAATAGAAAATTGGCGCACTGCACATATTTATTCCTAGATTATGGCTGTAATCATTCATAAAAAAAACGATAAACACCTACATAAAATAACTTAAACTATGTTTGTACAGAGTGCTCTCTGGAGAATATACTTTTTGTTTAATAATTTTGACACAGAAATAGAATAGAATAAGCATTCTAATAAAAACTTACTTTTAGGTACTCCACAAGCTATTTCTTCTTCAGTCAGTAAAGTTGGATAACCATGGTATTTTCTTTGGTTACCATTAAGGTATTTTTTTTCAAAATGCTTAATGCAAATTTTCTTTTTCGCCAGTTGTTCAGGTGTGAGTTGAAGAAGCTCTGGACTATACGGAGCGACATGCACAAGCCACAGGCTTTGTTCGTTCTTGTTTCTAGGAAAGTAAAACATCACTGTCTCCTTAACAAGGCAAGAAGTGACGCAACAAACAGTAGCAGGCATTTTCTATAGAAACAAACGGGGCACAACAAATCACGGCAAACAATAAATTGAGTCCTATCTCTAAAAGTCACTGAATCACAACAAAGTAGGTAACGGAGGAACAAGGTTCAACTCAACGTTACCTGTGTTGTAAAATAACAGCACCAAGCAAATTATGTGCAGCAAACGTGCGCAAAGTCAGCGAAAGCTCACAATATTTTGCAATTGTAGTAAATAAAAAACAAAATGGATTCTGTCATAGACAAAAAATTACGAACATCAGTGGCGCCACGAAGCGGCAATTTTATTGCCCTCCAAACTTCTAGGATTATAAAAAATGTTCTAGCTGTCAATGCCGTGGAACAGATGTGGCTCAGCCTGACTATCAATGGTACTAAACTCGCCATAGGCACAGCATATCGTCCGCCGTGGCTACTTGTAGATAATTTTTTTTAACGCTTTGACGGACACAATAACGTCTCTCTCTAATGTAGACAATATTGTTTTGTTAGGTGATTTTAATATAAATTTATTAACTACTGACTTAAATACCTCTAAATTTAATAACTTTATACAATATTTTAATTTTAAACAGTATGTTGAACACCCAACCCATTTTACTGAGCATAGTGAAACATTGCTTGATATTAATTGTAGCGACATGTCAGTACTAAATACAGCTGTCGACTACATACCCTCTCTCAGCAGCCATGCCTTTCTGACGTGTGAGTTGCATATTAGAAAAACTAAGCTCATTGTTCCTCGCCTTATTACATTTCGGCCACTAAAAAATATCGACTTAAACCTTTTTAATCATGCAATCGATTTAATCGATTGGGATTCTATCTCTCGCCTAAACGACGTAAATGACATGATTAATCAATTTAACAGTGCTATAATTTTGTTGTTCGACTTTTTCGCGCCAGAAAAAAACTTTGCGTCAAAAGTAAACTCCTACCCCTGGATAAAATATACGGTGCGAGAGATGATGAAATTGAGAAATGACGCCTACAATCATTATCGTGCATCAGGTCTTGACCACCACCGAGAATATTACAAAGAGCTAAAGAGATGTGTCAACTCAGCTATTTATAGAGAAAAATGTGCGTATTACAATCAAAACATTAATCTCAATGCCAATAATTCTAGAGCTCTTTAGAATAATCTAAAACGAACTAATTCCCATTTCTCTGCAATCCCAGGTAGTAGTTTAGCGGCTATGTCTAATATGTGGTTTTTTGAGTTAAATCGACATAGTAACGAATCTTTTAATTGAAAGCCCACAGATGAAAGTATGGTTACAAAAATCATCAGCTCGCTTAAATATTTTAGGTAATGATGGTATATCCCTCGACATGCTGCTTCTGACGCTTCCGAACACACTTAAGGTCATAACAGGCATAGTCAACATGTCCTTAGTGAAATCAACATTTCCTGACGTTTGGAAGATATCTCTAGTTACGCCTATACCCAAAAAAATACTGTTCTGGACTATAACGATCTCCGCCCTATAAGCATCCCGTGCTGCCTCTCCAAGATTGAAAGAGTGGTATGTATACAGTTTACTTCATTTCTTGAAAGAAATAACATACATCCCACATTACAATCTGGCTTCAGAAAGACTCACAGCACATCCACTGCTCTGATAGACGTTGTGGACAATATTCTGGCTTCTTAAGACGCAAAACGAGGTACTATAATGGTTCTCCTTGATTTTTCCCGCGCATTCGATTGTATTAATATTCCCCTTTCATTGTCCAAACTTAGCTATTACGGATTTCATCATAGTGCAATTAAATGGTTTTCCAGCTATCTAAGCAATCGCTCACAGATAGTTGCTGCAAATAAAAATGATGGTACTCGCAGGTTCTCGAACCCATGTCCTGTGGATAGAGGAGTCCCCCAAGGCTCTATACTTGGTCCTATTCTTTTTATACTTTATACAGCGGACATCTGTTCTAAAATAAGACATTGCAAATATCACTTGTATGCGGCCGACATACAAGTATATTTTTCATTTGATCCTCAGGAAACTGACAGTTTCCAACCAAGACCTACATAACATTGCATTATGGTCAGAGGCGAACACACTAATTCTTAATCCATCCAAATCTAAATACATGATAATGGGATCTAAATGGCAGATAGACTTCATAAGCAGGAAAAGTCCTAATATTTGTTAGTTAGTTAGTAGTAGTTGTTTAGTAAACAGGTCAATCGTGTAACGGAGGTCCGTAATTTGGGTGTGCTGATGGATCACGGCCTTCGCTTTGAGGGACACATTGTTGAGATCGCACGTAACTGCTTTTACAGGCTTAAAGTCCTATATCGATTAACAGATTTCTTGAGTGAGGAACTGCGCACGTTGCTGTGTGACTCACTTATCCTGTCGAAGCCGAGCTATGCAGATGTAGTGTATGGTCCATCAAAAAGTGTGATAAAATTAGTCCACTCATCCAATGATCCTCTAAAATGAGGAATATCCAAAGTTGGCAACCGTTCGTTGCATTTTTGTTCCGAAACCTCCTTCTTACTTGCCAGCTGCGGGCTAGTCTCTAATGTTGACACAGCCTCGTTAACCTCGTCCACTACTGACATACAAAAGTCATAGTCAGAATTTGCCGCCTTTAGGATAGTTTCGTCATCCGTTAACGATAAGAGACCCTGGTATGCCTTATCCAGCTCGCTGACTCTTGTCGGTAACTGTCCCGCTCTTTACTTTAATGCAAACATCCGATCCTCCCGCTTAACGATCCCTAAAGCACCCGAAAACTATCGTGTCAGATTGGTTAAAACAGCCTTGTACTAATTAATTGATGATGTCATGTTATATAATTAAATTTCCACACAAAAAAAAAAACAATCCATAAACTAAATCAGACACACAAACAAACGACTGTGTTTGTTATATATACAGTTTGTTACAGCAACCAAGTTACTATATAAACCCCAAAAAAACCGAACTACAATGTACAAAACCCTGACTACACAATTACACAAATAAATACGTTAACTTACAATCTGTCATAAAAGAACAATATTTAAAACCTATTTATTCCAATCTATTTTAACCGCAACAACAAAAAAAAGTGGTTACCTAATTAGCTACACTGCGAATGACCGACGAGCAATGCGATAAGACCGGTTAACCATGCCGCGACCCAACGTCACGATTTGTAATATGTAATTACCTGACTACCAGTAAATCCCAAATGATTTGTAAAACGACCCAAATACCTATAAATCTGGTCCGAACCAGGCTCTAAGCTACCAAAAACTGGATCGTAAAGACTGGACCAACGTAGATCTTAACAAAATTTCATGGACTTACCCAAATTTTGGCGTCAGATTTTATGTTCACGGTTTGTGTAATATGTGGTGTATTGTGTTTCTCTTTTTGTATGTTTGTGTTTCTCTGTGTGAGGTACTTATTCACTATGTATAAAATTAATACAATCAAAACAATGTACATACGCCGCGACCTGTCAAAGGAATATATGTGACTGGCTGAGATGCCGGTCCACCCAGAGTAGCGACAATCCTATTAACCTTGTCACGCGCCGCGGTCCAACTTAATAAATCTTTACTAAACAGTACTTATATTTTAGAATGGTACTACGAATGTTACAACTCTCCGATTTTGAATCATACACCGCAACGCATTGACTTAAATTATAGATACGGTAACTTTTCCCGCGTCGAATGTCAATGTGTTACATGTTGTTGTATGTGTGTACTATATCACTACACAGACACATAATCGGGTGCTTCGTTAGAACTTTTCCAGTTATGGGCAACAAACTTACAGCACATGCTGAGCCGATGTCCAGTTTGGCATCAAAACATAAATACAATGCTTACAAAAAAAGAAAAAAAAACTTCAAAAAGTTTTAAAAATTGATTTATATATTTTCTTTTTTTTTCTTTTTTCTTTTTTTTATTGTATGTTTATGTTACCTACCCTATAAATTGATTGTTGTTTTGCTGCTTTTTGTGTATTGTCACCTGTGTTTTTTGATATTTTTTTTATCCATTGTAAATTTTAATGTGATGTGAATGCCAAATAAATGTCTGTCTATGTCTGTCTACTAACGGGACTTGACTATGATGTCAAAAACATTTTAAGTAATTAATTACTTAGGGGATGAGTCATTCATGTAGACCAAATCATAAAAGTGTCAAAATTTTTAATGTTTGATATATTTGTGTAGTTAAAATTTATTCTTTGCTGTATTAATAATTCAATGTATTAAAGAACTATGAATTACTTACACGCCTAATGCATTTTGAACCACCGAAGTCGCTTTAGGAACTAAATACAGGCAGCAGTAAAAACACTTTTTTCTAAAATTTATTTCTTCAACTGATTGTTGACATATTTAACTTAATAAATCATCGACTAACACCTACATGCGAATTTTTCAAGTTGACAATATTTTTTGTCTAGCTAGGTAAAGTAAAGGAATTTACGTTTAAATTAATAGATTTTAAGTACTTACTAACGAGATGAGACATGAGACATTCGTTTAAACCAAAATATAAAAGAAAAATTTTTAATGCTAGACTTGTTCGTTTGTACAAAAGAAAATATTAGCTTGGTAAAATCTTTGCAGCGTTTTTTTATGTGGAACAACCTAACTTATAAAAATACATGTCTTGTTTCGTATACGCTTTGCTTTTAAATAAAAACACGCGCAACAATAAAAAATTAAGTTTTGGTTGTTAATTTTTAATGAAAAAATATTTTTATTTATATATTCAAGAACACGTAGTTATTTGTTTTGGAATACAATTCAATAGTGTTTAATTCATAATTTGACTATACATTTTTTTTTTTTTTTTTCTTTAATTTTGTCGGGTTTTATTTACTGCTAGACTTTTACTGCCAACTTCACACAGGTGTGTTAGCAGTGGATAATAGGCACCGGCCTGCCTGACCAAGAGTAGCAGTGGTAACAGTGAAGTGGATAGCAGGCACCAACCGCACTAACAGTAGCAGTGGGGAGCAGGCACTGGCCTCACTAATAGTAGCAGTGATAGCAGTGGATATAAATTATTTTTAATGTATCAGATAAAGCCTGACCTTTGCGCTTTGTAGCAAAAAGCGACTTGTTGCGAGCGCTATCATATTTACAGATTTTGTGTGTACTTTTCATTATATTAAATATTAAAAAATAAGTCTCAATTAATAGCAAGTACTTATAATAAGCTGTAAGCTCTTTACTTAGCTCTTTGGTTAGCATATACACTTTGGTTAAGTAGATACCTGCAATGTTACGTAGGCTGAAACATCAGTCATTGCATTGCACATTGTATTTTATTTATTTATTTTTATTTTTCACTGATGAAAAATTAACAAGTCTGTATATAGATATATTTTATTCCTTTATTTTCAAACTGCATGTTTCAAAACTTCACCGACTTAGATAAAACTTATCTATGTTTATGTTCTTTTGCGCCGCTCTTTTTAATCACTAGATTAGAATTATTACTTCATGTTGTGTCTAGGCACTGCGAATGTACTTAACCTACATGTGTTTTTTGTAATTTCCTCTAATAAAGATTGGTTATGTCTCATGCATTTGCAAACATTTTGAACTACTTTTTCTGCTTCTATGACTTTTTCATTTCAATCTAAAAAGTCAACTGTGTCTTTTTCCTAAGTAAATTACATTACGCAGTTACGCACCTACAGCCAAAGTTACAAACAATTTAAATTAGTAGGTATGCTTGTTTTGGTGAATGCCGCGAGGAAATTGCGAATTTTACATTTATTTAATTTCCAAACATTTTATTTGTTGTATCTAGTCTTTATCCATAACGTGTGCAAGAATTGTGGGTTTTTTAATTCATATAAGTAAGTGCTGGTTCTGAGATCCCGCGCAACGCAGGGAGTCGAATGCCAAAAATTTGCAATGTGTACGTAGTTTACTCTTTGTGGGTGAAACCGTGAGGTCTGTTAGTCCATTCAATCGTTACATGAGCTTTACATTTGTTAGAGGACGCAATTTTATTTTTGGGACATGTGTGGGGGTCAATATAAGCTTAACCAAAAGTTTGAGGGGTCGCCACCCTTGTCATCCGGCCGCCATCTTGGAAAAAGGGGTGAAAACACTTTTTTCGCGATATCTCGGAAACTATGCGTCTTACAAAAAATTCGTAAAGGCATTATTTGTAGCAAATTGTTTTGCCTACAAATATGTTTATATAATTTTATGCTCTAAATTAAAAATTAAAGAAGTTATAATTTTAAATTTTATATAAAAAATTCTTTTTTTGGTCTATAACTTTTTTTTTATACATTTTACAAAAAAAAAATACATCAGACCAATCTTGTAGATGATCTTTTGAGGAAAATTTTTCTCTGTTTTTTTTTTTAATTTCATTCATTTAAAACGCTGTTACAGCGTTCCAAAGTTAACCGGGATCGTCAATGCTCATGAGAATCCGGTTAAAACGGAATGCTTAACTTATTTTTGATTTTTTTTATTGTAAGTATACTCTTAAATTTTTTTTTGTTAAATTCGTACAATTTTACTTATTTATTCCTAACTCTTTTCCCCGCCACCTATGAGATAGAGTCTGGCGCGTTTTTTTTACGTGACATCCTTAATTAGCTGGTGGTACCGCGTTATTCCTGAGTGAGAAAGTCGATGCATCTTTGCTCACTTTTGTTGGCGAATGTTTTATCATAGCTTTATACGGCGGTAATAAAGACGACTTGCGATACAAACGATTTGCCAAGACTTTGACTAAAAATTCATTTAATTTATCATCGCTGCCTCCAACACAAGATGCAGCTCGTTTTCACAGTCTCCGAGTATATCACTAGATCCATCGGAAGATATCAAAATCCTGAAGATTGGGGCTGGAAAAAGCATGCAAACATTTGGATGCTAATGCAAGCTTCCAAGCCTCCAGCACCCCCCGATCTTATGAAATTAAAAGATGCAAAGGAAACTGTGGAAGCATGTGTGGCTGCAGAAAAGCAGGCCTGAAATGCTCTTCAGTATGCCTCCATTGTTCTGGCGAAACATGCAGCAGCATTATGGAAATGTCAAAGTTAATGGAAGAAAATGAATTCGAAGATGAACTTCCAACTATAACTCCAATTTTAACTCCTGTCATTCCTCGAACTTTTACATTAGACGTTGATTTTGAGATTCTGAGCCACAGCCTGGACCATCGAAGAAAAGTAGATTAGAGTAGCCGTAGAGTATGTCGAGGATTACCTTATAAGCAAGATGTTCGTGGAGAAGGCCTACTGGGAATACCACGTAAAAAAACGCGCCTACAGACTCTACCTCATAGGAAAAGAGTTAGGAATGAATAATACAATATGTTGTACGAATTTAACAAAAATTTTTTAAGAATATTTTTACAATAAAAAAAAAATCTTTAAAGTTAAACCTTTCATTTTGACCGGATTCTCATGAGCATTGACGAACCCGGTTACTTTTCGAGTGCTGTAACAGCGTTTTAAATGAATGAAATAAAAAAAAATTACAGAGGAAAATTTTCTTCAAAAGATCATCTACAAGATTGGTCTGAGGTATTTTTTTTGTAAAATGTATAAAAAAAAAGTTATAGAGCGAAAAAGAAAATTTTTATAAAAAAATTCTCACTTTTTTGCTTATAACTTCTTTGATTTTTTATTTAGGGCTAAAAGTTATGTAAACATATTTGTAGGCAAAACAATTTGCTACGAAATTATGTCATAACGAATTTTTTGTAAGACGCATAGTCTCCGAGATATCGCGAAAAAAGTGTTTTCACCCCTTTTTCCAACATGGCGGCCGGATGAAACGGGTGGCGACTCCTCAAACTTGAGGTTAAGCTTCTTTTGACCCCCCACACATGTCCCAAAAATAAAATTGCGTCCTCTAACAAATGCAATATTCGGTCCTTAAATTGTAACATTTCAATCGACTATGTGTATTATTTTCTAATATGGTATATATAAACTTAGATAAGTACCCAGTCACTTTAAGAATAGTTTAAACATTTACCTTATAGTTGTTCTTATAGTCTGTCAGTGTATGAACCTACCTGTACCTATACGATACGCCATTAGGTACTGAAGGCCGAGCGCATATTGCGAGAAATGTCCGATAGAAAAATTCTCGCGCGCGCCTGGCCGACCCCGCACACCGGTCCGGTCGTCGTGGACGTTAATCGATAGTTTGACAATTCGATAACCATCATTTTTTTTAAAAACATATCGATACTATCAATACTTAGGCAGACCGTAAATAGAAGGTGTCATATTCTATTAAAGGTTTTATTTAATTGAATAGAACACAGAGAAGAAAACTTAAGACTTTACATGATAATTTTGAAACAAAAATATAATCATTTTGACTAATAAATAGAAGTTGATTACTCCGTTTGTCTTTAAATTTGTTTCTACGTTATGTAATAATTTGACTAACCTTCAAAATATTCTCTCAAATAGTACAGATGTAGCACAGATACAAAGGAACATTACAGCTACTTCCTTAAGCTGACTATTGGAACACTTCCAATTCATTTTTATCAATAATAGGTTTTTCTAAATATTGTTTTACATCAATTTTAGAATCAGTTAATGGTGTAGAAATATATGGCTCATCGCAGAATCCTAATAAGTCATTAGTTTTCTGTATAAGGTGTTCCTTGGATGTCGAAGGACCTGGATTTGATCCCAAAGTTGTCAAACAGTCAGTAAGATGTTCAGCCAAATGGCTGCTGTAAAGCTTTTCTAGCCATTATATTGCCCGTTTTTCATGATCGTGCTTCCAGAAACCTCTCTTTTTAAATCGATGGTCCAAAAGGGTAGCAAGTACTCTGGGTGTTCTCGGTTCATAAGGATTAAGCCTTGTGTTAAACGTTCCCATCAATTTTAATAGTATAACCTTCCCTTCATCAATTTTTATAAAATTTACAATATCTGCTAATTTGATTTTTATTCCACAAAGTAATTAATGGCAGGACAAGTGACAGTGTTACATAGGATTTACCAGATATTTTTGTTAGTTTAGTAGCTAAATCAAAAGGTTCCAGAATCTTAATAACTTAACTTACAAGTAATTGTTGGCATTTAAGCATGATGGAGGACGTTTACATTCGCTTAAGGCAAGAGTCAATCCGTTTTCATAACGCAAATACGCTGGAGCTATTCCAGCGCGTGGGAACCTCTTGGATCAATTTAAGCTCTACTTTATTTCATGTGCGTTATATCGCTCGTAACTTATTACAAGTTACGTGATTATACAGTACTCATTATGAAGAAAGACACAATAGTTTTGTTGTTAAAATGTATGTGTATATAAATGGATATGCGAAGTATGAAATATGACGAATTTGAAGTTTATCTACAGCATTAATCATATTGCGTGTACTCTGTCATAGGCGGTGAATACCACCTGTATCCGGTGTAGGCTTCCTGCCCAAACGATAAGGACTCTTGAGAGTCAGGGCTGGGCGCAATACTTACTATTCGCATACTAGGAGGGGAGGGGGTGAAGGGTCCCCACCCGTAGGCAACTTAGGAGGGGTCAAAGGCGCTCGAATTCGAGAAAGACCCCCATTTGAGGAAGGCCATGCACGAGGTGGAGAGTGAGGTGAAGAGGGGGAAAAGCGAGGTGGAGAAGAGGGGGAAAAGTGTCCCTAACACGCGAAAGGGCCCCAGTTCTAATCTCACAACTTTGAGCCACTGTTTCCCTAGATGAGCTTTGGGGTGCAAACCACCCTAGGTTAATCTGCATAATAACCGGTTTCGACGAACCCCATTACTTCAATAATGCAAAAACAAAAGTATGAGCAATTTGCTTTTATAACCGGCGTCATCCTGATTGATTTTCTTCTGAACTGACATTGCAGTTGGCTGTTGCAGCCATTACTGCTTCACCGGACTTTATTTGGGCGAGTCTCTGAAGGAGCCTCAGCCCGTGTAGCGCCCAACGCTCAAGGGCTCCCCGCGGGGGGAGTCTCGGCTTGGGTTGTCGCTCTTGGGGGCGTCTCTTCGACCGGCGTGAGTCTCGAACCCGAAGGTGAGTCACCGCCAGGAGGAGAGTTCCCCGTTACGCGGGTGCGGTTGCGATTGAGTGTGGGTGAGAAGCGCCCCGGCACTCTTTGATACCTCGTGTATCCGTTTGGGCGCCGACGAACCCGGGGACGTCGGCGTCGTGTATGGAGGGAGGCCCTATTGGGGGAGGTCGTTGAGACTAATCTCGCTATCCGGATAGCGAGATCGTCATCTGGGGCCGTTAGTACGTGCCGCGGCTGCCTAACTATAGTTTTACGACCATGCCGAGGTCGATCGGGGGGATGGTACGTTGTGGATTGCACAAATAATCGATTCGGGTGATTTTGTGTACGCTCGAAAAAGCGGACTGCCAGATCTTTGAAATATTGGGGAATCGTGGAGAGTTCGAAATCTCAGTGTAGGTCCGCATTGTGGACGTACCAGGAGGCTCCGGAGGCCGCTCTGAGAAAGCGGTTTTGGAGGGTCTGAAGTTTATGGAGATTGCGCTTGGATAACGCAAAGACTACGCTAGCATAAGCTAGTATGGGGCGGATTCAAGTTGTGTAAAGATTTAGCTTATTTCTAAGCGACATCTTACTGTACTTGCCTGTCATGGGATAAAGACGACCGAGGACAAAAGTGGCTCGGTATCTAACGATTTTGGTGTGATCTTGGAAGTTCAAACGCCTATCCATGGTCACACCGAGATATTTGGTCTTATTTTGCCAGGGAATGGCACGACCGAAGAGAGAGAGGGGAGATGGCCGCGTAGGGCAGCCAGAGGTAAAGAGAACGGCAGAGCTTTTGTCGGGATTCATTTTCCGTTTCCGAAACCATTCGCCTAGGGCGGTGATAGCGGGTTGGAGTCTCTTAGTGATTCGACTCACTTGCCTATCGGTGGTATAGAGAGCGGTATCGTCCGCAAAGAGGGATAGTTGGGCACCTATCGTTTTAGGGATGTATGTATGTATGTTTTAGGGTTGGTGTACAGAAGGTACAAGATGGGGGCGAGCACGGACCCTTGCGGGACTCCTGCTTCTATGGGACGGGGGGAAGAGAGAGTGCCTTCAACTTTGTAGCGAAAGCTACTATTTGACAAATAGTCTCGTATGATGAGCTCGTGACGATCTGGCAACTAAAAGTTGTATAGTTTATAAATTAAACCGTTGTGCCAAACTTTGTCGAAGGTTTTCGCTAAATCGAAGAAGACAGCGCCCGTGTGTTGGGGCTTACCTAATACTGGTTGAAAGCCGGTGAGAATATGTTCCGTGATGCGGAGGACTTGATGGACGCATGGGTGTTTGGCACGGAAGCCGAACTGCTCGTCTATTAAAATGCCTCTGGACGAGGACGGCTCAGTACGAGCAGTTGCATCTTTCCATTAAGAAGGAAAGTTACGGGCACATCTAACTTAAACTATTTACTTAATTTCTATAGTTTCAAAATGTTTAATACAACATAAGCATAACCGTTGACGTAACCTATGACTTCAATATTTATAATGCGTGTACCCATAGTCGGAACCTGGGTGCGCGAGCGACACGCGGCAGCGCTTATCTTGGAAGGTCGGATTACAATACGAGACTCTCGACCACGTGTTATACAAACTTATATTTTTATATGAACGTGTTACATTTTTATATCATGGTTTTGCTATCTTTTAATGAACATTATTTTTGCAGCTTGGAACATACTGTGTATTATTCCATGTTAAGCTTACACTAGGCAATTGATACGGTTTCGTTCGGTTTATATGTATTTCTTTGATTTTGCCCTTTTTAACCTATAACTTTAAAGGGTCCATCATATAAAACATCTAATTTTTTATTCGCCTTTTTTTTTATAAAAATTAGATCCCCTTCTTTTTAAGTTACGGGATTTATGTACCTATCATAGTACATCTTACGCTTATTTTTTGACTTTATTAAATTATTTCAAGCATCTTTTTGCGACATTTGTAATCGATATTTAAGCTCAGAAGGATAGTTTTCAAAATTATACATAGGATCTACATGCTCTTTTGACAAATTGCTTGGAATATGTGGTAATTTTCCAAAAACTAGTTCGTATGGCGAATACGGAGTTTCGCTATGACATTATTATACGAAAATGATCAGAATTTCAGCCATTCTGACATAATTGGAACATTGATTATAGTAAAGAAGTTTAGCAAGCTATAGGGTTTGGGTATATTTATACTTACATGTATTATAATGTTAAACTCATTTATTCCCCTCGGATCAACTGAACGGCACAACTAGTTGGTCCTTGGGGAATTTCGAGCGTTTTCTTTCCCCATGGATCAACTATTAATAATATAAGAGATTATCCTGAAAAAAACGATAACTAAACTAATTTAGCTATTCGAAATTTACTTAGTAATAATCAAACTTTTGTTATAATTAAACAACTCATTCGCTGCACATAACTTATATTTAATATTAGCGATTTAGTACTGTAGTCACCAAATTATTTACCAGTAGATAAAATTTGTGTTATTGTTAGATAATCTTTTCAGAGTAATTGATAAATAAAAACCAAGACTTAAAGGAGGAGATTTGCGATTCTTCTGTCACTATACTTCCATAGTAATATTATAAATTCGAAAGTGTCGTTGTTTGTCTGTCTATCAATACGTGAAGTTTTACGGTTGAACGAATTGTGATAAATTTAATATGGAGATAGCTTAAACCGTAAAATACAAGACTACTGAAAAAGAAAAACAAAGGGCTATACACACAAAGGATAGATATTATCAAGATCTTTATTTCAGATGACAGCTGTCAAACTAGAAAGGGCTAAATCTTTGTAACTTTGACTAGTAGTTTTATAACAGAAATGATAAATCTCATATGTTTATTTTAGATGACAGCGGTCAAAACTAGAAAGGGCTATATCTTAATATAGAAATATATTTTTAAATATTGATCGTAGACTAGTAGGTTCTGTACAGAAGCGCTTTACATAGTGGTTGAGCACTTACTTCATTAGTAGTTATACGCTTTGTTTTAGCTAATAGTCTGGTCAACATGTACCTTTTTGGGTGAAATTTTTGTATAGTCTCCGAAAATTACGATCAAGGTGTCATTCGATTCGGAATATTATGTAGAAAGTTTAAGAAAAAGTTCCAAAAGGGGCCGATGAAAATTGCAAAAGTAATTAAGTAATAATTACATTTTAACGAGTGTTCTTTTATCAATCTTTCCATACTAAGATTATTTTAGAATTTTTTCGGTTTATTTTTTATAAACAATTGTCAATAATTAACATAAATAATAGAGCTAGAGCTGAAGTTAAAAGCTTAAATTGTTCATTAATTTATAGTGAATAAAAACGACTTGAAGTATAATTGTCGTATATATAATAGTTTAAAAGTTATACCAATTATAAAAGAAAAAGAGCGAGATAAAAAGGCAAATTTTAGGACATAAAAATATTAAAAGTTATATAAAAAATAGATAAAAAAAAAATTTCATAAAAAATAATACATAGCTGTTTTTATAATTAAATTACGAATTAAAAAAAAAAAAAAGTAAGAAAATCCATTTGTTTATAACAAATTGTTTATTAAATAAACAAATAAAAAATGAAAAAAAAAAATTTTTTTTCCAGAATATTTAAGAACAATAGAATTTATGATTTTTAGAGAAAAAATGGTTCCTTAATATTTATATTTAGTGGTAAAAAACGATTGTTAATTAAGAAATGCATTTTATAGCAATAAATAAATTTTTTTAAGGAATAATTTTTTTCTTAAAAATCATAATTTATATCAACAAGTAGATTAGGAAAAAAAATTTGTTGATTATCTTATAAACAATGCATTTGTTTATAACAATTATTTAAACAATCGCGGTAAAAAATTAAAAAAAAAAAATTTTTATGTAACTTTTAACCGTAAGAAATCATAAAATTTGAAATATTTGAAAAACAAAATTTTTTTAATAACTTTTATGCAGTTTTTAATTTTTTAATGTTTACGATTGTTAATAAAAAAGTGGAAAATTAACATTTTTAAATTTTTCCAACGGGGATCTATTTTAATGCCTTTTAAGAATAACTCCACGAAGTGAAAAAAATCCTAGGGTTGTAGTTTAATAATAATCAGGTTTTTTCTGTTCACATTCTATTCAGAAAAAGTAGTTAATTAACTAATGCATAACTAATGGAAAAATGGGGATAAAAATTTTTCGCCTACGGATTATTGTTCATTTATATATCCCAATAGTACTAAATTTTTTTTATTCCTTAATATTCATATTTAATATATTAAAATGATTTTTATTGTTACCGTGTCCGAATGACAAATCGCGAGCGGAAGCCAGACTACCCGCTTTTAGCGCTATTTTCAGGGCTCCGTAAAAACTATAAATATTAAAGATACAGTTCCGGGAGGCAGGACTTTTTTTTAGGAAATTTCCTCCTCTTTTCAGATCTTTTTTCAAATTTCGAATATCTTTGATAGTTTTTGAGATATTCAAAAAAAAACAAACCCCTACTTTTTTTTTTTTAAATTGTTAATAACTTTTTCAATTTTCATCGGCCCCTTTTGGAACTTTTTCTTAAACTTTCTACATAATATTCCGAATCGAATGACACCTTGATCGTAATTTTCGGAGACTATACAAAAATTTCACCCAAAAAGGTACATGTTGACCAGACTATAACGGGTAGATAAGCTTCTACGTAAAAATATTTCACATTGCAATTAGTACAAAATAACAATTATTTAAAAAATATTGGATTCTAAATAATTGGCTGAATTGACATTGTGCATTTACCTTTTCGTATACCTATTCAATTTTACTCTTAATTCTTGCGTAAATACTGGTCAGGCAGGTAAATGGCGATCATTTTATTAGATTTTTACTACTTATGTCTTCTTCTTCTGCAACTTGTATAAGGCAAACATAAAACTCTTATTTGAAAACTAAAACATTGGTTAATAACAGGCTGATCCAAGTTTGCTCTAAGTAGGTAACCCATATGCTTTCCAATCTCATCACTGAACATTACAACATTACAGTTTTTATTTAAATTTAGGTTTTGTACTACTTTGTTACTATAGTGTTTTTGAGTAGTATGAAAACTGTCACACTGAGGAGAAACAGAAGACTCGTTGTCATGTTGTGGCATGCCCGACATCTGCTGACATTCACAGGTCTGTTGATGGTTGTTAAGTGACTCAAACCTGTCAGCATTATATTTACAGAGGTCAAGCAGGCCATCCATGGCTCTAGTGTGTTCCTCAATTCCTCATTGTGAATGCGGATCTTATAATAACTGTCTTATGATAGAGGCGAGGTTAAGTTTTTAATAGTATCACACTACCTGTTAATGGCACACCTAAATCTCCGCCTAGAAATTAGTTTTATTCATACTTAAATTAAGACTTGTGTGTATGTGTGTGTGTGCAGTCGGAGTGGAGGCGGGTGGGGGGCGGTGTTCGGCGCCGCGGCTGCCAAACGGGCGCGCGCGGCTGCGGCAGTCGGGGCAGCTGCTCAAGTTCTCGTGCCAGGTGGGCTTCCACCTGGTGGGGAACCGGTACGCCTCCTGCCGCGGCGGCCGCTGGGACGTCGATCTGCCATCGTGCGTCAGTAAGTATATTATTTCTCGCTTACGATTAAGCATGCCGTTTACGTTTACGCACACTTTCACGACTCAATCCGTATAGGTCAGAAATTTACTATGACACCTCTGGAACAATTTTAAACTTGGTAAGTAGGTCCTACAAAGGAAATTTGTGCTATAACTGGTAAACCCTCGAGTGTCTGTCGTCACTCCAAGTAACGACTACTTTAGTGTCTGTCGACATTACAAGTAACGACTACTTTAGCGTCTGTCGTCACTACAAGTAACGACTACTTTAGGCAAGGTGGGTGAAGAAAGATAAAAAACCGGTCAAGTGCGACTCAGTCTTGGGCACCGAGGGTTACGTAAAAGGTAAACTGTGTTGAGAGACAAACTTAACTTAGACAACTGTCGTCCCAATACATCGACATAGGTCGCGGTTAGTTTGATAACTGCAAATAAGTTTATAATCGAAAAAAAATTGTTCTTACATCTAAGAACAAATTTACGGTTTTCAGATTTCTTCCTTTATGTATGGTACATGCATGACATTGCTTTTCGTCAAATTTCATGATTCTAGGTCAACTGGAAATATCCCATAGGTTTTGATTTATTTGTGTTACAATATGCGACAAAAAAAGACGTATTTTGGGCAAATTTTTTTTTTTCTTTGACTTGGAAGCTTGATTTTTTTACAACTTTAAGTGACCATAATATACTTAGTATTTGGTTTTGATTTCAACTTAATACGTTCACGCGTTTTTGAGTTAAAAAGTCTTGTCAGATAGTCGGACAAACTTTTTTGTTATATGTAAAAATTTACGAATTTCGGATTTTTCCCTATATTTATAATGAACCTTGGCTTCGTGTAGAATTTCATGATTCTAGGACACCGGGAAAATCTCCAGGTTTTGATTTATTTTGAATGCCAAAATATGCGACAAAAATGGCCGTATTTCGCCCGATTTTTTTATTGCGTTGACTTTGAAGCTTAATTTTTTACAGCTTCAAGTCGAAGTCAAAGACAAAGTTAACGTTAAAACTCTTTTGAATCGTCAAAGTTATGAAATACCGAATAATATAAGGGACCGCAGACCTTAGTATTTGATATTAATTTCAACTTGATACCTTCACGCGTTCCTGAGAAAAAGGATTTAGACAGACAGACGTACAGACGGACAACAAAGTGATCCTATAAGGGTTCCTTTTTTCCTTTTGAGGTACGGAACCCTAAAAACGGGGTAAGTTAGTAAACTAACAAGAGTGCCGAATTGTGCACCTATATGTTGTTGTTGGCATTGGTTTTGGTCGGCCTTTTATTGCGTTCCGCCATTCAGTTGTTACTTTGAGCGATTTTCAAAAACATTACATTTTGTTGCGTTCCACTATTCAGTTGCTGCTACTCGTAGTTAGCACTAGCTAAATATATATATTATTATGAAAACATTACATTTTTGTCAAAATATTGTGTTTTTATCTTACCCCAGTATCTGGAACTTTGTAAGCCGGTAAGATAGAATTAATTTTGACTTATATTTGTAGTAATTAAAAAAAAATGGAATAAAACTACAGTGCGCGAATGTGAAGCTAATCGGTATTTTACGAGTTCTTGTGTTTTTTCAAAAAATCGGTTGTCCCGAACGTGCTTGGTCATTATATAGCCTAAGGGGCACATTCCTCTTCTCGATTTAGTAAGGCATACAGTTGTGTGTAAAGAAATAGCATGTGATAAAGTAAAGAAGGGGGAAAGAAATGAAGACCAGATTAATTTATATCAAATTATATGTAAGTCTTAATAAAATAAGATTAATGTTCCTTCAGAAATTCAAAATTGCTTTGGTAAATTTTGTAATAATACTAGCCATAAGGACATTATCAATAATTTACATATGAACCTAGTTAGTGTATTATGCCAGGCTGCAAGTACTAAATGTCAGACAAAGAAGAGCAAGTGTAAGCCTTTGGAAGGCTGGAATAAGCATTTTAATCGAGGTTCACAGGAATGCCCGGTTAAAATTTAAAATATGAATCTCGTATGGTATGCTCTCAACCTGCCCATTATTTGATGCAATTTCTGCGGCCCGTAAGGTTTTTCAGGTCAATTAAATTGTGTCAAAACCATTATAAACAAATTTAAAATGGATATTACCACCTGTAAATTAGTAACATATCATAAAACTAAAAAGACGTTAAAAGCTTTTAGAAATGTACAAAAAAAATTAAATACAATACCTGGTATACCTGTAAGAGTCAACGGTGTTTCCAGTGCTGTAGATATAGCGAATATGTTTCAAAAACACTTAAAAGTAGAGTCACCCTTGAGACCACCTTGCCGAAAGTTCAGTTCTGAGTTGCATGGGGAAAATACGTCATCTATCGTTATGGCCGAATATGTTTGACTTATAATTACTAAAATGACAAGGGGAAAATCACCCGGGCACGACAGACTTAGCATAGAGCACCTGCAGCAAGCTGGCCCCACTTCTATAGGTTACTAGCATTACTTTTTAACTTGTGTTTAGGATACTCATATTTACCGTCTCAATTGATGAGGACCCTGGTGGTGCCTATTGTCAAAAGCAAGACTGGAAAATGTCTGACAAGACGAATTATAGGCCTATCTCTTTAGCTACCGTTATAGCGAAAGTACTTGACAGTGTGATCAACTACGACAATCAATAGTGTCGTTGAATTAAATGATGCTCAGTTTGGGTTACGAGCTGAATTGTCAACAGAGACCGCCATTCTTAGCTTGAAGCACAGACTACCGCCAGAGCAAACTGCCCTCTATAGGTACTGGTATCTCTACCAGGAAAACCGTGTAGAATAGGCAGGGCAGTTGTCGGGACCGCGTGGGATGGACTGCGGGGTAAGGCAGGGTGGCTCGAGCTCATTTTTGATTTTCAGTCTTTATGGAAATAAGCTGATAGAGAAGCTCAGCAGCATGCATGTAGTTTGCTATATTAAAGGTGTTTATTTCTTCAACAACATGAGTTACGCGGACGACATGGTGCAGCTCACGCGGACCCCTCTGTCAGCGCTCTACGTAAACTTATTGCAGTGTGTGAGCCATATGCCCGTTCAAATGGTTTAATATATAGTATTAAGACAACCGAGTACATAGTTTTCAGTGCGGGAACCAAACCCACCAATCAAGCTCAATGGTATTGCTGTAAGCAGAGTTTACCAATTGAAATATCTTGGGTATTGGGTTACTGATGACCTAAGAGATGATGTGGATATGGAGAGGGAGCGCAGAGCTAATATCAGTCCGGGCGAACATGTTGGTACGAAGATTCTCACGATGTACAGATACAGTAAAAATAATGCTTTTTAAGGTATACTGTACATGACTGTATTCAGGGAGTCTTCGGTTCAGCTATACCCAGAGGATTTTTTCTTATTTCTTAGTGAATCCGTTCTAGGATTTGTGTGAAAAATTGTGGTGTTATTTTTTAACTATGATCGATAGAAGGCGTCTCTATAAGCAATGTTTGTAGGAGATACTATTTCTGGGGTCTTTAGTTGCGCCGCTACGTAACCCTGAAATTTTAATTTAGGTTTCTATTCATAGCCACTGAAAGACTAATCACAGAGAAAAATGGTGTTTACAAACGTTGCTCCTGGTGATGTGTTCTATCAATACCTGTCAAAAAAGTTGTCTATCATGAAGACACACCTGCTTTTGAAAAAAATGTTGAACACTCCTAGCGTCCCGGGTAGGGGTTACAGAGAAAAATGTTCCATACAAACATGACGATGTACTCTGCCGATTTGCATCATCAAAAGTGTAGGTTGTAAAAAAAACTTTGGATCCGAGCAGAGAGAGGAGGTCAAGTGCTCCATGCTAACGTTGTTGCCGACGGTGTAGTCTACCAATTACCATCATTAAAATATATGGTTATGAGGAAACCACAAAGTTTCATACAAAAATTCGAAAACAATTTCTGCCCTAAAATCATTTAAAGTATAACTTTTTTTAGATTTAGATTCCTGAAGTGTCGGCACCGCGTGAGTGATACCCCTAGTGTTGCAAGCGTCCATAGTCAATGGTGACCGCTTACCATCAGGCTTATTATTATACAGTAAGCTTGTTTGCCACCTTAGTGGTATTAAAAAAAAAAAAAACTTAGTAAAATTTTTGATATTCTTATTCGTGGCGAAAACAATTTCTAAGTATTTTTTCCTCTTCACTTCCCTTCCCTTTTGCACTGGGGTGTGCACAGAATATAGGTTATAAAAAAAATACAAAAAAATCAACCCTGGCAAGCGAGGAAACCGACAAAATCACCAAGCGACGTGAAGCGGCTCTGGAGTACGCCGCGCGGCCTCGTGAGGCGCAGCTCGAGATATCGTGGGTTGCTTGTTGCATCTTCATGTCGCGTCTCGGTCTGAGCTGAACCTGAGTTGAATTTGATATAAATATATATGATTATTTTATTACACTCAGGCGCACAACTTAGCGTTTTAAGAAATAACAGGCCCATAAATGATTTTAAACCAATAACTACTTCTACAACAACCGATATGGAACAAGACGAAAAACTTTGAAGAAATCTGTAGGTGAACTAATGTCGGCCTTCTTAAACTAGTCCATGGTCAAAGACATAGCTTACCGAATCAGAAATCTGTCTGTGGCGATCACGTATCGAAAAGCGCATCGTGGGACGGCCTCCCATCAGATGGACAAATAACCTCAGTCGTACGTTGTGGAATAAAAAAGTTAGGTCAGCAGTGGACGTCTTTAGGATATTATGATAATGATCTTATTTTTTTCCATTCCAGTTGATTATTACGTACTTGTTGTTTGGCTGTTTTAATGGATTTTGGCCGAAAAAACAAATCACAACATCGTCGGCTTTATCTAATTCCGACAAACGAGCGGAGGGAGACACCGCCGACGCATGATGGCTGTGGGTTAGCTGACAGATATCAACATCCCGTAGCTTTTCCGCTTTCCTATCTTTGCTGTACATTTTTGCCAAAACGCACATACAACAGAGATAGAAGAAAATTGTATATCGGTATTCGGAGGCAAATGAAATTATTATAAATAAATTAAAACGGGTCTTACCACGGTAGGTTTTATTTTGTATCTGATATTTCGGAACAGTTTCATGAATCGTGGTAGCGGACAGACTGTTGAGATGCGTAGTGCAGGTGCACATTGGGCAGATATATCCAACTACCCTCCTTCTTGAGTGTTTGTGCTCTTCGTCAGTGTTTTGTCCCTCTGCCTTGTGACGTTTAATGCTTACAGTGTCACTACACGAACTCAAAGTCAGCTATAATTTTCGATTATTACTTAACTCGATCATTGGATTCCATATGTTTGACAACATAAACCGTCTTCTCGATTGAAATTTTGTTTATATTTTCGAATTTCAATCGACTCACGAAACAAATAAATAAATCAAATTTCAATGTTGTCTTTTAATTGTTTTTTGCATTTGTTAATTGGACGCAATTATTTCGTTCATCAACTTAGAAAAATAAGAACTCTCTGTGTCCTTAATTCTATCCTCAATGATTTCAGCTATCTCGAACATTTAGAATTAAGTCTTTCTTTGACGTAGAAACGTTAGAATTATGTGTGTCCTTTAATCTATCCTTAATGATTTCAGATATCCCGAACACTTTAAATTATTTCGTTCGTCAATGTAGAAACGTTAAAATTCTGTGTGTCCTTTATTCTATTTTTAATGATTTCAGCTATCCCAAAAACTTAAAATTAATTCGTTCGTAAACGTAAAAAAGTTAGAATTATGTGTGTCCTTTATTCTATCTTGAATGATTCCATACACCTAAAGATAAATTCGTTCGTCAACGTAGAAACGTGAGATTTATGTGTGTCTATTAATCTATCCTTAATGATTTCAGATATGCCGAACACTTTATATTAATTCGTTCGTCAACGTAGAAACGTTAAAATTATGGGTGTTCTTTATTCTATTTTTAATGATTTCAGCAAGCCCGAACACTGAAAATTAATTCGTTCGTCGACGTAGAAACGGCTAAATTATATGTGTTCTTTATTCTATTCTTAATGATTTTAGCTATCCCGAACACCTAAAATTAATTCGTACGTCAACGTAGAAACTTTAGAATTATGTGTGTCCTTTATTCTATCCTGAATGATTTCAGCTATTCCATACACCTAAAAATAAATTAGTTCGTTAACGTAGAAACGTGAGATTTATGTGTGTCCTTTTATCTATCCTTAATGATTTCAGCTATCCTGAACACTGAAAATTAATTCGTTCCTCAACGTAGAAACGGCTAAATTATGTGTGTTCTTTATTCTATCTTTATTGATTTCAGCTATCCCGAACACTTTATATTAATTCGTAGGTCAACGTAGAAACGTTAGAATTATGTGTGTCCTTTATTCTATCCTGAATGATTTCAGCTACTCCATACACCTAAAGATAAATTCGTTCGTCAACGTAGAAACGTGAGATTTTTGTGTGTCCTTTAATCTATCCTTAATGATTTCAGATATCCCGAACACTTTAAATTAATTCGTTCGTCAACGTAGAAACGTTAAAATTATGTGTGTTCTTTATTCTATTCTTAATGATTTCAGCTATCCCGAACACCTAAAATTACTTCGTACGTCAACGTAGAAACGTTAGAATTATGTGTGTCTTTTAATCTATCCTTAATGATTTCAGATATCCCGAACACTTTAAATTAATTCGTTCGTCAACGTAGAAACGTTAAAATTATGTGTGTTCTTTATTCTATTCTTAATGATTTCAGCAAGCCCGAACACTGAAAATAATTCGTACGTCAACGTAGAAACGTTAGAGTTATGTGTGTCCTTTATTCTATCCTGAATGATTTCAGCTACTCCATACACCTAAAGATAAATTCGTTCGTCAACGTAGAAACGTGAGATTTTTGTGTGTCCTTTAATCTATCCTTAATGATTTCAGATATCCCGAACACTTTAAATTAATTCGTTCGTCAACGTAGAAAAGTTAAAATTATGTGTGTTCTTTATTCTATCTTTATTGATTTCAGCTATCCCAAACACTTAACATAAATTCGTTCGTCGACGTAGAAACGGCTAAATTATATGTGTTCTTTATTCTTTTCTTAATGATTTCAGCTATTCCGAACAGTGAAAATTAATTCGTTCGTCAACGTAGAAACGTTAGAATTCTGTGTGTCCTTTATTCTATCCTTAATAATTTCAGCTATCCCGAACACTTAAAATTAATTCGTTCGTCGACGTAGAAACGTTAGAATTATGTGTGTCCTTTATTCTATCCTGAATGATTTTAGCTATTCCATACACCTAAAAAAAAATTAGTTCGTCAACCTAGAAACGTGAGATTTATGCGTGTCCTTTAATCTATACTTAATGATTTCAGATAATCCGAACACCTTAAATTAATTCGACCGTCAACGTAGAAAAGTTAAAATTATGTGTGTTCTTTATTCTAACTTTATTAATTTCAGCTATCCCAAACACCTAAAATTAATTCGTTCGTCTACGTAGAAACGTTAAAATTATGTGTGTCCTTTATTCTATCCTTAATGATTACAGCTATCCCGAACACTTAAAATTAATTCGTTCGTCAACGTAGGAAAGTTAGAATTCTGTGTGTCCGTTATTCTATCCTTAATTCAATATCATTTATTCGGTTTAGGCTACAATAATTGAGCTTATGAATGTCACTTACAAACATAAAAAACATGAAATGCACAAGCACAACATAAAAGAGTATCTAATTATAAAATATTAATAAAAGATAGTTTATGTATTCATCACTAATAATCAATGTCTTACAGTATTGATAAACAAAACAAAAAAGTAAGACTAAATACAAGGATAAAAAGAAGTTTGCAAGAGCAGATCAGCCTCCACAGGCGGCGCCCGTCCACGAGTCTGTATGACACATGAATCAACCTTCGCATCGCCCAACCATGTTTTAGGGAACGTAACGACACGACACACACGCCACCACCGCAGAGACAATTTGAGAGAGCATAATAACATGAATGATTTATCATATCAGCTGAAAGTGAATGCGAGGAAGAGTAATGTTGAGCTGAGTTGTCTGTCTGTTAGTATTACGCTAAGATAGCTGACGTGAGGGCTGAAGCGGAGTGTTCGCTCTCTCCGTTTCCTGGTAGCGCAAATGCTCTTCCAGGGAAGTGTTAAGAACGTTTAAGGTAGGCAGATCCTCATCTGAACTATGTTTTCGTTAAAATAGTGAGCGGAGTTCACCTTTGATCTTTGATCTTAAGAACAACGATCGACACAAAAACATAGTTATTATCGTGTAGGAGCTTCAAATTATTTAGGGCCGACTGAGCTAAAATGAGCGGAGTGAAACATGTAAACCTAATGTCTGAGCGGGATGTGATAGTGGAAAGCTACAGTTTGATGTCCACAAACCGGTCGATGAGAATCCGCCGATTTTCGTAGCACTTAGTCAGAATGGCTAAAGCTCCTGCATAATTCTCATTTGTGATCTTAAGGTGAGCTATCATACTGAGCACCTCACCTGACAAGCAAGAGGGCAGGAAAAAACAACCATTGAAATCGGCAACAGTGTAGTGACTGGTATCACCTGTTGTCACCAGTGGTGCAATGTCTTCAAGGTGTGCAATCGCCCTGACAGCCTCACAGAACTTCGCGGCTTGCGAACTTGGACAGCATCGCAACGCAACCTTTAGATAAGAAGAAGAAAAAACAAATTAAACAAAAATAGCTGAGAAATACAAACACGTTTTTACCTCAGCAACAACTTTACATTGTTAAGTTACACATTACGCTAATGGTGCACAATAATGGTTATGAGTAGTGAAACTTTTTAGCGGCATTGTGCACTTTTTTTGTGATGGGTAAAAAATATTAAACTCGCGTCAGTAAACGTGACCTGATCGAATATTCGTGAGACCGAACTCACGTCAGGACACGTGACCTTTATTTACATTAGGTTCAGATTTTTATTTTTGGTATATGGCGATTATGAGTAGCACAGGGAGGTTGGATATGGGATTTTAATTCTGTGACAGATTGAGATGTCAAATATACTACGTCCAAAAAGTAAATAAACAAACATTATTATTTATAATATATAAATATGTATACGAAGTGATGGGAAGTAAAAAGCTAGTATGTTTTCACTTCTGCCAGCACTCCCGGAATGCAACCCTTTTTTTTTAAAAAAAAAGTAAGTACTTTTATATGAGGGGATTTTTTTAGGGTTTTACGATTAATTTAAGGACGGAAATTGGGTTGGGATGTTGCGTTACGATATATAGATCGCACAGCTACAGGATTTAAGTAGGGCTGAGTCGAGAATAGGAAGATTCTGCAAAAAACAAGTTGGGGCTGAAAAGTAACGCAGGTGGACTGTACAGTGTAAATTTAGGGCTGAAATTCTACAGATCGATATACCATATGGTTATTTAATCACCTGTAGTTTATAGAGAGAGCTAAGATTAAAACTTACTAAGAGGAAGAGAAAAATCACTAAAGATGGAGCTGATGTTTTGGGCGTAGAAACTTTAGGTGCGGAGTGGATTTCTTCGTCGTAGGCGAATGCGTGGTTTTTGTCACTACACCTTTTGGCACGACACTTTCTCTGATTTAACACTAAACCGGGCCCTGTAAATATTATAATTTAGTGCAGATATTATTAAATTTTCGTTGAGATTCAAACGAACTTGACATACACAAAAAAAGCTGGGACAGGAAGAAGTACAGTGTTGCTACGCTAAAAGGGTGGCCGCTTTACTCGTCGATTATTAGAGGCGCGATCTGACGATTCTTCACTTTGGCGTGAAAACAATCTATCCTAGCCGGCTTATACTGCCACATACGACGCCAATTAGTTGGGTTGGTGGTGCATAACACTTGAGTCCGAACAAGACAGTTTTCGGGGCGTCAAGAGGCGCATCCACTGAGACGGAATATCCGTTCGAACCGTATAGTCAGCAAAAGGTCCAGTAAGTAGCTCGTGTGGTCCTCTACATCTGGTATTGTCGTAGGATAAAGTATCAGCTGAGAGAATTCATAGGTCAGAGCAAATTCATGAGAAGATATCCACGCATATTTATTGGTTCGAATACTGAGCCACTCTCGACAGTGGGCAAGTTTTCCCGAATTCCCAAAATTACTAGTTCTGCTGTGGGGTATTATTGCTGTAGGACTTTGTCAGTTGGCAAATTCAGTTGCCTGAAAAGTCGATTCTCGTGCGTGTCACCGCTGTGAGACCTGTAAACTATAAACTGTAAGTACTAGTAGATACTATCGACAAGTCTCTTTAGGGATATCTTGAATTAGTGCCGAAAAATAAAAACAAACAAAATCTAGACGCGTTAGGCGGCGCTGTTGTTGAATTATTGATAACACATTGGAAGGGGAATTGATCAATGTTTGCCGGGCGAGCTAAGACTGCAAAATAATGCATTATATTCTTTCTTACCCACTTTACCTACCACCCATGTAAATTGACTCCCTCGCAGCCTAGATGGTAGTGTGGCCGGCTGCTATGCAGAGGGTGTGGGCTCGATTCCCGCACTGGAAGAACATATATGTAATAAACATACGTTTATTAGGCGTTTATGTATAATATTTATCTAAAGCAAACAACACCCGCGCCAATAGAATAATGAATAATACATATGTACAGCAAACATCATCCACAACTTAAGAATAATGAATAATACGTATTTACAGTAAACGTCATCCATAACATAAGAATAATGAATAAAATGTGTACAGTAAACATCACCCGCACCATAAGAATAATGAATAATACGTATGTACAGCAAACATTACCCGCGCTATAAGAATCCTTCTAATATTATAAATCTAAAAGTTTGTTTGGATGGATGTATGTTACTCTTTCATTCTTCAACCACTGGACGGATCGAGATGAAACTTGGCATACATATCGGTTAGGTCCTGGAATATAGGCTACTTTTTATCCTAAATTCCCGCGGGAATAACTATAACCGAGCTTAAACGAACTATAGCTATAGCTTGATATAGCAAATTTTATTAGTGTAATTAAGGAGTAAATCACAGTCGCCGATAACCGAAGGGCGGGCTAATTAAGGAGAAATCACAGTATTAATACTGAGATTAAATGAAGGAGTCCCACGCCGATAACCGAATTTAGGGCGGGCGGCATTGCTCTGTTGAGTAGACCATTTTTTGGACGCCAGCTTCACCTTGTCTTTCCGAACTGAACATCGCTGGCGATATCAACACCAAGAATCCCAATGCTCTTGGAGATGGTGAGGGAACTGTTCTGGAATTGTGGGACCTCAGTGAATGGGGTTTCTTAGCGATGATCGTACAGACTTGTGTCTTCGTAGGGTTGAATTAGACCAAGTTAAAGACCAAGACCAAATTAAAGTCTCGATTTGAGACACAAGTTCTCCCTGCTTTTCCTCTACAACGGAACGAGGTATTTGCACGACCCATGAAATAAGCGTCCCCAGTACTGTCATCTGCATAGCAATGTATGATGTTGATGTCCAAAATGTCATTTATATGCAGTAGAAACAGCGTAGGCGACAGCACAGCGTCTTGCAGGACACCAGCATTAATGTCCATGCTATCAGAGCAACCACCGTTAACTACGGTTCGTATGCGTCTGCCGGACAAAAAGCTAACCACCCATTTGCACAAACCCTCGGGTACTCCGTAAGATAGTAACTTCGATAGAAGACCCTGGTTCCAGACCCGATCGAACGCCACCGCTATGTCCAGGCTACATGCCAATGCCTCCCCCTGACTCTCAATGGCTAGTGCCCTTCCGTGTGTGAGATACCTTCTAGGTTGCTGGCATTCGATTTAAGAACGCACATTTAATTATACATAAACGCTCCTATTGGCTTTTTACAGTTGGCAGTACTGCTTATTTTTAAATATGGCGTAATCATTTAGGGCTATACCGATAGGTTATCCTGAGTTTTTATAAAAAGGATTTGTGTTGTCATATTTTAAAGTTTACAAATTTGATCGTAACTACATCACATATTGAAAAAAAAGATAAATTACGTTCAATATTTATTTATTTTTAAATATTTAGTAAAATGGGTGTCTGTTTGTTACATAAACTATGCACAAATATAACGACATTTTGTTGGTTATGTTTTATTTTGTCATTCTTTCATCGTCATTTCCTCATCGCCATTCTCTCATTTTAATTTTTTGCAGTGAGTTAATGAAGGAATAATGATAATGTATAATTATGAAGGACCACTATTTAAATGAATTGTGTTAGGATCAAATTAACATAAAATAATAAGAATATCATTTTAATTTTTGTTATTATTAACCTAATATAAAATTTCGAACTTTCGTGAGAACTACCCAATACCTTAACGCTTGTGCTAAAATTTAAGTTATCGAGGGCTAAAAGCGCTAAATCTATTTTTTGTTCCATATGGAGTTTTAACTGAATAATAGTTGAGTTTTAGTAAATAATGAGTAAAGGTGGTGTTTTCAGAGTCGGGCTGCAAGGCGGTAGATGTTCCAAACGCGGTGCAAGTACCACTACACGATGGCGCCTGGATTTACTTCTTCTGCACGCCGGGGCATCGACACGACGGGCCCGCTGTCATCTACTGCAACGGCAAGACGTGGAATGGCACAGCGCCTAATTGCATCGGTAACTATTTTTTTTTATTTATACACACAAATACAACTATCATAACAGGAGTTCCCTAATCCGATAGTTTAGTTAACTTTATTGAATAAGGTGGACCGTAAGCTTGTTTGCCACCTTAGTGGTATAAAAATATATATATATAATTTATTTTTTATTTTTTCAAACATTATATATAACTAGTCCAAACATAAAATATATGAAGTCTATATTATCTGCAACTTTATTTAGTAAATTGAGAGTGCGCGTCAGGGGAGCCTTAGGCAGGTTGGTGCGCGCACGCGGCAGCGCCAGCAGCCTTGGCCGCCGTCGTGACACGTGCCCGTCGGGAACACATAACGAGAGTCGTTCCAATATTCTTGATTTCGTGATGATGCCTCTCAGGACTTTCACCACGTAAATTGCGAGTGCCAGATCTCTCCTAGTCTCCAGTTTGTTGTATCCAACCATTCCGTTTTGGGCAAAAATCAAACAAGGTTGGATACATCAATGGGTAAGAGTATACAATCTATACAACCTCAGGTAGAGGTACCTTGTAAATTTATTTTGAATGCGCTCCACCACGAGGCATCTCATGAGGAGCCCATACTACAGCATTGCATTCTAACTGGCTTCGAATTAATGCATTGTATAAGGTGAGAATAGTTTTTATATTTGTGAAACCTGGCGATTGCCGTATTATGAAACCTGCATTTTGCCGTATTATGAAACGTAATCTCTTGTAGGTTTTTTGCATAAATTATATGTTATATGTTCTCGTTAGGTCAAATCAGAAGTCATTCGCACACTCAAATCCCTGATTGCTTCTGTCTGATTCATTTCAGCACTACAGATATCATAGTCGAATTGGAGCGGAGCTTTTGATTTACTTACTGTAAGTTATCACAAAGCATTTTGTGATATTAAACTCAAATTTATTTTGCCGACTACATTCGGACACTCTATTTATGTCGTCTTGCAAGCGCTTAAAGTCTGTTCTGTCTTTAAACGCCAATCGCAACTTGAGATCGTCAGCCTATAGTAAACACCTGGCTTCTTTTATTACCCGGTAAATCATTTTCTATGATGATAAATTCTAACAGTCCCAAATTGCTACCTTAACTCATTCCCCTCCTAGTTAAGTAGGATTCGCACTTATATTCAACACATTCTACATGCTGTGTTCGAACCCTCATGTAGCTTGCAAAAAACTTCAATAGCTGGATGGTGCAGTCGACAGCAGCCAACTTCGACAATATTATACCGTTATTTGGCAAAATACCTTTTACCCGACGTTTCGGCTGTGTTACACCAGCCTTGGTCACGGGTAGACTGGCAGTGCGCGGCGTCGTCGGCTTCGAGTGGAGGCGTTCTGTTGAACTACCCTCACCTTGTCTTTATAATTGTCAAAATCACTACACACAACACTAACGGTGTCCTCGGGTGCGTTCGTTGGTAAAACTCGAGAGCTGTATTTTTCTATGACTGGATTCCATGCAGGCGACAGTTTGTATCCATCCTCACGATTGAAGTTCTTATGCTTTTTTATTTCAATCGCTTGCGTACCAATCTAAAGTAATATTGGCGATCGGTGGATAAAACCTAAGGCTGGTGGAGCTCAATCCAGTGGTTGGAATTTGAGTTAATTAGATGTTCTGCTATAGCTGATTTTGTCGTCTGGCAATTCTTTACAGCAGCAATATGTTCTTTGACCCTGTCCGCAATTGTGCGTTTGGTCTGGCCAATGTAAGAACTGCCGCATCTACAGTCAATTTTGGAGACACCTGGTGTTTGGTACGGGATTACGTCCTTTGGCGTGCGCACCTGCTGTTCAGTTTTGGAGTATGGAACATATACCGTCTTAATGGAGAATTTATTTAAAAGCGATCCAATTTTATCCGTTACTCCTTTGATATAGGGCATGAACGCTGGCTGTCTGTTCATCTCTGGATTCTTCGTACGTGTGTTACGGCGACCTGAACTACTGCTACTCGTTTTGTACCCGTTTTTCTTAAGTGCCTCCTGAACGTGTGCCAGCTCAGTATCTAAATGTTCAGTGTCACAAAGTTTATGCGCTCGGTCAAAGACGTCACAACTGATTGTAGGTGGCGTGGGTGATGATGCGAGGAGGCGTTCAGGTATCCGTCCATGTGTGTGGGCTTCCGATATACAGTATGCCCCAGAGAGCCATCTTCCCTTACATTCAATTTAATATCTAAGAATGCCAGTGAACGTTCACTTTCCATTTCATATGTAAAACGTATTTTGTTATGAATGGAGTTAAGGTGATCTAGGTATTGTTCTACTTCCTGTCTGGTTCCTTTTATTAAGCAGAACACGTCATCAACATATCTTTTCCAAAGTCGAACGCTAAAAAGCCCTGAGCTCAAAGTTTTTTCCTCAAAATGTTCCATGCAGATGTTGGCTAACGTTGGTGCTACCGGACTACCCATAGCTACTCCATCAATCTGAAAGTAGTGCTGACCTTGGTAAAGAAAATAGTTTCCTTCTAAACAGTGTTCAAGCAAAACTATATACCTATCAGGGATACCATTTGAAGCCAGTTTATTTTTGATAACGTCAAGTCATTCTTTAAGTGGAACATTAGTGAACAACGATTCAACGTCAAAACTCACCATTATCTCATCATGTTCCAACTGGATGTCATTCATGATGCTAACAAAATGTCGAGAATCTTTTACACAAGACGGTGAATTACCTATTAGTGGCTGCAACACTTTAGTTATGTACTTCGTTAAGTCGTAAGTGGGAGAATTAATTTGACTTACAATTGGTTGTAGGGGCACATCTCTTCTATGTATTTTCGTCAGCACATAGAGTTTCGTTTAATCCCGTTTTATTATTTTTAAATTTGTAATGGAACGCGTAAATTTAAATTTAAAAACTTATATATACCGTTTTTAACCAAATAAAACGTTTTATTGAAGTCAAAGTAGGCGGCGTCAATTTGCACGCCCGCGACTCCAAGTAGCCAATAGCGTCGAGTAGGTTGATTTTGGTACCGCGCGACGGCCTAAGCCCGTGTTGCGCGTCGGACAGGTGGGACGAAACCTGAGATTGAATACTGTACTGCACCGCACCCTCGAACACTTTAGCCCTCTCCTTTCGGTATAGGAATCACGCGCGTAATATACCATCGATCAGGAAAATGCGATGACTTCAGGAACATATTAAAAAATGTAAAAGTGGCTTTTCTAAACATTTCGAAAATCTCTAATAACAAAGGCAGGAAAACCGTCTGGTCCCGCGGAACGCTTCAGCTTGAGCAATAGATGTACGCGCGTATGGGCACTAGCCATTGAGAGTCAGGGGGAGGCATTGGCATGTAGCCTGGACATAGCGAAGGCGTTTGATCGGGTCTGGCACCGGGGTCTTCTATCGAAGTTACCATCTTACGGAGTGCCCGAGGGTTTGTGCAAATGGGTGGCTAGATTTTTGTCCGGCAGACGCATACGAACCGTAGTTGACGGTAGTTGCTCTGATAGCATGGACATTAATGCTGGTGTCCCGCAATGCTCCGTGCTGTCTCCTACGTTGTTTCTACTGCATATCTATGACGTATTGGACATCAACAACATACATTGCTATGCAGATGACAGTACTGGAGACGCCTATTACACGGGTCGTGCAAACATCCCTCGTTCCGTTGTGGAGGAAAACCGCGGAGAACTTGTGTCTCAAATCGAGACCACACTGTCCAAGGTCTCTGACTGGGGACGGGTGAACGTGGTACGATTCAACCCTACAAAGACACAAGTCTGCGCGTTCACCGCTAAAAAAACCCCATTCACTGTAGTCCAACAATTCCAGAACACTCCCCTCTCCATCTCTAAGAGCATTGGGATCCTTGGTGTTGACATCTCCAGTGATGTTCAGTTCCGAGATCATTTACAAGATAAGGTGAAGCTTGCGTCCAAAAAACTAGGTGTACTCAACAGAGCGAGGCAGTACTTTACGTCGGGGCAGAGGTTGCTGCTTTACAAGTCGCAAGTTCGGCCCCATATGGAGTACTGCTGCCAGCTCTGGGCAGGTGCACCCGGATACCAGCTTGGACCTTTTGACTCGGTGGTACCAACTTCAAGGGTGCAGTTCACTATCTGAAGGAGATCCTTAACAATCACACTGATATCGCTTTGGAGTTGTGCAAACGGGGCGCGACTTGGATTTTTAATCCTCCGGCTATCCTTCGTGGGCCGGTATTTTCGAAGCAGCTGTCAAGGTCACCAAAAGTCACGTGTGATTGGCGAAATGGTCCTCACGTTTGAGGAATTACAAACGGTATTTTGCAATGACGAAGCGGTGTTGAACTCACGACCGCTTTGTCCAATCTCGTCGAATCCTAGTGACCTGGAAGCGCTAACTCCAGGCCATTTCTTTATCGGTAGTCCCTTAATCTCTTTACCTGAATACTCCTTCATCGATTTGTCAGTCAATCTGTTAGCGTGCTTTCAGTTGCTTCAGCAAATTACTCTGAATATTTACATTTGTTACAGCAACGGGTTCGATGGACGGATGAAAACAAACCCCCGCGCGTCGGAGACCTCGTCCTCTTAAAGGATTATCGTTACAGGTTTTAATTTGATAATTTATTTCAAATGTCGAAAATTCAGTTGTCCCCCCAAATCATCCCCCCGTCAACAACGAGTCACATTCAGTACACGTTCCCTACATTTACACACTCTAACCGATTCGTTAGATGGGCCGGTAAAAAAATATATACAGACGTAAGTAGAAACACAAAAAAATAATTTCGCGCCCAAATTACGGCACATGAGCTATGTAATTATTATGGCTGGTATAATTTTAGTTCCCACTTCTACTTTTATTGAAGGTTTTGTTGTACCTAGCTGAAAATTTCCTAGAACAAAGTCCGTGAATATATATTTCTTCCTATTGAGGTAATTGAGATTCCTTTCTAACATAATTTCCTATCCGAAAGAAAAGGCGAACTTGTCATTACGGTGTTTCAACGTTAGATTATACATCTTCAATTGAAATAAGCCCCCACGGGCCCTTAGAAATAGATTATCTGAAGTCACGAGGTGGTTGATCCGCCTGCAACTTTTAAAGGACCCCACGTAGAAAAACACATCCTAAAGGATTTGATAACGAACATACAAAATTTTCACTGAAACTTCTAATATGAAAGTATTTACTAACCAATAATGGTGGCAGATACTGGCCGTTTTTTATTCCGGACGGATGTCAGGCCTTAATTAATTTTAACAAAGAAAAAAAAAAAAATTTCTTTTAAGTATAATACTAGTTATGTTGTTTGGGGTACTATTATGGAGTCCTGGATTGATATGAACGGTCTAGATAAAACGGCCTAATTATCCTAAATTAATAGAATAATAATATTATGTTCTAAATGTTCATAAATTTCTAACAAACCCCGGGTAATTTCAAATAAAAAAATACGTCATACCGTTATACGGAATACGTTACTTATCATCGTTAGAATTATTACTGTAAGAGGTTACCCTAATGGTCGTTAAACGACTCACTTAGGTAAGTCTCGCGGAAGTTTCTAACATTATAAAAGTTCTAAGTAACTTAAACCTTCGCGGTTATATTCAACATTATAAAACTCCCAATTACAGTAGCATAACTATTTAACTAAAGGCATTAAAATAATGATATAAGAAAACCGCGGATTACGAAACAACTCCAATCTAGAGGATTTACGATTTATCCTACGTTTTATTTTCTGAACAAAATTTTATTCGGGTAAAAGTTATGAAAATAGAACTTAGAAGAGCATATGAAATGATGCCATTTCTTTATCGCTTAAACTTCCATTCAGCACTCGTCTTAAAACAACCACCAATCACAGTACGTTTCAAACAAACCACCAATCAACGTTTTTTTTAAACATTCATTCTCGCGCCGCGGGTTTAAAATTTTACACATTTCGGGAGTTAGATTACTACCTACATTTAACAATTAATTTTGTGTTGACGTTTATGAGTCGATAAGACGATTATAATTTAATATTTTACATTTGAGTCATTTGTACTTATATTTTGTTAGCTTTAAACCTTTCATAAAATAAATCCTAACTTCCTCTCAGTCAATGTATAAAATTTCTGTACTTGTATATTGAACACGCCATTCTAATTTAAAGATGCATTTTGCTATAGGTGGGACGTTTATTGAGAATTGTTTACTTATGCAAAAATTCGCGCTAAAACATGATTAAAAACATTGCATTACAAAAAATGTAAAGGCATAAATATGGTATTGTCACAAGTACTCATCAAGAATAAATTCTATCGAGAAAAGTAGATAAATGCAATCATGTTTTAGATTTGTTTTTGACCTCCAGTAGTTATTTACCTACTCTATTACTGGTCAGGCAAAATCCCTGCTGAAAAACGGATTTTTTCATTAAGATTAAGATATACCTAGGCAGGTACTTAAGATTATGTAATGATGGTACATAACCTACTCGTATAATAATAATGTAAAATTTACCCTAAATTATGTTATGATTATGAATCATTCATCCAGTAGGCACAGTATACCTCTAAACTACGTAGTAATATTATATATAACATAAGTTATGAACAAAAAGGATTTAAAATAAATAAAACTATCAACATGGCTATCTTCGATTTTTAATTTCGATTATAATGAATTTCGATAAAAAGAACACTAATATATGCAATATTTATAAATATGACTGAAAAATTTGACTTGTTGGATCATAATAATTAGTAAATAAGCAGATAATGGTATCAGGGGACCGTTGATGAATTTGATTCAATCATATTTAAGTGGTCGACAGCAGTATACTGAGAATATCAGAATAGGTAAAAAATAAAGTGAAATATTTCTTATTCCCTAAAACAGCATGGATTAATTATAATAATTCAATAATAAATTTAAATAGGTCAAAATTGACGCATTTTCATTAACGCTTAAACCAACCGGATATTGATGTCAGCTATGAGAATATAAAACTTGAAAATGTTGAAATAACTGAAAAATAGATGAAATATGTAAAAAAAATAAGCAAATCCGCATACGTGATTCATAATTTGTCCAAAAAAGTTACCCTGGAGGTAGTTCTCGCATCTTACCATGGTTCTGTAGCATCAGTACTAAGATATGGAGGATGTTAAACAATGTAAAACAGCGTTAATAAGCGAATGAATTTATGAAATGGCTCCACCACTCATTTACAATAAAATTTCCGATAATATGAAGGAGCTGGCACTAATTTTATTTAAATAGAAATTAACAACAGTTCTCACAGACAAATGTTATTTACAGTCAGCCATTTCTTAAATGATTCTACAATGTAAATATAATTCGTGATTTTTTTAATTTTTAGAATATGTTATACTTACATGTAGTGATTTGTGTGCTTCTTTGAAATTTTAAATGTTTGTAAGCCGTCAACAACGGCAAAGCATAGAATAAAATGTATTAAGATTTATATGCATGTACCTATATGTTTTATATTGTATTCTAACTTGCCGGTTTTTAGTAGTCCTAATTCAGTTTCTATTTCTATTCTGGTGATAAGATAAGTAAGTAGAGCGCGTGGTTGAGGTAGAAACGGTAGTGTTTCACTAGAGTATGATGCGCAACGTTTTGTGTCAGTATCGTCGGCGCCGGGACAGATGAGTTGCGACTTCGAGGCGGGCCTGTGCGGGTGGACGCAGGATGAGTTGCATGATTTCGACTGGAAGCGCTGGAGCGGACGCACGCCGAGCGCGTTCATGTTTACTGGGCCCCGGCGTGACCACACGCACGCCGACTCCACCTCAGGTAACTTTCTTTAAACAATTATCTTCTTTATCGCTGAGAAACATTTATAATCATTACAGTTGTTCTTCTTGTCATCTTAATGCCGAGAGCTAAAATATTAGAATGATTTTTACCTGTTTATTTTAATTTTATTTTTAGGAGGAACTCACGGTTTAATAAGTGTTCCTTCAAATAGCTACAATTATACATATCAGATATGCTAACAATTAGGTAAATTTTCTCTAGTTTACAAATGTACAAAGAAACCTTTTTTAATTAAAGAATACTTTAATGTCATGTCATTTTTACTCTCCTAAGTTCCCAAAAAACGGAACTCTAGGAACTGGCTCATTGTTTAAGAAGTAATTGTGGGCCAGTTTATTTTTTTTACGAGTACAAGTACAATGATAGCACATTTAGAAACGTTAAAGTCTAATTTGTTCCGCCAACAGTAATTTGTGAGTCTAACCAAATCGGCTTGAAGTTTAAGGCAGTTTGAAGAAGATTCAATATTTTTTAGAATTTCCAAGTATGACGTTTAAAAAAACACACACAGCTAAGCATCCGAAAAGTATCCAGTAGTTATTTACCTACTCTATTACTGGTCAGGCAAAATCCCTGCTGAAAAATAGATAATTTTTCAGGTAGTATATCTATTGATTTCTACAGCTTGCTTCCTATTGTTGAGTTGATATAGGATGAAAACCATTTGTATAATTCACCATAAATCCCCGCTTTCTTAAGTTTATGTAGCAAACCGACATGGTCTGGCCTATCAAAGGCTTTGCTGTAATATGTCTATATGATAAACAGCAGACTAAAAATTCATATGTTCAGTAATATAATCGTTAGAGATGGTTAGGTAAAAAATAGTTAAACTATTTTTGAGGAAGCCATGCTGCATCGATCGAAGTGCTGTTGATATGAACCATACAGGAGCCTGTATACAATTTTCTCAAGAAATGCACAGTTTTGAAATAGGTCTGTCTATATCACTTCAACGTCGTTCTCCACATTATTTTTGGGACCTTTCTTGTGAATAGGGCTTACATACGCAGATTTTCATAATGCCTTCCCTTAAAAAACGTTGAATTAGAAGCGAAAGGCAAAGATTTAGTTGCTTAGCACACTTATAAATTAATATGGGAGGTATACAGTCAAGTCCTGCAGTAGCTGATTTACCTCATATGGTTATTCAGAGATATTATTAAGGGAATTTCAAAATAATAGTATTTTATACCTTTGATGATTTAAAAGTATTTGTAAAAACATAATTTGAATAAAAAAAATTACTGTCACTTTAGAATACTAGTTAATAAAGTTTGGGACCAGTGTTATATTAGCCAACTGCTCGCATATAGCTTGGAAGTCAGCTTTATTATATAAATATTATTTTCTGGGAGTTCGCTGTGATGGACATTAGATAGCGTCGCGACGCCCTTGTGCCACTGCACCTGTTTCCTCTGCGCACAGTAACAGGAAATACCACGGTGACGTACTCTAGGTTTTTTTGTTTAATAATAAACCCTACTTGTCTATTTTGTATTAGTTTCCTAATGTCTTAAAGTAAATTCCCTCCTTTAGAGTAGGCCCTTTTGTAGATAACATAAGCACATACTGACGCCTATGTTTCTACCGCCGCCGCGACGCATCCTACCACTACTATGCCAGGTGAGTGGTGAGTAATATAATTACACGGAGTGTGAAACAGTCATATTTAACGGTTTAATACAGAGGACTTTGTGATGGCTATATTCAGCAACTAGAGGGCAAACACAGTGACTTATTATAGATACCCATATTTAAAGAAAAATCTATTGTCTATGTCTTCCAACGGCATGGAATAATTCTCTAAGAAAATCTATTCATTTTGATTTTCATATTACTTTTCATTAGCAATGTTCTTGAAGAACTAGTTCATCAACAACTGAACTTTTTTCGAACCAAAAATAATTTACTAAATCCTCATTTATCTGGTTTTTGTCCTGGTCATAGAAAAGGTACTGCTCTTGCTAAGGTTTCTAGTGATAATCGCACCAGCATGGACAGAAAACAGATTAACAAGCTATTACTTCTTTACTTCTTTCTCTTCATCCTCTTATCATATCTCCATCACTGATTGATTGGTTTCGTTATTACTTTTCTAGCACGATTCCTTATCTGATTTGTGCAATATCACTGCCAGTGTTCCACAAGATGTCGTGTTGTCTCCACTCCTATTTGCTATTACCTTCTTGTTCCTTTAATCAGATCTCTTAGACGTTTGCGTAATGTATCCACCTTTACCCTTAAACTGTTGTTGGTGCAATCCTTACTTCTGTCTATTCTTGACTGTGCTGACACTAGCTGAACAAATCTTACCAAGGAACAGTTTAATAAGCTTGAGCGTCTCCAAAATATCTGTATTCAGATCAAATTTGGAATTAGCAAATATGAGCATATCTTCGAATAAAGAATTTGGCTCAAGTGGCTCCCAGTTCGCCATCGCCGCAGTGTTAATTTTCTATCTTTTCAGTACCATGTGCTGTTCAATCCAGCCACTCCTTTAAAAATAAAACTTTCCTTAAAAAACGTTTAAGATTCCTTTATTATTTTAACCTCACTCTTCGCAAAACCACTAGCCTCTTACTTAAAGCTCTTGAACATAACACCAACATTTGAGATAGCTTATTTACTGTTAAACTTTGAAATACATTTCCACTAACAATTAGACGCTTACAATCAGCTACTAGTTTTAAAAACAAAATAAACGTGCATTTCCTTTACTTAATTCCTAATTCCTCTACTAGAAAAGTTGAACCTGGTGTCCGAGAAACTAGGTGTACTCAACAGAGCAAGGTAGCGTCGGGGCAGAGGTTGCTGCTTTACAAGTCGCAAGTTCGGCCCCATATGGAGTACCTACTGCTGCCATCTATGGGCGGATGCACCCAGATACCAGCTTGGCCCTTTTGACTCGGTTCAACGACGGCTGTGAGAATTGTCGACGATGTCCAAAAGCGAATTGTCCAAACTCACTTGCGGTATAGAGCCCCTAAGTCTGAGGAGAGACTTTGCCTCCCTGTGTGTGTTCTACCGCTTGTACAATGGGTTGTGTTCTGAGGAATTGTTCGAAATGATGCCCACGGCTACTTTCTACCATCGCACCGCTCGCCATCGACAGGGAATTCATTATCACACTCTAGAACCGAAATAGTCACATACAGTGCGGTTCCAGAGAAACTTCCTCCCGCGAACGCTTGGGTTGTGGAATGAGCTCCCTGCCAAGGTTTTCTCTAAGGACTACGGTATGGGGTTCTTCAAGAAAGAAGTTATTGGATTTTTGAAGGGTGGGCAACGCGCGAGTGATACCCCTGGTGTGACAACGGCCATAGGCCACGGTGACTGCTTACCATTAGGCGGACCGTGGGCTTGTTTGCCACCTTAGTAGTGTAAAAAAAAAAATTTCAAGATTGAACGTGTATATGTATTTAGGGTATATATTATTTATTGTGTTTACTAATAGATAATATGTGTAAATGGTAATAATAATTTTATAAGTAAAATTAATTGTTAATAATTTATTTCTAAATGAACTAAAGGTTGTGGTAGATATCGCATTTTAGCCGCCAATTTATGTTTTATAACATTGTTATTTCTGTTGTTTTTGTTTATCAAATTTTGTGTGAATATACTTCAATATTCATTCATTAGATATACAGTAGTGAAAGCAATAAACTCTGCACAGCATACAATTGCAGCGGCAAATAGTGGAACTAACTTTTTTAACAATATTTACGTTTAACTTATGAACATCATCCATTGTTGTTTCCGATCTTAGGTCCACCAATACGCTCGCTTGTAAAACAGTAATGTTTACAATCACGCAAATTGAAGCTATGTAGCGTGCTTTGAGAGAACATAAAACTAGTGGAGTAGCTGCCACTATGATACTGAGCGATTTTTTTTCTATCTAGATATCTATGTCATTGTGTATTTGATTATACGTATCAATAATAATAATATTTATTTATAGGTAATAATTACTAAAAGGTTTTACATCTTTTGTGCAGTACATAACAATAACTTTACAAAAATTCTGGAGTTGGATAAAGTTGATACTTAAGTGCCTAAACTAGGTCTAGCCTGTTCTTATAGGCGCTTATGCTTTTCTTTTATTTTGTCATTTAAATTAATATAAGAATAACAAACGTTACACACAAAATGCATTATTAGCGGGTTTTAGAATTAGGTAACAAATTAGGTAACAAAATAACATACAAGAAATTAAAATTAATAAAAAAGAAAAAAAAGAAAATTATAACCTTTGTTGCTTTGCCGTCGGGTAATAAAAAGTAGCATAGGGTAAAATACACGATATAAATAATTTGAATTTCTTAATTAGTGTTTGTTGTGGATGAGTTTGTGTATGAACGCGTGTGTATGATGTATGTGTGTTTAAGGGTGCGCTTGCAGTTTGAATTTAGAGTTGTGTTTGAGTTTACTTACAAACGTATGTTTAGAAACACGTGTGTTGTGTGAAGTACAATTACTTGCTAAGAGTGTACAAAAATGTTATATAGGGTGGCCGGGGAGTTGACGTTCAAACTTAAAATTTAGATACTTTATGATGAGGAGTATTCGAATCATCCCCATGTATGTTCTACGATTTTTCGTATTTTCGAGATAGAATTTTTTTAATGATTTTTTTCGTAATTTTCACCTAACATCAGTTTTCGATTTCTTTCTCGTTCGGTTGAACATTTCTGGTTCAGTTTTTTTGTGATAACTAATAAGCATAGTCTAACCTAACACCCTAAAAAATATGGCTTATCTAGGATTGCAGAACTTACTTAGAATTTATTCGAAAGTTCAAAATTAAGATTTGAGCTCAGTACTCACAAATTTTCAAAGTATTAAAAAAAAATTAAATGGGGAGATTTTGGGTTCAAAGTAATTTTAAAAACTTCCTAAGACATTAAACTTTAAAACAAGGCCAAAAAAAATAGGGTTATCAAGGGTTTATTTTCTGTAACTGACCTTCAAAGTAAATTGAGGCATTTTTTAAGGAAAAAAAATAATTATTTTATTTTATTTAAATCTTTAACTTTCTTTGCGTTATGATGGATTTGAGTAAATCACAATTAAACTTAAATTCTAAATTCTTTGAATTTGTAGATGCATGCATTTAATCAGAAAAACCCAATAGATATGATTTCATTGTTGTGATTTTTACCATGAAAAAATGGTCAGGTAAAAAAATTTTGCTATCTCACTCTCTCTAGTTTGTGTCGGTGGGCTAGAGTAGTACAGTAACATTAGAAACAGGTTAAAGCGAGACAACTGCTACTAGCGTTGACGCTAACAATGAGTACATATCCGTGCCGTCGCGCGCCGTACCTCAGTCGTACTCACATTGTGTTTACTGCTACTCATCTCGTTTTGCCGTTTTTTGACCACTATCTTGCCTATTGATACCGCCGCTGCTTACTTGTTTGACCCCTGCTTGTTACTGGATTTCGTTATGCCTATCGGTTTGGACTGTAGTTACTTAGAAGTGTTAGTGATGCCTTACACTCTGAGTGAATATGCAGAAATGCATTATTTCTACGTGTGGGGGTTTCTTCTCTGTCACCCTGTTGGGTGTTGAGGTGCGGGTGTCGGGGGAGGAGATTTTACCTCCCACAATGACCCGGGCAGAAGCTCAGGGGTGCTGATAGGGTTGCCAGATCGAATGACCTTATTGTCGGGAGAAAAAACCATTTATCGGGATTTTGGGACTTTTGTCGGGAGAAACAAAAAAAAGGTAATCAAATTAAAGTGAATATATTATAAAGAACATTTTAAATTATTATTACATCGTCTGCTGCCGATTGAAATGTCTACATAAATAAATGCTAGCAAAAAAAACATAAAATGGTTTTCTCATTATCTATATTAACAATAATTACCAAAATTTAATCAAGTAATTACACGTCACAGATTTATTATTTTTTGTCCTTTTTCACTATTTAAAGAAGACTTGAAATTCTCTTGAAAAACCTCACCACATGCGCCGCATGCTCGATGCGGATCGTAGAAAGAAACGTTGCCGCTTCTACGATCGTCGGAACGGCAACGTTTCGCTTGACGTAAATTCGGAACTTAAAATTATTGTTTTATAAAATGAAGTTGTTTTTCGGGAGATTTTTTAATTCGTCGGGAGTCGGGAGCACATACAATAATTCGGGAGAATCCCGCCAAATCCCGACCATCTGGCAACCCTAGGTGCTGAACACCCCCGGTGAAGTTTTAAGGAAGCCTACTTTTCAGGCCCCTTTAATATTAAATATTTTATCGCCTGAGGCGATATGAAGAATAAGAATAATAGGATAAAAAAGGAAATAAAAATAAAAACGAGGTAAGCGCACAAAATAAAAACAGAATAAAAACAAATCGAGCAAAACAAATTAAAATAAAATAAAAGAAAAAAAAAAAAATTGAAAATGAAAACGAAGCAATAACAAAATAAAAATGAACTAAAGATAAAAAGCAAATAAAAACGGAATAACATAAAAAGCGGAATAAAATCAAAGCAGAGGTGGAGTGAAAGTAAAGAAAGGGCTGATCATTACCCTGACTATGGTGTGTTCGTTAATACTCACAATACGTTAATGGCAGGCCGCATTCCTGGCCAACGTGGTGGTGAAGGCATTTTGAGAGTTGATCCGGAACGCAGGGAAATTGTTTAAGAGGAAGTGCAACTTAATAGAAGTACAAGTACGAGAGCAATGGCTCGTAATTTTGACATACCAAGATCTTCAATACAAGATATTTTGCGTGAGGAATCTTTTCACGCCTATCACATACAAAAAGTACAAGCGTTGCAGCCTGTAGATTATGAATTGAGAGTCGAGTTTTGTAGAACTATGTTGCAAAAAGAGGAAGAAGACCCCGGATATTTTAATAAAATCTTGTGGACGGATGAGTCAAGATTTGAGCGAACGGGGGTTTTCAATATCCACAATTATCATATTTGGGCCGTTGAAAATCCACATGCCGCCAGATCTTCATCATTTCAACATAGTTTCAGCGTGAACATGTGGTCTGGCGTCTTGAATGGCGAATTAATAGGCCCATTTGAACTGCCATCCAGATTAGACGGCGAGACGTACAAAAGTTTTTTAGAAGATGATTTACCAATATTACTGGAAGATGTAAACCTTGAATTGAGAAGGACAATGGTGTTCCAGAACGACGGCGAACCATGTCATTACGCGGCGCAAGTGCGTCGCCATTTAAACCAGACGTACCCTAGCAGGTGGATCGGACGACGAGGGCCAATTGCCTGGCCACCACGCTCTCCTGACCTCAACCCCATAGATTTTTTATCTAGGGCTACTTTAAAGAAATAACGTACGCCACAGAAGCTTCAAGTGAAGAAGAGCTTAGAAGAAAAATTCGCGAAGCCAAAACCGCTGTGAGAAATAACCGCGAAGCTTTTAGGGAGTTAAGACATAACTTTTTGCGCAGGTGTAGATTGTGCATTTTTGTGGGAGGGCGAAATTTTGAAAATTTACTTTAAATAAATTTATTTTATTAACAATTAACTGTGTTTTACTCAAATCCATCATAACGCATAAATTCAAAGATTTAAATAAAATAAAATAATATTTTTTTTCCTTAAAAAATGCCTTAATTTACTTTGAAGGTCAGTTACAGAAAATAAACCCCTGATAACCCTGTTTTGATTTGGCCTTGTTTTAAAGTTTAATGTCTTAGGAATTTTTTAAAATTACTTTGAACCCAAAATCTCCCCATTTAATTTTTTTTGATACTTTGATAATTTTCGAATAAATTCTAAGTAAGTTCTGCAATTCCTAGATAAACCATATTTTTTAGGGGGTTAGGTTAGACTATGTTCATTAGTTATCACAAAAAACTGAACCAGAAATGTTCAACCGAACGAGAAAGAAATCGAAAACTGATAGGTGAAAATTACGAAAAAATCATTAAAAAAATTCTATCCCGAAAACTACGAAAAATCGTAGAACATACATGGGGGTGATTCGGATACTCCTCATCATAAAGTATCTTAATTTTACGTTTGAACGTCAACTTACCGTGTATATTAACTTATTATTTTTAGTAAATTTTTCGTTTCGTTATAGTTCAATAAAAGTAACCAATTTCGAATAGCCGTTTTGCAGTCGTACTTATTTTTATTGTATAAATTTAATTTTTTGTTCAGTCTATTATATATAAGAGGTCCATCAAATAAACAGAAGCGGTTGGAAAATTTAGTTTTAAGAAAAGGGACTGGAAAATATATTTATTTTCGTCTAATATTCTTAAGGGAATGGTTATCAAAATCAATTGATGAGTGTTGATAAAGACATACCTCAACGTAAAATAATTGGCAGACAGTAAGTACATCATACTCTAAATATAGTTTTTTAATAGGGTATATATATGGATGACAATTCATGACCTTCAGGATTGCTCGTTGTGCTCTTTCGAGCGGTAATAAATTGGTTTTGTGTGCAACTCCCCAGACATTGATGCAATTAGTCAAGATAGATTGACACGGGGCAAAATATAATGTTTTAAGATTTTTTTGTAAGCTTCTGATTTTTCGAAAAATAGCAATGAGTTTACGAGTTCTTTGCGTTAGTAGTTTAATATGTGGTGAAAAAGTAAGAAGTTAGTCTAATACTATACCAATATATTTAATAGTACTGACTTTTCAAGTTCAGGGCAAGTACACGACTTTTTTTCATTACATTGGTGTTGATGTGCTTTGATATGGTAGTTATCAGAATGAGGTTGGTTTTTGTTAGTAATAGAAAAAGTTAAGAATTTAGTTTTCTGTGTGTTAAGCGTCAGTAAACTTGATTGTGCACGTTCAAATGCCTCTGTCCAAGAGTTACCATTAAAAATAAGCGCTGTGTCGTCTGCGAACGCCATAATCCTGCCGTTTTTTACTGACGTACTGATAATGTCGTTGACATAAACTAGAAACAAAGTAGGACCAAGAACACTTCCTTGTGGGATACCGTATTCAATAGGAAGGGGGTCGCTGATGGTTGAGCCAAATTTTACAGATTAGCTGCGTTCCGTGAGGTAGCTCTGAAAGAGACAAAGCTGTTGTTCCCAAGCAATTCAAGTTTTTTAAGTAACAAAGTAATAGAGACTATTTCGAACGCCTTCGCTAAGTCTAAAAAGATTCCTACACATTTACGACCTGCATCAAGCTCTGTTACTATGAACTGCGTTAGTTCAGATATTGCATGATTAGTGTTTTTGCTTTTTCGGAATCCAAATTGATTTGGGGAAAGCAGGCTTTTTTCTTCAAGATATTTGAGAAGTCTTCTGTTAATCAGTTTTTCTAATATTTTAGAAAGTGAGTTTAAAATACATATGGGCCGGTAATTATTTGGAGATAAAGTATCGGCAGATTTATGTACAGGTATAGTAAGTGAGAGTTTCATAAGACTTGGGAAGGTAGATGAAGCAAAGGAAATATTACAGATGTGGGTAACTAATGGTACTAGGATTGACATGTTAGATTTAAGAATAATGTTTGAAATATTGTCTCAGCCAGAAGAGCTAGTAGTTTTAAGTGTTTCAATAATTGAACTAACCTCTGTTGTATCAATATTCAACAAAACGAAAGTTTTTAGGAGAAGATGGTGTCGCAGTTCTCGTATAGTTTATTTGTACTTGTTCGTTTTGTAGTTTTTGGGCAAGATTCTTACCAACATTTGAAAATAACTCATTTACTTTATTTGCAGACTCTTTTTCATATCATATTTTTTAAGTTAATTTTGTTCATTGTCAATATTTCATTCCTCTCCTTTATTTCTTGATTAAAATAAACAAAACAAGGTAACGATCTGAAATAAGTGTTTTAACAATAAGGAAGGTGTCAGGAGTATGTGACAAGGAGACAGGCGATGAGTAGAAAGCTTATTCAAATATTCTAAGGCGTGTTTGTCAGTTGAATTAGTTTCGATACTAATATTGATATCGCCAACTAGTATCAGTATGGCAACGACCTACATACATTTACTGAATACCAATAGCAATATGTATTTAAATTGAATGTATTCAGTGAAATATCTAACTACTACTGACTAACGATTATTGCAAGAATTATTTAACCTAGATATAAAGCTAAAATTTGACATGTTGATTTATTGTGGAAGTGTTTTGGGGGGACAGCCACTAAGAAATATTTTTACGACAAAGATAGATTAGGGAGATGAAGAGGTAGTTGAAAGTTTAGATTTAAAATGTATGTTTTTAATTTTAAATTTTATGGGCATAATTTAGGTACGAAGAATAACAAAATAATATTAATTAATACTATACTAATATAACTTTCTACAAAAAAGATAAATTAATTAATAGGCATATAACTTTTTACGCAAAAGATAAATTAAGGACACGTGGTTGTATAAAAATTGTACCGATATTTTTAAAGTCACACGGAAAAAAAAAAGTTATAATTAAAAAAAACTGTTTATTAAAATGCGTTATACTTAATTTTATTTTAAAAAAAAAAATCTGGAAATTACAAAAATATATAAATTTTAGAACATTTTATTAATTCCATTAAATAATAATAACAAAATATTTTTATTCATTTCTGTAATTAATAATTTGTACTTCGGATTACAGAATTTTACAAATCCTATAAAACTTTCCTCGAATTTATAAGTAGGATAATTATTATCAACATATAAAGCTTACTATAGATTACAAAAAGTTTAGTTAAAGTGTTCAGATAAAACACTACTTGTCATGACAGTGAAGGCTAATTAAAGTTTACAAATACCTTTCTAAGAATTAGCGAAGTTTACTCATAACAAACATCATATGGTACTGCTACGAATAAAGGTTGACGTCACGCGTCTTACATCGCGCTATTAAAGTTTTTTCGATAGTTTGCATATATACCGACATTCCGAAATGCAAGTAAAGTGAGACAAAGCATTCTACAGCTATAACTCCTCTCCTGGCGGGGTATTCCCCTTTTCCGCCGCTTCACAAATATAAACCGTGAGCTGAACAGCTTTGTGATGACCTATCCGCCGCAGCCCTTCCTTCATCTACCAGGTGGAACACTGACCAGTTAATATCAACCGTACGCTTCGCATCACAGAGCTTCATCAGGACCACCTACTCGTATCGGTGTAATTAAACGCTGATTGTAAGCATGTTTATATATTTTTTGTATTCTATTAGATTTTACTTGTTTTTAGTAAACAGCACTGTTATTCCAACAATACTAGATTTATTTCTGTTAATAAATACAATAATTGAAACTCATTGGTAACCGTCAGTGTAATTCACTTGTCCTCGGAATTACTAATATTTTCGTAGTTATTAGTATTTATTACTTGTAGTTACTAAAGTTTTTCCGCTGTGTAGGTTTGTATAAAAAATACGTGTTAAGATTTTTACGACAAGGATGCATTAGAGGGACCGCTATGTGATTTAAAGTTTATGTATGAAAATTGTATGTTTTTGATAATTAGGGTATACATTTTGTATAAACAAGAACTGTTATTAGTTTTTTGCGACATGAATGAATCAAGGGTGACAAAAGACGATTGAAAGTTTTCAGATGAAAGTCCTGTATTTTCAAAATTAGAAGCATGGAATTTGATATTGAGGCTTTGCAAAACGAGTTATGACATTTTTGGTATTTTATATGACACCTACACTCTTCTCTCTTACTTAGATATGCCGTCATTAAAATTTCCAATAACAATAAAATGAACTGAACTGAACTGAACTGAACCAATTTTAATGAAACATAAACTAAATGTCACTCGAGGCTATATTTTATGATTTCCTTCCTAATTTTTTTTACAAAAGCTGAGTACTTTAGTATTGATTTCACAACCTAAGTGTTTTTTTTTTGCGTCCATCACAGGAAATGGATAAAAACTTTATCCTTTACTTTAACTTTTACACAACTAACCTTTACCGACTAAAGCCAAGAATAAGCCAGCAACCAAAAAACTAACAAACTACTAGGTACTTGTGGAGTCAGTTTAAGCGTGCTAGTTAACTATTTGAAATTCCAGCGGATTCTTTACTTGAGGGAATAGGTAATTTTATCCAGTATATCCCAAGATTACGTTGGTTTCACACAGGCTTAACGAAATTGGGAGCTTTCTCAAACGTGATAGCGAAGGCAGGCCAAGATCCTAAAGAGGATCCTACTACCAGTAGGCGACAAAGTTCTAGAGCAATATCCCACAGCGGAACTAGTTATTTTGGGAGACTTTAACGCCCACCATCGCGAGTGGCTCAGTTCTCGAACCAATAACTATGCTGGGATATCTGCTCATGAATTTGCTCTGACCTATGGATTCTCTCAGCTGGTACTTTCTCCAACGAGAATACCAGATATAGAGAACATACGAGCTCCTTACTGGACCTTCTGCTGACTACTCGTCCGGACGGATACTCCGTCTCAGTGGATGCGCCTCTTGGCTCCTCTTGGACTCAAGTGTCATGCACACAACCCGATCCTTCTGGGCCAACTAATTGGCGTCGTGTATGGCACTATAAGTCGGCAGACTGGGATGAATTGCGAGAATTTTACGCATCGTACCCGTGGAGGCAGATCTGCTTTAACTCAGAAGACCCTGACGTCTGCGCAGCCGCAGTCACTGAGACAATCCTTGCTGGTATGGAATGCTATATTCATAACCCGCGAGTAGCTGCCGGCGTCAAAAAACGACCGTGGTTTAATAGGTCTTGCAGAAAAGCTAAAATTCTTGAGCAAAATGCATATGAGGCTTGGACCACGGCTCGTTATAATAAGGATCCGAATATTTCTGAGTTAAAACGCAAATTAAATGCTGCCTCGAGGTTCAGTAAGAAAGCAACTGCCAGAGCAAAATTCCAATTTATCGGCAAAATAGGTGGGCGACTTGCGAGCTATCCTTCTGGGAGTCATGCTTTCTGGTCGCTTTCCAAAGCTGCCGAAGGGAACTTTTGCCAGTCGTCGTTATCACCACTGCGAAAGACCGATGGTGACTTGGCCCATAGTGCTAAGGAGAAAGTCGATCTACTGGGCAGTCTCTTTGCCTCGAACTCGAACATGAACGATAAAGGCGCTGTACCACCTACTATACTGTGGTGCGGTAAGACCATGCCGGAAATCTCCATAACACAGCGGGAGGTCCGGCGCGCGTTGCTTTCTCTAGACGTACATAAGTCGAGTGGGCCAGACGGTATACAAGCAGTGGTGCTTAAGCAGTGTGCTCCTGAGTTATGTTCTGTACTCACGCGCCTCTTCGCGCTTTCCTACCACACTAGGCAATTTCCGTCTTCATGGAAGACTGCGAATGTGCACCCGGTGCCCAAAAAGGGCGATAGATCAGATCCATCGAATTACAGGCCTATCGCTATTACCTCTCTCCTCTCTAAGGTGATGGAGCGTGTGATCAACACACAGCTTCTAAGATACCTAGAAGTACACGATCTGGTCAGTGACCGTCAATATGGCTTTCGCCACGGTCGCTCGACTGGTGACCTTCTAGTGTATCTCACTCACCGATGGGCACTAGCCATTGAGAGTCAGGGGAATTGGCATATAGCCTGGACATAGCGAAGGTGTTCGATCGGGTCTGGCACCGGGGTCTTTTATCGAAGTTGCCATCTTACGGTGTGCCTGAGGGTTTGTGCAAATGGGTGGCTAGCTTTTTGTCCGGCAGACGCATACGAACCGTAGTTGACGGTAGTTGCTCTGATAGCATGGACGTTAATGCAAGGCTCTGTGCTGTCTCCTACGCTGTTTCTACTGCATATCAATGACATGTTGGATATCAACAACATACATTGCTATGCAGATGACAGTACTGGAGACGCTTTTTACACGGGTCGTGCAAACATCCCTCGTTCCGTTGTGGAGGAAAACCGCGGAGAACTTGTGTCTCAAATCGAGACCACACTGCCCCAGGTCTCTGACTGGGAACGGGTAAACTTGGTCCGATTCAACCCTACAAAGACACAAGTGTGCGCGTTCACCGCTAAGAAAACTCCATTCACTGTAGTCCCACAATTTCAGAACACTCCCCTCTCCATCTCCAAGAGCATTGGGATCCTCGGTGTCGACATCTCCAGCGATGTTCAGTTCCGAGATCATTTACAAGATAAGGTGAAGCTTGCGTCCAAAAACTTGGTGTACTCAACAGAGCGAAGCAGTACTTCACGTCGGGGCAAAGGTTGTTACTTTACAAGTCGCAAGTTCGGCCCCATATGGAGTACTGCTGCCATCTCTGGGCAGGTGCACCTGGATACAAGCTTGGCCCTTTTGACTCGGTTCAACGACGGGCTGTGAGAATTGTCGACGATTCCAAACTCACTTGCGGTATCGAGCCCTTAAGTCTGAGGAGAGACTTTGCCTCACTTTGAGTGTTCTACCGCTTGTACAATGGGTTGTGTTCTGAGGAATTGTTCGAAATGATGCCCGCGGCTACTTTCTACCATCGCACCGCTCGCCATCGGCAGGGGATTCATTCTCACACTTTAGAACCTAAGTGGTCGCGTACAGTGCGGTTTCAAAGAAACTTCCTCCCGCGAACGCTTAAGTTGTGGAATGAGCTCCCTGCCAAGGTTTTCTGCAAGGACTACAGTATGGAGTTCTTCAAGAAAGAAGTTATTAGATTTCTGAAGGGTCGGCAACGCGCAAGTGATACCCCTGGTGTTGCAAGCGTCCATAGGCTACGGTGACCGCTTACCATCAGGCGGGTCGTAAGCTTGTTTGCCACCTTAGTGGTATAAAAAAAATAAAAAATGGTGAGGTTTTAGTACCACTTAATATAGAGTCTGTCGAGCCAGTACGGTGAAAAGCTCGTTGAACCGTCTAAGAACTCACATCATACGAATATGCAAAGTTATTGGTGGTAATATCGACCCGTATAAGTTATTTGTGCGGCGGTACTTTTGTCGGAATATCCCCCAAATCCAAAATCTCAAGGCAAAGCGAGATAAATTGAGTTCTTTGGATATAGCACAAATATTTAGGCCGTTTTCATATAAAAATATTTGTTTTGAACCCTTTTATTGCAGAATTAAACTTGCCAATATATTTAGTTATAGAAATATGCCTCTTGTATGTATCAAACCAAATATATATAATAAACGTCACTTTAATAAATGCAACAGAGAAAAATCACCAAGTATAATGCTGATGTGATAAACTTTAAATTCAAAAATGAGTGTCATCAGCAAAAAGTAATGTCAAAATTAATACTTCAAAACTTTTGAATAGTAATTAATACTTTAATACAGCATTTAAGACCTTATTGTAGACAGTTTGATAAATAAACTAATTTGATATCAGATAAACATTTTCAGACCCCGCCTGTACAAGCGGTAGAACACACACATGGAGGCAAAGTCTCTCCTCAGACTTAAGGGTTCGATACGGCAAGTGAGTTTGAGATCGTCGACAATTCTCTCAGCCCCTTGTTGAACCGAGTCAAAAGCGCCAAGCTGATATCCGGGTACAGCCGCCTAGATATGGCAGCAGTTCTCTATATTGGGCCAAACTTGCCACTTGTAAAGCAGCAACCTTTGCCCTCATGTGAAGTACTGCTTCGATTTGTTGAGTACACAAAGCTTTGTCTTGCAAATGATCTCGAAACTGAACCGACGATCCCAATGCTCTTGGAAATAATGAGGGAGTGTTCTAGAAAGTCATAAATAACCTCATATACGATTATTTTTAAATTTTATTATTATAATAAGAGTTTTTTTTTTGTTTATTTCTTATGTATATTATATTAAAATATATTTCAATACAAAACAGTAATTGAAAAATTTTGACTATATTTCTATTTACAATATTTCTACTGTTGACGACTAATAAACCATCAGCATGAACAAATGGTTCGACTCAGTATCTATTATAATTGTGATCTGAATAAGACGAGTGTAGACGTGCTTCTTGCCAGGCTATTACATGTACTTGGAAGCGACGTCTCGGCTCGAGAACGACACGGCGCGCCTGCTCTCGCCGGTCTACTACTCGGGTCTCGCCAAAAGCGGGTGCTTCTCATTCTTTTATCACATGTTTGGCAGGTAAGTTGTACATTAAGGTTAAGGTAAAAAAAAAAACACTCTGCCTTTAAAATTCACTGAATAGACCTTTTTTGAACATAGAGCAGATTTTTTCCTCCTTGAAGTTGAAATTTTCAGCAAAGGTATAAGACAATTATATTTTGTCATTCGACTATCAAATGTCTTGTATTGTTATGTATTATCTTGAAGTCGACTCCTCGCCCCCTCGAATCGAAGTCCCTTGCCCTTCAATCTCAAATTTTCACAGCTAGACAAGGTCGTAGGACTAAATTAAAGTTCGGCTTAGATTTGGAAGAATATTTTGTGACCTTATTCCAAGTAGATGGAAACGAACCAAAATATGAGGTTCCCCGTCCACTGAACAACATTGTTAAACCTTTCACAGAGGGTCTCAACAACTCCAGCCTAGCCACCATCATCTCTTCTCGGTCATTCTAGACCCTTTCGGAAGCTATTTGAGTGGCAGTTGACGAACATTCGTTAGCTCCTAGCAAAGAACCGGTCATGCATTTTAAGAGTAACCATGGCATAGTAACACACGCGGTAAAGGCGCTGCCAGTTTCAATTTTAATAGGTACCATTCGCAAGGTTACTAACTACGGACTTTTCACAACCTCAACTCCGGATCCTTGCCGAAAGCCCACAAGAGGTTATCGTTATTTTCATTCGCGTAATGTAGCACACTTACAACACTCGCTAAGTATCGTCAATGTACCGAATAAGCTAAGCAGCCCTGGGGTTAAGTTAGAGGAGTTAGAGGAGGCTCTAGGCGCCAGGTCGCATGGGGCGGCACAAAATCCAAGTGCGAAGTTGATATTGCTCAATCCATATCTAACGATAATTCAGTTGTAAAATTTTCCTGTGCAGAAGGAAGGAATGTACACTTTGGATAGATTAAATTTAAATCTAGATCGACATAATGTATGTAATATCATTTTTTCCTTTAATTTGTTATTACAATACCTGTTAGTAAGTGTTTAAAAGTTGTTGTTTTTGGAAAGCATTAAGTATTTAACATAACAATGAAGTACAATTTACGTAGAAGCGTCAATCAAAGGGCGCTAAAAATATTGATCGAGGGCTATGACTGGCGGCGCTTAGCTAGTGTCATCAATTGTTAGCAATACCGAGCATTATGTTTCAAACTGTAATGCAACTAGCATAGTGACACCAAGACATAGGGTAGTGTAGATAGCAGAAAGCGGCGAAAGCTTATGCATTTTGGAATATGAGTGGCTTCTCGAGCACCCAGAGTTATTAAAATGAAATGCGATACGATAAAATTACTATTAAAGGTGTAAGCGGTGAACTATTTTCAGAAGGTTTTGTTAATTTAGATTTAGTTTTAGATTTAGTTTTTCTCTAAACGTAACATTATACGTTTAGAGAAAACTTTTTTGTTTTCAAGAACCTATAGTAGCTTCAGCTACATAATATTTTTTCAGAAAATAGGTACACGCAAGAACACGTGTTACCGCTTCACAGTGAAGTTGTAAAACTGATTCGTTGTTATTCAAGTGAAGATTGCCAAGTTTTAGCTCACACAATATAAGAAGGATTTTTTATTGCCGTAAAATAAGCGAAACCGCATCAAGGGCGCATTCCAGTCAAAATGTTGAATAAAAAAGAACAAGGAGCCAAAATAGATTTATCTCAATTACAGGTTCAATCATTTTACAATTACGGTGGTTGTTGCTTCAAAAAAAAAATAAGTATTTAGGTACCTCAACGAGAAAGAGCGTTCAGGTATTTAACCGATTTGATAATGGAATATAACTTTGTTTTGAAAAATAACGTTACACCTAGGTATTTACGTTATACATTTTAGAATCCTACAAAGAGCGAACATCATTAAGTTTAGATAAGACAAATTATATAAGGTTTTTGATGCGCAAATTAAATTCATCTCAATCTAACACAATGTTTTATGCTCACTATTGTAAAGACCCTAATATCCCTAGACCCCAATATGGGTCTTCAGTTAACTTAAAAGATGCGAAACTATTTTAAATAATGTTATCAACGGTCTGACTAAGGTTGTCCAATGGTTGTTCAACATGAATAATTTACTCCTAAATAGCAAGAAAACCAAATGTATACATTTTTTAACACCAAAGAGAATCACCACCACGGACACCAAGTCAGATAAGAACCAGTGTATTTATAAACGCGGTTATAAGATTCGTCAACTTACGGAAGAAGCTACTGCCCGGATAAAATAATTCAGCTACTTTCATAGCGTGATGTCCTACGGTTTTTTGCTATGGGGACACGCAGCTGATATTCAAACAATTTTTGTGCTGCAGAAGAAAGCTGTTCGTGCAATTTACAATCTATACGTGGCGCACGGGTACGAACGTGAATGTGTGTATATACATATTTGGATAGATGTTGTATACTTAATGGCTTGGTTCCTGCATGGCTGACATGTAACAGGTGTACATCCGGGAGTTTCTTGACACTTCTCCTCCCCTTAGGCTAGTTTCCGAAGTGATGGTAGTTTAAATGATGTGCATTTGTTACCAAGCTGGCAACTTTTGGGTTTGCGATGTCTGTTTGAATGTGTATGTGCATATATGTATATGTGAGTGTTTATGTGATGCATCCCCTCGCGTTCGGCGCCCTGACACTATCGGGCGGCCTAATGAGGATAAGAATATGGTGCATCATATAAGTTAATTTGCGTATATTTTTATTTTTATATCTTTTATATGTATTTGTATATTTAAATATATGTATTTATATATGTCTGTGTGTGTATATATGAATATGTGCATGTATGTTTAATTTATGTTCATAAAAATATTAATTGTTAAAAAAAGAATAGCGACATTCATAACCCTCCTAATTTAAAGGGGTGGTGATTTACTAAAAATCCTGAAAAATGTATTTTATTATTTATAACAAGGAGTCCTATCATCATCATTTTCAGACCTCTGGCATAAAAAAAATGATTTTTTTTTTAACATAAAATTTCAGCTTTATATGACTTCAAGAAGTACCCTAAGAATTTCGATGATCATCAGTGAGTCAGTGACGAGATCGGGGCTTTATAGATATCAATAAAATCTAAAGTACAAGAGCTATGCAATTGACATTTATTTTTTATATAAATCCGCTATTGACATCATATCCCGAGAATTTTGTTTATCTGGTATAATCCTGATCCACTGCTTTAAAATCGTAAAAACGATTTTTTAACATGTGGTATTATGACCTCTTTTTATGATGCGTTATAGACTTCATCATTACGTGTACTGTGGCGGCCACAAATTCTTTTACATAAAATTATTAGGCCAGAGTATTGTAGTATTAATATTTTATTTAGTATTGAGCGTTGTACTGTGTTTCTACAATGTTAGTATTATTTAGACAGACCAGAAAAAATGGTTTAATTTTCGATTTAATTTAAAAAGAGAGCGAGTAAATAGATAAAGTTTTAATTTGATCAAAAAACAAATGAATGAAACAACTAATCCTACTAATATAATAAATGTGAATGTATGTCTGTATGGATGGATTTTTGTTACTCAATAACGCTTCAGCCACTGGACGGATCGGGATGAAACTTGGCACACCTATAGATTAGGTCCTGGAATAGCACATAGGCTACTTTTTATCCCAAAAATAACTATACCGAGGGAATAACAATAAACGATCTTAAACGAACTATAGCTATAGCTACAGCTTGCTATAGCAAACTTCTTTTGTATAATTCAGGAGTTAATTAAAGAGTTCCACGCCGATAACCGACTTTAGGGCGGGCGGAGCCGCTGGCAAAATCTAGTAAGGCATAATTATAGTACACAATTTTTTCTGACTTGGTGCGCAGTCAAAATCACATACTCACATCACATGTCACTACAATCGCCATATTGAAATGTTGTGCACTTACAACGACACAAGACACCCAACACCCAAGGTCAGAGGGTTAGAAAAGTTTGTTGCACTGTAAAATTTCTTATTACATAAAACCTCGATCAAGCGAATAGGGATCAATTTGTTCCTGAAAGATGCTAGGATAAAAAAATTAAAAAAAAAAAATGATTTTTTTTAATTATGCCAAAATAAATAATGTCCACGTTAAAATTTGTTGCTGCTCATACTGCAGCTTGTCTGAGTACAAAGGGTCAGCAACAAAATAGAAAAAGTCTTTAAATTTAGAAAATAAAGTAAGGGTTCCATACATGGAACTGAGGTATAGTTTTTTTGGCTCCCTATTGTAGCTGAATAGGCAATAGGCTTAATTGCAATTAAACTTTCTAAAAAGCTTATTTCCTGATATGTATATATGAGAGTCAATTGACTCAATTGGCTTCGAATGAAGAAAAGTTTGTTAGCCTTTCCTCTGTCTTTTAATCAGCATATTTTAAGAAGAAAACGCAAGATGTTGACCGGACTTTACTTACTTTTTGGAGTTCCTTACATACATAAAAAAACGTCGGAATCCTTATAGGACCACTTGTGTCTCTGTCTATTATTCTGTCTCATTCAATTTTCTTTGAATTTACTGGAACGATTAAGTTGAAAATTGGTACATATATGAATCTTTGTGACTCAAACATGGACGTGTAACAGAAATGAATATATTTTGAATAATGGGCGTCATAAGAAATTTTAAAAAAAGTTTTTACAATTTTCCGTTTGACATATAAAATAAAGACACTTTTTAAGGTTAAATTGACTTTTTCATACCGTTTGGCGATTAGGGGTCTCTAAAACTACTAAACCTAAAATTTGGAAGAAAATACAGAAAATAGTTTGAAAATAAAATGGTATATCTCTCAATATTGGACGTAGGCACAAACTTGCAAAATTAAAAGTGTGCAAACTTTACCGTGTGCCATATGAATCATATGAAAGGGCTTGTTTCGAGGGTCTCACTCAAATGTATTTTTATATAATTTTAAAATAAATGATTTTCATTCATCATTCACATTCATTTTTGACCAATTTTTGCACATTTTAGCTGCAAGAACGAAAACAAACATAAAATAAAATCTTGTTTATTATATAGGAGGCGATAAATTTGTATTATCCATACTAGTACCTATTAGAAATGTAAATATGTGTTTATTGATTTGTTTTTTTTTGTCCTACTTTTACACTGACATGCTTATAGAACAACCAGGAGAAGTAATATTTCATTGCTAGATGAATGGAATATTGACACACACAAAACAAACACACACACACACACACACACACACACACACACACAATCACACACACAAACACAAACACATACACTCTCACACACACACGCATACATTTACGCACACTAGGACTTATATTATAATATAGTCATAGTATTTAACACCGCATTGTAACAATAACGTTTACCCATCTGGAAGAGCATAGGTTCGTATAAGAGCAGGCTAGACCTAGTTTAGGTGCTTATGTAACAAATTTTGCTTTATATACTTAATTCATTTAATATATTGTAACTAAAAGCATTGTAAAAATTCTTTTGACCAATAAAAAACTATTATAATTATTTCAAGGTTCCGTAGACAACAAGGAACCCTTATAATTGCACGCACTATATCCGTCCGTCTTCTAAAACATCATATATCAATCAATCATCATTGCCATCTGGATGCAAACTGGTATTGGTGACACGTTCCTCTGCCATCCCACTGGTGTCAGAATAGCTCTTCATATACCTTGATTGGGATCAGCTGACACAGGATCCGATTAGAAACTAAAGCTCACACATACAACGGCGATGCAGATTACGGCCGCTATTAGCTTCAACTCACCGCAGCTTCCGAGCACCGTGTGTCGACGCCAAATCCACAGTGTGCCCTGTGATATCGCTGCGTATAAACTCTTAAAAAGGGCACCGATTGGGTTTAAAATTAATCAGAAGATTCTGACATAAAAACGTAAGTGTTACTGTATTTCACATATATCACGAAACCCTTACAGTTTTCGTTTATCCGTTCGCCCGTATGTCACAGCCCCATTATTTTGCACCTTCTGCGCAGAAGTTTTGAATAAAAAAGACAATATTTTTTTTGACATGAATTTGATAAACGTCTTCCTCATCGTACCTGCGGGCATTCCAGAAACATTAAGACATAAGACATGTAGTTTTGTAATCTTCATACTCCAAAAGTATGAATGCTAAAATGGACTAACAAAAATTTTGAGTAATGAAAATAAATTAATATATATTATATAACTGTTTTTTTAATGGTCTTGGTTACTTTATATGCATGCCGATCTCCAACTTCTCTTGAATTCCGGTTTTAATTTTGCTGCTTATTCTCTGTACTCAGATTAGCTGCAGTTTGAACAACAGTAAATTTTCACTACAGTTTTTCCACGGAAAAGTCAAGAGTAAAGCTAACGTGACCGGTTTCTTTATAAACTGATCTCCAACTTCTCTTGACTTCCGGTTTTTATTTTTTTGTTGACCCTTTGTACTCAGACTAGCTGCAGTATTAGCAGCAACAAATATTTACAATATTCTTTTTACAGGAAAATTGTTAGTTAAGCTTGCGTAGCCGGTTTTTTTTGTTAGCTGATCTCCAACTTCTCTTGACTTCCGGTTTTTATTTTGTTGTTGACTCTCTATGCTAAAACAAGCTGCAGTCTGAGCAGCAACAAATTTTCACTATAGTTTTCCCACGGAAAAGTCAAAAGTTAAGCGAGCGTGGACATTATTTATTTTGGCATAATTAAAAAAAAAAAAAAATATTTTTTAATTTTTTTTTCTCCTTAATATCTTTCAGCAAAAAATTAGCAATAAATTGATCCCTATTCGCTTGATCGATCAGTCCACATCCAGTGATTTTCACGCTATCTTAATGAAAAGTTAGCGTTATTGCCGATATTTTGCGATCGGTTGAGCAAAAAATTAATTTTTTTGCAACAAATTTCGGTGGGTTTTTTTCAATTTCGCTGAATTTACATCGCCTTTTTTTAGACCTTTCGCCGTTTTTTCTTACCAGACCGCCATTTTGAATTAGAAACGGTAGTAACACATAGTTTATTGACTTAAAAAAAGTGATACGATATCCCACTTTTTAAAGTGTTTGAATTTGAATCAACAAAAAGCCCAGCTTGATGCTAAGCAAATATTTTACGATATAAGTACTTAATAGAATTTAACTAAGCATTGTAATACTGTTTTATATAAGCCAGGTGATCAAGTTTTCAGTCCAATTAAAAAATCAAGTAGGTAATAAATTAGATTTACCAGTAGTAATAGATTAGATAATTTAGAGTATATTTTTAAATATTGGGGTCCTTGTATTAGATATTAGATTTATTTCCCCAGGTAAAAATAAATATGAATAACAAAGAATATTTAGTACATAAAATTCATACAAAATTGTCTCAGACGTAAATAACATTAAGCTGTATTATTTCTAATTTTATTGTATTAAATAAAACGTTTGATTTTCCCTTCAACATTTAATAAAATGTTTACTTTTACTTTCATCCTATTAAAAGGCGTCCTTCGAGGTGATTGGTACACACATAACTGTCCATATCTTGAGAATTGCTGGAGCGATTTTGATGAAACTTGCACTGTTCTCTCAGTTTAACGGTACCTACCTAATTGAAAAAAAAAAGAAATAATTCAAACAATGGTACTAAATAAAAGCTATTTACCACCATCTCTTAGGAAATGTTGACATGTCTGATTGCTTTAAGGTTTTAGCATTAATTAGAAAACTAGATTGTGGTAAAGCAGAGGTTGCCAGCCTTTTTTTTCATAGACAGTGGAAACTCTTCAAAAAATGTGAAGATTAGATTTTGCTAAGGAAATTTTCTCTACATCTAAATATGGAATATGTAAGTTTTTGCAAGTAATAGTCCTTGAGCTTCTTCAAATATTATCTGCCTACATTCGTAGGTAAAGTCAAGCCAACATTTTAGTGCTTCACTATCGAAAGCAGATAAATTTTCAAGAACCCCGCTTACGAATTGTGAACCCCCATTTTTTTTACGCCAACGTAAACCCCCGTCGAGTCTCCCGTGGACCCTTGGGGGTCCACCTGAACCAATTTGAGAACTACTGCGCTAAGGGAAGCCGCAATGGAGTTTGTCTCGCACTTGGCTAATTTTATTTGTATATTCATAATTAATTTAATTTTTATATAATTGTATAGAGGTATTGGTGGTCTTCGAGTTTTCCAAAAGCCGCAAAGCGTCGATCTTCAAACTATGCTGTCTCTTCCCGAGGGCGAGAAGAATAAGTACCTGGTGTTCAATAGATGGGGCGATCAGGGGGACTTCTGGTACGGTTCGGTGTCTTCGCTCAACGAAATCGGAGAGAATTTCCAGGTAATTAGTAATTAATGAAATGTTCTAAAAAAGGGTACCTAAGTACAGAATGACTATGTTACCCTAGCAGATTGTTGCACAGAAGAGAAAGTAAAAATGACTGAAATTTTCGTACGCCTTAAAATATCTTTGTCTTGATTCTTCTGACTTCTGTCATGAACTTTGCCTTTTTTATTTACACAGACGTTAAAAAACTCACTTTCACTAGATAACAAAAATAGAAAACCTAATAAAACAAACATTAGAAAGACATACAACCTAATTAAGAACCTCCTAATTTTTTGAAGTTTTAAGAAAAGGCCAATTTCTTTTTATAGTTACATATGGTGCAGTAGCCCGACTAGTTTCATACGGACGGTTTCAGAGAATCACGGTCGACCATTTAGCGCCGTCCTACAACATTTATGCACTGCTAAACAAAGATAAAGTACAATATTTTTGCATATTGCATCTGCATTTAAGGCACCTTAACATTTAAAACTAGGAAGTTGGAAAAAATAAATGAAACGAACGGCAAGGGTGGACTGTATAATTAATTATCTTCGCGGGAAGTAAAATAAAAACACTTCTTCAGTTGTAAAGGTGCACAGCGTGCTCTTCTTTAAGGCTTGTTCGCGTCTCGATGAACGGTGGATGAGTGCGTGAGGCGGCCTTACTTACGTGGACATCTTTTTCCACCCCTGTACGGGCAAAAATAGGTACGGATGTCGAGTTAAATAAGATACGTTTTAACCCATGACCCGGGCGAGTCTCGAGGGTGAGCGCATTCTCGGTGATTGTTTAGAGAGGGCCTACTTTTCAGGCCCTCTGTCAGCATATTAGTGGCCACTTTGTGAAAGTGGCGAAGAGGAAATAAAACAGCAAAAAGCAAAAACAAAAAGCAAAAAACTGAGATAAAGCGAAAAAACAAAAGTGGAGAATAAAGATAACAAAGGTGATTTTGAACGAAAAAACTAACTAACATATGACATATAAGCCCGGCTAGTTTTTAGGCGGGATTAGCTCCCTAGGGAGAGGTCGGCATTCAGGTGGACGGGCGTGTAGCGGCGCAATGCCCCTTAGGTGTGGATGCGCACTGTTGTCCGCCATGTCAAACAGCCGGGCGGCCAGTCTGGCGGTAAACTCACCTATCGGCTCTGCCTTTGTGTCCCTAGCAATTGTGTCGTTGCGGACGTAACGCGGAGCGCCCGTTATTATCCTCAGCGATTTGTTTTGCACAACTTGGATCTTTTTCTTTTTAGTGGCGGATAGCAATGCGTACCAAGCCGGCGCGGCGAACGTCAAACGGGACCTAACATAAAGCTTGTATAGCCGGACTTTGGTTTTAAGCGGCAGGTCAGATGAAAATAATCATGCTCGACCATTTTGGTCATGCGTAACCTGCGGTCGATAACGCAGCCAAGGTATTTCACACTGCTCTGCCACTCAATTTCCTGTCCGCGGAATACAAGCTCCTTAGGTAAAAGTCTCTGTTGGCCGGTTAAGATGGCTGCCGTTTTTGAGGCGTTTACTGCTATCCTCCACTTGTCAAGCCAGCACGGGAGGATATCCAATAATCGCTGCATTTTAGCGGCAGTTAAATGGGACTCACGGGATGAGCTCATGTACGCGCTGTCGTCAGCATACAATGCTAGGGTGACGTCCTGTATGCCTGGCGATAGACCGCTATCGCTAAGCGTAGGAATGTCATTGGTGAAGAGTGAATACAATAGAGGGGAAAGGCAACTACCTTGTGGGACCCCCGCTGAAATGGTCTTAGTGGGGGAGTTTTTATTGTCAACCGAAACATAGAAACTCCGCCCCTCCTGAAAGGAGGCTATTATACGCCCGAACATGGGGGGTAAATTGGTCTTAGAAAGCTTAAACTATAAGCCGGCGTGCCATACACGATCAGAGGCCTTCTCGATATCGAGAAAGACTCCGACCGTGTACCTGCCCTTGTTCATCTCAAAGACCATGTGGTGTAATACGCGAGTAAGCTGAAGAGTGGTGTTATGATTACTTCTAAAACCAAACTGTTCTGGCCTTAGATTGATAAAAGTTGATACCCTTTTCAATAAAAGACGTTCGAACAGTTTGGCTATGTTAGAAAGTAAAGTGATCGGGCGATAATGCTCTGGTTTCTGGCGGCTCTTGCCAGGCTTCGGTATGACAATAATTTTGCCTGTCCTCCAGGCCGTGGGAAAGAAACCTGTGCGCAGGATCCCGTTAAAAATACGGGTTAGGGTCACAAGACCTTTTCTAGGCAACATTAATAGGGCCGTGTTCGGAATTCCGCCAGGGCCGGGGGATTTCTTTTTATTTAAAAAAGAAATAAATTTTTTGACCTCCTTAGGGGAGATAAAATCATCACCTCTAAGTGGGTCGATAGGACTAGTAAGGATCTGCGGTATACGTTCCTCAACCAATGTTGTGTGGGCGTGGTCGACAATGGGATTGGGCCTAAATTGGTCCTCGAAGTGGTCCGCCAGTAAGCCCGCGCGTTCCTCAGCTGAGTACAGACGGTTACCTAGCGTGTCTACAAGGGGGTGTATGGGTGCAGGGGTGTTGGTCATACAGCGGCCTTTGAGATTGTGTTATCCCAAGACCATTTCCGATAAGTTGAAATTTGGTTCGTTTTTGGCTAAGTTTACTACGGAGATGTACCGGTAGTAAACTTTTCCCCGAGGTTGACTTGGCAGACGTGGTGCACTGAGCAAGTGCGGAGGAGATAGCAGAAGTAAGTGACTGTGTGGCTGTTTCCACTTCCTGTGGGGTAGACAGGCCACCGGGGGGGAGTTTAAATGAGCTCAGTAATTCTTGATATTTTGTCCAGTCCGTAAAGTTTTTCATTGGTGGTAAAGGTTTATCCCTAATAGAAACTCCGAGGACCAGTAAAATCGGAAGGTGTTGCGAATCGATGTCATGGAGGGTTTCTAAAGAGATGGGCAAATTGATATTACGGGCAAGTGCTATGTCTAGTACGTCTGGTTGAAATGAGTCCTGAGAGGGATAATGAGTGGGGGAGCCGGGACCAATTACAACGTAATTGTGCGTCGCGGCATCGATTTTCAGATCTCTACCTTCATTGGATGAAATTCTTGAACCCCATTGTCGGTGTTTGGCGTTGAAGTCGCTGAGTATAAGTGTGGGCGTGTCGTCGGACATTATATTTTTTATATCGCCGGAAATGAAAGGCACCTTAGGTGGTTTGTAGGCGGCGTAAACCTTAAGTTCGGTGTTACCGACTTTTAGTTTAATGCCTATCGCTCGGGTTGAAACAAAGCTTGGCAGGGGTAAACTTTCGTGGATAAGGTCTTTACGAATCAGCACTGCTGTGCCCCTGTAAGCGATATTATTTATGATATTTATTTCGTCCCGCCTGTAGACGAAATAGTTAGGTAGACGTAATTGTTGCTCAGGTCGCAACTTGGTTTCGCCCAGCAGCACAATATTAATATCATGCTGTTGGACAACCTGAGGTCATCGGTCTTACCTCTTACCCCCCTGGATTCCAGTATACAATCCTTAGATTGAAGAGAATTCCTGGACCAGGAGGTGGGTAAGCTGCTGTAGGCCGCGCAGTAGAGCAGGCAACGGATTTTGACCGTCTGCGATGGCCTCGATAGCTGCATTAAGTGCGGCGATGGACGCTCTGGCAATTTTGAGAGACGATGGCGAGACACAGTGAACTGGCGCAACATTAGGTGCGTGACCCCTGAAATGAAAGCTTACCTTTCGCTAAAAAGCTGTGGACGGGGCTTGCGAACGTGCGGGTAAGAAGGGTTGAGGGGTGGGGGGGGGGGGTTTAAATTGGATGGACGTGGCTTGCGTTTGGGCGGGAGGGGCGGCAACAACGGTGGGGGGTGGGGCAACAATCGGCGGTGGCGCCATCTGTGCCTCTACTGAGGGAACTAAAGCAGGCGTACTTTTACCTTCTTGTTGTTGCGTTAGCGATTTCCCTCTGCCTTTGCGACCTCTCTTCATTACGCGACGACGACAAGTCTCGTTTGCCGCATGCTCTCTTTTGCAGTTAGCGCACGTTGGGGTGGCTTCCCTGTCGCGCTTTCAGTCCGCCGTGAGGTGGCTCTCTCCGCAGCGCACGCATCGGATCGGACGGTGAAAATTGGCCGATGAATGGCCGAAGGCTTGGCACCTATGGCACTGCGCCGGCCCGGGTTTCGCTTTCCACGCAGTGATTGTTACGCCGGACATACTTAGGAGCTCCGTGATGTTATAAATATTTTGGGTCGTACCTTCTTAGCAGTTGGCCGAAGTAAATGCAAACGGGGCGGCCTCTCGCCCCCGGGATTTGTCGTATGTGCGACAGAGGGAAGCCAAGTGCTTCCATTTCATGGGATATTTCCCCCAACGGTGCGTCTATGGGGAGTCTTTTATGACTATTTTCTGTGGCCTCTCGTTGTCAAGGCTGTAACAGTACCATGACACTGTACTGTCAGCCTTGGAGAGCTCGTCAATATAGACCGCCACCACCCTATATTCGTCCGGCGATTGTGGTATAAATCGCACGCCTTTGCCAAACGGGCGTGCGTGTGGCGCGTGCTTTAAGAGGGAGCGCAGCTTTTTTAAATGTACCGACCATTGTGGCAGATTGTCAACAATGATCGGTGGGTACCTGGCTTTCTCCTTAGGCTTTTCGGGCTGGACAGGTGTAGGCTGGGCCGGGCTGGCCGACACCTGCGCGTAGGACTGGCCGGTAGTTTGCGGTGAATTTGTATCCATTTGTACTCGACCCCGCCGCAAGTAGCAGCGACCGATGTTGTCGTACAAATGGATAGTGAGGCGGCGTACGTGGACATCTTCTTTTACCCCTGTCGGGTAAAGGAGGTACGGGTGTCGGGGTAAGGACTGACGTTTTACCCCATGACCCGGGCAAGTCTCGAGGGTGAGCGCACCCTCGGTGATTGTTTAAAGAGGGCCTACTTTTCAGGCCCTCTGTCGGCATTATAGTGGCCACTTTGTGAAAGTGGCGAGGAGGAAACGAAATAAAAACAAGCGAAAAAAAAAAAAAAAAAAAACGAAAAAACACAAGTGGAGAATGAAAAACAAAGGTGATTGGAAAGAAAAAACTAACTAAAATATGACATATACATGTAACATATAAGCCCGGCTAGTTTTTGGGCGGGATTAGCTCCCTAGGGAGAGGTCGGCCTTCGGGTGGACGGGCGTGCAAAGGCGCTATGCCCCTTAGGTGGAGGTGGGTGCTATTGTCCGCCGCGTCAAACAACCGGGCGGCCAGTCTGGCGATAAACTCACCTATTGGCTCTGCCTTTGTGTCCCTAGCAATTGTGTCATTGCGAACGTAGCGCGGAGCACCCGTTAATATCCTCAGCGATTTGTTTTGTACTACTTGAATCTTTTTCTTTTTAGTGGCGGATAGCAAGGCGTACCAAGCCGGCGCGGCGTACGTTAAACGGGACCTAACGTAGAGCTTGTATAGCCGGATTTTGGTCCTAAGTGGCAGGTCAGACGAAAATAGTGGCCGTAGGGCCGCCCTGGCGCCAACCGCCCTGGCCGCTGCATGTTCAACCATTTTGGACATGCGCAGTCTGCGGTCGATAAAGCAGCCGAGGTATTTTACGCTGCTCTGCCACTCAATTACCTGCCCGCGGAATACAAGCGCTTTAGGTAATAGCCTCTGTTGGCCGGTTAAGATGGCTGCCGTTTTTGAGGCGTTTACTGCTATCCTCCACTTGTCAAGCCAGCACGGGAGAATGTCCAATAATCGCTGCATTTTAGCGGCAGCTAAGTGGGACTTACGGGACGAGCTCATGTACGCGCTGTCGTCGGCATACAATGCTAAGGTGACGTCCTGTATGCTTGGCGATAGACCGCTATCGCTAAGCGTGGGAATGTCATTAGTGAAAATCGCATACAACAGTGGGGAGAGGCAGCTACCTTGAGGGACCCCCGCTGAAATGGTCTTGATAGGGGAGTTTTTATTGTCAACCGAAACAAAGAAACTCCGCCCCTCCAGAAAAGAGGCTATTATCCGCCCGTACATAGGGGGTAAATCGGTCTCAGAAAGCTTAAACAAAAGGCCGGCGTGCCAAACACGATCAAAGGCCTTCTCGATGTCGAGAAAGACCCCGACCGTGTACCTGCCTTTGTTCATCTCAAAGGCCATATGGTGTAAAACACGAGTAAGCTGAAGAGTGGTGCTATGATTACTTCTAAAGCCAAACTGTTCTGGCCTAAGATTGATAAAGGGTGATACCCTTTTCAATAAAAGACGTTCGAACAGTTTGGCTATGTTAGAAAGTAACGTGATCGGCCGATAATGCTCTGGTTTCTGGCGGCTCTTACCAGGCTTCGGTATGACAATAATTTTGCCTGTCTTCCAGGTCGTGGGAAAGAAACCTGTGCGGAGGATCCCATTAAAAATACGGGTTAAGGCCACAAGACCTTTTCTAGGTAGCATCAAAAGGGCCGTGTTAGGAATGCCGTCAGGGCCGGGAGATTTCTTTTTGTTTAAAAAAGATATAAATTTTTTAACCTCCTTAGGGGAGATAAAATCTTCACCTCTGAGTGGGACGGTGGGGGTAGAGAGGAGCTGTTGTATGCGCTCCTCAACCAATGATGTGTGGGCGTGATCGACAATGGGATTGGGCCTAAATTGGTCCTCGAAGTGGTCCGCCAGTAAGCCCGCGCGTTCCTCAGCTGAGTACAAACGGTTACCTAGCGTGTCTACGAGGGGGTGTATGGGTGCAGGGGTGTTGGTCATACAGCGAGCTAAACGATAAAGAGCGGTATCATTGTCGCTGGCCTTTGAAATTGTACTATCCCAAGACCATTTCCGATAAAGCGAAATTTGGTGCGATAGGTCACTACCTAATTTATTTAGCTCTTTTTTAATTGACGGGCAACGAGTTCGGCACCACAGTTTACGAAGTTCTCGTTTTTGGCTAAGTTTATTACGGAGATGTACCGGTAATAAACTTTTCCCCGAGGCTGTCTTGGCAGCTGTGGTGCACTGAGCAAGTGCGGAAGAGATAGCCGTGGTAAGCGCCTGGGTGGCTGTTTCCACTTCCTGTGGAGTGGACAGGCCACCGGGGGGGAGTTTAAATGAGCTTAGTAGTTTTTGGTATTTAGTCCAGTCCGTAATGTTTTTCATTGGTGGCAAAGGTTTGTCCCTAATAGAAACTCCGAGGACCAGTAAGATGGGGAGGTGTTGCGAATCAATGTCATGGAGGGTTTCTAATGAGATGGGCCAACTAATATTACGAGCTAGTGCTATGTCTAGTACGTCCGGTTGAAATAAGTCCTGAGATGGATATTGAGTGGGAGAGCCGGGACCAATTACGACGTAATTGTGCGCCTCGGCATCATTTTTTAAATCTCTACCGTCTTTGGATGAAATTCTTGAACCCCATTGTCGGTGTTTGGCGTTAAAATCGCCGAGTATGAGTGTGGGCGTGTCGTCGGACATAATGTTTGTAATATCGCCGGAAATAAAAGGCACCTTAGGTGGCTTGTAGGCAGCGTAAACCTTGAGTTCGGTATTGCCGACTTTTAGTTTAATACCTATCGCTCGAGTTGAAACAAAGCTTGACAGGGGTAAACTTTCGTGGACAAGGTCTCTACGAATCAGCACTGCTGTGCCCCTGTAAGCGATGTTATTCGTGGCCTTTATTTCGTCCCGCCTATAGACGAAATAATTGGGCAAACAAAGAGAATGCTCAGGGCGCAATTTGGTTTCGCCCAACAACACAATATGAATATCGTGCTGTTGGACTAATAACCTGAAGTCTGCGGTCTTATCTCTTACACCCCCCGGATTCCAGTATATCACTCTTAGATTGAAGAGAATTCCTGGACCAGGAGGTAAGTAAGTTGCTGCAGGCCGTGCAGTAGAGCGGGCAGCGGGTTTTGCCCGGCCGCGATGGCCTCAATAGCTGCATTAAGCGCAGCGATGGATGCTCTGGCTATGTTGATCGACAACGGCGGGCAAATAGCACCCCTGACGGGAGGTGCACGACCCCTAGGGGGTGGCGGCAAGATTTGTAGAGTTTGTTAAATTATAAAAATTTACCTTACGGTGTGATGCGGTGGGCGGTACAAGCGGTCGTGCGGGGATGGGGGGTTGGGGGGGGTTTAAAAAGAGTAGGAAGCGGGGCTTGAGGTTGGGCGCGGGGGGCGGCCACAATGGTGGGCGGGGCGACAGCGGCAGGCGGGGGGAGCGGGGCGACGGCGGCGAGCGGGGCGACGAGCGACGACGACGACGACGACGGTGGTGCCATCTGTGCTACGACCGAGTTAAGCTCACCTGCGCTTTCTTTCTGCTTCCTGCCCTTTCCTCTGCGACCAGTGAGGCGGCCAACGGGGTATCTTCTCTTACACCCTGCTGGGTGATGAGGTGCGGGTGTCGGGGGAGGGGAATTTACCTCCCACCATGACCCGGGCAGAAGCTCAGGGGTGCTAAACACCCCCGGTGAAATTTAAAAAGGCGGCCTACTTTTCAGGCCCCTTTGTGGCTAATATATTGTCGCCGTAAGCGATAAGAAAAACAGTAGATATTATGTAGGCGCCAGAATAAAAACAGAAAAATAAAACAAATAAAAACAAAATAAAAACAAAGCAAAAGAAAAGAAAATGAGCGAAATTAAAATAAAATAAAAACGAAGCAAAAAACAAAACAAAAAATGAAAATAAAATAAAATAAAAGCGAAATAAAAACGGAGATAAAAGCAGAAATAAAATAGAGGCGAGATGGGCAATAAAAATGGAATGAAATGAAATGAAGTGAAGGGAGGAGGGTAAGGAGGTAGGAGGGTGAATAAGTAAACTTATTCACCCGCAGGAATAAGCTCTCGGGGGAGAGCCCTGCCTTCCGGCGGGCGGGCGTGTAGGGGTGCTATGCCCCTAAAGTGTGTATGGTGACTGTTGTCCGCGCGGGTGAATAATCGTTTCGACAAACCAGATATGAACTCTGCGAGTGGCTCGGTTTTGGTGTCTCTAGCGATGGTGGAGTTGCGGACGTAGCGTCCCGCGCCAGTGATTAATCTCAGCGACTTATTTTGGACAACCTGGAGCTTACGTTTGTTGGTAGAAGATAGAAGACCGTACCAAGCAGGGGCTGCGTAGGTCAGTCTCGACCGTATGTACAACTTGTACAGGCGAATTTTGGTTCTGAGTGGCAAGTCAGAGGAAAGCACCGGTCTAAGGCACGCCCGTGACGCGACCGCGCCTGCTGACACATGGTCTAGCATTTTGCGCATGCGTAAGGGGCGGTCTATAATACAACCTAGGTACTTTACGCTGGGTTGCCACTCAATGACTTGACCTCGAAACACAAGTTTCGGTGGGAGAAACTTTTGCAGGCCGGTCAATAGTGCTGATGTCTTGCTGGCATTAACGGCTATTCTCCACTTGTCCAGCCAGCCAGGCAAAGTGTCCAATAGTCGCTGCATTTTTTTGGCTGCTAAACTAGCTTTGCGGGAGGAGGACATATAGGCGCTGTCGTCCGCGTAAAGGGCTAGGATGACGTCTTCAACACCTTCAGCTAGACCGGAGTCACTGAGAGTGGGGATGTCGTTGGTGTATAACGCGTATAGCAGTGGCGATAGGCAGCTACCTTGAGGTACCCCTGCTCTAATGGGTTTACATGCTGACTGGTTGTTCTCGACCGAGACATAGAAGCTTCGTTTGTCCAGAAACGAGGCTATTACTCGCCCGAGCATCGGAGGGATGTCCGTCTCTAACAGCTTGTGTATTAAGCCTTCGTGCCAAACTCGATCGAAAGCCTTCTCCATATCGAGAAAGACTCCGACAGTGCGCCTGCCCTTGTTTAGCTCGAAGGCCATGTGATGGAGCACTCGTACAAGCTGAAGAGTGGTACTGTGGCTGTCTCTAAAACCAAACTGTTCAGGCCTAAGCTGGATATGCGGGGATATCCTAAGTAAAAGTAGGCGTTCGAACAACTTGGCTAAGTTGGACAGCAGTGTAATCGGTCGGTAATGTTCTGGGCGATGACGATCTTTCCCTGGTTTCGGGAGAACAATGATTTTGCCGATCTTCCACGGAGATGGGAAATGTCCAGTGCGCAATATCCCATTAAAGATACGGGTGAGTGCCACCAGACCTTTCCTAGGCAGCAGAATAATCGCTGTGTTTGGAATCTCGTCGGGACCGGGTGATTTGCGTTTGTTAAGTTTAGAGGCCTCCTTCCTGACCTCTTTAGGCGAAATAAAATAATCACCTCTTAGTGGTGGGGCTGGGGCCGCGAGAAACTGCTCTACGCGTTCTGTAACTCCTAATGTGTGGTCGGGGTCGATAATGGGGTTCGGCCTAAATTGGTCCTCGAAATGTTCCGCAAAAAGTTCCGCGCGTTCCGCTGCGTGGTAGTGGCGAATGCCAGCGGAATCTATGAGAGGGCAAATTGGGGCGGGGGTTTTGGTTATTTGTCGGGCCAAGCGATACAGTGCCGTGTCATCCTCACTGGCTTTAAAAATCACTTGGTCCCACGAATGCTGCCTGTAGTTGGCGATTTCTGACCGCAGTTCTGCGCTGAACCTGTTAAGGTCCCTCTTAGCAACTGGGCAGCGAGTTTGACACCAGTGCTTACGAAGGGCCCTTTTTTCCCTAATTTTTGCGCGGAGGTGTGCCGGTAAAATTTTTTTACCAGAAACTGTGGCTGAGATACTGGTGGACTCCCTTAGGGCCTGTGCAATGGCAGTTGTAAAAGTACTAACTGCCTCTTCGACCTCTAAGGGAGTAGAAATGCCACCAGCCGGGAGTTTATAGTCCAGCATGGCGCGGTGGAAAGTGGCCCAGTCTGTTATTCTGCGGGGGTTGGGGAGCGGTTTACCAGTTGCGGACACTCCAAGGACCAATAAGATTGGCAGATGCTGAGTGTCAGTGTCGTGGAGGACCTCTAACGACATTGACCAGCTAATATTGTGGGCTAATGCGATGTCCAATACGTCCGGCGCGTGATTGTCAGTAGAGGGGTAGTGCGTTGGTGATCCTGGACCGATGACTAAATAGTTTTTGCTCTCAGCATCTGCTTTTAGTTCACGACCCGATTTGGATGAAATTCGTGAACCCCAGTGTTGATGTTTGGTGTTGAGGTCACCTAAGATAAGTGTGGGGGTGGCATCGCAAAGGATATTGTCGATGTCACTTGGATCGAAGGGGGTTGATGGTGGCTTATATGCGGCGAAGACTTTAAGCTCCGCATTGCCGACCTTTAGTTTTACACCTATAGACCGAATGTATGTAAAAAGGGGAAGCGGTAATAATTCGTGAATAAGGTCACGTCTAATTAATACAGCCGTACCCCTGAAGGCCATATTAGCGGGAGAAATTTCGTCTCGCCTATAGGTGAAGAAATTTGGAATGCGGAGCTCATTCTCACCTCGGAGTTTCGTTTCGCCCAGTAACACAATGTGAACATCGTGTTCCTGGACTAACGTTCTGAGAGCGGCTGTCTTGCCAGTTATGCCCCCAGGGTTCCAGTACACAATTCTCAATTTAAGGCCCCGATGAGGCCCCATTAAATTCCCACGTGAGAATTGTGGTGAGTTGTGCCAATCCATTAAAAAGGGCTGGCAACGAATTTTGGCCGGCTGCGATGGCCTCTATGGCCGCGTTTAGTGCCGCTATTGCGGCTCTCGCTATGTTGAGCGCGCCTGTAGACATTTGGGTAGGCCCCTGTGTCTGGTAGTGGCCACTAGGGCGACTTGACGCAGGCGGTTTAGGCTGCTGGGCAGCGACAGCGTAAGGCTGTGATGTTTTGGGGGGCTGGGAAGTTTTGGGGGGCTGGGGGGGTCTAAAAATTGCGGGGGTGGCACAAGAATATTTGGGGCGGGTAATTGGGCCACAGTTTGTTGAACGGTTGTGCCCTGTGTTGCTGGTTTTTTCCTTTTATTCCTCTTTTTCTTCCCGAGAGCTTGGGAACGTTCTGTGGGAGGATTGGCGGGGGGGATTAGGGTAGCTCCTACCGAAAGATCGTACTCCTGAGGGAGTAATTGCTGTAGGGGCGTAGGTAATGGAGGGGGCAGATTAGTTGCCTGTTTAGTTTTGCGCCGAGGTAGCGGAGGTGCTACAGTCACCCCTTTTCTCCTCGCTTCACGCCTAAATACCGGGCAAGAACGGTTGTTTGCTGTATGCGCCTGCTTACAGTTTGCACATTTAAGTGCAGCCGTTTGCCGATCGCAGTCTGAGGCGGGATGCTCACCGCCGCAGCGGACACATTTTATAGGGCGATGGCAATTTTTTTTTTTTTTTTTTTTTTTTTTATACCACTAAGGTGGCAAACAAGCTTACGGCCCGCCTGATGGTAAGCGGTCACCGTAGCCTATGGACGCTTGCAACACCAGGGGTATCACTTGCGCGTTGCCGACCCTTCAGAAATCTAATAACTTCTTTCTTGAAGAACTCCATACTGTAGTCCTTGCAGAATACCTTGGCAGGGAGCTCATTCCACAACTTAAGCGTTCGCGGGAGGAAGTTTCTCTGAAACCGCACTGTACGCGACCATTTAGGTTCTAAAGTGTGAGAATGGATTCCCTGCCGATGGCGAGCGGTGCGATGGTAGAAAGTAGCCGTGGGCATCATTTCGAACAATTCCTCAGAACACAACCCATTGTACAAGCGGTAGAACACACACAGTGAGGCAAAGTCTCTCCTTAGAGGCTGTGTGCCTATGTTGCAATTGAGCATAGTATATGCAGTTAGGACGCCCCCTGACCGCAGGGATTTGCCTTATGTGCGACACTGGGAAGTGAGCTGAAGCGAGGTCCTCCGCTATTTCATCCAAAGATGTGTCTTGTGGGAGCCCTTTGATTGCCACTTTCTGCGGACGTTCGCTGTCTAAGCTGTAGCAGTACCAGTTTACCGCGCTATCGAGCTTAGACAGCTCGTCGATGTAGGCCACTACCGTTCGATACTCGATTGGCGACTTAGGGAAAAAGCGTACGCCTTTTCCGAAGGGACGGGCATTTGGGGCATGGCCTAAAATTGCGTGCAATTTTTTTAAGTGGGTCGACCACTGAGGCAGGGACTCAACAATAATGGGGGGGTGACTGTTTTTGTCTTTTTTGGGGTCATTGGCACTGGCATTAACACTAGCCGGCTGAGCATCAATTTGCGATGACGGAACATTAGTGGTTTGGCTACTTATTGCCTGGGCATAAGAACGGCCGTTAGGCGGCGCAAGCGTTGGGGGTGCGGAAGGCTGGGGGGGGGTCACTGCAGAGATTTCCATCCCTTCAACAGGGGTGGGGTCATGAGTCACCTCTACAGCGGTTTTGGAAGTGCTCGGTGGATTGGCGAGGGCCTTTTGCCGATCGGCAATGACCTCTCTTGCCTCAAGACGGGCACGCTCGATGGGGTCCTTCGATGGGCTGAGGGAAAAGGGTCTTGGCCTTGTATCCCTGCTGCGTACCCTAGGGTCTCTTTGCGGCAGCGGGATTGAGGGCGGATTGAAGTTCCGCGGGACTGGCATAGGGGGCGTTACCTTGTTTGCGCTGCCCTGTTTGGACGACGACGGTTTCGGGTCTGGCCGGGGCGGGGTGTCCTCAATTGGAGAGAGCATGGTTGGAAGGGTGGGGAGATCTTCATCCCTAAACATCTCATCGCCGGTGTCTGAGGCCGAGTATATCGACGATTGGGATATGGCCGAGGCCATAGAAACCCTAGATGGGGGCCGAGAAGGTGGGAACGCGACCGAAAAGGGCCGGTCCGCGGCAGAAATTTCACCGGTAAATAAATTACGCGCCACGACGGCGGCTGAGGGCTGGGAGCGTAACCATACGCCCCGTTTACGTACGCCTCCTCTACGTACCGGTGGTGGGGGTCCTGGGGGTGGCGGCATTCCGCTAGTTGGCTGCTACCAGCATCCCTTGATGCGAGTCCGGCTGCAGCTGGGTCTGAAGGGGTGGCCCAAAAAGGGCCGCCCTTAGAAGAGCGACAAACGACGGCGATCCGTGGCAATAATGCCGAGAAAATAAAATAAAAATCGCTTACCGCTGAATCCTCCTCAAGACCGCTGAAAAAGCGGAAACCGTCTACCTTCAAGCGCTGTTTTTGTAGGCGCAAACACGCAGAACACAACAAACACCTAGTCTCGTCTGTGCGCGCACGTCCGCCGTCTACAGGAATTGTTGTCTTGAAGCACATACACTTTTTTCACTTGAGATATAATTTTAACTTGGAGAGTATTATACACAAGGATGATGTAGATGATGATGATGATCGGCCCGGCGACCGCGAGCTTAGCTATCTCGTAGCAAAACTTTGAGGAAGCTTACGCTGTGCTTTTAATTTATTCTCGTATTCGTTACAAACTTTGCTTATGATCTAGCGCTTTAACCTAATTTACAGACATATGGTTAAAGTTACACACATGAGAGTAGTACTAAAATGTAGTACACAACAAGAGCTTTCGAATGATATAAGTTACATATTTGTGAGCTGTTGTAGTACAAATTTATAACGAGAATTTAGCCGTTTGCTAACTCCTTTTCTTCTTAAATCTATAATGTTTTATGCTAATATAGTAATATCTAGTTATAAGCTACAATAATAAAAAGGTTTTACACAATAAAAAGTAGAAAAAATATAAAAAAGTTGTAAAAGTACAAAAATGGTATTTTTTCCTACAAAACCTATTATACATAGCGCAAAGCTATGTTTTATGCTTATAAGCTTTACATATATTTTCATTGTATGTATATACAGAAATAACACTGATTTAGACACATTATAGACATGCATTATGCAATTTTTGTAAAATTACCCGAGACAAAATGACATCGCACATATTACCACGAGTTGTCTACTTACTGTGGATGTAGTCATTTTGCGCTTTTGTTACAATTTTTTAAGTCCGTCTAAATGCAAATATATGAATACAAATTAATGTGTTAACCTACCTACCTATCAATTACGATGCTACAGAGTTATTTACAACAATAAATATTATCATAACATGTAGTATTTTATCTTGCAGTTGGATAGGTGGTAGTGGTAAGCACAAATTAAATACTAGAAATAAACATAAAATTGTTATGCCAAAGTTTAGGTTTACATAAGCCAACATATCATTAATGGGAATTTTATAATAATCTATACATATAAAAATGTTTTGTCCTGAATGACTGATGGATCAACGCACAGCCTAAACCGCTCATCGAAGAGACCTGAAACTTGGAGGGTGTGTTCTTTGTATGACGTAGGCATCCGATAAGAAAGGATTTTTCGAAATTCTACCCCTAAGGGGGTGAAAAAGGGGGGCAAAGTTTGTATGGGACTACGTGATTTCTTGGTCCAATCTACTTCAAATTTTGCATAAACCTTTTTGAACAGAATTGATGGAAGACGTGTTTCGTATTTTAATGAAATTCATCCCCTAACGGGGTTCAAAAGGGGTAGAAAGTAATTTTGGCGGTGATTTGCTTAGAAGTTGATAACATTTTATTTTGACACATGTTTGAAAACGCAATTCGATTTTATTTAAAAAAAGGTTAACCTTACTTAAAAACATAAGCAAATCTTCTTCTTTACTAATATTATAAAGCTGAAGAGTTTTATTGTTTGTTTGCTTGAACGCGCTAATATCAGGAACTACGGGTCTGATTTGAAAAATTCTTTCAGTGTTAGATAGCTTGTGATGATGATTTGTCGAGGAAGGCTTTAGGCTATATATCATATTTGGCTATAAATCATGTATTAAAGAATTGGTTCCCTATAAAAGTCCGAAAAAAGGCCGCGACAGCATATGTCTATCTTTTAAGGTTGGCTCACTATAACCTTTTTATGCTAACCAAATTTGTTCTAAAATAATGCATTATTTGCGAAGGTGTTTTTATAAACATGATATTAATCCTTACCCAAATACATACGTTATTCATCACAATTATTTAATTTTAAATAAAATTTCCCTGTACATCTTAGGAGATATCGCAGTTTTAAAATAATGACCAAGTACTGCGCGCGCATTTATGATGTACAAGGCCGGCGGGCAGTCACGAGGGGAAACTTTCTCTTTCGGGTTAAGGTTAGCGTTAGCCCTAAGTAACTATTACTGGCTGACTGACTGACTGATCTATCAACGCACAGTTGCAACCACTGGACGGATCAAACTAAAATTTAGCACACATATAGCTATTATGATGTAGGCGTGCGCTAAGAAAGGATTTTCCAAAACTCACCCCTTTTTCCAAAACTCACTCACTCACCCAAACGGGGGCTTAAAGTTTGTTTGATGCTCGCGAGGTTAATCCATTAGTTAATTAGTTTTAAGTAGTTAATTATTTCTTTATTTTGAAAAAGAGAAAGAGGGAACGTCAAGTGTGAGTAGGTTTTTTTTTCTATAAATGAGGAGTTGCCGTAAGAATCCTACGCCCACAACCAAATTTAGGGCGGGCGAAGCTGCTGGCAAACGCTAGTTTATCTATAGAAATTCTCAACTTAGGAGACAAACAGTTTAAATTTTACATCAAACATTTGCTATGTAACAAACCATCTTATAATATAGATAAAATTGTATGGCCCATATTAACACAAAATTAATGTAAGGTTTTCTTTTCAAACTTAGCTCCTCTCAGAGAGAGAGAAAGGGGAACATTGTAAACCAGTGGTATCAAATCAAATCAAACAATATTTATCTAAGAACACTTTTGAATCGTCATTACAATGTAATAAATTCTGCCTAAAAGATCTGGCAAGAAGTTCTATTTAAAATAATAATATAATCAGCTAAAGAGTATACAATATGTACCGAAACACTTAGTAGGTATATAATCAAAATAAGTTAGTAAGCTACTAAAAACAAAGTCAAAGATGTCAATTTTTTTTTGTTTTCATGTAGCATAGGGGGCGCCCCATGTGAAGCGTCACAAATCGTCAATCGTGTGATGGAATTTAAATATTTAAGAGTATTCGGATATTTAATAGTAGGTACTAGTGGCATTAGCGCCATCAACATTATATTTTTGCACAAGCATATGTATACATATACTTACATATAATTGAAACTATCCATACTATCCATAAATATAATAAAATAATAAATATTATAAATGCGAAAGTAACTCTGTCGGTTACCTCTTACTCTTGTCGCTGTACTGATCAAGATGAAATTTGGCATGGTGAAATTTTGAGTCCCGGCAAAAGGACATAAGCTACTTGAAAACGTCAAGTATTATCCCTGTTCTTTCCCATAATTGAGGGGTTGCCGTTGAAATCCTACACCGATGACCGAATTTAGGGCGGGTGGAACCGTGTGCAAAAGCTAGTATATTATAAATGCGATAGTATGTCTATTCGTTTGTCCCTACATCACGTCACAAAGGAGCATCCAGTTAAGCTAAAAACTTCGCACCGGGATAATTGAAGAGACGGAGAAGGACGTAGACGTAACAGTCTATTTTATTCCGTAAAAAATAGAAGTTCATGCAGGAATGACCAAATTCCACGTGCATGAACTATAGGTGGAGCTTGCAAATTCTTTACTACAATTCGGGAGTGGTCGTAGTAATCCTACGCCAATCCAGCGCGGGTGGTGTCGTTGGCAATAACTAGTACATATATAAATACATACATAAATATACATTAAACACAAACAGTGTATCAAAAACTTTTATACTACTAGAAAAAAATATACTTATTAAACTTACATAGGTACCAGTATAATAATAAAATAAATATAGTATTAATAACCCGCTGCAATCCACCATCGGCAACCCGCCGCCAGAGAGGCTCCAAATGCGAGAGGGCGCACATCACACAAACGTGCACACATACCCATATGCATACACATACTCACAGACATTGTCTATCATGAAGTAGCCCAGCTCCCACACGACAGTCCGGCAACAAATGCACATCATGGGTAGTAAATAATAGCTAAAGGTCAGTTAAAATAATAAAATAGGTAGACCTGTACAGATTTTGTCGTAAACTTCATAGTAAACAGTTTGCAAACAACCAGGGGATGCACAATGTGCAATAATTGCCTTAGTATTGGTGGGGTTTTGGGTGTCACGCACAAACAGATACTTACGTGTATGTGTGTGTGCTTTGTATGCATATCTGGATAGATGTTGTGTACTTGATTGCTTGGATCCTGCATGGCTGATTGCTAACAGGTGTACATCCGGAAACACTGACTACTATAAAGTTAACATTAAAAAGACGGGCGGGGCTTTTGACAAAGGAGACGTTTCAGGAATGTATGGAGGCCTGGTCTGGACATTGTACACTACTAATTTAGAAACCTCATTATATTATAAGTGACTTTTAATTTTCAATTTGTCGTATTTCGTTGTGGTTTTCTTGTACAATAGCATTTATATAAACATATTTAGTAACACTTAATTTAAAAAAAAAAATAGCGTCAGTCAATAACATATTACCACAGACTAAGTACGTACGTAGTAATACTATATCTATGCATATTACATAATTGACGTTTTACCTAGCAATGTCATTCATTTGATAACCGGTTTGGCCGAGTGGTTAGTGCACCTGACTACGGAGCCGAGGGTTGCGGGTTCAAATCTTGCTAGGGGCAGATATTTTTGTGACGAAACATTTGTTACCGAGTCATTTTATTTGTATCGTTGTTGTTCCTGGTCACCATGTAACAAGTTTATTACTTAGCCTGTAGCCAAAACTATCTCAGATCTGTTAAAGTATGAAATTAGTAAATAAATATAGATTAGGAAGGAATATCGGGCTTGTGAAATAAAAAAACAGCTTACATACATTTTGGAATATTTAATTTAATTAATGTTTAAGGCATCAATATAATCACAGAATCGCTGAATCAAAGACTTCAGCAGAGTTTCCCAACAAGTGGGTCTTAAAATGAAAATAATGTTCAGTGTCCTTGTCGCATCTAAGATGTAGGACTTCAATAACATATTAATTACCTGAAATGCGAGATTGAGTTCTAGTGCAGAAGTTATTTCTCGGGCAATATTATTAGTCATGTATATGATAAATACAACTATTTAGACCAATAATGGTGGCCAGCGTACCAATTGCTCAGATGACAGATATCCATTTGCAAGCATGGACATACAAATCTTAGAATGTGCTCAGACAATATAATTAAGGTAAGCAAGCAGAGCTGTTTAAGCATAGGTACAAAAGACCGTGTGGCCGTGTGGGTTCTAGAGTAGTAGAAAGAATTTGCCCCTACCTTGAGTGATCTACTCTCATCGTGGATGTCAAATAAGGCGACTAAGGAAATACCTGTATTTAATTCTCCTCAACCCGTTTGGCCTGCATTGGAAGTGTAGGAGTACTGGAGTAAGAAGCAGATGACCCCTCACTTATTCATTATATTTTTAGTTATGCGATACAGCGTACCCTGGCAAGGTGTACAATATTAAACAAATACATTTGCCCAATTTTATAACAAAATAAGATGGTCGCTTACCATTACATTAACAAACTCCATTAATATTATTATATATAAATTATTAAATAATTACCTATATTAACTGCTAAGTTTTTGATGGAATACTAAAATTTTTGCAAAAATTTAATTAAAAAAAGAAACATCAAATTATAAAGTTTTTAGTCAGCTTGCATTATTGGCCACCTAAATTTCTGTTATCACGGAGGTATGCAGCAAAATTTAGCGGCACTATTTACACAATTGAGAGAGGGCGCCACCTTGCCGGCGCAAACATCAGCTCCGTATATAGAGTGTAATTTAAATTTATAATTAAATAATAAAAATAATAAATAATTAAATAATAAAAATTTTAATAATAGTGTTAAAAACTAGTAAATTCAGTGTTACAACTAGAAGTACAAATGCTATTATCTATATAAACGCGTAAAAAGTAATGAAATTTTCAGTAACAACAAAGTGACATTTTGAAGTGATAAAAAGATACTGTGTCATTTAAAAGTACTATCTATGACTTACGTGATTGCCTCGTGAAAATAAGAAACGGCTGATCATACGTAAACCAAGTTCAAATAGAAAGTTATAAAATATAATAACCTAAAAATTCTATACATTGATTAGTCATCTCTGATCATGCAAAAATCCCATTAAAAAATATATACAAGCGCCATCTAACGGCATTTCAAAGAATTCGGTATTGATATTGCATTAACAAATACCGCGCCACAACCCAAGGAGCTACTAACACTGCTAAACGCCAATAGAGGGCGCAAGTACGTTAGTATTGGCAGTATCGATAAACTAGTACTGCGCCATAAACCAAGTAGTTAAAGAATATACCAACAGAGGGCGTTAAACCTAAAAATGGATAAAATTAAAGAGATGTTGCGAATAATACAAGATTAATGAGACAACAAAAAAACGGATATGCTAGCCATGAAAGAAGACATCAAATGCACCATCAATACTAATTAAAACGAGAAATTTAAAAAATTAGAAAACAAAAACGAACAACTCGAGCAAAAACTGAGTCACATAAATTAGCAATTAACAATTTTGAGAAATCCCTAAGTACTTTGTAAAATGTAAATATGTATGTATGTGTATATATGTATATATGCGTCGGGTCGTTACGTTCCCTAAAACATGGTAGAGCGAAGCGATGGCTGATTCATGTGTCATACTTGTGAACGGGTGCCACTTATGGAGGCTGGTCTGCTCTTGCAAACTTCTTTGTATCTTTAGTATATATATATATATGTATATTTATATATATGCTAAAGTCTGCTGTGTAATATTATATATTATATGAATGCAACTTCACCCTGGACCGCAAAAGTGCGTAGACGTGTACATACCGCTCTTCATTTTTACAAAAAAATTAAAATATAAAATAAAATAAACAGCGAAAATGTATTAAAAGTACTAGGACAGAATAAACTGAAGAAGTGAGCTCAGCTGAGAATAAAGGACAAATATATTTAAGTAAGCTTTGCATGAGAGAATAAAACATAAATTTAATAGAAACCCCTCATTAGTAAAGTAACCATCCATTCGGCCAGCAACTAACCACGCCCCCTGTGCTTTGCAATTACCAACTCTAAATCAGAGTCTACGGCTGATCGCGGTTCATAGATCATCACGCGTACTGTGCCGCCGACGAGAACGGCAATCACCTTTAGGCCTACAAGTTTTTTTCTTTCTTCGATCAAACTTCGAAAATGCCAAATACAAAACGAACCCCACCTAAGCAAAAGGCTGACGATAAGGATACTTTATCCAAGGCTGCTCCTAACACTTTAACTAGTCACCAAGGAACAATGGAAGTGGTGAGGACTCGGACAGTGACCCCATCTGTTCACACGAACACAACACGGTTCAACACGAACCAGACTTAGCTGTTGCTCCGAAAAAACGATAAATGATGCCATGCTTTCATTTAGGATAGAATTAAAGTCAATTAACGAAACCCTTGTTTCCTGGAAGGCCGATCAAGACGACCGTTTGTCACAGCTAAGTACCGATATGAAATCTCTCACGTCTCAAATAAGTGACCTTCAAACTACCAATAAAGACTTGGAAAAATCATTGGAATACATTCACTCTCAGAATGAAGACTTACGGAGTAAAAATCTTTCTTTGGAAAGCAGTCTGAACATTACAAACGAAAAAATCTCACAACTAGAAAACAAAATGGAAGAATTGTTCAGGCAGTCATTTTCAAGAAAGTTAGAAGTAAAAAATGTGCCATTGAACACTTAGGGAATTCATGACAATATTCTCACCTACGTACGAAATTTGTTCAAAATCTCAAAAACGGATCTATCTTTGTCATACATCAGAGATGTAAAAAGACTTCCAGAAAAACCGGGATCAATTAAAACCATTTTGATTGAAGTTTCCTCTTCTTCCATTAAAAACAATTTGTTAAAAGCCATAGAAAAATTTAATTACGATACTAAAAATGAAAAGCTGAACTCATCTCATCTGGGTTTCAGCGGACCAGTCCAGCCTATCTACGTCACGGAGTATCTAACACCAACGGCTAGAAAACTATTTTATTTGGCTAGAGTTCTTATTAAGCAAAATAACTATAAATATGCATGGACCTCCAACGGCAGAATTTATATAAGGAAGGATGTTGGTTCAAAACATATACTCAGAACTGAAGAAACTCAATCTGCAATTTTAACTTCTAACGCCGACTGACTAGTCAGCTCTGTTAACTTTTAAAAAATTTTTTTGCATGCAATTGTACAATTGTACATACCTTAATTGTTCCTATATATCCAATTGTTACCATTTACATTACAGCTATACGCTTTCTATGTCTCAATATAAATCTCACAATATACATACTACACGAACTCATGAACAAGATAAATATTTAACACTTTTAACAAAACACCAAAACCAAATCACTAAATTTAATTATCAACGTAAGTTTTACAATTTGTTTATCTCTAGAACCTGTCGGCAAAAATGCTGGGTGCCTTCTGAGTACTTAATAAAATGCGATGGCCCTTTCGACACTCTTACCCTCGCAAACTTTATTATTGTGCTCTTATCACTATTTTCTTTACATTTACAATTTCTGCTTACCGACTCACGTTGCATATTATTGAATATTGTTACTTGTTGTTATTGGTTGTGACGAGCAAATACAAAGTGGTCCTAATTAAGCTTGAAAAGGAACCAAAGTGGTTATATGACGTCTTTTATTTATTTAAAAATGGATGACACAACCACGTTAATTAACAATATTGACAACTTATGTACTTCTAATTCTTAGATCTGTGACCCCGAAGATTGCACTAATTTTATAGATAAACCAGAACGGCACTTTATAATATTAACTCAAAATATTAGAAGTATATCGCGTAATATGACAGGATTTATAACATTTCTGCATTTCCAAACGCAAACTGCATAGCAACCGAAGTCTACGCTCTTCACAACAAAAGTAGATATAATTATTCTGTTTGTTTATCTGGAACCACTCGTTAGAAGCGTACTATTTATACGTATTATTGTAGCGTATTGTTTTACACGTTGCAGTTTTCTCGTCGGTTAGGCAAAAACTTTCGTCATTTTTAATGTGAAAAATTGGTTTTTTTGTTTAAACATAGTACAGTCTTGGCACTTTGTTGCAGACATAAATTAATTTCATTTTTGATCAGTGGTAATAAAGTATCTTTGTTTAGGTTGATAGCGACATATGGGGATATAGGAATTATGCTTATCATTTTGTTGTCTATTCTATGTTGAATAGGTATAATTTTCATGATCTCATAGGTGTCTCTCGTGATGATGGGGATTTTAATTTCGACTATGAAGAAGTGTTTTGATATTCTGGCCTTTGTTTGCAGTAAATATATATATATTTTGGAGAACTCGATGGAGTTTAATGGCAGTGATAAATCCTTAGGTAAGAGAATCGCTATGATGAGAAGTTCATGTTTTAGCTGTTGTGGTGTTGAGATGATAAGATGTAAGCTGAACTGACCGCTGTAAACATTAGTAATAGTATCGATCAACTTGTCCTGAGTGCTTTTTAATTGATTCAACAAATTGTTTGCCATCGGCTGACAAGGAGAAGTCAGTAATAATTGATATGTTTTGAACTTCGTTTTCTAAATTTGATAAAGAGTTACCCAGATCCAATAAATTTTGATGTATTCTTTTGTGTTCTTTTTCCATGACATCTATTCTCTTAAGAAAGTTGAACTCTGCCTCTACTATAGAAGTTTGATTTTTCCACAGCATGGCTAGATGATTTTGATTTTGTTTTATTAATTTAATTTCTCATATTTTCCCGCGAAACTTGCGTCCAATACTCCGAATAGGGCCTTAGCTACATACCCGACTCCATTGATGAGACCACGCTTTTGTCGCGTGCGCATCTTGCTGATGAGTAAGTAACATATTGTTATAGTGCTCCATTTCACCGTAACTATGACGTAATTGAGAGAGGATTCCCTCACAATGTGCTTATCGATGAATATATGTTTTGTAAATATGTGATGTATTTTGTTAACGCTGTACTTCCTTCCCAATATGGATTCATATCAAAATAGACAATGAGATTCCATTGATCTCTAATCAAATGCATGTTGTTTATAGCGACTGGTTTTCTGATAGGGGTTTTATATTGTAAGCACCCTGCGAAGATGATATGAGCGTCATGAAAAATAACAAAAATATAGTAGCCATAGATATGAAATTAAATCTTTTTCTTGTGGATTTTTTGTGCAATCTTGATGGAGATTGATGCTGATTGATAAATGATTGATTGATAGGTGGTTGCATTATTTTTTCCGTATTATCATCTTGTTCATTTGTCGGCAAGACTGACAATTTGTTGACTGGACGTTTCAGGAATCCGGTTTTAGGTATTCCAACTGCCACCTTTTCCAGATTTCGTTATATATTTTTTGAGTTAACTGCCATCTTAAGCGAAGGTCCGTCTCGGTGTTATAAATGGCTAAATTCGGTCGGCTTGCCAAGAAATGAGCTGGTGTTGGATAGTCTAAGTCATCGGGATTTTCTGATATTGCGCACAAAGGCCTAGAGTTTAAGCATGCTTCGATCTGTGCTAGAATGATGCTCAACTCTTCATATGTTAACTTCTGTTCGCCAACTACTCTTTTAAAATGATATTTAAAACTTTTGACCGCCGCCTCCCAGAGGCCTCCAGCTGATGGCCATGATGGAGCATTGAAATGCCATTTTATCTGCATTTCAGTTATTTCTATCATACATGCTTGCTGAATCTCTTCATATTGTTCTTGTAAAATTCGATTCCCTCCAACAAAATTGCTTCCATTGTCACTATAGATGTGACCTGGGTTGCCCCTTCTAGCTACCATTCTGCGAAGTGCAGCTAAAAAGGCTGATGTTGATAGGTCGGAGACCAGCTCCAGGTGCACGGCCTTTGTTGCCATGCAAACAAAAATTGCCACGTAGCCCTTTGATGTCTTAATGCCACGTCCTTTGCTGGCCTTTACTACAATGTGGCCAGTTAAATCAACACCTGTATGGTAGAATGGTCTAGTAGGTTGACACCTAGATTCCGGTAAGTCTCCCATCAACTGATTCTGCTTGTTTGAACTATTTTTTCTGCAAATGATACACGAACGTAAGCGTTTTTTTACAGCTTGATTTCCTCTAAGTATCCAACTTAGTTCCACCGTGGAAGGTAAGTATATGAGTATTATCTATTATTAAATCTGTTAATTTATTATTTTTCGGTAAAATGATGGGATGCTTAGAACTCTCACTTATGTAAGCATTTTGCAGCCTACCGCCCACTCTTAATATACCATCAGTATCAAGGTGAGGATTTAATTGTATAATTTTGCTTGATGATTTAATTTTGTTTCGCTTTTGTAAATCGCATATTTCCGCTGAGAATTCTTCCTCCTGTACATGTCGCAATAATAATGTATTAGCCCTTTTTAGTTTTTCTAAACTAAGGTATAATTGATTTTTTTGCTTATTTTGCTTTTTTGTTATAAATCTTAAGATCCATGCTAATATTCTTCTAGTCTTGTCATCTTTTGATTAATTGCTGAATAATCGACTCTTTGCCGTCTGATTTTAGGACAGCGTGGATTTTTTTTCTTTTTTCTCTTCCTGATCTGTTTGATAGTTTAAGGTTTCAAAGTTGTTGGCGTCTTTGTATTATGGTAGCCAAGGTGATCCCTGCCACCATAGTGGATGATCGCGAAGTTGGGATGCTGTTAATCCTTTGCTGACGCAGTCTGATGGATTTTCCTCTGATTTTACATATCGCCAACATCTAGTAGGTATAATTTAAGTGATTTAATCTACTCTGTTGGCTACGAAAGATTTCCAACGATTCACATCGCCATTTAGCAAACCTAAAACCACCATTGAGTCTACCCAACAAACAGTTTTGATTGTGTGATTTGATAAGCATTTTTGAATTTCTGACATTAATTTTGATAATAATAATGCTCCACATAACTCTAGTCGCGGTACTGAAATATTTTTATTACATGGTACCAATTTTGTTTTGACAGCTATCAGTACCACAGAGCTCTCGATCTTGCAGTATACTACGCATGCGTACGCTTTTGTTGACGCGTCACAAAATCCATGCAATTCGATACAGTCGATTTGTTTCGTATTAAACCATCTTTGAATTTTAAAACTGTTAATATATTTAATATTTTGTGTAAATTGTAACCATTAATTGTAAATTGTTTCCGGTAACGTATCATCCCATTGAATGTTTAGTGACCAAACCTTTTGGAACAAAATTTTCAACTTAACAGTTATCGGTGCAAGCCATCCTAAAGCGTCGAATAATTTAGAGATGGCGGATAGCAATAAAAGTTTAGTCATTTTTAGGGCAGTGTTTGGTTCATCAACCTTAAATTGAAGAATAAATGTATCTTTACGTGGGTTCCAACTAAGCCCTAAAGTTTTTGTTGATTCTGGTTCTTGGAATTCAAATGTCTGTAAGTTTTGATCACAATTCACGTTTTCTAATAGTTCAGGAGAATTTGACTTCCATTTCCTAAGGTTAAAACTTCCTGTTTTGAGCAAACTAATCAAATCTCCCTGTAGTTTTCTCGCGGACTCGATTGAGTGACATCCGTGAACCAGATCGTCCATATGGAACGAATTTTCAAGGACACTGATAGCTGAACTTTCTTGATAGTTTGATTTTTCATCTTGAGCGAGTTGACACAGCGTCATCATCGCAAGGAACGGGGCAGCCTTTGTTCCATACGTAACGGTGGCTAATTTGTATTCTTGAGCAGTTCGTTAGGATTTTCTCTCCATACTATCTGCTGTAGATTTTGGTCTGATTCATGAAGCCAGATCTGTCGAAACATTTTTTCCAGGTCAGCAATAAGACCAATTTTATATGGGCGCCATTTAATGATAAGTGTTTGTAAGTTTTGATGTAAATTTGGCCCCTTTTCCATAAGATCGTTTAGACTTTGTCCGGAAGACGTTTTTGATGACGCGTTGTGGAATCAATTTTATGAACTTCGTGATGTGGTAAGAAACAACTGAGTTTCGTGTTTCTTCCGGCCGGTATCATGTTTTCGAGTGTGAAGTATTCATTAATAAACAATTTATATTCTTTCGCAAGGTTTGGTTGATAATTGTTTAAATTGTGCAATTGCTTTTGTTTTAGAATCTCCTAGATTTTGCTCACTTCATAGTGGCCACTTTTACGCCTTTTTGTAGAAGCTTTGTAAAAGTCTATGCACCTTTGATCCTCTCTTGATAGGTTTGATTCCTCCACTACGTCTTCTATCTCCCAAAATTTCCTGATATCGTCAATATTATTTATGATGACATTGCAATGCAGTGTGTTGATTTTTCCACTCAAAATCCATCACAGACGGGTTTGTTGTGCTATAGGCAATGCATCGTGTGATTTACAAATGCCTTCCAAAAGTATTTCAGAATAGATGTCAGCCCCTAACAATAAGTCGATATAGAATCCCGGGTCAGCTAATTGTATGCCATCCAAATAAGACCATGTTGGCTTAGAAAATGTTGTGGCAGGTAATTTTTTTAAAAGGGTTTTCATTATAAGAACATCGGTTTGAAAAGTGTAATCATTATGTGTTGAAGAACAATTGATTGTGATAGCTCCTTTACAGTTGTTTGGCTTGTCTCCTATTCCTGAAACTACTCCCTTGATATTTTGCCGAGGTAGCCCCAACAACTGAGCTGCATTTTCAAATATTAGACATGCCTGTGACCCTTGATCAAGAAGGGCTCGCATGTTAAAATATGAACCATCCCGACCTTGAACCTTTACCATGGCTGTTGCCAATAAAACTTCTGGAATGTCACCTTGTAATGACACATGAGTATTCCTTTGAGCAGGCGGCGTCGATTGAGACCTCGACTGCATGTTTTAATTGTTACAATTTGCTGGTCCAGTTGTAGGTGTCCGGTTGCTAGCTTGCCCGTATGCCTCGTGTAAGAGTGTGTTGTGGCGGCCGATGCATGTGCGGCAACGTTTTTCAGAAATGCACATCTTACCATAATGGTTATAAAGGCAATTATTGCATAAATTCAATCTTGACACAGTAAGTTTTTTCTTTATTAGTGTCATATCTAAAAACTTTTGGCAGTAGAAAAAGGTATGTTTATTAGTTTCGCAAAGAGAACATTTAAATTTCTCGAAAGAGACATTTTTATTTTTATTTGATGATTGCTGGACTCGATTTGATTGATATGCGACTTTAGAAAAATTTGGCTTCTGATAGTTGTTTACTTCTTGCTTTTGATTATTTCCCGTTTGATACTCTGATTTCCTGCCAAATGTTTCTATAGTGCTAAGCTTGCTTTCCAAGAAATCCAGGAATTCTTGTAAAACTGATAATTCCCTGGGTTGCTTTAGGGTTTGAGAATAGTAGTTGTAAATTTCTGGATCTAATTTCTGTGATAAGATATGAATAATCAGCGGGTCCCATGAACTCTCATCAACTCCTAGGTTTTTGATGGCACTTAAAGTCTCTACCACTGTGTCATGCATACTTCTAAAATGTGATAAGATGATAGTTTTTGGCTCGCTGGTATACCCATCAAAATAGAAGCATGTGACGTAAATATTAGTTTTTTATTATTGAATCTATTATATAAAATATCCCAACAAACACAATAATTATCGGAGCTAATTAAAAGATGTTATATAAATCACTCCGCATCCCCTTTCACCTTAGCCTTCAGAAATTGCATTTTTTGCGCATTGGATAAATGGGGGTAGGAATGTATAGCCTCGTGAAACAAATCTTTAAATGAAGTCCATTGATGATAGTTATCGGTAAATATTGGGATCTCCATTTGTGGTGTTACCTTTTCCTTGTGCGATACGCCCCATAAGCTACTATTAACTGCTTTTTTAAAATCATTGTAAATTTTTTCATATTTAGAAAACATACTCTCGTATTCCTGATTCGACCCCTCTAATTCGCTTTAAAGTTCCCAGTGTAGGGAATCAATAACTGACCAACGTGATTTGATAGTGCACAATATATGGTCAAACTCTCATTTTTCCGATACTGACTCTAAATTGATGCTTTCTACTGTCTGCAGTACAATTAGGTCATGCGGCCATGAATTTAGCACGACCTACTTTCAAGTCGTTTTTCTGTTTTTGCGAAGGAGCACAAATTGTCAAACTATCAGAAATCGAGAGCACAAATGTAGCCCTAATTTTTGAAGTTGGTCTCATAATTCGTGCTTGTGTGGGCTGTGCAGGCAGAAAGTTGGCACGACCCAAATGAAAGTGAAATTTTTTATATCGATCATTTTGAATGTTTTGATTTTACGGTACTAACAATTGAGCACAAATTTCAAGGGCCTAACATTCGAGGAGCACAAATAAGGCCCGACAAAATAAGCTCACAATCTTGGATTGATTAGGTCATGCGACCATGAATTTAGCTCGACCTACTTTCATGTCGTTTTTCTGTTTTGGCGAAGGAGCACAAATTGTTAAACTATCAGAAATCGAGAGCACAAATGTAGCCCTAATTTTTGAAGTGGGTCTCAAAATTCGTACTTATGTAAGCTGTGTAGGCAGAAAGTTGGCACGACCCAAAATGAAACTGAAATTTTCTTCAGTAAAATTTGAGCACAAATTTCAGGAACACGAATATTGACAAGCACAAATTCAGCACAATTTTTTGAGTGGTGTTTGGGATTTTGTGCTCGCATATATATATATATATAATATATATATATATATATATATATATATATATATATAGATATATATATTTATTCATGTATAGAAGCGTTATTTATTTATTCGCAAATGTGATGAAAAACAATATGCTGGGTAAACATACCGAGCGGGCTAGCGGTGATTTATTGTCCTTTCTCTTCGTACGACGGACTACGCGATGTGCAAATTAGTTCTGGAATAGTCACGGACGATTTCGCACGCATCCGTATACTCACACCCGCGTATTGCGTTGTTAGTGGTGTTTGCTCGTTTTTGAATTTTGTAGAGGTCTTCGGAAAAGTCAGTACAAATTAAATCCCGCGTTTGGTTCGTTTGTTTCGACGCGAGTTTGTAAGAAACAGTGTTAGAAGAGTGATTTAAACAGCGTGTGAACCAGTGATATTCCGACGGGTGATTTCATCGTTTTGTTACATGAGATAGCGTTGCGACACTACATTACACCTTATCTCTCTACGCACAGTATCAGGAACTGCCACGGTGATGTACTGAAGGTTTTTTAATACTTGAATGGTTTTGTCTATTTTGAATTAGTTTCCTAATTATTTAAGGTAAATTTTCGTCCCTTAGAGTAGGCCCTCTTGTAGATAACATAAGCAAAGACTGACGCCTAGGTTTCTACCACCAGTTCCGCCGCGACGGGCCCTACCCACTGCGCTACAAGGTGAGTAATTAATAGTTACACGGATTGTAAAACAATTATGAATAGCAAGGGCGGTACAGAAATTATAACCTTGAATCATTATATCCTTCGACCTTAAGTTTCCAAATAGGGAGCTTCCAATGAGAGGGCTAGTTGGTATTTTCTTCTTACTACCTTTAATACACAAATCAAATTAAAATGCTTAAATGTCCCGACTATTCTCTACATCACAAACTATTTTATTCAGAGTACGTCTTCAACTTTTTAAATGTAAATTATTTATTACCACCAGTTTACAACGTTGTATTAGAGGAGGAGAATTTGAAAAAAAAATTAGGATTAATTTTGTGTGATATATTTGTCATTTAAATATTTATTTACATCATAATATGCTGTCTTACATCGCAGATGTTTAGTATAAAATTCAAACTGTTTGTCACCTAAATTAAGAATGACTATAGATAACTAATAAAATTTTACTTTGGCATTGTGTTTGAGTGAAGTTTACAGATAAACTGCTTGTAGATGGTGATCGAGGGAGTCCGTGGGTCAAGCTTTACGAGCGACATCGCGGTGGATGACGTAGCGCTTCTGCAAGGCGAAAAGTGTGCCGAGGCTCGCGCTAACATCCCCACGCCGCCAGTTACTGTTCGTGAGTGTCATACATTGATAAAAAAAAAAGGACAAAAAGCGTTGCCACTGTAGATACGATCATACTCAATAGTAAGAATGTTTTTTTTATTGTCACTTACTTACTTTGCTAATTTACCAATGCTAACATTGACTATCTAACAAAGTTTTTTTTCTTAGTATTGTCAACTTAGTGTTGTTATTACCACAATGTTGTCATTTCGACAACTTAAAATTGTCAATTCGGCAGCATCAGCAACATAGCTGTGGCATTTATGTTTTATAATTTCTATAGCAAAAGATGCATCTAACAATAAAAATTTGATGTTGGAATTATCTGACTTTAAAGGCTTCTCCACACACGCGCGTGATTCACGCGCAAAACCACAAACTATCCGAGATGCATGAGTGTGGATCCGATTCGCATATTTTTTGCAGCTTTGCGCCGCGTTCGCTGTTGTCGTCATTTTGTCCCATGACAAAGGGTTCGCGGAGTGCAAACTTGGCGCGAACACGACAAGACCACAATCGCATGAACCTCAGTTGTCGATAAGTAAATGCCCCGGACGGTTGTCTGTATTTTTTGTTATTGTTAACGATTTGATCGTGCTTAAAATGCCCTTGTATTGGAAAAATTAACTGTTTTTTTTTTTTGATTTTTAACATTAGAAGCGCTGACGGCTACAAATTTTGACTCATTTATTTGCTGCAACGTTCAAAAATATAAGGCATAAAATTGAATTAAAACTGTTTGTAAGATACTTGAGACACGTTTTTTATTATTTTAAATCAAATCTAAGGAATAAGAGAGAAAAAAAGGAAAAGAAAAAAACCAAAACGAAACACATAATTTGTTAGAGTCTGATATTTTTGGGTTCGTAACAAAATCATTACTACTTTTATAGTATCTAATTCTAACTGTACTAAATTATAACAAAACCTATAAACTAGTAGTTACTATTTGAAGGGCAAATTGCACTCAAATAATATTCTTTATTAGTACATTTATTACAGTTTTTTTTTGCATTTATGGCACATTAGAGTACTGACGGGACAAAAATGACCCAAAGTAGATCGCTTTTTTCCATTAACTATTCTTGTAACTAAATCGAAAACATTTTGAATTTTTCAAATAAAACACATTACTAAAAGTCAAAAAGTTTTACGGACCTAAATAAAATAAAAAGTTACACACGATCAAATGTGCCAGTGGGACAAAAATGGGACGACGCGATGGCGCTTCTAGTGTAAAACCGCCAAAGCGCTAAGTAAAGCGCAGAAGCAACTTTGACAACCAAACGCTTGATCTATACTGGGAACCAGGCACGAACCTCCGTCAGTGTGGAAAAGTGGTAGTTCTTGCCGTGATCCGCACCTGCGATGTTCGCCAATTTCACACCGTGAACCGCGCGTAAGTGTGGAGAGGCCTTTAATATAGCGGCTATGTAGGTAGGTACTTAGTTCCGGTATTTATATAAAACAGGCCTTACAAAAAAGGCTTTAAATTATATTTCTTAGTTTATTATCAGCGTGCTCTCTCAAAATCTGTATTATTTTGATTGAATGCAGTAGCGTCATGTAGCGGGCGGTGCGGGGAGGAGGCTGCTGCGGCAGGGGCGGGGCTCTGTGGTTGCAGCGCCACCTGTGTTTTCGAGGAAAACTGCTGCCCGGATTATTATGACCTCTGCGGATTCACAGGTCACTTCCATTATACATCTTAACGAAAATAGTTTAGGAATTGCTAGGGCTTTGATTTTGCACCAAAAGAATTTACTGAAAACGTTGAAAAAATTATTAAACGGACTTCAAATTTCCTCTAAATCATCTGATGGCGACGGACGAATATAACGCGAGTACAACGATTCCCCGTCTTTGCTAGTTGGCTGCGGAACCTTAAAAATCAATTACAAAAAAACTACCACTATGGAGCTGACCATAGTCTATAGTTTTTATAGTCCGCAAGAGGAATGCTTTTATGCAACACAGTGATTAAATGACAGATATTGCCTTTTTCCTTGCAATCATGACTATTACCATGGATAAAGTAATTATTACCATTCCAAAAGGCACGTCATGTTTAAAATAGTTAATAAGTACTTTACTACGGCAGTCCGTAAATGCAGCATAACCGGGCGATCGTGAGTATGCGGGCTAAGGCGTAGCCGAGGCACGCATCGCAGAGTCCGGTTATGCTTAGTTGTGGTCAAGGCTTGTATAGTCATTTTCTCAAACATGTGTGTAAATGAAAACAATAACATAATAACATTCTTAATCATTTAAAAAACAAATTATATTGACAACTGTGTTGACAATATTAAAAACAGTTTAGGTAATTTTGCCGCGTTCAAATGTTGGTTACTTTTATTACTTTTTTTAAACTAGTGTAATGGCGCATTCTTTTTGGTGTGCTTGTCCGAAATTTAAATAAAACTTGATGATTTATTTACTTATAAATGTTACCTGTGTGAAGCAGCCAAAAAGTTAGTGGCCGTATTACGCGACCAAATTAGGAAGGTCAAAAGGTTGAGTAATTAAAATACCGGCAAATCATTTGTAGAACTTGCTGATCTTTTCTTTTTAGGTGTTCTTTGTTAATTTCATATATTTTTTTACGAAAATAAAGATAGAAAAAAGATTCTTTACAATCTGTGTGAAATCGGCAACAGGGTATCTCGTTACCTTGAAACTCTACTGAATTTTTGAATTTAATAGTGTTTTTGTCAGTGCATATCCTCACAATTTATGTTTTTACTATGAGAGACGGTCTATCAGTGATTTTCACAATTGTTTTTGTAAATTGTATTAGAATATACAATCTATGTAAAAGCGCCAACAGGGAATCTAGTTTCCTTAACACTCCGCTGAATTTTTGAATTTAATAGTATTTTTGTCAGTTCATATCCTCACACTTTATTTTTTTCGCTCGAATCAGCATTTAATTTCCGCTTTAATTCTGAAATATTTAGATCCTTATTATATTACGAGCCATGTTCCAAGGCTCATACGCAGTTTGCTTTAGGATTTTAGCTAGACGCGGGTTAGAAATAAAACATCTATACCAGCGAGGATTGTTTAAGTGACTGCGGCTGCGCAGCGCATACGCATACGTCACGATCTTCTGAGCTAAAGCAGAGCTGCATCCACGGGTATGATGAATACAATTATCGCAATCAATCCCAGTCTGACGACTTATTATGGCACACACGACGCCAATTAGTTGGCCCGATGGATCTGGTTGTGTGCATGACATTTGAGTCCGAACGAGACAGTGGTCCGAGGAGCCAAGAGGCGCATCCACTGAGATGGAATATACGTCCGACGTGTATTCAGCAGAAGGTCCAGTAAGGAGCTCGTATGGTCCTCTATACCTGGTATTCTAGTTGTAGAAAGTACCAGCTTAGTGAATCCATAGAACAGAGCTAATTCATGAGCAGATATTACTGAGTAGTTATTGGTTCGAGAACTGAGCCAGTCAAGATGGTGGGCGTTAAAGTCTCCCCTTATCATTTATCAAACTCAGGTCCGTAAAGAGTCGACCTACGTCCGTGTCACCGCTATGAGACCCGTATTGGACGCATGGAGTGTGGCACCCACAATATCGACAGGCAGAGGCTATATGTCAAAAAATATTTAAAAAAGTATGCAGGGTTGCAAAATGAATACATTTAAGTAATAAAATTAAAAATTCTGATAATAAAATAAAGGCCACATGGAATGTAATAAATAGTGAAACAGGAAAAATAAAACCGCGTGACAATCATTATGCACTTACTGTAAATTCAAAAAAATTGATTCAGATCTTTTTGTCGCTAACTCTTTTGAGAAATATTTTACTGAAATGCCTACAATTACAACTAATGCATTAGATTCCTCTCCATTAGAATCAGAGTTACTTTTAAAATGTAATGTAAATAAATGCAAGGCTATATTTAAATTTGAGCATGTTACATCTGAAGACATCATAAACACATTTAAATTACTAACTCAGAAAAAAACTTGGGACCTATGGGGTATATCAGTCAAAGTCCTTAGCGGAATTATTGATATTATAGCGCCAATCTTAGCCATAATATTTAATAAGTGTGTTGACGAAGGGATATTCCCAGACTTAATGAAATATAGTAAAATAATACCACTTTTGAAAAGTGGAAGTAAAGATGATCCTAATAATTTTAGACCTATCTCTATACTGCCTGCCTTAAGCAAAATTTTTGAAAAAATTATGTTTAATCAGATGCTTAAACACTTTAACTTAAATGGATTACTTCATCCTCAACAGTTTGGTTTTACAAAAGGGCGTTCCACAACTGACGCAGGTGTTGCCCATAATTTGCTGCTTGGGAACAGTCACAAAATGCTATTGGTATCTTCTGTGATCTATCAAAGGCATTCGACTGCGTGCAACATGAAACTCTTATACGGAAACTGAATCATTATAGTATTGCAGATTTGACTCTTGAGCTTATCCGCTCATATTTGAGTAGTAGAATGCAAAAAGTTCAAATCAATGAAGTAAAATTAGGAGTTCCTCAAGGTTCTATTTTAGGTCCTTTTCTATTTTTAATTTACATAAATGACTTGCCTTTCTTTGTGGAGAAGCTGTGCAAGATTGTACTATTTGCTGATGACACATCTCTTTTATTTAAAGTTGACAGAAATAAAACTAATTTTGACGACGGAAGTAGTGCGCTTTCTCAGGTTCTTCAGTGGTTTACGGCAAATAATTTACTTCTTTAAGCGAAAAAGACTAAGTGTTTAAAATTTATGATGCCGAATGTCAGAAACATAAGTACGAAATTATCCCTAAACGGAGAAGAAATAGAACTATTAGACTCAACAGTGTTTCTAGGTATTACATTAGACAATAGGCTGCAGTGGAACCCTCACATTTCAGTTCTTGCAGGAAAACTCAGTTCAGCTGCCTATGCCGTTAGGAAAGTTAGGCAGCTTACAGATGTTGACACTGCTCGCTTGGTCTACTTTAGCTATTTCCATTCCGTCATGTCTTATGGCATTTTGCTTTGGGGTAAGGCAGCTGATATTGATACAGTCTTTATTTTGCAAGAGAGCAGTACGGTCAAATTATAAATTAGGAGCTCGAATTTCTCTTAGGGAACTATTTAGGGAAATTGATATTTTAACTGTTCCTTGCCAATATATCTTCGCTTGTATAATGTATGTACGCCAAAATTGTCACTTATTTGCTAAAAATAGTGACCTCCACAGTGTTAATACAAGGAATAAGGATAAATTGGTAGTTCCAAAATGTCGTCTTCAGAAGGTACATAGCTCTTTCGCAATACAAAGTATATTATTCTACAATAAAATTCCAGAACATGTGGTTAATTTACCCTCAAATAAATTTAAAATATATGTCAAAGATAGTTTAATGAAAAAAAGCTATTACAAAGTTGATGAATACATAAATGATAAAAATGCTTGGAAAAATTAGAACTTAATTGATTTGTATTGGGGCATTTGAAATTTTTTTTTTTAAATTAAAGCATTGTATATTATGTTATTACCTAGTGTAAGGCTATATTGTATTTTTATATGATGTATAAAAGATTAACTAGTGAGTTTATTGCCGTTGCTTCTCGGTAGTAAAGGATTACGAACCTTCCAATCTTCTCCTCTTATATTTTGTTCCTTTACTACACACATTGTAACTAGTACAATCGAAGTTTTATTGGAGTTGCTTGAGTGTGTCATGCTCTCTCAAAGTGTCTCTGCGGTGGTGGCATGTGTGTCGGGTCGTTACGTTCCCTAAAACATGGTTGAGCGAAGCGATGGCTGATTCATGTGTCATACTCGTGAACGGGTGCCGCCTGTGGAGGCTGGTCTGCTCTTGCAAACTTCTTAGTATTTAGTCTTACTTTTTTGTTTTGTTTATTAATACTGTAAGACATTGATTATTTCTTAGTGATGAATACATAAACTGTCTTTTGTTTATATTAGATACTTTTTTATGTTGTGCTTGTGCTTTATATTTCATGTTTTTTTTATGTTTGTAATGGAAAGTGTCCTTTTATGATAGGGAGGGCATTTTCCAATATTTTAATTGGACGCTGTAAGAGAAAGGGAGAAAAGAAATGCCCTTGCTGAGTTTCTTGCCGGTTCTTCTCAGTACAAGGTCTCCCGCCCTGTAGACTTACGAACCGATGGCGTAGTGACATTCATAAGTGCTCAATTATTGTAGCCTAAACTGAATAAATTATATTGAATTTGAATATAAAGGCGGTGACAGCAGATATCCTCCCGGGCAAATATACATACACCGGCGCGACTCACAAAATTAAGCTTGAGTTTGTAGTCGGGATAATATAGGTATGATGTATCGGCCGGGTAGGAAATCTGCGTCTCCGTTAGAAAAAAAATGGTTGGCTGCGCAGTCTCGAGATGGTGGTGGTTAAGATTGGCTGAATACTCCGGATTTTGCAAAACTCCACATTTTATGTGCCGAGTAGCCGATGTGAAACCTCTTTTCCTTTTATTTTTCCTGGGCATTTTTTTTGAAAAGACAATAAAAAGGTGCAGTACTAGAACTGTTGAAGCTTAGATAATACGGTTGCTGGCACGGCGGGTAGTGCCCCCGATCCGCCTCTGTTGAAGTAGCTGTGTCCACCCCGGTCTCCTCCTCCGGCACGACTACTACTTCAAAGACTTTACACAGGTTGCGGTTCAGCCTCCAGTGCGGAGCATTTTGTTGCAGCACACGCTGAGTTTAAAGTCAAAATTTTCGATTCAATTAGGTTTTTACAAACATTTTGGAATCGTCAAAGTTATGAAATACTATTTTTTGAAATCCGGTCCATAATTTTGTTGACTTCAACCGAGAAGAATCTGGCAAGAAATAAAAAGTATCTTTTTTAAGAACATCATAAAAAATACAATCAACCACTCACTCATATTATTATAAAAAAAACGCATGCAATGTAGGTTAAGGTGAACGGTTGCCAAATAAATGTCTGTCTATGTCTAAATTGATTATTATTAGTATATACCTATGCTAACCTATTTTGTGTAACTCGATCATTGACCATTAGTATTAGATCATACAATCATTCTCCAAGTAAATAGAAGTATTAAGTACACTATGTCCCATCTTCTTATCTCCAATGCAACCATATTCCACTTTCTGAAAAACACTCATTTCTGTTTAACGAACGAAACAACAATATCATATTATTAAATCTTAAAGTTAAAAAATCAAAGATCATTTTTTTCCTCCCCATTTTAAAGGAAAAATTAATAAAAAATTGGTACTTTACAGACAATGATATGACAGGAATTTGTTAAAAAAGTGAACTTAAAGAAAAACATACAAAAAAGTTTCAAATAAAATCAGTTCAATAGTTATTAACTATATTAGGGGATTTTGTATTAATCGGTATTTAATGATTCTCATTCAATATATAAATAGCATAATACTACTTACACACCGATTTTAGCGTAGAAGGAGGCCTTATCGGGTTTGTAGAGTACAGTTACGATAATTCCTTGAATTTATTGAATAAACTTCAACATGTTATATATTTACGAATGATATAAAATTAAGTAGCTAACTTAATTCCTTAAGATTTCTCATACGGTTCAGTTGGCTAAGCAAAAGTAGAAATTTAATGAGAGTTTAATCACATTTGAAAAAGCTAAATAGCATGTGCTATTGCAGCTGGACACACATTACACAAGTATGTAGGTATAATGTACTCTAGGTGACGGCGACCTAACGAAAGTATTACCATTGCACCTACGTGGGGTTAGCTCGAGCCTGTGTCTAATAAAAAAAAAACCAAAAAGGCCCCGAGGGCCGATGGGAGCTCAAATAGGCTGCTAAAAATCCTCCCCACTCAGCTCCTCCATCTATTGGTCAGCATCTTCAATGCGACCATGGCAAATTGCATCTTTCCCGATTTTTGGAAAGACACTGACGTTATAGGCATCCCTAAGCTGGGAAAACCAAGTAACGCAGCCACCTCTTTTACACCCATTAGTCTTTTGAAGATCTTGGGTAAGCTTTATGAGCGCATCCTACTTTCGCGCCTGAAAGACTTTGTCCCGTCTAAAGGCATTCTTACTGACAAACAGTTCGGTTTTCGAGCGAATCACTAATGCGTCAATGAAGTGCACCTCATAACAGAGCACATCCTCCATGGTCTCAATAGGTCCCCTAAGTCATTCAGCACAGGAGCGCTCTTCTTCGATGCAGCGAAAGCTTTTGATAAAGTCTAGCATAAAGGCTTGATTTACAAGCTATACAATCTCGGTGTTCCGGATCGTCTCGTACTCATCTAACGTGACTTCCTTAAGGAACGCAGTTTCCTCTACCGCATAGAAGGAAGTCATTCGTCTCCCCACCCCATTAGTGCAGGTGTCCCTTAGGCCTCCGTGCTCTCCCCTCTGCTCTATTTATTGTTCATTAATGACATACCTCGATCCTCCACGTGATGTTGCGCACTTCGCGGACGATACGGCGCTTTACTGATCGCACCGACACGTCCGTCGAATAAGCCTGGCCCGCCATTCTGCAGCCAACGCCTTAGGCGATTGGTTCCGCGCGATGTATTCATTAAGGTAATACAATAGAGAAAAGTAAGTTTTATAACAGTTTTTTTTCAATACTTTTGATGCTATAAAAGTAGTTTAGCCATAAAATTTACTGAAACGGCGTATTAACGTAGACTAGCCTATATTGCAGTCTTAACTACAAAACCTATCGCAACGTTACTTACACGGTCGTGAGAAGAATGTGTGTTCTAGATATAGCTACTGCACCAAGTGCATTACAAGAGCCTAATGCTGTAAAGTTCATACATATAGAATGTAAAAGATACACAATGTCAGTTTAGTGATTATAACAAAATAAAATTGCGTAAGTGTTAGTAACTGTCTTTGTATGGGTTGAGAATAGTGTTGTCTGCGTACACTATCGACATTGTGCACTATTGATATATTTATGCCTGTTAGGGTTAGCGATGTGATTTGACGGTGGAAATATTTCTGCAAAAGTGGAAAATGTAGAGGGAATGTTCCCAAGTAAACAGAATACATAAGCATTTATATTAAATTAATGCTTTACTGAAATATTGTTAATAATGAATTGTATTGGAATTCCAAAGTTGGATTAATCTATCACGGTACTATTACCGTGATTTTTTTTTTAGACTTTTAGATGATGCGGTTTAAAAATTAGAGTAATCGCGCAAAACTCGCAAAATATAAATCTTTAAAAAAGTTTTCCATCAGACTCAAAAGCATTTTTAATACTCTATCAATGATACCTCAGACGATGAGGATTCTGAAACAATTTTTTTAAACCTCTGTTCAATGTATGGAAAGCTACCCCTAAAAAATATTTTCTTAATAATTATAACATATCTGTATGGCAGTTTGCAAAAAACACATTTCTGTAAAATTTTATTAGGATCTACCCAAAGACAGTGGAATAATAAGGCAGTGACATACGGCCTAACAGACAAGGGATAATTTATAATGGTTTAGTTTTTGTCATTAAGATTCGGAACCCTAATAGCACGTAGCTCCTACGGTATATAGATATGACAATGTTACCTACATATATTTTGAAGTATTTTGAGGATATCTTATCTATAAAATAAATAAAAGTCTGAACTAAGTTCTAAAATAATTATATGAAAGGAAAAAAACTCTTACCATTTCGGAATTATGGTGGCGTTCGGAAGAGAAGAAACAGTGAAAGAAACTCGTCTGCCATTGTTCATTACAAGTTTTATAAGAATCGCAATAACTTATAATATCGATGCAAATGCGGCTGAATTATAAGGCTATGTATGTTTAAGACATTTGGCTACAGAACCCTATAAAAGAAGATTATTAACCACGTGCGCTCAAGTGATATTTGTAAGAAACATTATTAATATTAAATTACTATGGATGTTGATAAATAATTACAGGTAAAGTATCGATAAACTGACATTTATGACGTCATCGTTTTGTCAAGCCCTAGCGTAACCAAACATTTTACAATTTTACTTAAAATAGCATTAATTAGAACCATTTTGTATGAAATAATACCACGTTTTACAAAGAAAAGCTATAAAGTAACATAAAAACTGTTTTCTGAGCCAATTTTTGACCGAAATGCGACAAAATATGGTTTGAAAAAAATACGTAAGAATTTTGTATTTACCTGTGAAAATTATAATTGTCCGGGTTTTTTCTGCCTGTGGCGGAACAATTAGTTGTGCAACAAAACACTATACCTAAGCACTAAACTTTTAGTCCTTTATTGTCAGGTTTGACCATATAATCAAGGAAACACGTGATGTCAAAAAAAAGGCGGGTCACTATTGGTTTCTACTCAAAAAATAATGGTCATATTAGATATGGTTATCTGTCTCTTTTTCTGATATGTAATGAGTATATCTCTTCTCCTAGCTGTGTTGGTCTTTAGCGTAGCGAAAAAATCCTAGGTCTGTGGTAAAGTTACAGTCGGCCTGTCCTTGTTTCACCCATAGCGTTATCCCTATCTTATTCCTTTTTCTGTTTTTTTACCATACGAGAGAGAAAGTATATGTGTCCTAAACTGACAAATTAATTTCCCTAACAACTTTTTACCTATTAGTGTCATCCCTTTTGAAACTTTACATTTATATTTTGACAAATCTAAGCTAACCTTTCACACTTATTTTATTTGGAAAGATTAATTAAAGAAACAATTAAATATATAATGCGTCGAGAGATGCATTTTTGCCGATGTGGCGTATGGTGTAACAATAATAAATATTTTTGGACATAAAGCTTGAACAAGGCATACCAGGTAACAGATTCAAATATACATAATATACTTAAAGTCATGTATATTACACATAGAAAACACCCATTCTCAAGTCAAAAATAAATTTTCATCTCATAAATGTTTGTCTTATGCAGACACCGAACCTACAGTCTTTAATTCAGAATTCGAGTCATTAGCCACTGAGCTGTGGAGCCGAAAATTATAAAAAACGAGAACTACACTATGTACACGTTTTACCAATTAGTTAATGAAACTTTAAACAATATTTTACGGGTCGTATTTAAACCGTCAACAAATTAAATGTAATCTGGATGCGTAAAGTAAAATAAAATGAAATAGGTTTTAAAATTAATAGGTTGGCGACAAATGCTACTATTAACAAATTACTATTAACAAACCAAAATAAAAATTAACAACAATAATAAATAAAATTTAAAAATTAATCAGAATAAAAATAAAAACAAAAACAATTAACGAAAAATATTTGAGATTAAATAATGTTAAAAGTAAAGTTGCAGGCTGCAGGAAGTAACACTAATATAGTAGTCGATATTTTTTATATAGATAGACGATAGAGTTTTGAATTATACAGTAATCATTTTTTTACCTAAAAAGTATACAAGTTTACCTAAGCCAAACGAATGTCGTCGGTGTACCTGCCAAAACCGTTATGTGCATTCTTGTACCTAAGCCAAACTAATATCGTCGGTGCACCTGCCAAAACCGTTATGTGCATTCTTGTACCTAAGCCAAACTAATATCGTCGGTGCACCTGCCAAAACTGTTATGTTGTAATGTAATGTTGTATGTGTGTAAAATCTAATGACGCATCGACTACAGAGACAACTAAGTGATTGCCCTCTCGAAATCGATTTGACAAAATCTGTATGTACAGCTACAGCTAATTTTCATTTCTGGCAGTGTTTACATCAAAAGTTTTTAATCATCATGTTGCACATGTCAGATTTGTTTGCACATAGATGATTTGGCAGTTTGTATTTTAAAGTTCTGTGTTTTAAATTAGTAATTTTATTTTGCAAAAGCGTAGTTTTACTTATTAAATCGAGGCACAGGAGTGTTAAGTTTGTACAATAAAATTGCTGTTTCTTAGTTTTATTGAAAACAAAGCGTTTCAGAAATTGTACTCGCTAGACAATTCTGATATATGCATGGAAATGGCTTAAAAATATTGTGGATGAACAGTCCAGTTTTATCATTATCACTTGTATCTCTATTCATAGATAATATTTTTTGCCACCTGCACCTGTGCAGTGCATTTTTGATTTATTGATAAGTCCATCAATCAATAAATAAAATCGTTTAGTGTCTACCCTGAACACTTAACTTAAAAACTTGACTAAAAACACATAGGGGGTTTGGCAAGCGCAACGACTATATATAATATGCATAAAAGTTTGTTTATTTCTTTGTTTTTGTGAACCAACTGCGCAACCAATCGTGCCAATTGGTTTGGTACAGGGATTCTTAAAGGGATTGAAAAGGACGTAAGGTTTTTACGGAATCCAAAATTTAGCTTGCTGTAGCAAACTTACTTAATACAATCAAGCACTTGCTATTAAAATCCCATGCCGATATCAGAATTTAGCACTGGCGGAGACTCAGGGAAAGAAAGAATTTAGACGAAAGAAACTAGAAGGATTTTACAGCAACTGTAAAACTAAGGCTGGTTTAGAGTAAAAAGGCCGATCACGTTTTGTCTTCTGCACAATTCTTTTAACTGTCCCCCCTTTAAAAATTTTTCGACTTATGCCATGTCTTAAGATATTAAAAAAGCTACGGGCGTGTGGCGTTTCTCCATTAGGTGAGATGAATTTCTTAAAACAAAATTCTTTCAGAGATAAGTAGCAGTACTAGCGATTGGATATTTTTTTGTTTGCATTTCGTAGAAAGCGAATTTGAAAAATTCAAATGTTAAAAAAAGAGCGTTAGGTTGAAAATATAAAACTAGTCATAAGCTATTTTTAGAACGGCAGTAGCAAGTAGTTGCATAAATACTATGAAAGACATCCTTGTATAATTTAGTGGACCAGTCATTATTTTTATGAGCCTACTTATTTATAATTTTCACTAACCTATTATGTTTGATGCATATAATAATAATTAGCTGTTTCTAAGCGCTTATGAAGCCTTACTTTGTATGCCTATCTCATTTATTAGTCGCAAAAAAATTAAAAAGCAGCCAGTTTATTTCATTTAATGCAACTATTACGCGCCGTTAAAGTTTTACCACATTTCCCAAATTTAAAAAACCTAGGCTAGGTATAAACGTCAGTGCCTAACTCAATTCTAGATTAATCACTTTGCATTCGAATTGTTTTAAAATTTAGTTTTTGTAAAATAAACGGTCCTCGCTGACATGTGTATGTGTTATCTAATTAATTAACTAATTATTCCTATTTACAGATACTACGACAGATAATCCAAATCCAATCAAATCTGATACGGATGAAGTAATGCTACCAGATAAACAACCACTTGTCGCCACTACCGCCGAAATTCTCAATATTACTACGCCTTCGGCCCACCTGATTACCCCAAAACTAATTACTACACAGACATCTACAATTTCAACGAAGCTAATTACTTTTACTCCTAAGTCTACAGCTGCAATGAAACCAAGTACCACTATTACAACAACACGGGTTCCAGTCACTGCTCTCACAAGTATCTCGACCAAAGTTCCCTTCACTAAAAGCACGAAAGAAAATAGTGCTTTCACTTCCATGTCAATAACAGCTAAAACTACGGCGACAACACCTGCACCAAAACGCAATGCAAAGGTATCCACTAGAACAGCTGTAAAATTACCAACTGCTAGTATACCAGTTGAAGTGACCAAGGCGCTCATGTATAACGCATCCAGAGTGCTTCAAGCCACGACTAAACCAACCACAAGGTTACCTTCTTTTATGAGGCCAACTACGACGCAGCAAGTCCTAGTAACTAAGAAGCTAAATACAGACAAACAAACAGAAAAAACCAAAAGTAAGTTGAACATTCAATCATGAAAAATGCCAATAATTTTCGAACAGTAGTTGTTAGATTAATATTTTTATTAAAAACAAGGTATTTACATTTTATAGTTTTGAATTTCATTTGGAAGTTCGCGCTTAGGCGCGTTGCGCTTTTTCGTTAGTCCACAAAAATGTGATCACAGATGTGGTTTCTCCAAGAAATAGTTACTAACTTTGTATATACCTGTATTACGCATCATCAGTTTATTTTAATTTTTATTTTAATATTTATTTTGTGTAAAAATATTATTATAAAAAGGGGTTTTTAATAGGTATCTACTAGGAAGTTACAGTTAAAATATTATATCTTTTAAAGATACGCTTGATCCTATCTGTAAGTTGCACAAATAGCTCTTGTTTGTGATGCAAATTTTTATTTTAGTTCAGAATGGTATGAACAAGACTTAGAAACACATGTATACCTCTAAACTCAGCAGGCACCGAGTTATAAAGGTTGAAAGTCGACAAGCAACTGTGGTCATTTCTATAGATTTAGTTTTTTTTTTCGCGTAGCCATCAACTAAATCTTTTTATTTTTGCTAAAAATACTGCAACGAACAAAACATAGTATGAAACAGTTATATCTAAACTCAATCAAAAAGAGTAAACGTGGACAAACAGTTTAGTAATCATAACAGATTCAGATTTATTTTTCGCGTAGTAAGTAATCTTTTTTTGTATAGGATAATGCAACGAATTATATTAACTAAGTCACTGTAAGATTTACACGTACTGATTTTGAAAAGCATTATACAGGAAAAAAATATACAAACTAGTAAAGTAAAGTAGCCATCAACTAAAACTTTGTATATTTCTCGAAACTAACGCAACGAATAAAACTTGCTATAGTATAAAGATAACTCGGTACTTTATGCGAGTATACACTGGAACAACATGTAATGAAAACACGGGGGACACACTCGCCTTACAATAATGAGCTTTAAAGCTAAATATTTCGCAAATGGATCCCCATTTTAAAAGAATACACTTCGCGGCGCCCGCGCGGGTTTTACATTTTTGCTAAAATGTTGCGAGCGCGAGACCCCCTTTCCCCTCGCCGCGCGCCTTTTCTGGTATGATTTTGTCGTATAGCTGGAACGTCAGTATTCTGATAAGCGATATGACTTTCACCCAAAAATACTATATTTTGAGCATTAACGAAGTATAGATGAATCATCATCATTAATTTTTCAATTTAGTAAGTATTTAATGTGCTGCCATATTGTTTATCCGATTGCCGATTGCGATAAAACTATGTTAATTTATTGCTTCCACAAGCGCAAAAGTTATAGGCATGAAAGAATGTCATTGGTTGTAATGGAATAGGTTAAATACTCAAAGCATTGACCAGCATCGGACCTAAGTGACGGTAATACAGAACAATCCTATACTTTTGTCAACGAGTGTTTGCCATCTGTAATCAAACTAATCAATCATTGATGCGATTTGCTCAATTCCTTAGTAGGTATTAGGTATTTGACGTTCTGTTCGGCGCGCTCTCTGAGAAAATAGCTAGGTACCTACTTATACAAATTATAAAGGTTATTGCGAGTTTTTTTTTTTGAAAAATTCTTTATTTATAGACAGGAATGAATATTGAAATAGTAGAAGATTTCTGAGCTAACATTAATTTATCTTTTCACGGAGACCAGCAAGGACGATAATAAAATAGGTAGGTAACTCGGTACCTCGTAACATTTTTACCCACACATACGGTATATACCGTTTTTAAAAAGAGTTGTTCCATATTGGTACAAAATTAAATTAAAAAATTAACCAGCTTACGAGTAGATTTATTTAAAAGAGCACTTAAAACCTAGAAATTCTAAAATAAAAACCTTTTTTTCTGGACCTGCAATTAACAGAAAATGGTTATTAATTTAACGTAGAACGGAACGTGAAATTACGATACGGAGCGTATATCTTTTGGCTGATGGATTAATGGTCAGTGCCCAATACCATAAAATAAAAATTACGTAGTAGTATTACTTCTTTTTTCTTAGAATGTAATGGCCTGTGCTGATAATTGACTACGATTAATCATATATTTTTGAAAATCAATTTTAATTTTTAATGCAGGTCTCAATATTTATTTTTATTATTTTGCTAAGTTCTTTACCCTAGGCTCTACCTAAATAAAAAAGTTGATGGTGGTTAAATTTACTTGGAAATTTAATTTCCAAGCTCCATACTAATTTGGTACAAATCTTTTACTTTAAAATAATAAAAATGTTAATAATGGTAAAATGTAATTACAAATATTTACTTACCTTTTGCCATTTTAAAATTAATACTTATATATTATAGGTACTTATAGGCTACTTAATTAGTATTTTTCAAAATAATTGTACGTTACGAAATTGTTGATGAAGTTAAGTAGTATGTTGTAACTTTTAAAAAACGTGTACACTGCCTACTAATTGACTAAAGAAATGAAAGGTAACATAAATGTAACATTGGCGGTCAATAGATAATTAATAATACCAAAATAATCTATAAAGGTTGTAATTCGTAAACAATATTCGAATAGAAATTATTTATTTGTGTTGAAACTTTACCATGCATAACTTTAACTCTTTATAATACCTTTGAAAATAGAAATCGTATTAGGTTATATATGTATTCTTGTTTTTCTTATTATTTGAAAATTGACCAATAATAAATAAAATAAAATAAATTGTTGAAATTTCCAACGGTAACTAGTTTTAATGTGATAAACAGCATTGTGTTTTACATCAAAAAATATAAACACACTGTTCTACACAGTTACATGAATAGACTTATTTAGTATTTTAACATACTGTATTTCATGGAAACAAATGTTGAAGCAGCCTTATTTCGGCCGTGAATTTTTTAGTCAATTAAAAAAGTATAACTTACATTTTGAGGCGGCCGAACTTTGGTTATTCAATTAACGGTTTAAAAGCCCTAACTTAGGATACTAATAAATCCATTAAAATTTAACATTGCTATTTAACTGTCCGGAACTAGTAAGGAAACTATTTTAAGCTATTGGTGGACAAAAAACGTATATTCCCAGAGTAGTATCCGTTGTCGTTTTTTGCCAAATTAGTGACAGAATTGCACTGTACTGCCCCTCGCCGGCTTCACATAATCTTTATCATTTTATCATTCTATTAGTAGGCACTGAAAACATTTTTTAGAAGTTATAACGCAGTTGTTAATAAAGTTAATTTTTTTCTATAAGTGAGGAGTTGTCGTTGAAATTCTACACCGATAACGCGGGCAAAAGCTAGTATTATATAAATGTAACTTACTCATGATCCTGTCTGATCGAGGGTCAATAAATTGCAAATCAAATGGTAATACTTTTAATTTTATCACCTACTATTATTTTGCACGCTTTAGGCAGTGCTCTTTATAGGTATTACTAGGTGACCCGGTGAACCGTGTTTCTTTTTTTTAAACAACTGCCGCACCAACCTATTGTTAAAGGGTTGTACTAATTCAGAAACCTTCCCCGACATGTGCATAACAACTTGCCAAAATTTCATTAAAATCAGTTTACCCTTAAACTCCGACTCCCACTTGACCGTTTTCTATAATAAAAACCTTGCCCTTGCCGAATTGGTCCAGCCGTCTTCGAGTTTTCCTTATCGCGCTTGTCTGACTCGAACTTGACCCTGGCCGACTCGCACTTGACCCTGGCCGACTCGCACTTGACCCTGTCTGACTCGCACTTGATCCTTTTTTCTCTCTCAGAAACCTTTCCCGGCGTGTGCAAAATAACTTACCAAAATTCCATTAAAACCGTTTTCCCATTTTTGCGCGATCCTGACTCGCACTTGACCCTGTGAAACTCGCACTTGACCTTTTTTTTCTTTCTCGGAAACCTTCCCCGGCGTGTGCAAAATAACTTACCAAAATTTCATTAAAATCGGTTTACTCTTAGTGCGCGAGTCCGACTCGCACTTGACCGTTTTTTTTCTTAAAAACCTTGCCCTAACACTAACAAAAAAAAATACCCGAACTGGTCAAGCCGTCTTCGAGTTTTCCTTAGTGCGCGAGTCCGTCTCGCACTTGACCGTTGTTTTCTTTCATAAAAACCTTGCCCTAACACTATCAAACACAACAAAAAAATTACCCGAATTGGTTGAGCCGTCTTCGAGATTTCCTTACTGCGCGAGTCCCACTCGCACTTGACCGTTTTTTTTTATAAAAACCTTGCCCAAACACTAATAAACACAACAAAAACAAATTACCCGAATTGGTCCAGCCGTCTTCGAGTTTCGCGCTTAGCAACAAATTTTACGATTCATTTTTATTTATATTGATTACGCTAAATAGGTATCTAGTTAAAGGTCAAAAAAATCTAATTAACTTGCTGCGAAACGAAACATGCAACAGTGATATTTTCGTAATTGTTTCCTTAGGTACCTACCTACTTACGTCAAACGCAATACAAGTGAAAATTCGCTCACGGACGGCCCGTGACTGAATTTGCTGCCTCGCCTCGCCTCCCTCGTCTCAAGCCCCCCCCGTGTTTGTCAAGCGAGCCAGCGTCATGATAGAATTAAATTTTTGCAAATTTGACTTATGATTTTTGTGTTTCGAATAATTTAGTAAGAATGACAGTAAAGTTTTTTTATTTAGAAAATTTATAATATTATCTAGGTTTTTGGTGCTTTAAAATTTTCGGAAACGTTTTTGTTATAGTGTATAATAAGCACGAAGTTGCAGCTGTTTTGACCACAAATTACAAGTTTTTGCACTCTAATAATTTTAGAACACAATTTAACGTAAAACTGAAACATCACAGACTAGGTCTTAGGATATTAGTTGTCTGGTCTTTTTAAAACAAAAAACATTGAGTTTAAGCCATTGATATTCATCAGAGGAGAAAAATCCATTTGTATGGAGCGCGATGCGAATCCGATAATCTTAAATATTGAACTCCACAGCGGCTCAAATTTTACCTTAAAAGTTTATCTGCATAGGTGTTTTACCTGAGAAAACGCGATTAAAAAAAAATAAAACAAAAAGAGTCTTAGGCACATGCTGGTCCCATCTAAAGTTTTCGTGGAAATATAATCAAACTAACATAATAGGATAAAAATACTGGCTTATGTACCTAAATAACATGAAATACAAAAAAGTCTCCTGCTTTGGTATTGTTGTTTTATGTTTTTAAAAACATTGACTGACAAATTGACTTCAAACGTAGAAGGCGCATTTTCAGTTTTTAAATTAGTTGATTAGTTGACTGTAGATTCGGTATCAACTAGACACAGATGTGTAGTCAGATTGTATTTACTGTCTCGAAACTTTGATATTTAAAAATATTTAGATGTGGTTGTTGATTTTTTTTTTAATTGACCCGGCTTCATCAGAAGTTCTGAAAGGCTGTTGCAAATTTAATCCGTGTTTATGTGTTCATAAACATGGAATAAATGTTGTGTTTCATTCATGTGTTAATGCTAGGTTCCAGCATAAACACATTTTGTCGCCAAGGGTAAATGTTTCGATGTTATCAGTAGTGGACGAGGTTAACGAGGCTGTGTCGAAATTAGAGGCTACCCCGCAGCCGGCAAGTAGGGAGGAGGTTTCGGAACAAAAATGCAACCCTGGATATTCCTCATTCTAGCGGATCATTGGATGAGTGGATTAATTGCATCACACTTTTTGATTGCATTGTGCACCGACGGACTGACTTATCTGACTTATAAAAATTAAGTTACCTTTTGTCGTTGATGAGGGGTGAGCCTCTCTATTTAGTGAAACATTTGGACATCACCGATGTTACTTATAATATAGCCAGGGAGTTATTAGTGAAGCGGTACCAAAATAATCATCGCATTGCGGATACACATGTAGCTGCCATTTTAGGAGTTCCTCAACTGTCTTCGGTTAACCAGCTGCGGTCGGACCTGCTTAACCCTATTTTGGTGGCGTCGAATGCGTTGAGGGGCCTAAAATTCACTGTAACAGAGTGGTCATTTTTATTGCTGCACATTGTACTGAATAAATTGCCTAACGACGCCAGGGCTCGTTTCGAACATTTGCACGGAGGTGAATCGGCGTCACATATACCTACTTTGCGTTAGTCTTGAGGGACGAGCTAATCGGCTTGTTACTGGCAGGTGGTTATGAATTAAGGAAATGGATTTCCAATTCAACTGCCGTCTTGGAAGACTTGCCCTCAGAACATCAGCAGGAGCCCCACCTCTTCCAAAATCCTGAGAATCCTGACTCCATCGCGGTCCTCGGAGTTCAGTATCGGCCAGTTCATTATATCTTCACTTATTCAGTTGAACCGTCAGACACAATGAAGAGGTGGACTAGGAGGCTGGTTCTGTCCACAGAAGCGAGGGTCTTTGACCCTAATTGTTGAGTGGCTCCTGTAGTCTTATGGGCCAAATGTTTCCTACAGGAGCTCTGGATTTCTGGTCTCGACTGGGATACCCCGTTGACTGTAGACTTGTTGTCTTATTGGCAACGATTTTATCAGACTCTTTCGGACCTTCAACATGTCTCCGCGCCTCGGTCGATCTTACCCCCAGGTCGTTATCGGGCGTCTCTCCACGGCTTCTCTGACGCGTCGGAATCCGGTTATGCGGCTGTTGTCTATCTCCGCACCGGTGACAGCAATGGTCATGTTCGCGTCAGTCTGGTGGTCGCAAAGAGTAAGGTAGCACCTTTGCGGACCAAGTTGACAATCCCCAAGCTGGAGTTATCAGGAGCTGCATTGTTGACTCGACTCCTCCATCATGTCTTCTCCACGGCATGGATAGACAGCCAAATTGTGTTGTCTTAGCTTAAGGCTCCCTTCATGCGCTAGAGACCTTTGTGGCCAATCGTGTTTTCCAAATCCAGTCGTCTGCTGTGTCTCTGGATTGGCGTCACGTGCCAGGGTCCTTGAATCCCTCGGATTGCGCTTCACGGGGCCTGATTACCTCGCAGATCATGAATCACCCGTTCTGGTGGGCCCCTAGTTAGGTTAGCCAGTTGGCTGGCCTCTTCTGAATACACTTGGCCTCTCCTGAATACACTGGGCCTCATACAGTTGTGGAGTTTGTTGAGCCTCTGCCGCGGTTAAAGGTATTTGCTGTTGAGCAGACTGTGGACACTTCACCGAACTTCTTGCTTAATCGGTTCAGTTCTCTCAAAAAGCTCGTTGGTGTCACCAGTTGGATTAAGAGGTTTGTCCACAACTTAAGGAACAGGTCACAGCCAAGGACGTCTTCAGTCTTGTCTCCTGAAGAGCGTCAAGATGCCCTCCTCATCTGTGTTCGACTGGTACAGGCCCTGGCGGAGGAAATTCGTTTTTTTCGTTCTGAGAACGGAAAATTGCGGGGAAGCCTTGCTCGTCTCAATCTGTTTCTGGACGAGTCGGAGTTTTTGCGAGTGGGTGGTGGCTTCACAACTCAGAATTGCCCTATGGGGCTCGGCATCCCCTCTTGTTGCCCAAAAGCGGTCATTTTGTTGAGTTGCTGATCAGGGTCCACCATGTTAAGAACTGTCATGCCGGTCTCAACGCATTGCTGGCTCGTCTTCTGTCAATCGTTTGACACTTGCAGTCTATGGGTCAACTATACGCAAAAAGCCTATAGTGCTCTGCGAGTCCAATATAATAATGCATTCCGGATACTGATGGAGCTGCAGCGCCACTGCAGCGCATCAGCAATGTTTGCTGAAGCTTGCACAAACGATTTTTATGCCATCATGCGCAACAGAACGGCCTCACTGCTAAGCCGTGTGCGTGGCAGCCCGAACAGGATCTTGGAAGCAGCTTCCAAAAGGTTGGATTGCTCCATTTTGCGAGAGTGTGTAGGTAAACGCTTGTCACTCTCGCAAAACAAAATAATAATAAAAATTTATTTGTTTAGTATTTTGTTATTTTATCTGTACAACTAACATAGTTTTTTAAGTGTATTTGTTACTAACACACTATGGACCATGGTCTTAAAAAATAAACATTTATTATTATTATTATTATTTTGCACCAATTATTTTGATGATGGCACTAAAAGTAGAAATTAGTACTTAACGATTTCACAGATTCAGAGTTTTTTTTTACTCTATGTATGTTACTTACTGTTATATTAAGGAATTTAATTTGTTATCACATCAACTATCCAGCCGGCGGGCTATGCGGTATTCTAATTACCAGCGCATAAATTTAGTTTAAAAAATATATCTAATATTAACTTTTATTTATTATATTATATTTAATTATACATTAATATTTCAATATATATTTCTATATAATGTCACATGATGTAACTCTTGATGACACATTTCATTCTGCTACAGATTTAAGCTCATCTTTTCATTCACTCTCATCAAATTCTGACTGCGATACGTTAGGAAATACACTAAATAGCGAGTTCAGTAACTCAAAATTTTCATTCACTCCTTGTCACATAAACGTGCAAAGCATAGCATCTCAATATTCTGATCTGCTTGAAACATTTTCATACATGCAGTACTGATCTCAGAAACGTGGCTCTGCCCCACTCTTAAATCAACTAAATTTTTCGCGGGCTACATTTTGATCCGAAATGACCGTACCGGTAGACGAGGTGGGGGTGTTGCTATATTTCTTATAAAATATTAGCAACCTCTCCAGCCACAAAAAATGCATCTGCCGAGTACTTATTTTTGGAGGTATGTTTTAAAGGAGTTAAAGCCGTTCTTGGAGTCGTATATTGTCCTCCTGCTATTGATTATTTCTCCAATTTGGATACAGTCCTTTCTTCCTTCAGTACGGATTACACGCACCACATAATGATGGGTGACTTTAAAACAGATTTGACAAGTAATTCCCCACAACGTACAAGGCTGGAATCAGCCAGTCTTTATCTTTTACCATTACAACCCGCGCATCATAATCTGTATACTACAGATACGTGGCTTGATCTCATTATGACATCCTGTACCGACCGAATTATTAAATATGGGCAATACCCAGCACCCGGATTTTCCAAGCATGATTTGCTCTACGTGTCGTATAAAATAAAACCGCCTAAAACTAAACCCGAGCTAATCTGTTTGCGAAACTTTTCATGCATGGACAAGAATAAACTTATTGAAGATGCCGAGAAGATTTAATGGAGTACGCTGCTGACCGCTACTAGTATTGATGAAAAAATAACTCTCTTTAATAATATTTTAATATCTCTCTATGACACTCATGCACCTGTTAAAACTATTAGAATCAGAAGGCAGCCTGCTCCTTGGATGAACAACGAAATTCGCACGGTCATGGCCAGAAGAGATCGCTTATTTAGAAAATTTTAAAAAAATCGGTGTAATAATAACTGGAATATGTACAAAGCTGCTAGGAATAAGTGCAACCAGATGATAAGAACAGCAAAACGCAGATATTTTCATGAATATATTTCTAACTCATCACCGGCAGAAATCTGGAACCTCCTTAAATCTCTTTCTCCTTCTTACCAGTTTCTGTAGACGAAGTTAAAAAGATAATATTATCATTTCAATCCAAAGCAGTGGGCTGCGATGATGTAAATAGAAATATAATCCTCCATATTTTAGATTCTGCCCTACCAATCAATACACATATTATTTATTTCTCCTTGTTTTCTGGCGACTTCCCAACCCTGTGGCGTAAAGCATTTGTTATTCTTTTGGCCAAAATCCTATTTCAATTAATAACTTTAGGCCTATTTCTATATTTACATTTTTGTCTAAAATCTTGGAAGCGGTAGTGCATAAGCAACTTGCTAATTATGTTTACAAAAATCAACTTTTAAGTACATTTCAGTCTGGTTTTCGTACTGGTCACAGTACTTCTACAGCCCTTTTAAAAGTAACAGAAGATATAAGAGATGTCATGGAGGATGGATTAGTCACAATTCTCGTTCTAATAGATTTTTCTAATGCCTTTAACACAGTTGACCATGACATCTTACTTTCCATTCTCAAAAATATCAATTTATCACCTACAGCTCTAAATTGGTTTTTTCTTATATCTGTGGCCGCCAACAATCAGTTTGTTCCAATCAGGCCACCTCAAACTGGTGTGACCTTGTTTCTGGCGTGCCTCAGGGTGGAATAATATCACCTCTTCTCTTTTCTATTTTTATCAACCAAATCTCATCCATACTAAACTGTCCTTAACATCTGTATGCTGACCATCTCCAGCTATATGTACAAGCCAAAATTGAAGATCTCACTCCAGCCATACAAGAAATCAACAGTGTGCTAAGTCGCATTAAATAATGGTCGATACGTTATGGAGTGGTAGTCAATACGTCAAAATGTCAAACCATAATTATCGGCAGCTTCCGTCAGACTATCAAAATTGGTTATAATATTTTGCCACCTGTTTTATTTGATGGGGCAACGGTACCTTTTTGCGACAGTGTTAAGGATCTAGGCTTCATATCGATCCACATCTGAAACGGAACGTCCACATAAAAGAAATCTGCCGTAAAGTAATTAGTGCATTGCGGCAATTTTACACATTTAGGAATTTTCTCCCAACATGTACAAAACTTATGTTAGTGCAAGCCCTCATCTTACCACTCATTGATTATTTTTACGTGTGTTACTCTGACTTACATTCTGATTACTAAGCTTACTTATCCTCAAGCTATTTGAAGTCTCGATTCCAGTTTATCAGCTCTCTTCCCGACCGTTCGCTTCGCTCTTCTCAAACTCTTCTTCTGTCCACTCCTCGTCACCGCACGGGTTTCGTGTTTTAATTACGCAAGTTATTATTTATGTGCACATCATATCTTTTTGCCGTGGTACTGCAATGTGAAATGAAATATGGAAATGATAATTTAATCATGATCACTGTAACCTATCTTCCTGTGTAGCTAGCAGACGAATGAACAAAAAAGCGACGCGTCCTGCTGCTCTAGTGCGATAGGTATCACGAAGCGACGTGCAGTACCTCCAAAATAATTCTTTTATGTTAGTTTTGATTACAAAATCTATGCAAGTTCTTAATTTATTCCCGATAAGCATTTCACTAGGCAACATCTGAGTTGTGCTATAATATGGTAACAATCTTTATAAAGCAACGTGCATAGCGGTTTCTTCGTGTAATGCCTTTTATAAACACCTTTTAATTTGACCGACGGCATTTTCCGCATGCACCGTTGCTATACCCGCGTCTTGTGTGTATCTTAGGGGTGAAAATATGTGACTTATGCCTTTTTTTTATGCTTGCCAGGTACATGGGCGCCGGTAGAAATAATTTACAGGTGGTGCAGATTTTAGTTTTCTTACAATTTTCGCCGTATTATGATTGTTAATAATAAATTGAAATTTTAGTCGGAAACATCTGAATCCCGGTTTATTTTATGTTCGAGACATTTAAAAAATTCTTACTATTATTAGACTATAATATTTCTAAATATTTTAAATTCATAAATTTATTTTTTAGCTACCCAGTCCTAACGGCTCACACCTATTTGTTCGCGACGATCGAAATTTAAAAATTCTTAGTTGGTGGGTCAGGAGTATCGGGATCGATATTAATCGATTTTCATTACTTCTCTGAATGCACTCTTTAAAGTACCGCTACTACACATGAGATAGCACCAGCATAAATGGGATGAACTTAACAGAGAAAGCGCAATACAGTTTCTAAGCAGTGCGAAACAATCCGACTCTTGTCAAAGTCAATCGCGAATGAACTACAAAGTTCATAAATGTGAAAGAGACATAGATTATAGATGACAGGGACAGAGAACGTTTGGGAACTGTAACCTTCCTTACATTTTGATATATAAGGGGGCTAGGTCGCGTTCCGAGTCAGTCAGTTTTCGATTGAAGTTCGAACGTTCGTTCCGAGTGAACAAATCGCGAGTTGTGACTAATAGTTATATTCAGTGCACAGTGCATTCGTTTGAAAAATTAATAGTTCCCGCCATATTCGTTTCCATATTTTAGTGTTGTTATAGTGTTGGCGTATTTTAATCTCGGAAATATACAGATAGTTAGTTCATACAATCCAATAGGGCAAGAATGATTGCTTGACTTGATTACATGTGCAAGAGCGAGCTAATTAGTCAATGTCAGTGCGCGCCGTAATTAATTAATCAGTGCAAGCAATCAGGACAAGTGAGCTAACGTGTGTTTCTTTTCTTTATTTTCAAAGTAAAAATAATTATAATTTTGTTATAAAATATTTCTGCAAGAGAAAAAAGATTGAAAATTAACAGTTTAATGCTAAAGATTGTCCAAGTACTTCGGCACAGCAAAGTTCTAGTAAAACTCAATTAACAACACAACAAACTTTAGTTAATATTTATTATGTGGGTTTAGATCTGGATTGTAACGTACCTATCAGTGATGAAATACGGTTTAAAGTGCTCGAAACAGCGTGGATATCTCCGCAAGATTATGATTTCAAGCAGGATATCGATCATAAAAACGAAACACAGCAACGTGCATTTCGCCACGAGTGGCTCACAGCATACCCTTGGTTAGCCTATTCTGCTCAGGCTAAAGGACCACTTTGCCGTACATGTGTATTATTTCCCGCACAAATTCATTGAGGCAGTACTCAGGGACAATTTATCGTTCGGCTATGCAAAAAATATCAAAAATTTCATGAGTGTGCATTTCACACACCTGCCGGTGCAAGTGCACCACCTGGCACCCCCCTGCCGGCGCCCATGGCCAGATTCCTACGTCTTCAAATTGTTATAAGAATAGAGTGCGTAGTTTTAATAAGGTATAGTTTTAGTAATGGTAATGGTATATAAAGGTATAAATAGTTAAAGTACCTAATCGCAATAATATCAGCAATGTAAATAAATAGTATTTTAGCAAAGATGCAGTCAAAAGATTAACTTCTAGCTAGGGGTTGGATCTGTAACAATCAAACAATCCTTGCAGTTGTCCTTTTTTGATTAATTCAAAATTCTAATTAAATTTCTAACTAATTTTAAAAAAGAAATATAGAATAGGTATCATAACATACAGGTACCAAATTTTGACAGGCGCTTTTTAACTGACTTCAAAAAAGGAGGAGGCTCTCAATTTTGAAGTTTATGTTTTATGTTGCGAACGCCTTTTATGTTGATGATTGTATAAAATTTTATTACGAGTATCTATGTTTTTAGTGTACGAGAAAAAAAAGCAATTCGTCACGCAAAAGTAAAACATAAAAACCTTTTTAATAAAAAAATAAAACCGACTTCAAAAATATGCACTAAAACGATAAAAAAAATTTAACTTACTACTGCTTACTAAATTACTTATTTCCAAAAATCTGTGATCTGAATTACAGTTCGAAGTTAGTGTCTGTGTACCTTAAGTTTAAAACACAGTTCACTTTCATGACACCAACTTACAACTGTAATTCAGATCAGATTTTTGGAAATAAGTAATTATTTTTACCTTTTTAGTGCATTTTTTGAAGGCGGTTGTTTTTTTTTTTATTCTTATTATAATATGTTAATGAAACGTCGTGGTTTTGTCAGAGTCAGAGGAGGCGCAGGCGGGAGTGGCGGCCCTGCTGAGCATGGTGGCGCTAGCGTTAGCGTGCTGCGTGGGCGCCGCGACGTGTGCGCTGCGGTCGCGGGCTGCGCGCGCGCATCTTTCGCTGGCACTCGTGCGGATGCGCGCGCGCTCGCAACGACACCCCGACGTGCGCTTCCTTACTGCCGACGACCACGAATAAAACAAATTTTATCAAACATTTGTTTCATTGTATTGCTCGTCTCCAGTTTACTGCAACTCTTCAACTACCTAGTTATTTGGCAAAGAAATTAAACTATTACCTATTTTTTATTATTTTATTCTATTATATTTACCTCTCCCACTTGAAAAAACTTGTAAAAAATCCTCATTTTCAACAAGGGCTGTAGTAAATTTTTAATTTGGGGCCGGTAAAAAATAATAACTAAGAAGTGTCCATTCTTTAAAGAAGCCGATTCACATTAGCCTACCTTTCAAAAATCCTATTGATTATTTCAATTGATTACCAATATACCAATACCTGGGCGATATAGAACAGAAAGCTAATTTTTAAATACTTACGATGGGCTACATGCCCTTCTGTACAAGAAATCATTAAACACTGTCATATACATTGCTATGAGATATTTATTTGTTATATACGTCTTAAGTTATTTATAGAGATATCATAAAGACACATTGAAACTTAAATTTTTTTGGATTGAATTTAAGGATGCTTAGTCACATTTTTATTAAATTATTTCGACAACTTAGAGTCAATGCACTAGATAACGAGCCATTCAAATTATTGAACCAACTTTCATTAAAAGCAAATGCAATACACGCTCTAAAATTTGCACAACTGTGTTGAAACAATGGTCACTTCAAGTTTATAAATTTGTGTGTGAAGTGAAAATCATTCAGTAAGGTAATGCACTTGACAAAAGCAATTTTTATAACATATATTTTTTTACAAAATTTGCATAAAACAGCGTATTTACGCGATCTAGGCAATATCGTAGTCTCAAGCAATAAGGTAAATGTCCTATATTTTGACATCTTAAGAGTTTTATGACTTTCTAAATTTTCCTATTTTTTCCTGAATACTACCATTAATATCATCAATATTAATGGTAGTATTCAGGAAAAAATAGGAAAATCATCAATACCAGTCTAAAAGATTTTGTTTTGTAAATATTGGTTCCTTGGGATTGTTCATTTAAATGCATTAATTATATTGTTTTCTTTGTCAAAGGCTTTCGCTACATCGAAAAAGACAGCGCCTGTGTGTCAGGCCTTACCTAATACTAGTTGGAAGCCAGTGGAAATGTGTTCCGTGATACGGGGGACTTGGTGGACGCACGAGTGTTTGGCTCCGAAGCCGAACTGCTCGTCGATTAAGGTGCCTTTGTGTGACTACAGCGTTCCGTAGGCGAGCGAGGAGGAAACGTTCGTAAAGTTTACCAATGGCCTTTAGTAAACTTATAGGGCGGTAGGAGGAAGGCTCGGTACGAGCTTTCTCTGGATTGTGAATGTCTATAACAATTGCATCTTTCCATTGAGAAGGAAAAATGAAATTTTCGATAGCAGCGTTGAAAATGGCTATACTAGAAGGCAGAGAAGGGTAAAAGTAAGGCGCTTTAGGATATCGTTAGAGATACCGGCCGCACCGGGGGCTTTCCGGGGACGGTCTTTGATGACCTGTTTGACTTCGACGACCGTAACGGGGGGCAAACGATCTTGTGGGGGCAGAGAAGCTCTGCGCTCTACTTCACCCTCTACCTCTCGCACTTGATCGGGATCGAAAGGGTGTGTGCTTAAGCCACATTGGGCTTGGAGGGTAGATGCAAGGCAATCCGCTTTTTGGTCGTCGTCGAACGCAGGAACGATGTGAAGCAAAATCTTGGCCAATGTTTTACGCGAGCTTTAGAGATACAGTCAATAATAATCCAGCTTTGTCAGATTCTGAAAAATTATACTTCTTAATAGGAAAGTTTAAGGGTAAAGCGCAATCAGTTTGTTTAGGTTTTACGCCGTGTTCTGATAATTATAGGCTCATTTCCGAAGCACTAGTAAGCAAGTTTGAAGATAAGCGCCTTCTTATACTTTGATCAGATTATCGAATTTAAATCATTTCCAACAGCAAGTGTAAATAATCTTAAACTGTTTTTGGGAAAATTCGCTTCATCAGTAGCCGCACTTAAAAATTTCAAGGACCTCGCAGATAGTCTGTTTTTATACATAGCCTTAAAGAAATTAGACCCAGAGACCTCTCGCGCTTTTGAATTGGACAATTGTCCGAAATTCCTACACTCTATAGTTTGGTGAGTTTTGTTCGTAATCATATTAAAATATTACAACGCACCGCAATACTGAAACCTGAAACCGCCCCAAAATTGTCTAATCGTCGAACAGATGTAATTCTACAGTCACAAAGGTCCACACACACGTATATGAATACCACTTCGTTGCATTCTCAATTTCCGTTGTGTAAATCACAACACGAACAATTGTATAGACATAGACAAACATTTATTTGGCACCTGAAAACAAACACAATACAAAACAAAACACAGTAATACAATTTAAAACATGCGACCAAAAAAAAACAACAAAAAAATAATAAATTTAAAAGCAGGAATGTACGGCACGGCAGGGCCCTTTTGCAATGATATGACGCAGGCTAACTGCCGCTGTAGGCCGTACGCCTTTCGAAACGTCGCTTGGATAAAAATACGTCGAGAAATTTCTATAAGGCTAAGGTGAAGCCACGGGCTAAAGCTTGTCGAGCAAGGCACTATTGTTGTAGGCGGTCTCTAGGTAAATATTTGAAAGAACCTCTAGCTTGTAAGTTCCCGTTACGAGTGCCATGTGATGTGATGTCCCACAGGTAGCGGTCTTGTTTTATATTGTTTGAGCCTCCACGCGAGATTGCCGGCCACCAGCCCCTTCAGCCCTTAGCTCAGCCCCGCGCGCTTTATTTACAAATTATTACAAAGTTAGGTAACTTATTCTACACAGTTATTTCTAAAATTATCAATTACATACTTTTCTGTAATATGGTTGAATTTGACTATCTATGACTATTACTACAATTTATATGACAAAGAACATTAACTACTACAATTTACTAGACTATATCTAAATGTCTTGGCACACACTATAGGTACTAAGGAATTTACGAACTATTTATTAAACCTATTTGCCATTCGCATAAAGCATCTGTTTATTTATTAAACTAGCTATGTACATAGGCTTTGTCTCGCACAAGGGCTATACAAAATATTGTGAGTGCTATGATGCCAAAATTGGACATCGACTCAGCATATGCTGCAACACGAGTGTTACAGCGCTGATTTTCAGCGACGACCATTGTGGAGGTGTATCCGCGAGACTGGTCGTCGTGTGTTTTGTTTAAAATATAATTATACTTACTTATAATGATAAAAATACGTAAAAAAATATGAGCATACATATAAGATAAATATATCCATACATACATGCATATAAATACATTTATACATACATATATATATACACATATAAATCATTACCTTACTATAACTCAGCAAGAATTATATTTGAAAATTGATTTTGGCCACTGCAAATGAAACTCTTTTTTTCTAATTTCAAATAATATCTTTTTAATTTTGACTTAAAAGTTTTTAAATTATTCAGGTTGCGAATAGGTGGAGGTATGTTGTTCCAACACTTGGTGGCCGAGTATCTAAAACTGTCTCGAAAAGCGGTCGTGCGGTGTTGATTTTTAATACGCTGTTCTCATACTCCGCACGTTGTCTTCTCTACGCCAAATAAATTTTATATTTAGGAATTCTGGTTTATCGGATTTAATTACGCCAAACATACGTATCGCCAGGTGCAATTCCCTACGAGAATTCATGCTGAGCATATCTGAGTTATTTAAATATGGGCTCACATGACTACGTGGAGGGATGTAAAACCTGGCACACGTATTTTGTACTCGTTGGACTACCCGTGAAGTTTTTGCCAGCAACCTGGGGCCATAAACAACATCGGCATAACCTATCTTATTTAGGATTAATGAGTCACAAAGTCTAATGCGTAAGTCCTCACTGAGAAAGCCACGTACTCGGTTTAATACCTTTAACCTATTGAAGCAGTTTCCAGCGATATCAAGCACGTGACCTTCAAAGCGTAACCCATCGTCCATCAGCACGCCGAGGTTTCGAGTTACTGTGGCGTGTTCAATCTGTTCGCCTTGAATACGTATAGCGGGACTGTTTCCGAGCACACGGTCTATCTGGAGCTTCGATCCCAATACCATTTACTTAGACTTGATCGGGTTTAGTACCAAAGAGTTTGTCTCCGACCACAACGCATCGTCGGTTTCATTTGGATCAAAAGATAAATACAATTGTATGACGTCCGCGTACAAATGATATCTATTAAGATTTTGCTACAAATATCGGCTGTGTATAAAATGAAAAGGAGGCCCTAAAATAGAACCTTGGGTTACTCCCCTGTGACGGGGTATGGGGTCGAAAACTGCCGGGTGCCATCAGCTTGAAAACCATTTCACTGTATTGTGTTTAAATCCGTTATAACTTAGTTTGGACAGCAGAAGAGGAACACTTATGCAGTCGAAAGCACGAGAAAAGTCGAGAAGTACCATAATTGTTTCACAGGATATATCCTGTGAAGCCAAGATGTTATCCACCACATCGATTAGAGTCGTAGCAGTGCTGCGAGACTTTCTAAAACCTGACTGAAAAACAGGTAGCATATTTTTGTCCTCTAAGTAAGGGGTAATTTGCATGAACACAGCTCTTTCTAAAATCTTTGAAAGGCAATACTGATAGGTCGTAGATCCCTAAAATGTGAGACTTCTTTGCCTTTGGGCAAAGGTGTCAATAGAGCTACCTTCCAGACATCGGGCAAGGTGGATGTAAGTATAGACATATTGACAATTGATAAAATGACTTCTGGCGTGTACGGAAGAGTAAGTATCAACATATCTAAAGAGTTCAAATCTTCTATTTCAAATTCAAAAGAGTAAAAATTTTAATGACTTTATTATTTTTGCTACTATGCTTTTGTCAATAGTCTTCAATATAAATGACGAGTCAGTATACCTGTTAAATTCAAAGTAGGTCATATCAGATAAAGATGTAGTCCTATTTCCAGTCACTGTGCAAAAATGACGATTTATTTCATCAGGATAATTTAAATGGTTAGGAAGGTCAGCATCACGCGATTTGCCAGAGATATTAACGTATTTTTGAGATTTTTCCAGAGAGTTCGAGAGTTGTTTATTTTTTGATTTATGTATTAATTAAAATATGCACGTTTTTCATTATTTATAGCAGAGTTGACGCATTTTTTGAGCTCTTTGTAATAGTCCTAATGTTTTGCCAGACCCGTGGATCGATAACGCTATAAATGTACAGGTTTTCAGAACCTAACTCCGTGTGATCGGAATAAGTTTGTTAACTGTCTTAGTGACAAACATCGTGTTTTCGGATGAAATTCGAATTCCAGATGCCGCAAATGTAACAATAAGCATCATAGCATGCTACATTTTGAAAATAATAACAATTTGGGTCCCACATCCAATAGAAGCACTTATTTAGCAGTAACGACTGAACCCTCACCTAATGATAGTATCTCATTTGAGTCCAGTCTGGTTTCCTAATTGGCATCAATTCAATTCAATTCAATTCAATATAATTTTATTCAGATTAGGCTACAATAATTGAGCACTTATGAATGTCACTACGCCATCGGTTCGTAAGTCTACAGGTCGGGAGACCTTGTACTGAGAAGAACCGGCAAGAAACTCAGCAAGGGCATTTCTTTTCTCCCTTTCTTTTACAGCGTCCAATTAAAATATTGGAAAATGCCCTCCCTATCATAAAAGGACACTTTCCATTACAAACATAAAAAACATGAAATATAAAGCACAAGCACAACATAAAAAAGTATCTAATATAAACAAAAGACAGTTTATGTATTCATCACTAAGAAATAATCAATGTCTTACAGTATTAATAAACAAAACAAAAAAGTAAGACTAAATACTAAGAATACCAAGAAGTTTGCAAGAGCAGACCAGCCTCCACAGGCGGCACCCGTTCACGAGTATGACACATGAATCAGCCATCGCTTCGCTCAACCATGTTTTAGGGAACGTAACGACCCGACACACACGCCACCACCGCAGAGACACTTTGAGAGAGCATGACACACTCAAGCAACTCCAATAAAACTTCGATTGTACTATCAGCAGCCGACACTATTCCGACGTCATATTAACTTAACGAAAAGCAAAAATCTTCCGCTTCATATAACGTTAATGACATTACTCTTCGCACATTAAATAATAATAAGACTTTACATACGCCTCCTACAGTAATTATAGCGACCGCACGAGTTATCGTTAATGATGTTTATGGGAATGGATGTTATGTTCGCATTTTACTAGACAGTGCGTCTCAAAGTAACTTCATTACTATCGATTGTTGCCCCCGGCTAGGGTTAAATATTTCTCGACAGCCCTCATGTTTAGTAGTCAAAGGCATAGGGGGTTCAACAAAACCTATTGAAGGTTCTGTTCAAGTACAATTCTTTTCACGGTTTAATCCCAACTGTAATTATATTGATAACTATTTAGTGGTGGACAAGGTAACTGAACGGTTGCCCACAGTCGCTATCGATACTTCGGTGTTTTCATGTTTTTCTGACTTGCCCCTAGCTGATGACGAATACGGTCTACGGTCTCCAGGGGAGATAGACATGTTAGTTGGAGCGTCAATATTTCTTCATCTTTTGTTACCGCATAAGGTTCAAAGTTCACCGTCACTTTCTTCTCCGCTTGCTACTGAAATTGTTTTAGGTTTTGTAGTAGTTGGCGCAGCTCCTGTTAGCGTCAAGAGAAGCTCTATAGCTGCCTACTGTTGCACTGTCGATTTTTTAAGACTCAATAGTCCGCAAGTTTTGGGAACTCGAAGAGATGAATGTTCCTCTACCACTTATCCCCGATTATAAGGAGTTTGAGGAAATTTATACTAAAACCACTACGCGAGTCGCTAATGGAAAATACTATGTTGCCCTTCCTTTCAAAAACGACACTTACACGCTTGGAGAATCCATGCAGTTAGCTGAACGCCGCTTTCTTTGTTTAGAGAAAAAACTTTAGGCATCACCCAGCCTTAAACAAGCATACGACGGCACTATAAAAGAATATTTAGAAAAGGGAATTTTATCATTCGCACCTGCTGAGTCAGAGGAAACTAAAAAATTGCCTTATTACATTATACCGCACCACGGAGTTATCAAGGATGATAAGGTGACTTCTAATTTGCGTATTGACTTTGATAGTAGTGCTAAGACAAGTAAAGGGTTATCACTTAATGATTTTCTTTATAGCGGCCAAAACCTTCAAGGTAATTTATTGAATATTGTCAAAAATTTTCGATTATTTCGCATCGCTTTGTCAGCAGACATTCGTCAAAGGTTTTTGTGCATTGGAGTCCAAGAATGTGACCGTAGATTTCAAAGAATTTTGTACCGCTTCGCACCTAATGAAACGCTTAAAGTATATCAGTATAATTGTGTATGTTTTGGACTAAAATCAAGTCCGTTTCATGCTTTACGCAAGATGAGAAAACTCGCATCTGACGAAGGAGACTCATGTACAAGAGCTAGGGAGATTCTAAACACTGGTCTTTAAATGTATGATTTTGTTTTTTCTTTAGATACTGAAGAAGAAGCAATTGAAGTAGCTTCTGAATTAATTCATCTAATGAAAGCTGGTCAATTCAACCTAGTGAAGTGGACATGTAACTTACTCCGGGTCTTGGATTCCATTCCGATGTCGTATCGCTTATCGACAATCAAGGAATTCGATTGTGAAAGTGACGTTCATAAAATTCTAGGCTTATGTTGGTCACCCACAACAGACCTACTCTTTTTAAAGGTTTCTATGCCTTCTAATATTTGTACAAAGCGCTTCATATTATCTTGTGTTGCAAAAATATGGGATTTATTAGAATTAGTAGCTCCTTTGGCACTATACACAAAGCTTCTCACTGAAGAGCTTTGGCTTTGCAATCGCGATTGGGACGAGATCCCACCTGCCAATATTGCAGAACTGTGGACCAAATTTAGGAAAGAGCTGCCTTTGCTTAGTCTCGTCGAGATTCCACGCTATGTGGGTCTATCTAATAATTCTAATCTGTCTATTATGGGCTTTGCTGATGCAAGTGAACGGGCTTACGATGGAGTTGTGTATTTTAATGTCGAAAATAATGGAGCTAGATCTACTTATTTGATTTGCGCTAAATACAAGGTGTCGCCACGTCGAACTATTTCATTTGCACGTCTTGAGCTGGGTGCAACTTTAATACTCGCTCAACTTATCGATATCACTGTCAATGCTGTTGATTAACGGCATAAATACAAAAACATTTACGCTTTCTCAGATTCAACGGTGATTCTTTGCTGGATCCACTCATCACCGCATCGATGGAATATATTTGTAGCCAATATATTTTCTAAAATTCAAACTTTATTGGAGTCACAACACTTTTTCTACGTTACAAGCAAAGATAACCCCGCGGCTTGCTTGTCAAGAGGTTTAACACCAGCGCAATTAATAAACCATTCGCTTTGGTTTTAAGGACCATCGTGGATCAGTATTTACCCTTCTGAATGGTCTATTTCAGTATTTAATCCATCAACTGTTTCTGATGTATGTGAAGAAAAACGACAGACCTTTATTCTAGCAGGTGAAATGGTCACATCTGTAGAATCACCAATCATAAAACTTGCTAGACGATTATCATCCTGGTCAAAACTTTTGCGATGTGCTGTTTACGTTTGTCGATTTTTAAAGTTGCTTTCGTTTCGTGACCATATAACCGTATTGGATCTCAACTATGCTGAGCTTAAAATTTTAAAAGAGCTTCAAATGCTTTATTTTACTGAAAAAAATGCTAAATTGCGCAAAGATAAAATGTGTAGCAGATATTTTTAAAGATTGATACCATTTCTTTACAATGGCTTAATTAGGGTAGGAGGCCGTTTAACTCAGTCAGATGTTGAATATGAGCAGAAGCACCCAATCGTGCTTCCTAGTAAGGATCATATTGTCAACCTTATTGAAGATTATTAACCATAAGTTACCATTCAAGGTCACTGTTTCTCGAGTTTGTGGTACTCGGTCTATGAAGGCATATGTTTTTCTTTTTTTATGCTTGACTACACGAGCGGTTCATATTGAGCTTGCTGGAGATTTAAGCACTGTAAGCTTTTTAGCCGCTTTCAAACGGTTTTTGTCACGCCTTGGCCTCGTTGGCCACGTTTATTCTGACAATGGAGGAAACTACATAGGAGCTTAAGGACATTTATCTGAACTTTATGACCTTTTACGTTCTAAATATTAGTACACCGAATTTGCTCACGCTTTAGCTGAAAACCGCATCAAATGGTCGCTACATACTCTCGCTGCTAGTCATTTCGGTGGCAATTGGAAAAGTTATATTAAAAGCCTTAAAACAAACTTATTTCGTGTTATTGGTGAGCAAATTTTATCGTTTGAGGAACTTAATACAGTCCTCGTTCAAGTGGAAACGGTATTAAACACGTGACCTTTGTGTCGAACACTTTCAAACCATCTGAATCACTCACCTTGACACCAGCACATTTTTTTAAAAACTACCCTCTTAAGTTATTTGCCTGCATCAGACATTGATGAGGTAAGATTACACTTACTGTCGCGCCACGCTTTATTAGACAAATTAGTTCAGTCAGTTTGGAAGTGCTGGCGCTCAGAATACTTGAATAGATTTCAAACTTGACAAAAATGGAACACACCAGTGAATACTGTATCAGTTGAGTCTGTTGTTGTTCTTATTACTGATAATGCGCCGCCACTTCATTTGCCTTTGGAAATAGTCGAGGAGGTGTTTCCAGCTTCAGATGGTGTCATTAGAGTTGTGCGTGTAAAAACTAAAACTGAAACGTACTTGCGCCCTATAGTTCGCCTTTGCCCCTTACCTAATCAATAATTCTGTACTTTCTTTCAAATGTATTAGGTCAGGGTATTGGGCAGTTCCGTCTGCTCTTTTTAAAAGTTGCTCTTCCAGCGGGGGGGGGGGGGAATGTTTGCGCTACTTGTGCTTTAATTTTATAGGTATTCACAAACTGTTTATTTCGCGCGGTTGGCACAAATATGCATAATTTTTTTCTTTTTTCCTACCTTCATATTTCACTCACATACCTAATGCACTGTGACCTTTAAAACGATGAAGATCTACATTGGAACATTGAAGAGTTGTTGCACGACCAGTCACCGCACCGCGCCTTGCTACGCATCGATTTTCAACATAATTTGATATGAACGTGTTTCGTGAACTTAATTTAGTGTTTTTAGAACTTAAGTTATATCTAAGTGGACTTGTGTGTAAAAATATGTGAATATAAATATAATAACGCTATCAACCGGCGCCGGTAAATCTACGTAGTGATCAATGGACAATCTCCTGTAAGGGTTGCTTCGAAAACCCTCCACAGTCACCGCCAGACCGCAGCAAGCCAAGTACTAGCATTACATCAAGGTATCGTGCAATTTACTTTTCCTTTACTCATTTTTTTTTTCCTTTAATTGAAAGTTTATTTGTGTCACGCGCATACTCCTAATTTCCTACTTCCGCGAAACCAAAATTGTGATATGAGGTAAAAGTCGATTATAGGCATTTGGATTCGTTGATATTGTATATCAGCGATGGAAAAAGGACTTCAAGTTGATACAATATACACAGACTACTCTAAAGCTTTTGACAAAATCCCGCATAATCTACTTATAAGAAAATAAGAACGTCTGGGTATTCAGGGAGACCTTCTGCGGTGGATATCTTCCTATCTGAGAAATAGGAGCCAAGCGGTGACAGTATAAGGCTTTACCTCGTCCTTCGTCCTTGTAACATCCGGAGTACCTCAGACTTCTCATTTCGGCGCTTTATTATTTAATTTATTTATTACTGATGTTGCTGACATATTTACAGCCTCACATTTATTGCTCTTTGCTGATGACAAAAAAAAATTTAAAACAATTACCTCTAAATATGACTGTGATGCGTTACAAGTAGACCTCAATGGATTTTATAAATATTGTAAAGACTCTGGGCTTTTCCTTAATATCATTAAATGCAAACTCAAAACACATAAATATAAATTTATATAAATAAAACAATATTATATAAATATAAATTTAATAACCAACCCATAAGTAGAGTGAGCGAAATAAGAGACCTGGGTGTAATATTAGACTAAAAGCTTCTTTTTGATGAACACATACAATACACTATTGCCACGGTTAATAAAAGCCTGGGGTTCAAACGAGATCTTCTTCTGTTTTCAATCAGCCAAAAACCTTATATATATTGTATGTGTCGCGTATGTGAGAAGTATTTTAGAATCCTCAGTACACCGTGTATTATGTAGATCAACTTGAACGTATCCAAAATAAATTCCTAAAATATGTGAAATTCAAAACTAAATACAATCTTACAAAAAACCCTTACCAAATCAAATCTTTTAAGGCTCCTCGGACGGACAGAGACTTTTTATTTTTATTTAATATTTTAAATGGTCTTACAAATTTATCGTACCTCTTAGGTAAAATTTTTTTTTGTTGTCGAAATGTTGCTACTCGATCTAAAAATCTATTCCACATACCCCTTTCACGTACCAATTACGCCAAAAATGCCTTTTTGCGTCGTAGTTGTCACTCTTACAATAACTTGTACTCTAACATAGATCCATTCAATATATGATTAAAACCAGAAATATGATTAAAAGTTTTAACAACTCCTTGTAATCATCCTGAGGTTGATAATAATTTAGTTTTTCAGCAAACAAAATTTCCCACATGCTTAATGTTTTACGCATCTTAAGAGGCAGTACTACGTAACAGAAAAGTTGTGTATAAACAATGGTGACGTGATATGTCACTGAGCATGCGTGAGTAGTGCAGCTACATCTAAACTCACTGAGATTTTCATTGAAATATATGAAATAAATTAATAGTTTATTATACATTATAAATTAATAGGTAAATCTTTAAGAGGCATCGTTGGCCATTTTCTTTTAAAACTTCACATATCTACCATCCTACCAAACACATCTCACACAAGTTTCACGTAATCTCCGATATAAACCTACCACATGATGGTATAATTGGCACTGACGTAGAACGAATCCAGATGCAACATCGACTATAACACTGACAAAAACATAACGGACTCAAAGGGTCTCTTTTCCAAGTTTACTCCGACTATTCCGATATATTTCATCTCCCGCGCGAAAAAGTATCCCATACCACTGCTATAAAGCATGACATTAAAACGGTATCCGACGTCCCAATCCATACAAAATCTTACAGACTTCCCGAAATCCATTAGGCCGAAGTAATAAAACAAATCCAAAAAAAGCTCGACCAGAATATAATAGCACCTACCCTATTCCTCAAATAACAGAAATCTTTGACCAACTCGGTAACAGCAAATTTTTTTCTACTTTGGGCCTCGCCATCTCCTCTCCTCTGAATTCCATCAAATTGTAGTGAATGAAACGGATGCTTCGAAAACTGCTTTCAATGTACCAGAGAGTCACTTCTAATTTAACCGTATGCTCTTTGGGTTAAAGAATGCGCCTTTCACCTTCCAGAAATTATTGAACAAAACACTCTTAGGTCTTTAGGGCGTCCGTTGCTACGTCTACGTTATAGTTACGATCTTAACTCCCACAAATATGCATTCTACCGCAAACTTTTCACCTAATGAATTACTATTTGGAACCAGATACCAGGTATCCCGAATATATTAAGCTGCTCCAGCATAGGTTAAAACTTAAAAAAAAAACATTCAAAAGAAATGTCAAAAAACTATCATGACTCGCGTTCCCGTCTTGTAACCTACAAAACCGGGAATTACGTGTACCTTAAGAATCACCTCCGCCTGAGAAAAGCCTTATCTTCCTTATTGAAAGAGCCCTACAATATAACGAAAGTCTACTGTTACCATACACTATAACTGCAAATAAAAAGACGACAAGTAAAAAAGAATTATTTTACCAAGATAAGCCGGCAACCATAAATTTTTTTTTTATATCTTTTTTGCGTAATCACGCACTTAGCATGAGGTGTCTGATAGCTATAAGATACATGTTGTGTTACAACCACTTGTCCTTTTGTTGCAGCATCACTGCCGCAGCGAGTGTCAAGTATGTTCAAACGATCACCGCAAGATCTAGTATGTATTTTGATTATATTGAAAGGATAAAAATTAACAGTGGTTCTCTCAAAGTTCTCTACGACGAGAAGGCAATAGTGCTGCCGACTCAGGCAGCGCTAGTTGTGGTGATATACCGCCCCTATGGACACTCGCTGATTCCGCCTATGCGCCAAGAACGCAAGAGCGCTGCCAACTCGGGTAGCACTGGTTGTAGTGTTAGAGGGGCTCTCTCTCTCTCACTGGCACTCGTGGTTATCGTTCTCTCTATGTTGGAGCAAGCGGAGCGAGGTTAGGCGCCCATGCGGGCGCGTCGTGTGAATGTATTATGCCTGTTTACAGACTAACGTAGTATTCTCTATGACCATATTGATAATGAGAACTCCTGGGTTTGCCCCACTTCCCCTTCCTGGGATTAAGGACAGTACAGGGATGCTCATATTATTGTACTTTGTGTAGAAAGTGCTAAGGAGCGTCAGAACCGACCATTGTACATAGAACACGAAATAGCGAAGCAGAGTAAGCAGGTTATATAAGACTACAAGGCGACACGTTGAACTACGTGAGTAGTCGAGTCACGTTAGCAGAAAACCTTAACGGATACTCTGTCTCAGTGGATGCGCCTCTTGGCTCCTCAGACCACTGCCTCGTTCGGACTCAAGTGTCATGCACACAACCTGATCCTTCTGGGCCAACTAATTGGCGTCGTGTGTGGCACTATAAGTCGGCAGACTGGGATGGATTGCGAGAATTTTACGCATCGTACCCGTTGAGGCAGATCTGCTTTAACTCAGAAGATCCTGACGTCTGCGCAGCCGCAGTCACTGAGACAATCCTTGCTGGTATGGAATGCTATATTCCTAACCCGCGAGTAGCTGCCGGCGTCAAAAAACGACCGTGGTTTAATAGGTCTTGCAGAAAAGCTAAAATTCTTAAGCAAAATGCATATGAGGCTTGGACCACGGCTCGTTTTAATAAGGATCCGAATATTTCTGAGTTAAAACGCAAATTAAATGCTGCCTCGAGGTTCAGTAAGAAAGCCAGAGCAAAATTCCAATTCATCGGCAAAATAGGTGGGCGACTTGCGAGCTATCCTTCTGGGAGTCGTGCTTTCTGGTCGCTTGCCAAAGCTGCCGAAGGGAACTTCTGCCAGTCGTCGTTACCACCACTGCGAAAGACCGATGGTGACTTGGCCCATAGTGCTAAAGAGAAAGCCGATCTACTGGGCAGTCTCTTTGCCTCGAGCTCGAATATGAACGATAAAGGCGCTGTACCACCTACTATACCGTGGTGCGGTAAGACCATGCCGGAAATCTCAATAACGCAGCGGGAGGTCAAGCGGGCGTTGCTTTCTCTAGACGTTTATAAGTCGAGTGGGCCAGACGGTATACCAGCAGTGGTGCTTAAGCAGTGTGCTCCTGAGTTATGTCCTGTACTCACGCGCCTCTTCGCGCTTTCCTGCCACACTAGGCAATTTCCGTCTTCATGGAAGACTGCGAATGTGCACCCGGTGCCCAAAAAGGGCGATAGATCAGATCCATCGAATTACAGGCCTATCGCTATTACCTCTCTCCTCTCTAAGGTGATGGAGCGTGTGATCAACACACAGCTTCTAAGATACCTAGAAGTACACGATCTGGTCAGTGACCGTCAATATGGCTTTCGCCACGGTCGCTCGACTGGTGACCTTCTAGTGTATCTCACACACCGATGGGCACTAGCCATTGAGAGTCAGGGGGAGGCATTGGCATGTAGCCTGGACATAGCGAAAGCGTTCGATCGGGTCTGGCACCGCGGTCTTCTATTGAAGTTGCCATCTTACGGAGTGCCCGAGGGTTTGTGCAAATGGGTGGCTAGCTTTTTGTCCGGCAGACGCATACGATCCGTAGTTGACGGTAGTTGCTCTGATAGAATGGACATTAATGCTGGTGTCCCGCAAGGCTCTGTGCTGTCTCCTACGCTGTTTCTACTGCATATCAATGACATGTTGGACATCAACAACATACATTGCTATGCAGATGACAGTACTGGAGACGCTTTTTACACGGGTCGTGCAAACATCCCTCGTTCCGTTGTGGAGGAAAACCGCGGAGAACTTGTGTCTCAAATCGAGACCACACTGTCCCAGGTCTCTGACTGAGGACGGGTAAACTTGGTCCGATTCAACCCTACAAAGACGCAAGTGTGCGCGTTTACCGCTAAGAAAACTCCATTCACTGTGGTCCCACAATTCCAGAACACTCCCCGCTCCATCTCCAAGAGCATTGGGATCCTTGGTGTCGACATCTCCAGCGATGTTCAGTTCCGAGATCATTTACAAGATAAGGTGAAGCTGGCGTCCAAAAAACTTGGTGTACTCAACAGAGCGAAGCAATACTTCACGTCGGGGCAAAGGTTGTTACTTTACAAGTCGCAGGTTCGGCCCCATATGGAGTACTGCTGCCATCTCTGGGCAGGTGCACCCGGATACCAGCTTGGCCCTTTTGACTCGGTTCAACGACGGGCTGTGAGAATTGTCGACGATTCCAAACTCACTTGCGGTATCGAGCCCTTAAGTCTGAGGAGAGACTTTGCCTCACTGTGTGTGTTCTACCGCTTGTACAATGGGTTGTGTTCTGAGGAATTGTTCGAAATGATGCCCACGGCTAGTTTCTACCATCGCACCGCTCGCCATCGGTAGGGAATTCATTCTCACACTTTAGAACCTAAATGGTCGCGTACAGTGCGGTTTCAGAGAAACTACCTCCCGCGAACGCTTAAGTTGTGGAATGAGCTCCCTGCCAAGGTTTTCTGCAAAGACTACAGTATGGAGTTCTTCAAGAAAGAAGTTATTAGATTTCTGAAGGGTCGGCAACGCGCAAGTGATACCCCTGGTGTTGCAAGCGTCCATACGCTACGGTGACCGCTTACCATCAGGCGGGCCGTAAGCTTGTTTGCCACCTTAGTGGTATAAAAAAAAAAACAAAAAACCCAGGTAACGGGCTAATTATAAACACACCACACCACACTTACTTAATCGACGACTGTATGATTTAAGGACTTCTCTTATCACAGATGAGGAAGGGAAGGCTAGTACCTTCACAACATGAAGGACTAACTATGAACATTTCGCGACAACGGTATCGACTCACCAACGTGTACTAGTTCAAATAGTCCATAGCTTTCAAAAAGGATTTATTTGAAATTTCCATTCTGAGAATGATTCTGCGTCGACTATTTTCTTTATATTGAAAATTTCTTCCAAACAAATTGACTCCATTGTTGGATTTTATTTCCACATTTTTAGGTTTTAGTTTTAGGTTTTCTTTTTTGTTTTGGATTTTTCGTGAATCTGCTATCATGAAAGAAATTTAGATGTGTTAGAGGTTTTATAAGGAGTTTATACAACCATGATATTTACCTAATACATAATGATTTATCATGGTTGTCTACAGAGTATACTGAAGTTTTTTATTTTCATTTTTCACAGGTATTCAAAATATTCAAATTGTTAGGTTTTTCTTAATGACGTGGTACTGGAATAGAAATATTCTTGAATAGGTCATATTCTACATGGTACACTAATGATATTTTTATTTCAAAGAATATCTTATTATCTACGAAATAAGAAACCATTTTAGATACACTTAAAAGTAGGTGAATATTATTGTAACGACACTTGTCGTTATCTTCTAGTAATAGGTTTGTACGAAATTATACTCAACTGTCGAGATACTATTTGAATATATTTGTATAAATAATTACAATAATGTATGTTTCTTATAACGTTACAGGAGTAGGGTTACGGAATACTAGAAACTTAATGTATTGCTAGTTAATAATTAAACTGTTGCTTAAATACATAGATATTAGAACGTGAATTACGTGGTTATATTTGTTTATGTAGCAAATTACAAGACTACAGTTATACCTTGTAAATTTGCTTATTATTTCATTTTCTTATTTAGTTATTAAATATCTTTGTGACAGTTAACACTTACGAATACTCTCCTCCTATTTTTTTTTATTATATATTTTTTTTATATATTTTAAAAATATTTATTCCAAAAATAATCATACTTAAACAACATGTTTATGTTACTCAAAAATAATTCTTACATAACTTAATTCTATAAATAGTTAACGAATGCATATATTAGGTCAGCTTTTTGTTCTACTGACTTACTGTGACTTCATGAGTTCCATGTCGTAGTCTATTTGCTGCTTTTGCTTTTCTTTATGTTTATATTTAGCTGTCTTTATATTTGCGTATGAAAATATCTAATATTATTTACATTTCACAATACCGTTTTATTACATCAAAAAAAAATTAACTATCCTTATGTATTTATTCTAATTATGCATATAGCATGTAAATTTTTTCAATTGAGATATTTTTTGATATGCTTTTTAGTGATAATCTACTTAAGACATGACTATTCTATTATATGTATAATCATGTGATTTGCTTTCTAACACGTTCTATAAGATATTCATTACTATGTAATTATTACCTTATCACTGGTATATCAACATATTGTGTCACACGTTTTTTTAACTATTTGATAGACTCAACTAAGGAAGAAGAAGTTGTCCTCGTTCAAAATGTTTCTGGTCGTAACTTACTTTTGTATTATTCTTCTAAGTTTGATTTATTTGATTACTCTACCTTAGAAAAACTATATCAGCTATTGTTAATAATTTCGGAATCATATTTGTAATTTCTATCTGCGCTCTTGGTTCTTTTAATTTTTTTATATTTATGATAAAGGACTACACAATTCTTTAAATACTCATATAATAATTGTAATCTAATGACATTGTTACTCAGAATAATGAATAAAAAATTTCGAAAATATTAAAACTTTACTTATTACAAATTACATTGTATTATGTTCACTGCGTAACCCTAATAGTGATATTGTTAGCTTCTGCTGACTAAAGAATTTTTGTGCGGTGAATGTCGTGTTCTTTTTTGCTGAACACAGACTTAATATCTTTCGTGTTTCACAGCTGTTCTTACGATATTTAAATACATAATGAATTAAAAAAAGGAAAAGAACTTAGTCTATACGATTTCGATTATTGTTATTTTTTGCTAAATCGGTTTTGATACTCGACCGCTTTTTGTAACATATACTTTTTGCTGTGTCGCACTTTCCTTGTGAGAACAATGGCTATCACTGTTATAATAAGTTATATTTTTAATACTACATTGCAATGGAATAGGTTCGTCAGTAATTACGTATGATGGTTTAAGTCTGTATATAGAAATACGCGCGGTTCTGCCTGTAAATTTTACGTTGAAACCAATTGCATTAACTATATATTTCATTATAAATGATAAGGTAAGTGAGCTTCCTTGTAATATATTTAACATTTAGATTTCGCCTTTGAATATAAGTGTATTTGTCTTCCAAACCCAGGGATTACTTAATCTCTTCCCTGGGAGGCTGAACCGCCAACCTGTTATTTCAGCGGCCACTCCATCCACATTTAATATGGACTTCTGCAATATCATGGGTATTTAGCCAACCTACGCAGTTCATCATCACCGAGAAACTGCACTGCCGTCCATTCTCTTTTTGACAAAGACACTGTAATCTTGCCCGGCCGAGATATCATACCTTCATTATCCCGGCTGCATGGTGTACTCGGATGGTGTACTCAATTTTGTTAGTCGTGCCGGCGTATATGTATTCGTTCGGGAGGATATCTGCTGTAGCCGCCTTCATAGCCCTGAAGACAGAGACCTGTCGAAATTGTGGTTGCGCGTAAATCACGGCGGCCACACTCGTATCAATACGTGCCTTTACAGGTCTCATAGCCTCGAGGTTCAGTAGAAAGCAACTGACAGATCTAAATTCCAATTTATCGGCAAAATAGGTGGGCGACTTGCGAGCTATCCCTTTGGGAGTCAGGCTTTCTGGTCGCTTGCTAAAGCTGCCGAAGGGAACCTTTGTCAGTCGGTGTTACCAACACTGTGAAAGACCGATGGTGACTAGGACCATAGTGCAAAAGAGAACCAGATCACTTGGGCAGTCTCATGGCTTCTAACTCGAATATGAATGACGAAGGCGCTTTATCACCTACTTTACCGTGGTGCGGTAAGGCTATGCCTGAAATCACCATAATACATGGGGAGGTTTCTCACGATGTTAATAAGTTGAGTGGGCCAGACGGTATACCAGCAGTAATACTTAAACAGTATGCTCCTTGATTAATCAGCAATATTAGTCACCAAGTAAAGTTGTTTTTAAATCGATACCTACATAAACTAATAATATATTTTTAATAATTAACTTAATTTCAAACTTTTAGTTTATTGTTTTAAAATCACTGATCCTGTCAAGTATTAAAAGAATAGGTAAGCAGTAAATGTGACTAAACAACCTTAAATTCCATACAAAAAAAATTAAGTTTCAAAGTGTCTTTATGGTATCAGTAAAGTAAAGTAAAGTAAAGTAAAGTAAAGTAAAGTAAAGTAAAGTAAAGTAAAGTAAAGTAAAGTAAAGTAAAGTAAAGTAAAGTAAAGTAAAGTAAAGTAAAGTAAAGTAAAGTAAAGTAAAGTAAAGTAAAGTAAAGTAAAGTAAAGTAAAAAAGTAAGTTTGTTGTGTGTAAAAAAGTAAGTTTGTTGTGTGTGTGTTGTTGTAACAGTGAAAAGTTTTCCGTTTGGGGTTACTATATCACGGGCTGTGACCTTCCTATATTTTTTTTATGTTTTAATTTAATTTTAAATATCTGGTATCAGCAGAACGGGCGCGTTATCGTGGGGGAGTAAGACACCCGCGGACAGTGACCTCGCCTTTTTTTAATTGATTCCTTCAAATTAGTAAAGTAAAGTAAAGTAAAGTAAAGTAAATTAAAGTAAAGTAAAGTAAAGTAAAAAAGTAAGTTTGTTGTGTGTAAAAAAGTAAGTTTGTTGTGTGTGTGTTGTTGTAACAGTGAAAAGTTTTCCGTTTGGGGTTACTATATCACGGGCTGTGACCTTCCTATATTTTTTTTATGTTTTAATTTAATTTTAAATATCTGGTATCAGCAGAACGGGCGCGTTATCGTGGGGGAGTAAGACACCCGCGGACAGTGACCTCGCCTTTTTTTAATTGATTCCTTCAAATTATGCATAGAGGTTGCGTAGGTTGCTGCCTTTGGCTTTGGCCTTTTTTTGGTATATTCACTAACCAAAATCCCTTTCGAGTCCTAGAATACTGTGGTCGTGAGCTTTCTGACCGATTGCGTGACTTTGAACTTCTTCGGAGGTACTGCACCATTTTTGACTTACTGAATTGGCTCCCGTTTGCTCTCGGGGGCCGTAGTGACTAACCTAGGTTGCGATTGAAAACACTGGTACTATTTTCGCCACAAAGCTGTAAAACATTCAATTCGCGCGTGTTTCTGCGGTGATGTGAGCATCGTGGCACCCATCTTGTACTGACTTTCTAGAGGTTGAAAAAGTCATGAAGTATTAATTGAATGTACGGTTCCCACAAATAACATGGTCATCTCTGCTAACAAACTGATTTCTTATTCGAGCATCTTTGAGTACAAGTTTATCGACCTTTTACACTTTTCCTTCCGTAGCCTATAGCAATTTATATATATATTTATATATATCGACCTTAGCAATTAACATAGTTGTATGTGAAAAATCGCTACTTTAGGGTACAGCCGTTCAAAGTTTTAAATATGTATTAAGTTAACAAAAGTCAATGTACCCTAACCAAATTTGGTATGTCATATAAATATTAATTACCAATTCAAATTCAATATAATTTATTCAGTTTAGGCTACAATAATTGAGCACTTATGAATGTCACTACGCCATCGGTTCGTAAGTTTATAGGGCTCCCTGAGAAGAACCGGCAAGAAACTCAGCAAGGGCATTTCTTTTCTCCCTTTCTCTTACAGCGTCCAATTAAAATATTGGAAAATGCCCTCCCTATCATAAAGGACACTTTCCATTTCAAAAATAAAAAACATGAAATATAAAGCACAAGCACAACATAAAAAAGTATCTAATATAAAAAAAAAGGCAGTTTATGTATTCATCACTAAGAAATAATCAATGTCTTACAGTATCAATAAACAAAACAAAAAAGTAAGACTAAATACTAAGAATACAAAGAAGTTTGCAAGAGCAGACCAGACTCCACAGGTGGCACCCGTTCACGAGTATGACAAATGAATCAGCCATCGCTTCGCTCAACCATGTTTTAGGGAACGTAACGACCCGACACACACGCCACCACCGCAGATGTATTGGAATGTATTGGAAATATGAGAAACTGCACATGCAACATGTTAACCGATAAATGATGCAACTATTTTGTCGGAAATGGCAGATCCAACATTATTAACCGAACTGCAACTTCTGAATTTGGTCGGTTGTGGCACAACCCGCAGTATTCCCTGAACTTTGAAATCTCATTTGTGTTGAATGTACCACTTAATATGTTATTGGCCGTAAGATATAAATATTTATGATGTATATACCACAAAAATTATCGGGGACTTGGGTAATACTTGAGTTACAGTTGAGTTACATTATTTACATTATTAGCACTAAGTTACTTAAATGAATAAATAGCAAAATATTAATTTCCTTATCATAAGAAAGACGTACAAAACTTATTTTACTCTAGGTCTATATAAAAATAAATTAATACCTACACTATTTCACTATCCAAAATTAGATGGATGATTATTAAGGGTTTGTAGGCCGCAGTTGAAAGGTGCTACTTTGTTTTAGGTAATATCGATAAATAACAGTTTTACCCGCGTAGTTTCCGGTCCCGTGGGAACTTCGGCTTGGTGCCAATGATGAATCAGTCATTCAGGACACGTTTCTTTACAGATATTGATATTAGTACTTACACAATTTTATACTCCTCCCTCCTAAAATAAGGACAACCATGCTTTTAATTACCTGGTCAGGAAGGCATTCCCTATATGAGGTACACGCCAGACATTTTATACGTTACCAGAAAATAATAAGTCATTGTGTAATGTTATCAAATTAAAATCTTTTATTGGAAAACAAAATAAGAAGGAGTTTAACACGCAAGTACCTACTTACTAACTTCGCTTATGGTTATGAATCAACAAAACACAAATTGAGTTTCCTGCAACTAAACAACAAATTAAATGACAGTCTTAGTAAGTTACATTTGAGATCAGTCTCAATTTACATAAAATTATTTTTATTGTAATCTATTTACTATAACCACAAACAATTAGGTCCAAAATAACTTTCATAGATTAGGCTACGGTATATAAATAACAAAGCATGTACCAACGATTATAATTTAAGCAGGAACCATGAAAATATAATTCATAGTAAAGACAATAGGGAATAAATCTCTCATCAAATTCACTGTTCTAGAATAACGTTAAACCTAATCGTCTTCTGAATCACTTTCTTCACGAGTAAGATTAGAAGCGTAGGTGTCAGGTAGGTTTAAACAAAAGTCATGGTAGCGCTCAGGAATGATTCCTCCTCTGCAGAGATCTGTAATGTCCTTGTATTTTTCTTTACTGATGGGCAAAGGTCTTTTAGTTCAAGATCATTTTCCAGCCTTTTCTTGTTTCTGTACCAGATCGCAACACAACGATTTGTTTCTGGTTCTTTATCAAAACTGTAGTTATACTCTATTCTGTCCTGCACTTTCTTTAACCTCTCATATGGAATTCCACGACACCTTCTCAATTTTGGTATTCTTTGTCCAATTCTTATTTACTAGCAAGGCTTTAAAATCGAAATTGTATTCTTGTCTAATTGCTTTCACGACGTAAGGATCACCTTTAGATTAGCCCAACGGCCCAAGCAATACAATTCTTCTGGCACCCAAATCGTTTTATGTTTACTATACCTTTCTACTATCGCGTGCACACTGTCTCCCTGATTTTGTGTATGACCTTTTTTTAAAAAACGATGGGTCACAGTTACTCCGAGCTTTTTTGCTACGGACATGTACAGCGAAAACACAATCCGGTTCGTATTTTGGCCTGCTCAGTTATCAGACCAAAAGCGAAATTCCTTGATGCCTTGTAATTTTTGATAAAGTTGAGTAGACACCTAGATACTTCGATAGAGCGACGTCGAGCGATCGCTTCATGCCACATGCAGCAGCTTCCTATTTTGGATACTAAATCATAGACCGAAATTTAATATAGTAACCCGCCTCTTGTAGTAGAGTACGCTGATTTCTCCGTTAGGGGTCACTAATACTTTTTGTACATCAAAGGTAGATTTTTTGGGTACACTTTAATTGGCACTTATCGGTACAAGAATCCTTTAATTCTTTACTTTTGACCAACTTCCCTTTTTTGTTCACAAATTATTCGCCGCTGTTTTCTTTAGTTTTCTTTGGACCACTAGCCACCGTTCTTTATGCGCAAGGTACTTCTTTCCCTTATCAGTCTTACAATATTTTATTCTGGAACTGGTTGAAGAAGATGAACATGATTTACAGAAGAGATCTCGGATGGTGTACCTACATTTACACTCTTACCATTCGTTAGGAAGCCAAGAAGTGGGACTCGGGGGACGGCATCGGTGTTGTTACTCTGCAATCCAACTTGTGAAAACTTTTTCTTTATTGGTTTCCAGAACATTTGGCGAGTTGCGAATTGTTGCTAAGCTGTCAGGAGCAGGAGCGCTTTGAATTAGTGTCTTTGGTTGAGTTACTGGATTCACGTGACTCTGAAAAGCATTATAAAATAATTATATTTCGTTAAATACGAAAAGTTGACAAGACGTAGGTTATGCATAAAACTTCAGAAGTTGGAAATCTGAAAAAGGCTTTACCGGATTCACTATATCAGAAATGTCGTCCACGAGGCTTTTTGCACTGTCATCAAAAATGACTCCAATCAGATCTTCCAGTTGCACAAGCTCCTCTTTAAAGCCAGCAAGAACCTAAATGTTACTATGTTAGTAAACAAAGCAACCAAACCAAACCAAGTGCAGTTAGAAAGATAACTTAGAGGTTATTTGAAAAAATTATTGATTCCTCTTTTATAGGCATATATCACTTAAAATTAAATAAATAACAATGTAAGTAGTACCATATTCAATAGTAGCTGTTTTCATGACGCAAACAATAATGTCGAATGTATCAACATCCGACAAAATACAATCAAACTCACAGCAGTCAATAATGTAGGAAGTAGTACATCCTTCGATACTATTTATCAAACGAACATTCAACAAAGTCTGTAGTACCATATACGACAAAATAAAACTATCTCCGAACAAGCAATTATCTTATATATGACACATCCGACACTGTCAACAAAATAGAAAACCATAAATAATGATGTATCTGGCATATACGACATTATTGTCCGTTCAGAGTAGTTTTCTTTTCAACATTCTTAAAAAAATATTAATTCAACGAGACGCTAATAATAAACAATAATTAATTATGTTTAGGCTATGTATGATGAAATTATGACATATTTTTACTCACTTTTTCTCTTTTTTCTTCGATAAGTGTCCACAATATAAGTGCCTGTTAATTCAAAACTTCGATCGTTTTATGGCGGAACTGATAGATTTAATATGTTTAATGTCCGGCTTGACCTCGACATAACGGTAATATTGAATTTATAATAAAATTGGCGAATTTATTTACACGTTGAAAAATAAAAACAACAAATGCCCTCCTCCCGCTAACATTGGCCGAAGTGGCAGATCCGCGCCGCGCGCTTGCGTTTGTTACCCTTCCACGCACCGCAGATAACGTTTCAATGTACTATGCGACAATATAAATTGAGTGCACTAAGCACATACTACTTTTTCCACTTGGAAAAACAAAGATGTTTGTTTTTAGGAATTAAACAGTTTGCATTTTATAACCTTATTCTAAGAGCTTTAATGCAATAAAATGGAAATCGTAAAAATGTATATATATATATATATATATATGTATATATATATATATATATATATGTATCTATATATACCCATTAAATACCCAAAAAACATTACCCTTCTTTTGGCAGTCGGGTAAAACACTTAGGAACCCTAATTGTAAGTGACGACATTGAAGTGGAGCAACGCCGTTCAGTTGCTTTCAGTGACTGGTATCACCACAGTAGCGGAAGCACGCAGAAGACGGTGACCTCGTTTTGTTTTAACCGTAACCCCGTTTCGGCGATGTCGCAGCTGGAGGCATGCGGTATGGGGCGCATGGGGGCGCAGCCTTCGTGATATCTTATCACATTCACATTGCGACACACAGCTCTGTTATCGACCGCGCGCCGCCACGCGCCGCCATGCGCCGTGCCGTCCCGCCCGCCTCGCGCACGCGTGCCTTCGCTGCGGACCACTGACGTGCCACGCTGCAGACCAAGATATCGAACCACAAATAAACCTCAATATTCCGGCTGCGAACTGAACCGTCCTCTTACATATTATAGCCGATTCAATCTCACTATGACTGTTTGCGTATATCAATAGGAAGATTTTTTTTGGACGGATTCAAGAATAACGGGTAAGTTATTTTTTTTAATTCAATTATGATGTCTTTTTAAAATAGGATTTGTACGTAAGAGCGCGACTTTATAAATGAGGAAAAGTGTATTTATTTATATTATTTTGATGCGGATGATTTTATGTAAGAATATGCGTTTTATAGATGCGGTTGATTTAAACTAAAAATGTGCATTTAATATGCGGTTGTGCGTGATTTAGAGCATTGCAGTTATATATAAATAACGTTATGTAAAAAAAAATAATGTTTAGTTGCATGCAGCTGCAGCTGTAGAAATTTGTTAATTAATATAACATTGAATAACAAAAGAAAAAAAATTATTTAATTTGGTAAACTTACTTTTTTATGCTGTTTCTGAACTCAGCACAAATTTGTTTATGGTTAATTAATTTATTATGTTGCGAATAGTTTTCTGGTGATTTTAGACTATTACTGAAATTGCAACTTTATGTCTTCCAAATGCTGCATATCTTTCCATGTAACTCCTGCAGTCCACTGACATCCTGCATCATGTAACTCCTGCAGTCTACTGACATCCTATTGTGGTATACGTATACCTAAATAACAGAATAATTTAATCATTTATGAGATTTAAGATATTGAACTTGAATGTTATTGTGACGTACCTATTGTGAGTGTAATGAATGAATCTCAGTATCATTTACAAAAATACATAGCATCCTCAGAAAATTCTTTAAGTATGTATGCCTTTCTTAATGTATAGCGTGTCGCTTGTGCAGTCAAGTGTTATGCAATCAGCTTTACCATATATTAGGCTTTGCGTATAAAGACACAAAAATTATTGGCAAAACTATTGAAATATGGATTTTATCCAAATCTCGACCACAAGATACATTTTACACAAAATGAAGCGCAATTTTTGAGCACTGTAACACTACGCATTGTAACAGTGAGTTAGGTATATACATTGTATATACATTGTATATACATTGTTTGCTAGCATCGAAAAGTTTAATTTCTTTACACCTCTATGGGACTATTAATATAAGTATTTGATACAACATATATAAGTACATACATAAGTAGTTCCTGAGAAAAAGGGGCTTGACATACAGATATTTCACAGTATTTTATGTTTTATAACTACAAATGAACTATTTTTAGATTCGTTTTCCTCTACCTGTCTATGAAACGTTGTTTCTTGCCAAATTTTATGATTCTATATTAACGTGAAGTTCCCTTAATGGTTTTGATTTATGTGGGAGTGTCAAAATATGAAAATGGCCGTATTATTAATTTGCTTGAATTTAAGAGATTGATTTTTATAGAGCTTAAGGGACTGTATAATTTTGTTGTTGATATTAATTTAGTCTTAACTGAAAGGCAGGCAAATATTTTTTATGAGATTCATTTAAAAATCACTATTGTTAATTACAATCCTAATAAATTAAAAGGGTAATTTCATATTGGGCGCAAAAATTATCGTATACTAATCTTTATTATTTCAGCTATATCTGTGCCAAAAACTTTTTCATTTGGGTGCTCTGGTAATTGGAAATAGCTGATAGACTTTTTTGAATGATCACACCAGAGTATATTCTTGAAACTAGAATGCTGTGGATTTATATAAAATATAGGAATATTTCTTGTTAATCACATGTAAACTTGTAGATGATTGTTCTCGATTAGTGAAGAATATTAAGAGTTCGATTTGGATGAACCGGTTCATTTAACGACTCGTTACATATTTTAATTCGATACTTTCTTTGTTGTTATGTTGTCCTCGTTGAAAAGACCATGATGAGCTTGGAAATAAACAGGAGATTTTGAATATTATAATTTTCTATATCAACAGGCGTCGATATCAAACCCATCCAAAAGACGCGTGTGCTTATATCAACTACTTTAGCCATAGAGCAATACAGGGGGGAGGAGCCATACACAGGCGTTCCCCTTTGTAAAAGTACAAGTCCAATTTGACATGCAAGTAACAAAACTATTTAAAATCGGATTTTTCACTCGACTAAATCTAGTTGCATGACTGTGAGGTTACCTTTCAATAATGTCAAATGAATAGTATTTCGCTGTAAGAACAGACAAGGAACGACTAAATTACAATACAAATGGGATTACCATTTATAATATGTGATTAAACTTTCATCACAAAACTTATAAACTAAATACTTTAGAGTACCTTTTCTTTGTTTTGATTTGTTTACTAATAGACTGTAATCAATCAAGCAAAATTCAATTGCGATCTGATGTGACACAGGAAATTTGCTTTTTTTTTCATTATTTCCAACTCTGAGTTTGAAAAAGTAATTCTCAACATTCTTTATGTTTTGAATATGTGGTAACGTAGATTAACTTATTGATTCCTCATTAAATAAGTACACGATAAGGTCTTTTTAAGTCATTTAACTTAGAAAAATTCTTTCTAGAGCCTACAACCATAACTGAAACAACCGCAACTTATTTAGATATCATAGACTGTAACTGCGAATATATAGAAAAAAACATTATAAGTTGTCTGACATCGGATCCGAATGAGACAAGGAGATTATATGTAGGCCGATCACTATTTCTCGGATAGATAGTTTTGTAAAAATAAAAGCAAAATTAAAAATTTTAAGAACTCCCCGACTCAAAAAATAAACTCTAAAAACTAACAAATAATGTTTAAACCTTATAAGTTTTTAAATTAACGCGTTCTATTTCTAATTTAATATAGTAAAACTGGATAGAACAAAAAAAAAATATTTTGCCAAACAACAAGGTGTTTAATCCCGTTTTACTATATTAAATTAGAAATTTTTAAACCTATTTTACTTATTATCGTCACATATATTATGTAACTTCAAATATTTTTATTTTCTAAGCGTCGTCGCGTCGGGGGACCGCTAAAGTTTAAAAGTATTTTTCCTACAACAGTTAATTAATTATTAAGTTAGTGCGATATGCGGCGCAGGGGTGGGCGTCACCGAGTGCGGCGACCCGAACTCGTGAGGGCAGACAACATTGACGGTGGTGTCGATTTTGCGAATTTTTGGAATAATTCTTTTGTTGCAATATGCGACTACACCTGTTTTTCTTACTTAGCCAGCCAGGGGACCAGCCGCGACGACGCTTAAAAAATAAAAATATTTGAACCCACATAATAAATGTGACAATAATAATTAAAATAGGTTTAAACATTTCTAATTTTTATTATTTTATGTTATTTTAAAACTGCGATATCTCCTAAGATATTCATTGAAATCGAATGCTGTAAAGGGTTTTTTTTAAATTAAAGACTTGTGATGAATAACGTATTTATTTGGATAAGGAATAATATCATGTTTATAGAAACACCTTCCCAAATAATGCATTATTTTAGAACAAATTTGGTTAGCATAAAAAAGGAGCCCACCTTAAAGGATATATGCTGTCAGGAAATTTTTTAAAGAACTTTTAAAGTGAAACAATACTGTCATACATGATTTTTGCGAAACTTTTACCGTTTACGTAGCGCACGGAGCGGAAGCTCTCAAAATAAAAAAAACTCTCGATTTTGAAACATTTTTCATTGGTGCTCCGCTCCTATTGGTCTTAGCGTAATTATATATAATATATATTATGTATTAATAAATATGATTTTATATTTAATCTATATGTATTTATTTTACTTGACTATTACCTACAGTTTAAAATATTATATATAATATATTATAATGTCCTACTTGAATGTTAATATCTAGGTATTAATTTAATTATGCATCACCTTTTCTGTATACCCAAAGGTTGTCTGGTAGAGATAGCTTATAAGCGATAAGACCGCCTGATTGAATACTACATATAAGTTTATTTCTAAATTTTAATTTGTTTATATCATTTTTGGTGTGCAATAAAGTATATATCTATCTACATATCTATCCAGCAAAAAATTTTAGACATAACTAAACTGTCAAGTTAAATTTTTGTCAGAGAAATAATTAAATGTCATATTTGGTTATAATAACAAATAAACTCGACTGCTTAACTGAAAAGCTAAAATGGTTCCATGTGTCCCGATAAGCCTGGTAAGCTAAAATGGTTCCATGGGTCCCGAGAAGCCTGGTATGCTAAAATGGTTCCATGGGTCCCGATAAGACTGGTAAGCTAAAATGGTTTCGTGGGTCCCGATAAGCCTGTTAAGCTAAAATGGTTCCATGGGTCCCGAGAAGCCTGGTATGCTAAAATGGTTCCATGGGTCCCGATAAGACTGGTAAGCTAAAATGGTTTCGTGGGTCCCGATAAGCCTGTTAAGCTAAAATGGTTCCATGGGTCCCGATAAGCCTGTTAAGCTAAAATGGTTCCATGGGTCCCGAGAAGCCTGCTAATTCGCATTTATTATTCTGTATCTTTTGTTTCTGTATGTGTATATATATGCATATATTTAATTTGTTTACGGACTGTTACAAATATATGTGTGTTTCGCAAATTTTAATATCAAAGCCTCCCCTTTTCATTTTTTTAGAAGTGTTTGAAAATACGTTATGAAAAATGTCAGGTCTTAGCAAGACCCACCAAAGTAGATTAGTTGCGAATTGTGAATATTAGTCACAGTTTCTGTTGCTTTTTGTGAAAGAATAAGGCCCTTAAATGCGATACAAAGAAAGGTATATTTAATTTTAATATTATAATTCTGATGCATAGACCAGAAAAATATCATGTCATCTAAAAACTGAACAGGTAGGTTTTTATAACTTGTTTGGCTTAAAAACTCATCACAAGTCCAGCGACTCACTGTTTTTCGGCCCACCAGTTACAGTTACAACAACAAAGCTTATGCCAGCTATTTTCAAATACTAAATATTCTTAGCTCGGGCGCTCTCGTCATAAAAATACTATTTGTTCCCTTGTAATACAATCTACTATTTATGTGAAGATTTGTGTATTCGTAAGGTTATAAAATATATCGTATAATATATTTAGGTCACTAGGAATTGTTTTTTTTAATTGAAAGATTGATGATTTGATTTGTATTTCTTTTAAAGTGATGTTAATATATAAATGAATTTTCCAAAAGAATAAAAAGTAAGAAGTTCATTCAATGGTCATCATCAAATTTAGGCATTCAAATTAGCTCAGACAAGGTCGTCTCCGGACTAAAGTCGTCTCCGGACTAAAGTCGTCTCCGTACTAAAGTCGTCTACGGACTAAAGTCGTCTCCGGACTAAAGTCGCCTCCGCACCACCACACACGGTTCTTATCGTCAACTTTTTGTTATCTCTGACGTTTCGCACATGACTGCCGCCCCCCCCACCCACACTATCACGCCCACCATTCTCTGTACAACTACTCTATTGTACAAACTTTATAAATTAATATATAATCAAACAAAAGTATAAAACATGCAGAGACACGAATTATAACATATGCATCCGTTTAAGATAACTGTATTTGTGAAGGCAAACCGAAAATAATACAATAATAACATAATAACCAAGGTGTTTATGCTATAGACAAAACTTATACCCGATCCAGCTATGTATATTTGTCAAGGTTCTAGTAAAGGAAATGAGTACCTATTTGAGAACCTCATATTTTCAGTTCTGAAAGTAAAATACCAGAACCGGTTCCGATGCATAATTGATCATTAGGTACCATTTTTGTTTAGAACTGTAGCTGTACTACAAAATGTTATACTTTCATGAACTTTACTTACGTACGCATTTGGTAATCAGTCATTCAACTAAAATTATTGGTAAATTTTCAACGTTAATTAACGAACACAATTAGGTAACATGACTTGTATTTACGATTTTAAACTGTTTTTTAGCACGTGTTTCGTAGTAGTAGATATGAAAAAACACTATAAAAATTTTCATATCGATGGTGTGTAATAGTTAGTAGTTGATTGATCACAAAGGGACTACGACGACCCATTACAGATGATATTCTCAAATGAATGGTCACGTTCATCTTCATCCTAATTTTTATCACGAACTTACTTATCTATGATTTGTATAACAGTAAAAATTTTACAAATTTCGTGGATGTACCAATTATTTGTCGGCTCAGTAGATAATGACCCGACTGCTGAATCTAGGGGCGTGGGTTCGATTTCCGCACAAAATAGACATTTATTATTTGTGTTTGTCTTGAGGTGTTTTCTATGTCTAATATGTACGTATTAACAATTTTATTATATTATATTTCTTAATTCTAGAAGATTTTTGTATTCGTAAGATTGATGAACTAGGACTTTATAAGTCACTACATCTCTTTAGAGGCCTACATAGACTAACATATATGAATATTGTGCAATTCTAACGATATTACATATTCACACGGATCAAATTCATAACCTTTTTTGAAGTGGGTTAAAAAAGGTTTGTGATACATGTGGATATAAAGTCACTTTGTGATACATATGGATGTATCAAAATATGGTTATGTAGTCACTTTGTGATACATGTGGACACTTTTTGTTTATGAACTGGATTAGCTGAAACTGTCAAATGTGAAAAGTACTCATTAAAATGCATAGGTAAATGCGCTGAGTAAAAACATTGTATACTTCATTACTGTCGCTTATACGTCTTAAATTTTTTTTACAATTCCAAACTAAGACTATGCTGGCGCAGTCTGTGCTGCTTCTACTTCTCGATGGAGCTACTCGACTAACTTGATCTACTCCAAAATATAGGTTTCCGATGTTTTTTCGAATTACGAAATTATGATCATATTTCTGAGTTACGTGCTAAACTCAAGTGGCTCCCAATTCGACTTTACAAAAATACTCATAATTAACGTCCTTAATAATCCCACTGTACCCCATTGCCTACAAATGCTCCTTAATTATAATTATATAATTTGTCACAAAGTATGTCACTTAGGTTAAAGGCAGAACGCACACTAAGTATACCGTCTCACTTCACTACGCAATATGGACTCCAGTCAGCGATACAATAATTTATTGGGATTTTAGCACCAGAGGGCATTACCTTTACTATAAGCATAGCGGCGCACCCATACTGCCACCCTTGGAAATCTCAAGGATTTTCAATACAAAAAGGGGAAATTAAAATATTAAAATAAAAAATATATATTCGCGTAAAAATAACTATTAAAAAAGTATAATATTGTTAAGGTATTAATTAATTATTAATTAAAATATGCGGTTTAAACAGTACTACTCGTACTGTGTTGGAATCGGGCATAACTTTACTACTAGACGTTTAAAAGTTCCTGTCGGCGTTTTTACTTAAGCTACTCCTGATATTCCGTATTTGCCCGGAAATAACAGTTCTATTACGCCCATAGACCAACGCAGAAGGGATATATCATCAGAATCTATAAGCACTACAGTTCCCATTTTTAAAGGATTACAGTCAGTACACTACTCTTGTCTGACCTGTAATTTATGAAGATAAGACCTTCTCCACTGTTTCCAATTACTTTAAACCAATTGATTCATCAAGCTTTTTCTATTCATTAAACTAATCTGACAATCGTCTAACTTTGTGATAGGTAAAACCTAAAAAAAAAGATGTTAACATTAAAAAATGAGCAGGGGTTAGTATTTCTGGATAAGGTTCCGATGAAAGTAAGCAAAGCGGTCTAGAATTTAATAAGCATTCTTTTTGAGTTAAAACTTATATAAATGCGATTTTAAGGTTATTAGATTAGATTCCCAAATACTTACCTCCGAAATGGGGAGATCGCGGTGGAATCATTTTCCACTCTATTCTATGTTTAAATAATTCATTATTTAAATTTGATTGGAATTAATCATTTCATTATCATCAAGAATTCATCATCAAGTAAAAAATTAAATAAATCATTAAGTTGAGTTTAAGCACCAATAAAATTTGAACCGTTGTCCGAATAAAGAACGAATACTGGACCTTGGCGAGCGATAAAGCGCTTAAAGGTAAAAGCATCAGAAGACAAGTCTGAAACTATCTCGATATGGATAGCTTTCGTAGCTAAATACACAAATAAACGTATATACGCCTTTTGTGAGTGTTGGCCTCTTCGATGTGTTAATGTAATTTTAAGCGGACCGAAGTAATCTACCTCCGTGGGCAGGAATGCTTTAGGTGCTTGTACCCAAGGAGCAGGTAAATCTGCCATTTTTGGGGTAGGGTGAGATGGCAAAGAGCGACAACAAGTATTGCACTTGTGGATCCGTTTCCTGACTACATTTCTTGTTAAAAGTATCCAAAAATGTTGCCGGTAGATTTAAAATTAAAAGGTCTGAGTCCGTATGATAATTGTTTTGATGGTGTTTGTCAATGATGTCGACTACATGATCATTTTTTGGGAGTAATGCGGGGTGCTGAGCTTTAAAAGGTAAGTCAGAATTTTAAAGCCTGCCCTAAATACGTAAAATTCCATCGTCATCCAAAAAAAGACTCAACTTTTGTAGACTTTTAAAAGGTAATAACGATTTTTTCATTTTAACAATTTCATCTGAAAAATGTTTAGCCTGAACAGCTATAATATAATCATCCTTTCAGCGGTAATTAAGTCTGAGGCGCTTATCATCAGTTAACGAGGCAGTTTGTTAATAAAGCGGAGGATGTAAATAATTATACGTTACAATTTTCACCACGAAGAGGGTTTTAAGAAGAGATCATACAATAGAGATTCATTTTTTACCGTAAAAGCAGTCAAAGTCATAGATTTATTTGCTTCCGGTAGTTCCTCTTCGGTATTGGAAGGAATAAACGGCTCAATAGGCCACTGTAAAGTTGGATAATGAGCCCAAGAAGGACTATCCCACCAGAGCGAATGATTGAGGATTTGTGATGGTAGGAGGATACGTAATCTGTCAGGTGACAGATTTTCATGAATTTTAGTGACGCGATTGGCAACGAATATTTGCCAGCGGCATGGCGGTGAATTTATCCACGAAAGGGCAATAGTGGAATCTGGAATCGCTTGTGACAATGACAAACTAGCTGTGACAAAAGTAAAGCGGTGCATAGTTCCAACCGCGCAAGAGTGACGGTTTTTACGGGAGATACTTTAGACTTTATTAGCACACAACAAAATGAAGGACATGTCACCATTGGTTATGTGACGTGTAGATACACAGCGCAACCGTACGACTTTAGACTAGCATCTCCAAAAGCGACAAAATTGCAACCATCGGAAACGTTTAAATGACGCGGTACTTTTGATTGTTCTAATAATAGCAATTGTTTTTTAAATTTATTCATCACAGCCAATGGATGAAATACACAGTTCCTGCATAATTATTTTTGCATAAGAAATAACTGGGGCAACTAATCCTTAAACGTCGAATAAGCGCGCGATTGTAGATAGGATTATGCGTTTGGAACAACCCTGATCCATAGTGGAAATGCTAAATTGGAAAACATCGGCAGTGGCAAGCCATTTAAGGCCAAGGATTTTTAAATTATAATTGTTTGAAAATTCGATTGCTGCACGCTGAGTTTTCAGAACGTTACCGAGGAGCTCCCGACAATGGCTTGCCCATTTGACAAGATTTACCATATAAACCCACCAGCTTTAAATATCGCTATAAGCTCTTGTGACAAGCGAATTCCTGACACTACATTAGGAACCGATGTCGTGAGATTATCCATGTATAACTCTTGCATGGTAGCTGTTTCTGCTTTGGGTAAGCGTGCGCATGTAGAAATCGCATTTAAAAAGCGGTTATCGTGATTTTTAGCAGCGGAGGTATATGAGTTATTTTTACTTCAGATACTAATACTTTAATTGCACGCACAGTAAGGTATGGGCTACAACATAGGCCAAATGCCAAAGAATTGAAGTGTAATATTCAATTTCATTAAACCTAAAAAGAATTTTTAAATATTTACGATGTTCGTTTGTCAATAAAATAGAAAAATACATTTGCTTCAACAAGAGAGTAAATAAATTAGCTTGTAAATTAGGCCCAATATGCAGGATGTTATTTAGCGAGATACCACGTACGTAGGAGTTGCCTAACAACGCAAGATCGCTTTGAAGTGGCAGCGATATTATAAATCTACCAGAGGCGTCGCATGCGACAGACGATTGAGACAACGTTTCACATTGCAAGCTTGTTTAAATTCGACGAGGCTACTTTAGAGGGAGCGGCGGAGATAGGCATGTTACCCATAATTAAGTAGCCAAGAGTGGTTTCGAGAGCGGGAGGTAAGTTAATACGGAGTGTGGGAGAGCAAGCAGAAGGAACGGGAAAGCGCGCACCCAATATTACATTGATTTCACCAGGATTGTTCTAGGATTCATCGGCAAGCGGCAAGTTTTTTAAATAATATAAATAGGAACTATCTTAAAAGCAAGTGGGCAATTTTTCAGTAATTTTATCGACAAACAGTAATTTAATATTATAGTTTATGTGCGAAAAACGTGAAGGCGTGGAAATAGATCCTACTGTTATTATCACTGAGTTTTAAAGCGGTATTATGTCTAGATTTAATGTTTTGTTTAATGTTTAATTAGATTATTTTGCGAGGCTCTGTCTAGCAAAGTACGAATAATTTGTCTATATTTTCCCATCTGCATAGGCGTAAACTTGAGCGGTGGATAACACAAGATGTCTTAACTTATTAGCATGAGAAGAAGCGAGCGAGCGTGCGTTTAAGGTGACGGTGTCGTTATTAGGATGCAGCGGAGACAATTCACCGGCGACAGTGCGAGCTGGGACTTAATTCTCACTTCGTCCGAGATAATCCTGTATTAGAGATTATCTGGAAGGCACTATCTCGACTGTAAAATTTCGATCGTCGACATCATTTTCGCGTTTGCTGTATTCTTACTATCAATCGAAACAACCTCCGAACAAAATGTCGTTCGAAGCGGTGGAATGTTGCCATTGTGAGCCGATTACGTTACGAGGTACGTTCTGTTGCACAGTTTTCTATAACGCCTATTCTAATATGCCTCTTTTGATATATTAAAAAAGGGTTCAGTGACTACAAAATATTTGCAGCAACATTTTACTTGTGTTTTATCATTATTAATAATGAGGATTATAAATATAACTAAGTTTGTATACTAAATCCCTATTTCGAGAAATTGCTATAATCTTTAAACGGATTTGGACATAATTAAAAAAAAACTCTGTTTTTGTTGAGTGTTTTGTTTGTTTATTTGGTTGAGAATTTTAGGTAATTCTTATTTTTCAAAGGTCTAATTATGTTTATTAATTTTTTTTCACATGAAATTACCACCTAGTATTATCAAAATACTACGCAGCACTAAAGATTTTTGTCAGTGTTTGTGATGTAACCTAGTGTTTGTAATCATGAAAATCAATAGAAATAGAAGAATATTATTGTCATGGGCGACTTTAATAATTGCATAAATCGGCCAATCAATCAAATGAGAAAAGACTAGTAATGTATTAAGAAAGTAATAAAGGTAAAAAAATACATATTTGGTAATATAAGTCTTTTTTTCCACCATTTTAATTACTGACCTATATTTTACTTTAGATTTTAGAACAAATAGTTCACTCTAAGAGTAGAATTAATGTTTAGAACCCAATCATTTTGGACTAAAATTGTCATGATTCGAATGCGAGATGTAGTCTCGATCGGTCCCGACCACTCGAAGCAGTTCGGGCGGCTTGCGTTCGAGAAATGTCGGATTCGACATTACCAGAATTGCTTAACTACATTTTCGTTCGAGAAAAGTTTAATTTCGTACTATATTTCGAATTCGTGATCAATTCGATCGCGTGAGAATTGGCTCCCAGGACTGGTGTCGAGGCGCTGAGCCACAAGTGTGACCAGACTTAATTTTCCAAAAATATCTGAAACACTAAAAAATACTGATTTTAATAATATGTTTTATTCATTAATCATCATCACAATAAATGTAATGGTTGCGCCATCTAGTGTAATAGTGTAATTAACGATATAAAATTGCACATTACTGCGATCTCCTATCCCTTTTTCTCCTACCCATACCTCGCCTATGCAAGAAGAGGGCGGATGCATTGACATCCGAATTGAACAGTCAAAGAAAGACAACGGTGCTATGCACATCTATTTTTAATAAACCGTGATTTTTTTGGTTTTCATAAGTGTTACCTTAGAACTGCTTTGCGCGCGTTGGTTTTGACAGTGGCCAAAACTATTGAAGAAAATACCCAGGATTTTGTGACGTAAATCTAAGGGTCTGCAGATCTGCCAGAAGCACCGCCATTATTTTCGAGGTATTTATCCTTTCATACTGCTTCAGTTAATAACCTTTCACAGCAGTTTTGAGATCTCATCCTCCTTTCTTTGTGTATGTGCATATTGATTTTAATAGTTCATCCACCTTACTTTGCGCACCAGCGCCCTATGAAAATTACATTACCGCGCCGCCATTTTTTGGTCCTCCTCGACGGATGTCATATATTTAATCGCTTTACATATTTTTCTAATATAAACGTTTTATTAATTTTAAGAGCTATTTTAAATATTTCCCGCAATTTTGTAAGTAATTCGCAACTTATTTCCTAAAAATTTAGTTACCCGTTAAGTTAAAATATTCGTTATTTTACTGTTTCCGCAAAAATAAATTTATTTATTAAATAAATAGTAAATTTTTAAGTAATACGAACTACGTTTGTGAACATAAAACACATTGTAGCTAACGCGTTTCTTTCGCTTATACTACTAGCGTGATTCATTGCTCATGTCTTTCTTTGCCACATTCGAACTATAACCGAGATTACTTAATGATAATATTCATCGCAGTAGTTATAAACAACCTTATTCAAACTTCTTGTAATAATACTAGTAATAGTAGGTAGCTACCATAACTAATTGGCTAGTTTAAAGTAAAACCGTTATTGTTATTACATATAACTTTTGCCGCATAGTGTTTATATCACTTCGTTTACATACAACATATTTATTTGTAATAAAACAGTATTTTTGTACTTAACATTCCTGTGTGCAATATTTTGCCATTCAACGCTGTTTTGTTTTGCATTTTAGTTTATTTATTAACAACGGTTATGTCTGAACAAATCCCTATTTTGGAATCGCTACTTGCTACGTATTTTGAACGTATTCAAAGTGCTTACGTTTTGTCGCAAAATTTGGATGACGATTCGTCTAACTCAAAAACAATTGATGACAACCGTACGAGTTATCAAAATACGTTAAAGCAAATAAATACACAAAAAATTAAATTAAAACCCGATTTTGTACCTAATTTTAAGTCTTGGGTCGCATTTGAAGATATTTTCTGTCGCATTAAGCGGAAAATATCAACATTGTCAGAAGGTCGTAAGGGTCAAAATTCGGATATTAAAACTAAAATAATTCCGCCTTTAAGTCTCCTGGAATTTTCTGGCAATCCCCGTAATTGGCCACTATTTTACACGAGTTTTTTAAATACAGTCCACAAAACCGAAGATCTTACTGACGCAGAAAAAATATATTATTTAGTTGGAAGATTAACGGGCAAGGCAAAATCTATATGTGCAGGCATAACGCTAGATGGCGATAATTATAATATTTTGCTTAATATGCTGGTAGCCAGATTTTAAGACGAAGCCGATATGGCGGAGGCCATTGAGGGAGGCCTCGACGGTGGGAAGGCTACTGCGAAATAACCATCTGCGGCGGTTGATAGAACAAACAGTTTCAAATGTATGTGTACCTATTGTGCATAAGAAAATTATTTTTGCAAAATTAACGAATGTTTTGTGACTTTCTCAAAAACTATTGGAGCTACTTCAGAAGCAAAAATATACTCTAATTAAACCTTAATAATGGTTTTTAAGTTTATTTCGATAGGAATAAATATTTCCGAAATATGCCCAACTAACAATAGTACCTAATATAGTAGCATGAAACAAAAAAAAAACCGTGTATGTGTAAAAGACCTTAGATATACTGTCCAGGTACTGACAAATTAATATAACCCTGACGACTTTGACAACTACACTAATAATGACTAAAATAACTTATTCACTTTCCCCATACATGAAATTCGACCCTTCCCAAAACATAAATAGCCGAAGTAGTCCAAAAAGTTAGGAAACTAAACTTTTTCAGTTTTCCTAACTAACTTCATGATTAGAAAAAATATATGTACCACAAAGGTGGCAGACAAGCATACGGCCTGCCTAATGTTAAGCGATTACCAGCATTGCCTATAGAAGCTTGTAACACACCAAGAGCTGTCTGCCGCATGCCAAGTCACTTACAGGCCAAAATCTGCACGAAATGGAAACGGCATCCTGGTGGCTTTCTAAGATAGATGCTTGGATGCGCTGGACGATTTCAAGATGCAGTGGCAGGAGACTGCACGTAACCGGGAAGTGACAAATATTTAAAAAAAAGATTCTTAGCACTTTTAGAAAATAAGTAAACAAGATAGGTAAAAAAGTAAACAATGTATTTATCTACATCATCATCATTATACCCATAATAGCTTACGTTCGTGCAAGATAAGGATCCATAGCATTATACACACATTAAACTGCATTTAAGTCCAGCACGCACGCATTCGCATCTATTGCACACTCTTTTTGCAATTGCACGGCACTAACTCTGCCTCACTAACTCACTCTGGTGCGGGAGGAAGCTTTGTAGTTATAGGCATCAGTGTATTTGCAACAATTTTCCAACCCCAATCTTCCGGATTTAAGCAAAGTCCAAGACATCTTGAACTTGCATATAAACTCGAAGCAAGTGCCGAGCGCAAGCAGCAACATCTGGGTGGCACGGGCTAAGAAGGTAGTAATTTTTTCACTGTATTTTATTACCCTCAGTTTATCTAACGTATCACAACTGCAGTTGTCATACAGAGTGAGAGCGAACCTATCCTTGCTTGCCTCACCTGTAGCAACAGATATAAATTAACAACTTTAGATCATTACGTTCTATCTATTATTAACTTATCGTTTGCAGCCTCTTACGTCCCCACAGCTGGGGCAAGGCCTACTCTCACCGTGGGCAAGAGGGCTTTGGGCCATAGTCCACAAGCGGGCCTAGTGCGAATTATGGACTTCACATACGACTTTTTAACATATGTAGGTTTCCTCACGGTGTTTTCCTTCATCTAAAAGCCAGTGATGTGAATATTCGGGCCTAGCAGACGATATATAGCTATATGGTCAGCATCAAGGGGGAGAAGCGAGTTTAGGCATTCAGAAACAAATACTGAAGAACCAGACAAAACAAGATCTAAGATTTTACCATTATCATTGATAACAGCATGAAACTGATGTTAGTCTAGAAAATTAAATTGTTCTATAAAATCAGCTTCATCTTGGGACCTATGAGTGAGCGGTAATAAAAAATCAACGCCCTGTCGCGACCCCAACAGATATTAGTTAGATTGAAGACGACAATTGTTAAAAACTCGTTATCCGGGTATAAAAATATGTTTTTCAGCAGTCACAGAACAACTGGCAAGATGATAACACGTTAAAAAAATACACTCTTGTATGGTTGGTAATAGGTGACTAGGGGCCTTACAAAGACTAATGAGTACATTGATTGAACATAATTACATAATTTAACCACATAACTATATAGGTACAATATGTACGGAGCAATAACCATTCCTGATAAGTATGAGATGGTTATATTATTCGCAAAGACCATTGCTGCAATATAATTCAAACATAAACACGAAAAGCAATAGAGTTCACATATATAACTAAGACCAGTAACGACAAAAATAAACGTGGGTAGTATACCAAATGTTGAGCCAAGACGACTTTTGTTTTCAATGTAGCTTGACATTGTTAGACCGTAAAGTTGAGCGAGGCTACAAAGAAGTAAAACTAGTAAGTAAGGTATCACAAACCTTTTATAACTCACATAACTTATTGTAAGAAAATCTACAGTTTTACCCAATGAGGTTTCAAACAAATTAAAAGGCAGACTAAATAATTTTGTTTACCTCTAGCATTGAATTAATAATGAGACCATGCGATGTGTCATTTTTCAGGACATGAATTATTGCATATTTAACCCAATTATATTGATATTTTTTTTCTTTTGCAATGGTTTTCACTTTTTATTATCCGGCGACAAGTGATCGTTCATGAAGATTGGGCGACTATCCTCAAGTCATATATCGTGAGCCGTAATTTTTTTTTCAGTCTGGCGGCTGCAACAAAATCCTCTTTCGTCTACGATTGATAAAACTGACTAGTATTGATTTTTCTTTAGAGCTGTGAGATGGGATTCTAGAGACATAGTTTATCTGATTTTTATGAATAGGAAATTCAATAACTTTTCTTAAATCCTCTACTATTTTGAAAAGATTTTCACTTTTTTTTGGAGACACCTGTAATTTCAACATTATTAAGTCTGGACTATTGGTGTTGCTTTACAAGATCTTGGCAAACACTTTCAAATGTTTGCGCTGTGGATTTGACTTCACCGTTTAAGCTTTCAAGAACAGAATCACGATTCGATAGCCCATTCATCATCACTGTGAAATCGTTAACCTTCTTGCTAGAGAATTCGCAGAAATTCTTTAGGTCATGCATTTCCGTTCTCAGGGAACTTATATCTGAGACCAGCCCAGGTAGAGTATTGAGCTTCAACGTCACTTCCTTCAATGCAGCAATAACTTCATCGAGTGTAGACAAATTATTAGTTTGCGCCTTTTGCGGTCGTGATTCTGCAGAAGACCTCACTAGGCAGATAGTGCAGTTACAGGCTGTTCTGCGCTTCAGGTAAATACTTTTTGATAGTTTTGCACAAATGAAGCAGTAAGACTTTAAGCACTGAGCAGAGCTAGCGCAATTATATATATATATATATATATAATTATGTTCAATCAATGTACTCATTAGTCTCTGTAAGGCCCATAGTCACCTTTTACCAACCATACAAGAGTGTATTTTTTTAAAGTGTTATCATCTTGCCAGTTGTTCTGTGACTGCTGAAAAACATATTTTTATACCCGGATAACGAGTTTTTAATAACTGTCGTCTTCAATCTAACTAATCGCGACAGGGCGTTGATTTTTTATTACCGCTCACTCATAGGTCCCAAGATGAAGCTGATTTTATAGAACAATTTAATTTTCTAGACTAACATCAGTTTCATGCTGTTATCAATGATAATGGTAAAATCTTAGATCTTGTTTTGTCTGGTTCTTCAGTATTTGTTTCTGAATGCCTAAACTCGCTTCTCCCCCTTGATGCTGACCATATAGCTATATATCGTCTGCTAGGCCCGAATATTCACATCACTGGCTTTTAGATGAAGGAAAACACCGTGAGGAAACCTACATATGTTAAAAAGTCGTATGTGAAGTCCATAATTCGCACTAGGCCCGCTTGTGGACTATGGCCCAAAGCCCTCTTGCCCACGGTGAGAGTAGGCCTTGCCCCAGCTGTGGGGACGTAAGAGGCTGCAAACGATAAGTTAATAATAGATAGAACGTAATGATCTAAAGTTGTTAATTTATATCTGTTGCTACAGGTGAGGCAAGCAAGGATAGGTTCGCTCTCACTCTGTATGACAACTGCAGTTGTGATACGTTAGATAAACTGAGGGTAATAAAATACAGTGAAAAAATTACTACCTTCTTAGCCCGTGCCACCCAGATGTTGCTGCTTGCGCTCGGCACTTGCTTCGAGTTTATATGCAAGTTCAAGATGTCTTGGACTTTGCTTAAATCCGGAAGATTGGGGTTGGAAAATTGTTGCAAATACACTGATGCCTATAACTACAAAGCTTCCTCCCGCACCAGAGTGAGTTAGTGAGGCAGAGTTAGTGCCGTGCAATTGCAAAAAGAGTGTGCAATAGATGCGAATGCGTGCGTGCTGGACTTAAATGCAGTTTAATGTGTGTATAATGCTATGGATCCTTATCTTGCACGAACGTAAGCTATTATGGGTATAATGATGATGATGTAGATAAATACATTGTTTACTTTTTTACCTATCTTGTTTACTTATTTTCTAAAAGTGCTAAGAATCTTTTTTTTAAATATTTGTCACTTCCCGGTTACGTGCAGTCTCCTGCCACTGCATCTTGAAATCGTCCAGCGCATCCAAGCATCTATCTTAGAAAGCCACCAGGATGCCGTTTCCATTTCGTGCAGATTTTGGCCTGTAAGTGACTTGGCATGCGGCAGACAGCTCTTGGTGTGTTACAAGCTTCTATAGGCAATGCTGGTAATCGCTTAACATTAGGCAGGCCGTATGCTTGTCTGCCACCTTTGTGGTACATATATTTTTTCTAATCATGAAGTTAGTTAGGAAAACTGAAAAAGTTTAGTTTCCTAACTTTTTGGACTACTTCGGCTATTTATGTTTTGAGAAGGGTCGAATTTTATGTATGGGGAAAGTGAATAAGTTATTTTAGTCATTATTAGTGTAGTTGTCAAAGTCGTCAGGGTTATATTAATTTGTCAGTACCTGGACAGTATATCTAAGGTCTTTTACACATACACGGTTTTTTTTGGTTTCATGCTACTATATTAGGTACTATTGTTAGTTGGGCATATTTCGGAAATATTTATTCCTATCGAAATAAACTTAAAAACCATTATTAAGGTTTAATTAGAGTATATTTTTGCTTCTGAAGTAGCTCCAATAGTTTTTGAGAAAGTCACAAAACATTCGTTAATTTTGCAAAAATAATTTTCTTATGCACAATAGGTACACATACATTTGAAACTGTTTGTTCTATCAACCGCCACAGATGGTTATTTCGCAGTAGCCTTCCCACCGTCGAGGCCTCCCTCAATGGCCTCCGCCATATCGGCTTCGTCTTAAAATCTGGCTACCAGCATATTAAGCAAAATATTATAATTATCGCCATCTAGCGTTATGCCTGCACATATAGATTTTGCCTTGCCCGTTAATCTTCCAACTAAATAATATATTTTTTCTGCGTCAGTAAGATCTACGGTTTTGTGGACTGTATTTAAAAAACTCGTGTAAAATAGTGGCCAATTACGGGGATCGCCAGAAAATTCCAGGAGACTTAAAGGCGGAATTATTTTAGTTTTAATATCCGAATTTTGACCCTTACGACCTTCTGACAATGTTGATATTTTCCGCTTAATGCGACAGAAAATATCTTCAAATGCGACCCAAGACTTAAAATTAGGTACAAAATCGGGTTTTAATTTAATTTTTTGTGTATTTATTTGCTTTAACGTATTTTGATAACTCGTACGGTTGTCATCAATTGTTTTTGAGTTAGACGAATCGTCATCCAAATTTTGCGACAAAACGTAAGCACTTTGAATACGTTCAAAATACGTAGCAAGTAGCGATTCCAAAATAGGGATTTGTTCAGACATAACCGTTGTTAATAAATAAACTAAAATGCAAAACAAAACAGCGTTGAATGGCAAAATATTGCACACAGGAATGTTAAGTACAAAAATACTGTTTTATTACAAATAAATATGTTGTATGTAAACGAAGTGATATAAACACTATGCGGCAAAAGTTATATGTAATAACAATAACGGTTTTACTTTAAACTAGCCAATTAGTTATGGTAGCTACCTACTATTACTAGTATTATTACAAGAAGTTTGAATAAGGTTGTTTATAACTACTGCGATGAATATTATCATTAAGTAATCTCGGTTATAGTTCGAATGTGACAAAGAAAGACATGAGCAATGAATCACGCTAGTAGTATAAGCGAAAGAAACGCGTTAGCTACAATGTGTTTTATGTTCACAAACGTAGTTCGTATTACTTAAAAATTTACTATTTATTTAATAAATAAATTTATTTTTGCGGAAACAGTAAAATAACGAATATTTTAACTTAACGGGTAACTAAATTTTTAGGAAATAAGTTGCGAATTACTTACAAAATTGCGGGAAATATTTAAAATAGCTCTTAAAATTAATAAAACGTTTATATTAGAAAAATATGTAAAGCGATTAAATATATGACATCCGTCGAGGAGGACCAAAAAATGGCGGCGCGGTAATGTAATTTTCATAGGGCGCTGGTGCGCAAAGTAAGGTGGATGAACGATTAAAATCAATATGCACATACACAAAGAAAGGAGGATGAGATCTCAAAACTGCTGTGAAAGGTTATTAACTGAAGCAGTATGAAAGGATAAATACCTCGAAAATAATGGCGGTGCTTCTGGCAGATCTGCAGACCCTTAGATTTACGTCACAAAATCCTGGGTATTTTCTTCAATAGTTTTGGCCACTGTCAAAACCAACGCGCGCAAAGCAGTTCTAAGGTAACACTTATGAAAACCAAAAAAATCACGGTTTATTAAAAATAGATGTGCATAGCACCGTTGTCTTTCTTTGACTGTTCAATTCGGATGTCAATGCATCCGCCCTCTTCTTGCATAGGCGAGGTATGGGTAGGAGAAAAAGGGATAGGAGATCGCAGTAATGTGCAATTTTATATCGTTAATTACACTATTACACTAGATGGCGCAACCATTACATTTATTGTGATGATGATTAATGAATAAAACATATTATTAAAATCAGTATTTTTTAGTGTTTCAGATATTTTTGGAAAATTAAGTCTGGTCACACTTGTGGCTCAGCGCCTCGACACCAGTCCTGGGAGCCAATTCTCACGCGATCGAATTGATCACGAATTCGAAATATAGTACGAAATTAAACTTTTCTCGAACGAAAATGTAGTTAAGCAATTCTGGTAATGTCGAATCCGACATTTCTCGAACGCAAGCCGCCCGAACTGCTTCGAGTGGTCGGGACCGATCGAGACTACATCTCGCATTCGAATCATGACAATTTTAGTCCAAAATGATTGGGTTCTAAACATTAATTCTACTCTTAGAGTGAACTATTTGTTCTAAAATCTAAAGTAAAATATAGGTCAGTAATTAAAATGGTGGAAAAAAAGACTTATATTACCAAATATGTATTTTTTTACCTTTATTACTTTCTTAATACATTACTAGTCTTTTCTCATTTGATTGATTGGCCGATTTATGCAATTATTAAAGTCGCCCATGACAATAATATTCTTCTATTTCTATTGATTTTCATGATATATATAATAAAACAGCCAGTTACCATTTTGAAATTGCAGTTATTACAGTCAGGACATAGCCGACCAGAGTAGTGAGCTAAAGTGTTTTTTTTAGTTGTTTCGTCAAATGTAGGAAGTGGGGTTACAAATGTTTATTGAGTGAGTTGAGATCGTAATTGATTGAAATATAGTATGCAGATTTGCCAATGCCCAAAGACTTGATAAATCTCCATATATTTGAGAAATCACACTTGTCAATAGAGCGATAAATGCATCTATGTTTCGAATCTCTCTACATAGTCTGTTTCACTGATTTCTCAGTGTTTTATACATGTCCAGGTTGAAGTTAGTCGGATTACGCTGAAATCTGGCACATGTAACTTTGCCTTACGTACTTTGACTTCATCTGTAAGCCACAGGGCTGGTGGGTGACGGATTTTTATAGGTAGGTAGGTAGGTAGGTCATTTATTTCTCATCGAAAATTACATTATGTCATTAAAATAATAATACATAACCAATTCACAAAAAGATCGTCAAGTGTAAAAATTTAAATCACAATGAAAAATAAAGGCTTAGAAATATTCTAAGATAAAACGTCAACAATTAAAAATAAACATATAAATAGAATCAATATTCAGTCAAAGATTTAAAAATGTCAAAATTTAAAACAAACATAAATAAAAATTAAAAGTCAATAAAAATGTCAAAACAAGAACAAACATAAATAAAAACCAATAAAAATGTCAAAACAAAAACAAACAAATATTAAAAATGACAAACGTGGTCACTGTATTCTTTGACAGAATACAGTGATTGAGTCAGTAAAAGCTCTTTTAGCCGGCGACCAAATTTCTGATCCGAGAGTTCGTTTTTTAGGTCGACGGGGAGGTGCTCATAATAAGCTGGGCCTATGACTCGCGGATTTTTATCCAGCAGCGCTAGTCGTCGTGGCACACGTTGTAGTCGCCCTGTTTGACGAGTCACTCTGCCTGGAACACTGATGCGTTTACAGGTGTTTATGTTGCGTCGAGTGTAAATTATAATATCAAACACATATTGAGAATAATGTGTCATTATACCATATTTTTTAAATAGTTCTCTGCATGAATGGCGAGGTTTTACACCCGCCAGTGTGCGAAGAGCTCTCTTTTGTATAATCAACACTCGATTGGAGTCTGTCGAGTTGCCCCATAGAATAATGCCATATGACAGAAGGGAATGAAAGAAGGCAAAATATATTTGTAGTAGTGCAACGTCAGACACGAGTGGTTTCAGCTTTCGTAGTGCAAATACTGCACTACTCAGCTTTTCACACAACGTTGACACATGGTGTTTCCAGTTTAGTCTATGGTCTATGGTAAACCCAAAAAATCTACAGGACTCGCATTGTGGCATCGGACTCTATACTTGTGGAGTTAAAGTGGGGTTTCCTGTCGAGAATATTATAACATTGGACTTTGTGACATTGAGGACGAGGCCGTTTGCCGAGAACCACGCGTTGAGCTGAGCGCACGCGTTTGCTATCTTGTTTTCGAGCTGTTCGTATGTGGGTGCACTCACCACCACTGTTGTGTCATCGGCGAACAGCACCGTCAGGCCTTCGGTAACTGAAGATGGGAGGTCATTCATAAAGAGCGAAAATAGAGAGTTTCCGAGGGCCGATCCCTGTGGTATACCAATCTCCACTTTGCCCGCATTTGACTTTATGGTTTTGCCGTCTATTTCGATTTGAACCGTTTGATGTCTATTAGTTGAAAATGACCTGAACAGTTCGTGCGTTTTGTTTTTCAGGCCATAATGTTTAATTTTTTCTAATAACAACTCAAAGTTTATAACGTCAAACGCTTTTGAGAGATCACACAATATCCCTGCCACCTTGTACTTGTCGTCCAGAGCCGTTGCAATGCAGTCGTAGATTTTATGCGCCGCTTCTGTGGTAGACCTATTTTGTCTGTAGGCAAATTGTCTGTCAGTCAGTAGGTCGTTAGTTTCAAGATGTTGCATTAAGCAATTTGATAAAATCGATTCAATAATTTTTGATATGTTTGGTACTATTGTTATAGGTCTATAAAAGTCTACAGAATCCCTCTCCCCTTTTCCTTTGTAGACTGGACACACTCGTGTGCTCTTAAGTACGTCTGGGTATATACCGGATGAAAAAATTGAGTTGATTAGTTCAACCAGTATTCCGGATAGAAGCGGCCAGATGCACATAAGTAGGTCTACAGAGATGTCGTAAATATCGCGAGTGGATCGCGACTTTATCAGTGAGCGCAGCGTGCAGTTGAGGTCTGCGAGTGTGATTCTGGGTAGCACTAAGTCTGGGACATCTGCATCGCCTATACCATTTTGAACATATGACACAGATATGTGTTTGTCTGTTTGCACTACATACTTCGAGGCTACTGTGAGGAAGTGTCGATTAAGGTGTTCGGGTACGCAGTTCGGTTCAATTTTCTTCCTATCGTGGTCTTTTAGTAAAATTGTGTGTTTACGTGGTTTGTTGGAAACTTCCTCGTCGATTATGCGCCACATTTCTTTTGATGGGTTTTTACTATTTTGAAGACGATTCTCTGTGTAACTTTTGTGAGCAATTAAACTTTCATTTTTAATCATATTGCAGTAATTGGTAATAGATGTCATCAATGTTGTATTCTCTGGGTATTGGCGTTTGATTTCGGTTAAGTCGTTATACTTTGAAATAAGTCTAGAAAGAGTATCTGTTATCCATGGTACATGATTGCGTTTCTTTTTTAAAACATTTTTGAAAGGAAAGTGTATGTCAATATAATAAGTCAAAATATTAAATAATTTAGTACATTTGTCATTTATAGTTATTGTAATGTCAAAAATAAAGTTCCAATTATAATTTTCAATGTCAATATAAAATGCTGAAAGCGATTCACTATTAAATAGTCTTTTTTGTATGAAAGAGTTGTGTTAGGCGCGGGCGGGGGTCGGCAGATCCATGGCTAACACAAACACCTGTGCATTATGGTCACTCACCACCGTGTCCAAAGGCGCCGCTGTGACGTCACCGCGGTCACAAGGTACAACTCCGCAGTCAATAGAAGTCGAGCTGTGCGCAGACACACGGGTTGGAAAATGAACACAGTTGAAACAAGAGTAACATTGTAACACATCATCAACTCGTTGCCTCAAACTATTCTCGGACAAAAAGTCAACATTTTGGTCGCCGACCAAAATAAATCTTTTATTTTCGTCCGAAAGCCTATCTAGCAACAATTCTAAATTATTTAAATAAATGTCAAAATTTCCATTACCAGTGCGATACATTACAATAATAATTAAATTCAAATTAATAATTTCAATTGCAGCAAACTCGAAATGATATTGTACAGCCAGGCTCTGTAGGTCGTTTCGCTGGCGGTAAGTAATATCACCCCGTGTGAATAGTGCAACACCGCCGTGGGCGATGCGCGTGCGGCAGTAGCTACCCGCCAGTTCATACCCACATAACCTAATTCGTTCAATCTCGAATTTTTTGCACCAAGTTTCACTGCATGCTAGTACGTCTGGCCTCTCGACACTCAATAATAAATCTATTAATGCAGTTTTACCACAGATAGATCGAACATTTTGATGTATTATTTTAAAGTGAGATTTTGTGTCTAGCGTGGTGTTTTCGAGGCAGGATTTTTTAAGTTTTTTGGACTAACAACATTAAATCGCCTAATCGAAACACCATCGGGCCAGTTCTTTGCATTCCTCACTAAAGTCACCTTGTCGGCGGGCACGTCAAGCTTGAAGGACGAGTAGTTGCCTCGGGTGACTACCAGTTGCTCACAGCCTGCATTTTCGACCTTCAACTCAGTGCGGACGTGGTGAAGTACGGCCTGCGCGGAGGTGTCCGCACTCAGGTTAAATACATGCAGGCTGACAAGGCGCGGAGCTGCGGCTCTGAGACCAGGTTTTGCCCCGCCAGGAGCAGACGTATTTAAAGACCGAAGTACGTTACCAGGCACCGCATTTTGGTCGGTTAATGTTTCGACGCCGAGAGCTGTGCGCTGCTTGCTGGTGCCTGCCTCACAGGGGGTGGTTGAAGGAGCAACTCGGCGCGGCGGGCGGCCTCTGCGCGGCTTTTCCACGGTAACAGTGGCCTCTGGGGCCCCTGCTTTTGTCACAGATGACGCTGGACCACTGCGGTTCTTGTTCCGTACTGAAGCCTCTCTTGGTACGCTTTGCTGGTGGTCAGTTTGGGTGTCGGTGGTGTCTAGAAACACCAAACCGTGAGGACCGGACTCATTCAGTGACATATTACTGCTAATCAAGTTGGGAAGAAAGTGATTTGCAACAGATGTGTGTGGTGTTGTTATACACGGTGATCCAGGTGAGTTTTGAACTGTTTTAAGAAGCTCGTCAAGTACTTCCTTCCGTAATTGGATTTGACGTTGTTGCATAACAATAAGGTCGTAGCAGCCGTTCAACTTCTCTTTCATTTCTTTCATATTGTGCTCAAAATTTGAAATAACGTCAACTAACCTTTTGTCCGGATCCTCTTTTCCACTTGTTTTGGTTTTTGAAGGTGCCATAATTCAATTTTTTTTATGTCACAATGTCAAATATAACAAACTTGTTTAAAAATAATGATTTTTAATTTAATATATCACGTCAACATAATTTAAATAATTATTATAATATGGAGCAATTTCAAACTGCTGATTTCGACGGTGGCGCCAACGAACGTTTATAGGTCGCAAAGGAGCATGAAATGATAAGAGAAACAATCTGCAGGCATTTGACCAAAGTCAGAAGTTAGGTCAGAATTTGAGAAAATAATTAAAATAAATAATTAAGTCAAGTAGGGGAAGAGTTTGGAGGATGATGGGTGGCTTTTAGTGGTGGTATATAGAGGTCTTTGGACGAAACTAAAGATAAAAGAGATTTTGAACGCTAGTCAGATTTAATAAGGCATGTGTTAAAGTCACCCATATTTATGGTATTATCATACAAAGGAATTACATCTTCTTGAAATTTTTTAAATGAGTTACTAAGACTGCATAAATAAGAACTAGTATTTTTGAATAAGGTCAAATAAAGTTGACAAAGGTACACTTATTTTCGTGGAAATTACTCTGAGCACCTGAAATAGCAAGATTTGTCACTTTCATAAATTATGAAGGGTTCTCGAAAATAATTTACGTATTTTCGTGAACTACTAGAGTACTGGTACTACTTAATGTATGTGGTTTCCCCTGGTTTTACGTGTCCTCACTGCAAGTGTGCCTTGACCTTTCTTTATTCACGGAATCTTAGCCTATACTTAAGCGCCTTGTCCATTTCTGCCGTGTTCGGCATTCTTTTGTTCAGTTTGACATTCAACGACCTCTGTCGACTAGTGTGCTGTCCCGACCGCCGTCTTCAGTCGAGTCGCCGCCCGTTTCCAACCGACGCAAGGGCAAGACAGTTGCACTGCATGCAACAGGAATATAATACACTACGTTTTCACGCGCTGTTAAAATGGCAGAGCAAAAAAAAACGGGATGTGTTAACAGATGTAATAGATTTATATAGAGACCTCCCGTGTCTTTGGGATTTATCTTCCAATAGTTAAAATGACCCTTACCAAAAGAAAACTGCATGGGAGATATTAGTACAACTGGGAAAAAATAGATAATTTAAAATCATCATATCAGCGAGAGCCAAAAAAGGTACTGATGTAATTTGTTCAATAATGGCTACCTTATGTTACAAACTATATCACTTGTGTGCGTGCGTCTGTGTGTGTGTGTGTGTGTGTGTGTGTGTATAATATAACAGATCTGACTCTGATCTGAGTGTCTGACAAAGTGTAGAAGCCATTTTGTTCGGCGTGCTTGGCCTGTGAGTGTGTTAGCCAGCCCTGCCGCCGGTGTCAAACGACCTTGAAACAACTCTGTGGAAAGGCTTGTTGACGACCGTCTGGCAGGCACGCTAGTCTACCATGTTGACTTAGGATATTAAATACCTGTTATCAAACATTTAAACAAATATTATTTTGATACCTACTTGCTACTTGCTTATAGTTGGTTTAAGCCGGTCATGAATAAACGTATTGTGTAAAATTGAATGTAGTGTATATATATGTAGTGTGTAAATTGTTTCACTCAAAACGACAACTCAATTTTGTATAGTTGAATTATTATATATTCGAAAATAAAACAATGACGACGACTGACTTAGAGACTGAGGCGCCGGTGCACAATGAGAGCGCAGCGAATACTAGGGCTAACCCATCACGCCGGTCCGAGACCGATGAGTTGTGAACTCTTTTCCGAACAAACCCCCGCCCCAGCCAGACCGCGTCTGGATAAGGATAAACAGAGCCAGAGCCATTAATCGACTGGTAATCGAGAAAGCGTCGCGACGGCACGCTTTAGGACTGTATCCCCCACTAAGACCTCTGCGGCCCGCGGGATGCCGTCCGAACCGGGGAATAATTGTAAGCTGCAACCTAAACGTCATTGCACAGGCGGTACGGCGAACGCGCAGAGCTGGTTTTATACGTCCACCGTACCAGTTGCTGTATCAAACGTAAGTACTCTGAGGACCACCGACGGTGGAACAATTGCGTAACTTGCTGAAGCAACTGAAAGCGCGATAAACGATTGACTGTCACATCGATGAAGGGGTATTCAGGCACGGATGTTAAGGGACTACCGATCAACAAATAGCCTGGAGTTAGCGCTTCCTGGTCATTAGGATCCGACGAGATCGGACAAAGCGGTAGTGAGTTCATCACCGCTTCGACATTGCAAAATACCGTTTGTAAATCCTCAAATGAGAGGACTGTTTCATCAATGACACGACGGAGGTGAGTTTGGCGACCTTGACAGCTGCTTCAAAAATACCGCGCCACGAAGGATAGCCGTCTTTCAGATAGCGATCTGCACCCTTGAAATTTGTTCCACAGTGCGAGCGAATTAAGTGAGGGAGTCCACGCCGACTGACAAACCACGACATACATGCGACAAAGGCCTCCGTAGACAAGGCTGAAACGAGCTTCAGATGCATAGCCTTGGAGAACAAACAGACGAAGACGCATTAATAGGCATTAACCTGTCGGGAATTGCGAACACTTGACGTCTTCACCAAAAATGGACCCGAGAAATCCAGCCCAACCTTAGCGATAGGTCGAGCGGGCCGGACACAATCGGAAGGCAAGACCCCCATTTGTGGCTGGGTCAAGGTTCCCTTTAACCTATAACAAGGGATACATTTAAAAATTACGCTCTGAGCTGCTCGTCTGGCAGACAAAATCCAGGAATCTCGCTGCAGACAAGCCAGCAATGCGTTGAGACCGGCATGAATAAAATGACCGCTCTTGGGCAACAAGAGAGGATGCCGAGCCCCATAATATAATTTTTTTTTATTGGAAACCCTTATATTTAGGTAACAATAAAATTAGCATTCCAAATACTTATGTCATGTGCAGGAAAATGCCCAACACCATCTCGAGCTATTTCAGCTGCAGACTGAAACTCGCCTGGTCTTCCTGCTATAACTTGTGGGGTTGGGCTATTTCTACTTTGCCAACCTCTTTTGACTCTTACCTATCATAAGAAACGGCTGGAGCTTCGACTTTAGGATCAACAGCTATTGGTATAAAGCAATCTGATGGGAAATTGTTTTCCAATATCCTGTGTCTCCACCTGATCCTTTGCTTTGAAACAGGTCTTATACTTCTTGCTAACCCTCCACCATTTGTCTGTTTGGAACTGTAGTGGACAATAAAAGTAGACCTATGTGGTTTATAGATAAAACAAACAAAACAAAATATATGTTACACGTGACCTCAGTGGTATAATATATGGACTTATATTTTTTATAACGGGTATCTTACGTTAATTCATATTTTATAAAAATAAAATAAACGACTCATCTGCACGGTTCAAATCACGTTCGAGTACTGGTCGAACTTAACTCGTCAATTGATGTAAGAGACACGCTCATTCCCGCGACTTCGTCTGCGTAAACTTTAAAAAAATGCAGCTTTTGACTGTTTACTGTTTTACATACTAACATATCGGAATTCTCATACAAATTTTCATCCCCTATTTTGCCGTCTAGGGGTTAATTTTTCAAAAACGGTGAATCACTTGAATCTTAACTTTTAACGATTAAGCCAAGTTTTAGCCATTTTCATGCAAACTGCCAACCCATATTTTACCTTCTTAGTGCACACTTACGTTATTTAAGGAACATTTGTGAAAAATTTCCTGCTTCCAGACACAATGGTTTCAGCTGTCCACTGATTAATAAGTCAGTCAGCCAGTCAGTTTCTTCTTTTATATACAAATAGCTGAACCGGCGAACGTTGTTTCTTTTTTAAAACAACCTAATGTTGTTGTGTTTAAAGGGTTTTGCTGATTCAGAAACCTTCCCCGCCGTGTGCATAACAACTTACCAAAATTTCATTACAATCGGTTTACCCCTATTGCGTGAGTCCGGCTCGCACTTGACCCAGTCTGACTCGCACTTGACCCTTTTTCTTTCTCAGAAACCTTTCCCGGCATGTGCATAAGAAATTACCAAAATTTCATAACAATCGGTTTACCCTTATTGCGCGAGTCCGACACGCACTTGACCATTTTTTCTTTTTCAGAAACATTCCCCGGCGTCTGTATAAAAACTTACCAAAATTTCATTACAATTGGTTTACCCTTATTATGCGAGTCGGACTCGCACTTGATCCTATCCACTCGCACTTACCCATTTTTTCTTTCTCAGAAACCCAATTTTATATGTAGTATTATGTATAGTCGCGGTCAGAAAATGTTTACCACCTTAAGGATCACAATTGCATGCACACATTTAAGTCACAAGTTCTAAATGTCTATTTCATAATAATTTGATTGACCATAGATTATCTTTTTTCTAATATGACAATCAATTGCTCTAGGACAGGGATGGCGAACCTTTATTAATGAATGTACCATTTTCTATGAAAAAAAACAATACTGTACCTATGACGTGCCGTCAAAAAATCTGGGTTACTTAACAATAATGGAGAAAAATTAAACGAATTGCTGTTAACTTAAAGCTATTTAGATACTTGCAGCTCGAAATGTTTACAGCAATCGAAATTTTTAATATTTATATTCAAATAAAAAAAAAAAATTAGTGTGATTTCTGCTGTTGCAAATTAAGTGCTAAAAATCTCACATTAGGGCAGGCTCGTACTTTGTTACTAAGCAGTATGGAAGCTAAACTAGAGTTCATTTCTAAAAATGACTTGCAAGCATACGTAGGTGAAAATAGAAATTTCATAAATGATTGGCGTGCCCGAATTGCCATGGGTTCGCCATCTCTGTTTTAGGAGATGGACTGACTGCTATCAAGTTTTAATATATAGAAAACCTTCCTTGAAAAAACTAATATTTAGTTTTTGAAATAAGAATATAAAGAAATAATAAAATAGACACTTCGAAAATCTTTATTTAATATCTAGTATAACCTCCCTCTGCAGCTATGACGGCACGTAGTCTATCTCGCATAGATGCAACAAGACGCGTGCATAGATCACTACCTCTGATCTCATCCCATACTTGAGCACAGTGTGATCCAAGAGCTTGAGGGTTTCTTTCATTTTGACAGTCCCAGCGTTGAACCATAAGCTCCCATAAATTTTCAATAGGGTTTCAAACAGCAGACCGAGCGGGCCATTGAATGGGACGAATGTTGAACGTAAGTAATGTGTGGGAATTCCGTTACAGGTTACACTACGCGCACAGTAGGCAGCATCACTTCTTCCAAAAGCGGCACATAATTAATGGCCGTAGCCCTATTCTCTAACGGCGCCAGTTCTCCGACGTCGTCAAGGCTCATCCATCCCCATAAGTTTACTGTAATGCGACCTGACTCGTTTTGAGGCACAATATGACCTTTATCATACCGAGTTCGATTGTAGCGCCATTAAGTTAATCTTCCGATTTGGATTGATTTAAAAGTTTTTTCATCGGTAAATATAGTATTCGACCAATCAAAATCGAGATGTCGTCGCGCAAAGTTAAACCGGGCTGTTTTGTGGTGAGGTTTCAGCTCCACTTTAACAGCATGGTATGTAGTGTAGTCCAACATTGTGCAAAGCTCGTCGGATCGTCCGAGCACTCACACCATATAAAGCAGCAAAATAACTAGTTGGTGTGAAACCATTCTCTTTGTAACGACGAATGATTTCTATTATTTGCGCGGCGGTTAGTATCGGTCGTCGTCCTGAATTATTTCTATGATCTGTTATTTGCCCTTCTTCGCCGTGACGCCTAATCCAAAACCTCACAGTGATTCGCGATATATTGAGATCTCGTGATATAGTACTAATACTATGTCCATCTTCGAAGAGAAATATTATTTCAGCCCTTTGCTCCAGGGTTAAACTTGCCATTTTATTTCGTTATGAAAAAATCTTTTGTAAAACGACTCTTTTGTCAAAACGTTACTCTTGTCAAAACGACGTTCAAACAATATTTTTTGATAAATGTCATTTCAACAAATAAAGATATTAGTTCCATTATCAAAGAGTGATCAATAATTCTTGTTGTTTTTCTCGATGCGTCATTTTGCATAATAGCTTTTGAAAGGTAATAAGTAACTTGATATGGCATTTTAGACTTAGTGAAAAAAGTGTGATATAGAATCAAATTTCAAAACTGGTAAACATTTTCTGACCGCGACCGTATATATAGAAAAACAAAACACCTAAAAAGTGTATAACCTCTTTAAGCTTAGAAACCTTAAATAGTACGGTGACTTTCAAGACATTCCAATTTTGTTGAGTATTGAAGTTGTTTATGTTTTTAAGTACCTAAGTTCAACCTTTTTTGAATTAAATGGGATTGAGTTTTCAAACATGTGTCAAAATAAAAAGTAATTTTAATCAAAAGCAATAAGGAGTATTGATACCAACTTCGAAGCAAATAACCGCCAAAATAACTTTCTATCCCTTTAAAACCCCGTTAGGGGATGAATTTCAATAAAATAAGAATTCAATAATTTGAAGTAGATTGGACCAAGGAATCACGTTGCCTCATACAAACTTTGCCCCCCCTTTTTCACCCCTTTTAGGGGAGAATTTCGGAAAATCCTTTCTTTTCGGATGCCTAAGTCATACAAAGAACACACCCTCCAAGTTTCAGGTCTCTAAGATCAGCGGTTAAGGCTGTGCGTTGACGCATCAGTCATTCAGGACAAAGCATTTTATATTTATAGATGGCGTTATTAGTACTGTTTTAGTTAGTTTAGTATGTGAACAAATGAATACAACAGTTTTGAAGTGCAAATAATATGAAATTAATAATTATAATTGTATTTATATCTTAAGTTATCAAATGTGGACGCCAGGTAAAACAATCTAAACAATGGTAATAATGTAGAATTGTCAATCTGTTGATAAGTATAAAGTACCGGTGAGGTAGTATACATATGGAGGCGAGCTAGGGGAGGGGTGTTGACAAATGTTTGCCGCATAGATCACTAATTTATATGGACAGATGGCTTGTATCACTACAAGTGTATACATAAGCGGGCATGCCCAACAATTATATAGTTTCAATAATGTATAGGTAACATAGTCTATCTAGTTGTCTCTGCGGTGGTGGCGTGTGTGTTGGGTCGTTACGTTCCCTAAAACATGGTTGAGCGAAGCGATGGCTGATTCATGTGTCATACTCGTGAACGGGTGCCGCCTGTGGAGGCTGGTCTGCTCTTGCAAACTTCTTTGTATTCTTAGTATTTAGTCTTACTTTTTTGTTTTGTTTATTAATACTGTAAGACATTGATTATTTCTTAGTGATGAATACATAAACTGTCTTTTGTTTATATTAGATACTTTTTTATGTTGTGCTTGTGCTTTATATTTCATGTTTTTTTTTATGTTTGTAATGGAAAGTGTCCTTTTATGATAGGGAGGGCATTTTCCAATATTTTAATTGGACGCTGTAAGAGAAAGGGAGAAAAGAAATGCCCTTGCTGAGTTTCTAGCCGGTTCTTCTCAGTACAAGGTCTCCCGCCCTGCAGACTTACGAACCGATGGCGTAGTGACATTCATAAGTGCTCAATTATTGCAGCCTAAACTGAATAAATTAAATTGAATTTGAATTTGAATTTATCAGTTATATATATAGCTAAAATTTGTGATGATGTGCGGACAGACACACGAGCTATCTTAATGTCTAGTTACTCAAGATGTACAGACAGACAGGTAAATACTTTACTGTTTAGTCACACAAGTTGTATGATTTAAGCAGACAATTTAGAATTTCAATGTTGTAGTCCTATAGGTGGACGGACAAATTATTTTTTTACTATGCAGTCTTACAAGTGGACGGACAGACAGACATACTAACTTTCTTACAAGATATGCGGACCTACAGGCAATTAAAGGTACATTCTGCAGTCTGGCTGTGCATTCACATGTCTTAACACATTAATGTAAAGGTCTATGCTTGTATAGGGTTAACAATTTATCTGTTGTTAGCGTACACTAGTGACATATAGTTCAGCTGTAGATCATTATGCTTTGTTTGGTATTGCTTAGTGTTTTATAGTTTTCTCGGTAAGAAGAGAAACAAAAGTTATTAGTTCGTTAGTTAAAATTTTTTATGTTTGCTATTGCAGACATAAGCTAAGGTACTATGTTTTATTATTTAGTTCTGTGGGGACGAAATTGCTTAGGAGATCTGTACCACTTGTTCCTGTTAGTGAATAGGTTGTTAATAAGAGAGCTATTCTATGATATACATGTAGGGGTCGGCAATTTTTGTTTTTAGCGTGGAAATTTCTTGCGCAAATTAGCAAATTTGGTGATCGTATAGCACTGATAGCGGGATAGCGTACCAGTCCTTTCACTGGGCTTTTGGGAATAGTGTGAAGGCGTTGCACTCCCACGAGTTGGTGTACCATATCCATAGTTGAAGCTTTTTTAATGTGCTATTAGTGGATACACATTCCATGCATTGATGGGTATTAGGTTTGTTTTAAAATTCGGGGTTTTTATGTTAAATTTTTCCTTTCGAATACGATGAGAACGTTGGAATTTAGCTTGTCCTGATTTGTAACAAATTTTTATATAAAATAATAATAATAATAAGTCTTTTTTTCAGACACAATGATCCATACATTTAAATTAAAACAGTATTTACAATAAAATAATTAATAAAAATAATAAAATAAATATATAAATAATTTTAAATTAGTAAAATTAAAAAATGACAGTAAAAAAGATTAAATTTAAAATATATATTAAGTGGCTATCTCCACCCACCGTCTGTACACTGCAGTCAACATCAGCCAAACTCTTAACAATTGCATTGTCATACGTGTCAACGCCGGACATAAACGACGCTATCCTGTTACGTTGAATGGCATTAAAAGAATTGACTCTAGCCTCAGCAAACATATTAGAAGCGCTGCAGTAACGCTTGAGGCCCATTAGCTGTATAAAAATGTTATTGCAAGCTACTCGAATGCCTTCTTGGTATAGTCAGTCCAGAGTTGACACGTGTAAAACGATTGACAAAAAGACTTAAAGAGTGTTACTCTAACGTCAGAAGCTGCTCTAGAGAATTTCCTCGCAATCATGTTCCCACTAAGCACTAAGAGCCCTAAGTTGACATTCCACATCTGCATCATCCTTTTAGCTATAAGTAACAATGTGGCCAAGGTACTTAAAATTGTCAACAATCTTAATTGGCGTCTCATTTAAATAAGCAGCAGGCACGTTTTGTGGTCCTTTTCCCGATCTAAATATTACCATTTCGAATTGTATATTGTATATGATATGTATTGTAAACGAGACCTTGTTCTTTTGCATATCTTTCACACGTCGCAATTTATTTTCGCAAGCCTTTGAGTTTGCCCTTTAAGTTACCCCACCTTGTCTCACGCCACAAGCAAGCTTGTAGGTATCCGACACCTATGAACCCCATCGGACTAATGTGTATGTTAATGACCATTTCAAGGACCCTTGCCACTATCGTGGCCAATGAGATAGGTCTATAGTTTGCCATGCTCGAGATATCGCCTGTTTTATTTTTTGTGATTTACGAACGTACGAATAAATTCAGCTGGTAAATAACTATGCTTCAGACAGAGAGTAAAAAGCCGGGCTAACAACAAACAGATGCTCTTTGCTGAGATTGTCATGGCCAGGAGACTTCCCACGCTTCATATTTCTCAAAACTTCAAATTCAAATCTCTATGTGATTCGGTGTAGCGTGATGAATCTCCAAGTCATGAGCTGAAAGAGGATCACACTTTTTTATTGCTTCTAATATTGTGCCCATTAAAGTGATAACGAAATAGATTTGCTATTTATTTCTTGTTTGTTTCACCTTCCATAATAACAGGTAAATAAATTTTACTATCTAACTTTTTTGTTTCCATCCAAAATTCAACAAAGTTTGTAGCTGATCGATGCCGGGCCAGCACATCCAGTTTTATTTTCTCTTGGTTATTTTGTACGTAGTTCAGAACAGCTTTAAACTCCCTGCGAGAAGCAGCCATATTGTCGTAGTGAAATCCTGAGCAAGACCTACCGTCCTGAACCCAAAGTAAAAAAAAATCTCTAGCGCTCCTGACGTGAAAATTCCAAACTATAATTATTTTGGCAATTTTTATTTTTTACGTGAGAGCTATGTTCTGCAGCAGACTGTCGCGTACTTACAATTACACTATATAAGTCGTCAATGTACTTATGATGGCATTTATTATCACATAAAAAAATTGTGTCTAGACAATTTAAATTCAAAAAATTTATATTACACTAGCTTATTCCCGCAACTTCGTCAGCTTTTGACTCTGTACTGCTTTACATAAAATAACATCGGAATTTTCATCCTCGTTTTTGCTGTCTAGAGAATAATAATTTTGCAAAAACGGTGAATCATGTGAATCTTAATTTTCAACGTCTAAGCCAAGTTTTAGCCATTTCCATGCAAACTGCCAACCCATATTTAACCCCCTTAGGGGATTAATTTCCAAAAATTCCTTTTTAGTGTACACTTACGTCATTTAAGGAACGTTTGTGCAAAATGCCATGCTTCTAGACACAGCGGTTTCAGCTGTTCATTGATCGATTAGTCAGTCAGCCAGTCAATTTCTTCTTTTATATAAATATAGCTGAACCGGCGAACGTTGTTTCTTTTTTTTAAAAACAACCTAATAGGGTTGTACTAATTCAGAAACCTTCCCCGCCATGTGCATAACAACTTACCAAAATTTCATTACAATCGGTTTACCCCTATTGTGCGAGTCCAACTCGCACTTGCCTTTTTTTTCTCAGTAACCTTCCCCGGCGTGTGCATAAAAAACTTACCAAAATTTCATTACAATCGGTTTACCCTTATTACGCGAGTCCGACTTGCACTTGACCCTGTCTCTATGATACTTGACCATCGACCAAAATTTACAACTAACGAGAAATGATCTCTCCCCCTCTTCGAAGCCGGCAACCTAGCCTTGAATCCTTCAGCAAGGTGCTGAGCGGATTCAGCGCCAGGCAGAACCACAAAGGACTCAAACTGTCACCCTGAAAAATGCCTCGTTCAATCCTGATAGATTCTGCTGTCCAAAGTGGTCATCTCGTCCCCCTTGTTGACGAAGAATTATGGTCCACTGCACCATGCAAGCGCTTAAGAAAGATCTCAAAGTTGTATTAACCTTATACGGCTCCAAGATCCTCCCCAGACGTGAATGGGGTACCGAATCATAGGCCTTCTTGTAGTCAATCCAGACAGCCGAGAGGGCCCTCTTGTTCCGCCGGACTCTTTGGCAAATGGTCATGGCTATGAGTAATAATCAACTGTAATCTCTGTATTGCATAGTATCTATTGTATTTTTCTGTAAATTTAGAGTGTATGGCTGTGTCTCGTTACATTTTCCTTTTATAATACTGTTAATTTTGCATTTCTGAGTTCCAAGTTTCATTTTATTATTATTATCATTATTATTTAACAAATTCACAACTTTGGTGTTGGTATTCTACTATTTTCCCGCCTTGAATCTCTCATGGAAAAGGAATATCGCATTCTGTATTACGTAACAAATGGTTTCCAATTATTATTATTATTATTATACTCTTTATTTATTTCTATTCTTAAGTTAGGTTTTTTATATAATTAATATAAAAGTAAAATAAATAAATAGTTGGTCCTGTAAGGGCCTTGTAGTTCCTTACTCTTCCATACCGCCCTGCGGTCCTCTGTGCTCAATACCGTAAGTCTGCGCCAGTTCGCGCTTGCTAAGGAGAGCGGGGTGAAGGATGTGTCTACCGCCACTACGTCACGATGCCCACATTCGTTGCTTAGGAAATAATCCCTAAGACTGCACACCTCACAGTTGTGGAGGTTTTTGGCATTTAAAAAGCCGCGACCTCCACACTTCCTTGGGATATACAGTCTCATAACAGACGAACGTGGGTTTAGCATACGATGCGCAGTAAGCAGTACACGGACCCCTCGGTCCAGGGCGTCCAGCTCAGTCTGAGTCCACCTTAGTATGCCAAAGGATATTATTATTATTATTTTTATTATTTTACTTTATTTCTCAGTTTTCACAGATTTATTATAAACATTCCGTCCAAAAGCAATTGAGAAGAAGAATGTTTACATTGCAAATATTACACTTAAGTATATATATTTAAAATAATTATTATATATGTGCGTTCTCTATGTCAATGTTGTGTGTGTAATGTATATTGCACGCCTCATAAGCGGAGCGGTGAGGTAGTGCTCTACTCTCGACATGTCAAAAAACCCAGTCTTTCGAAACTTAAATGACGTTTTTTTTTTAATATAACACTTACAGGATAATATGAGTGCACTAATATGAAGTTAAATAATCTGTCTAGCACATATGGTACATTTTATAAACAATTAATTTGTTTAATATAATAAATAATAACATTAAAACTAATCATTCTTGGACGTCCGTGAGTCTGTGTTTATGTGACCATGTATGTGGCAGAGAAATTGGTCGAAAAATTCATCTTACCGGAATACTTTTGTTTTTAATATATAAAGTATTACACTGTGCTGATTCCTAGTTAATATTAGCGTTCTAAGTACTGTCGTTTAATTATAATTTATAAAAAACTAATATACCACTGTAAACTGTATTATCTATATATATATTTTTTATTTTTATTTTATAGTATATTTTTTCCTCACTTTATTGGTAATTTTTTTCAAAAAACTTGAGTTTTTGTTTTAGATTTTTTTTTTAAATGTGAATGACCGCTATGAGGCGTGCACTTTTGGATTTTCCAATTTTTTTTGGGTCTTATGCTTGAATGTTATCTTGCATTATTATATTTCCTTCTAAAATTTTATTTACTATCATGGATGAATGTATAGTTGCTTGTTTTTATAATATACCAATATCTATGCTTGAGTTCAGTTTTTCACAATATCGGTTAATACTTTTTGCGACTACTCCTTTTACTTATTATTATTGTTATTATACTCTTTATTTATTTCAATTCTTAAGTTATGTTTTTCATATTATGAACATAAAAGTAAAATAAAAATTCAAAAAAATACAAAATTTAAACACATTATAAAAAAAAAACCTATCCTAGGGTTCCGCCGGCAGCGGGGCGGGGCCTAAGCTACCGGTGGTTAGGGCGACAGAGAAAGGAACCTCCTTACTATTCGCGCAGTGTCCAGGAGTACCGTCTTCTGTATCTGACCCCTGACCCAGCTATCTAGCGAGAGTTTCTTAAGGTGCTGGTCGAGACTCTTCACTACAAGACCGTTCGCAGAAACGACTATCGGGACAGTAATCGTCGAATCAACATCCCATATGGCGGTTGCCTCGTGTGGCAGGTCAAGGTATTTGCTGGCTTTGTCCTTCTCGGCCTTCACAAAGTTCTTGTCATGGGGAATGGTGATGTCGACGAGCACTGCCTGGCGCTTCGATCGATCTATCAACACGATATCATGCTTATTAGCTACAATAGTCCTATCCGTGATGACAGACCGATCCCAATAGAGAATGGCACGACCATTTTCGAGAACTGGCGCAGGTGTATACTTATAGTACGGCACTTCGAATTCCACAAGACCGTATAAAAGAGCAAGCCGTTGGTGGATAATTCTGGCTACTAGGTAATGCATGCAAGTACTCACTGTTAGCAAGACGACCACAACCAGAAATAATATGTCTGAGTGACTCTCCGGGACGGCGGCATGCCCGACAAATGTCGACCGTACCGTCCTTCAGGATATATTTCCGGTAGTTGTTCGTCATGATAACTTCATCCGCAATTGAACAGGCAAAACCTTCGGTTTCTCCAAAAAGATCCCCGAAGCGTAGCCAGTTCACCGACGCGAGCAGGTCTACATCGGGTCCTATAAGGGCCTTGTAGAACCACCCGTGTAGCTCCTTACTCTTCCATACCGCCTTGCGATCCTCTGTGCTCAATACTAACAACCGAACGTGGGTGTAGCATACGATGCGCAGTAAGCAGTACGCGGACCCTTCGGTCCAGAGCGTCCAGCTCAGTCTCATTCCACCTTAGTATGCCAAAGGAGTATGTGAGCAAGGGCATCAACCAGGCGTTAAAGGCGCGCAACTTGTTGCCGCCCGACAAAAGACTATTGAGTACTTTTGCTAGGCGACAGAAGAAGCGTTCCTTCACCGGTCGTTTTTTGTCCCCATCCACGATACCCAACGACTGTGACATACCAAGATATTTATAGGTTTCTGTTTCGGAGAGAGGCCTGAGAGAAATTGTCACAGAAAGCTGTAAATTATTTGAATTTACAACTTTTCACCGCTGTTTATGCATGACCGCACATTTGTCGACACCAAATTCAATTTTCATGGCGCTACTGAAGACTTCTGTTGTTTTCAATAGCTCCATGAGGTCCTGTCTATTTAGTGCAAATAACTTTAGGTCATCCATGTAGAGCTAATGATAAATGATCTCTCCCTCTCTTCGAAGCCGGCAACCTAGCCCTGAATCCTTCAGCAAGGTGCTGAGCGGATTCAGCGCCAGACAGAACCTCAAAGGACTCAAACTGTCACCCTGAAAATGTTTCGTTTAATCCTGATAGAGTCCTGCGGTCCAAAGTGGTCATCTCGTCCGCCTGGTTGACAAAGGACTGTGGCAAATGGTCATGTCTATGAGGAGAAGCTCTTTCTTAAGAAGCTTCTTCATCCATTTTGAGCGGGGGCTAAAACGTTGTTCGCAACAATGTGCGTGAAAATTTTTACATTCAAAATTGATGTAGGAGCTTGTAGGAGGCAAGCACGAGATAGGTCTGTTGTTTACTTTGGGTTCAGGACTTGAAGAGCAGGAAGGTTACACCAGTTGTTAGGAAAGATGACAGGAAACCAAGCTCGAGGACTTGTTGGAACTGCGTTGCCAAACGCTCGTGTGAGCATCGAAACCACTTCAGTCAGAAGTTGTGCAATCCATCCGGTCCAGGACTTTTCCAGTTCGGAGCCTTACGGAAGGCACAACTTACATCATCGGGACTGATGGTGACAGCCCCCATGGGTTCGATAAACTCACACTCACACTCGACAACACCCATCCACTCATCCTCGGTGTGTTCGTCAGGCACTGACCAGATACTACGCCAGAAGTAATTCATGGCATTAGTATCCGGCTGCTGCCCTTGGGACACACAAAGGTAAGCTTCCTCCCACTTTCGGTATACCTTCCTTTGGTCGCTCTGGAAAAGGCGACCCTGTTGGTATCGATCCACACGCACTCTGTAGCGGCGAATACGGCCAGCCCATGCATAGATTTTCTGCTTCAGAAAGTCAATGCGCTCCGTGACACAGGCCATATAGTCGTAGGGTCTGACACCAGTACCCGCGAAGGCCTGGTTCACGAAGCGCATAACTCGGGGGCGGCTATTGCCTCCCCTGAAGCGGATCAGCTTTGCAATGATAAACATATTAATACGCCGCTCAATCCGCACTTGCCATGCAGGGACACCTCCGGCGGTCCTAGGTGCACGGCCAGTGTCCGGAAACTTGACACGCGCAACACGGCACACCGCTATGACCCCGCAGTACATGATTAGGTGTGGATCAATAAAGTATTCACTAGCCCGTAAATACGGGTCTAGCAGACTGTTCAAGGCTCCCATTAGCGCTAGATTACGTCTATTCACAGGCAAGCGAGGTAATCGTGGCCTAGAATCGGTTGTGAAGCGATACTGTGTAATTGCCTCCACCAAAGCTCTCCTCAGTTGCTCATTGGCATGGGTACTTACGTTCTGACTCACTAAGATCGACCCACGGTGCCCCCGGTGCCAAGTCGGGTGTAGGCACCGAAGCCGGTGACGTGGTGGGTGGATCCCGCGCCAAAGAGGATGCCGCATGAGCAGAGACTGACTCCAGGCGTAGCCTATCAAGCGTCGTGTCACTCAACCTTTTGTGCCGTTGAATAACCCGCACCTGATCCAATAATCGCTGCGCAGGCACTTCGATGGTTGGTTCAAGCGCCCGAAACAGAGGAAGCATCCGCACAGGGTACGCGGATAAATTGGTTCCTGCCACTGTCGCCCCAAACTACGCACGCATGCATTTCTCGTTTATATCTTGAGTCCATCGCATGCGACGCACTATACCACCGACAGCGGAAGCCGTAGGTGGGGTAGAATACCCCATAGGCCCCAAGCTTGCCGGCAGCGGTGGTCGTCCCCGTCGTACAGGTGGTGGCGGCAGCAGCAGCATCGTTGGCCCGTCCTCGTCGCTCGACGCATTCATGTTGGGAGGAGTGACAAACTCATCCCCCGACGATGAACACAAAGATGATGAAGATGACGAGGTTGGCGGTGGTGGTGGGCGTGCGTGTTGTTCCGCTTGTTTACCTTTGCTCAGTGTTATCATTACTGTAGTTAGTCAAAACGTAGTATATATCTTTGTTGGAATTTATTTTTTACAAATTTCGTTGACATCTGTAATTTTTTCAAATTTTATGTAATCTTGTTAATGTAATATCTTATAATTCTTGTAAATATCTTGTTTATAGGTAAATTTGTTTTAAAATTGTAGGGAACTGTAGAATGTATGTAACTTGAGAATAGTAAGTAAATAAATTTATGAAAAACACGGTACCAAATAATAATAATTATTATTATTATGTTGATTACTAAAAACTAGGCCATACGTGGGCCCTAAGGAAAATTACAAGGACTTACCCAATTTTGGTGTCAGATTTTATGTTCACGGATTGTGTAATATGTGGTGTATTGTGTTCGGTGTTGGGTTATCTATGAGTAATATGTTTCACTGGCAAAGAACGAATCAATTATATATATTCTAAAATAAAACTGTAACTATTTTCACTGCGCCGTATACAATTAGCTCAACGAAGACTGTGGCAGCCGTGCCGAAGTATTATGAGTGACTGACTGAGGTGCCGGTCCACCCAGAGAAAGCGCGACTATTCTATTACGTCGGTCCACCCGACGAATTATATTTTCAGAACAAACCCCCCAAACCGTGTCTGGATGAGGATAAACAGAGCCAGAGCCATCAATCTACTGGCAATTGAGAAAGCGTCGCGACGGCACACTCTGCACTGAATCCCCTACCTCTGCTACCCGCGGGATACCGTCCGAACCGGGGAATAATCGCACGATGCAACCTAAACGCCATTGCAAGGGCGGTAAATTTGAGTCCTCTAAGAGGATGAGGTCTCGAACGCGTGGAGCTGGTTTTATACGTCCACCGAACCCGTTGCTGTATCAAATGTAAGTACTCTGAGTACCACCAACGGCGAAACAATTTCGTAACTTGCTAAATCAACCTAAAGCGCGATAACCGATTGACTGTCACATCGATGAAGGGGTATTCAGGCACGGATGTTAAGGGACTACCGATCAAGAAATGGCCTGGAGTTTGCGCTTTCTGGTCATTAGGATCTGACGAGATCGGACAAAGCGGTCGTGAGTTCAACACCGCTTCGACATTGCAAAATACCGTTTCTAATTCCTCAAACGTGAGGACTGTTTCATCAATGACACGACGGAGGTGAGTTTCCCCAGGTGAGAAGACCCCAAGAAAAAGAAAAGCATAGTCCAATGTCAGCGCTGTCAACAATATGGAATCTCAAAAAACTACTGTTTGAGACCTTATCGGTATGTAAAGTGTACTGGACCTCACACTGTGCCAAGCGAGATAGAAATACGCCAGCCCAATGCGTTTTCTGCAATGGTACCCACCCAGCAAACTATAAAGGATGCCAAGTTCATAGAGAAATTGCAGCAAGAAAATCTATTCGCAGCCATATTCCTAGAAATACAAATAACAAACAACCAACATATGAAAGAGCAACAGGGTAAACAACCTTTAAAAAACAGCAAATAAATTGAAATACACGAAAAACTTTCAAAACCTGTACTCTGATGCTGTAAAATATGGAGATGATAACAACAAAGATGCCTACTATGACAAAATGGTACCATCATGCTCAAAATCCAACCCAACCTTAGCGAAAGGTCGAGCGGCCCAGACACGATCGGACGGAAAGTCACCCATTTGAGGCTGAGTCAAGGTTCCCGTTAACCTATAACAAGGGATACATTTAAAAATGACGCTCCGAGCTGTCTCGTTGCAGACAAGCCAGCAATGCGTTGAGACCGGCATGACAGTTCCTAACATGGCGGTCCGCTGCAACAAAATGACCGCTCTTGGGCAACAAGGTCTACCTGAAGCTTTGGTCCCGACATCAGGCAGTCGTTCAAAGATAGACCCGAAGATGTAGGCGCCGACCCATCGAACAGCACCCGTATCTTACCATTTTTAAAGACGGCGTGTTGTGGAACAAAATAATGTTCGATGTCTTCCAACTCGAACTGCGAAACCGACATGTGACCTAGAGATTCATATTAACGCATAAAATCCACATATTTTGTGCGGAATTATAAAATATATATAATATAATATAAATAGATTATCACGACGCATATGGCGCTCCATGGACAATAACCGTTTTTCGGTTATTTTCCAGGAGTCTTCCAGGCATGGACGAGGGGATGAGAAAGGCAGTCCAGTATTGGCGAGAAAATACGATTTGCACTCGTTGTCGACTGTTCGAGTCCGTGACGCCGGGGGGGGGGGGCTCTTCAATTTCCCAAAAGCGCTGAAGGGATGACTCCCTGACGCGAGCGAGAGTCCCTCCTGCACCGACGAATCCGTCGACGCCTGAGCGGCGATAGAATGTGCTGGGCCCATTATTTAAAATCCGAGATCAGTCGGAACAGCGACTAACAGTTGAGAAAATCTCTAAGCTGGCAGCCACATGAGTATCCGCAATGTGACGGTTATTTTGATACCGCTTCACTAATAACTCCCTGGCAATATTATAATTGACATCGGTGATGTCCAAATGTTTCACTACACAGAGAGGCTCATCCCTGATAGACGTTAGAAGGTAACTTAATTTTTGTGAGTCAGATAAGTCAGTCCGTCAGTGCACATTGCTATCAAAAAGTTAGTCCACTCATCCAATGATCCGCTAAAATGAAGAATATCCAAAGTTGGCAACCGTTCGTTGCATTTTTGTACCGACATGTCGACACAGCCTCGTTAACCTCGTCCACTACTGACATACAAAAATCACAATCAGAATTTACCACCTTTAGGATAGTTTCGTCATCTGTTCTTGCTTGCTTCAATGCAAACATCCGATCCTCCCGTTTAACGAGTCCTCCAGCACACATGAACCATGCCACTAAATTCTTTAAAATTGCCCTGATCTCCTTGACCGACGGCTTCATTTTTTTTATAACTAAACTAGCTGACCCGGCGAACGTTGTTTCTCCGCACCAACCTATTGTGAAAGGGTTGTACTAATTCAGAAACATTCCCCTGTGTGTGCATAGGAACTTACCAAAATTTCATTGAAATCGGTTTACCCGACTCGCACTTGACCGTTTTTTTCTTTCATAAAAACCTTGCCCTAACACTAACAAATATCACAAATACAAATTATCCGAATTGTTACAGCCATCTTCGAGTTTTCCTTAGTGCGCGAGTCCGACTCGCACTTGACCGTTTTTTTCTTTTATAACAGCCTTGTCCTAACACTTACGAACACAACGAAAAAAAATTACCCGAATTGGTCTAGCCGTCTTCGAGTTTTCCTTAGAGCGCGAGTCCCATTCACACTTGACAGTTTTTTTTCATAAAAACCTTCTCCTGACAATAACAAACACAACAGAAAAAGAATCAGAGAAATCGGTCTAGCCGTTCACGTGTGATGGCGTGACCAAGGGAAATAGGGATTCATTTTATATATTAAACTAAAACAAAGACACAAACAAACGACTCTGTTTGTTATATATACAGTTTGTTACAGCAAACAATTTGATAGCGTAAAAGTATAAACCCCAAAAAACCCAACTACAACGTACAAAACCCTGACTACACAATTACACAAATTGATACGTTATCGTAATCCTAACAAACAACTGTTTTAAAACCTATTTATTCCAATCTATTTTAACCGCAACAACAACAAAAGAACAAAAAAAAGTGGGTGAATTCCTAATTAGTTACACCGTGCGAATGTGTCCGACGAACAATGATATAAGATAAGACCAGTAAACAATACGACGTCATGAATTTTAAATTGTAATTTACTGTAAATCCGACGAAAACAAACTAACCGTAAATCTCAAATGATTAGTAATCTGACTAATTGTGGTCCGAACCACGTCGGCCTACGAGCTTGCTGATTACTAAAAACTGGACCATACGTAGGCCCTAAGGAAAATTACAAGGACTTACCCAATTTTGGCGTCAGATTTTATGTTCACGGTTTGTGTAATATGTGTTGTATTGTGTTCGGTGTTGGGTAATGTATGAGTACTAAGTTTCACTGGCAAAGAACGAATCAATTATATATATTTTAAAATAAAACTTTAAATATTTTCACTGCGCGCATTAGCTCAACAAAGACTGTGGCAGCCGCGCCGAAGTATTATGAGTGACTGACTGAGGTGCCGGTCCACCCAGAGAAAGCGCGACGATTCTATTACGTCGGTCTACCCGACGAATTATAAATCTTTTCAGAACAATTATTATTAATTTGTACACCCATTATTAATGTTTAGATACAGCGCTGCTGACGATATCTTCGAAATACCAGACCCTGGGGCCAGAAATCTTTTTGTAAAAATTTATCGAAGTTGGATGTCAGTATGGTAATTTTAAAAGATTTAAAATTCGTTTCGCGAGTCTGGTTTAGCATTCAACTTTTAAGCACTCTTCACTCATACCGTTAACATATTTTTTAATGTCGTCTTCATTAATGTGCTTCCGCGTACGAGATAGGTATATATACGCATAAGATTCTACAGCCAGCAGTTTGCTAGCTAGTGTTCTGTGCTCTGTAACGTCCCTCGCGTTTTTTTATACTTATACGAGTATTTTTTTCTCGTTACAAAAGTAAACCCCTCGGCAGTACTTTTCTTACGAGATTCATTATAATTCGTACAGGTCATATCTCTATACGGAGGTCTAAGCGGTGGCGACTCATTAACAACGCTCCGCTGTTGCATAGATGTAGGCATATAGGACGGTTTATTCACATTCACATCGGTCAGCTGTTTTGTTGATAACGGTATTATTTCCAGTCCGTCGTTCGTCGCACGTCATCGCAGTCAGTGTTCCGTCGCGTGCTTCGCCCTACACTGTAGGCAATTCGATCGCAGGGTAGGTATTACCCGCACTTACACTAACACTGCAGTTTTTATTGTCAATGTGGGTTTGACGAAGTTTTGCTAGCATTTTCTTGACGTCGTCTATCTCCTTTTTTATTGAGTCAATATCAGATGGCAGAATTATATTTTCGCTATTTGCGTTTGATTTTGATTTAATGCTGGCCATTTCGTTTTTCAACAAGGTCATTTCTTTGACAAAAGTAGTAATTTCAATATAGTCGAATGATACTGCTGGAATACGGTTTAGGTTTTTTGCCACGAAAATCGGTAGGAAGTCCGGTTCAAACTCTTTTACCAGTTTGGTGATTTCTTATACACTCTTTTGTTCAGCTCGTTCCTTTTTCCGCATGAATTTTTTTGTAGGTGCCAACAGCTTATAAGCAATGGATCTTGCATTTTCTATATCCTCGGTAGAATACGCACTTAGACATATCTGTACAATTCCTGTCTCCGGGAGGGTGTCAACCTTATTGTACACCACCACCACATTTCATTGATCACTATTTACTCTCGACACATCTTGATTCACACGACATTTCGGTACTACCACGGGTGACCGCACTTTAGGCATAGTGCGTGCGCGTGCGTCGCGCGTGACACTCAATGATATGACATATAGGTAATGGTGGTGTCACTGATCCCTTTTGTAAGCGCATGGCTTGGGTAACATGGTAATTAATCTGAGTAGTGATCGTCCTATGTGCTGACAATAGAAAATTGTATCTTCTACAATTTATATAATTGTTTAAAAAAATTATAAGGTTCTAGATTACCTTATATATTCTTGAGTAGGTTTCTAGATATAGATTTATTGTTAATTACGGGGGGGGAGAGGGGTGTATGGGGTTTAATTTTAGATGCACGAGAGTTATTAAGGTGTGAAATTACGGTTTGAATTATCCTCTTATTAGTGTGATCGCGGCATGTTGTAATATTTTCCAGCTGGACGCCGTGGCGACAGTTGGTTGTTTTCGTTTCGTAATTGCTTAGGCTATTAGATCGAAGTCCCCGTTCACACACACACCCCAGAACGTTGGTACTACCTTGATTTCGCTATGGCGCAAAGAATAATGCGAGTTCGAATTTTATTTTCTTAACCAGCTCACATATAGTTTTTACATTTCACTGTAGTTTATATTACGTGGTATTGAGGATATAGATCGTTATTGTAAAGTTGGTGTGGTGAGTATATAATGAGAAACAATTTACATCGCTGGTGTAGCTCGATGTTTCGTTCTGTAGCCTTATTCAAATAGTATGCTTATTCTGCTTCGCTTTTTGTTACGTTTCCGTTCCTTATATAACAACATGAGCATACGATTACTGTCCATACTCAACTCTTATTTGGCAGCTGTGTAGACTCTCCTATGACTACCGCTCGTTCAGATGAGAAGGTCCTTTTGGCTGCAGGTCTCGTTGTGCACTGGGGCCTTCTCACCTTAACCTATCTCGTACGTAGGCTCGTGGTGCTATAGAGTTGTGTATCGTGTTTTGGTGTTGCCAACTTGCGTAACGGTATTGCTTTTTACAATACAGTGTTGCTACTTACGATACATGGTAATTGCCAGAGCTAATGGTAGATTACTTACTTAGGAACTAGTGTGATCCGCGATAAAATTAGTCCGGGTAAGTGGGTATATTTAATTTTTTCACCCGCCAGCATTCACATCATTTAGAGTTTCTAATAACTAACATGGAAGTAAAAATTGACCATAATTAAAAAAAAAAAACGTATCACATAAAGTGCAGGGATTGAAAACCTAACATGTAAGTTAACCTAAGTAACCATTATGATAGTTACAGCGACCAGCAACCCAAAAATGTACATCAACAAATATAAATAACTCTACTCGCTATAAGCTTGGTGTATAATTGTGGGCTACCCTACCCTACAACCCCCATAGCTGCTGATGTAAATACAATATTGGTGTTACAAAAAAGGTCAATTTGTCAAAAAATAAGGATCCAGGATATCTCTGAGCGATAGGTTTAGGGAATTACTCGCTTAGCCAATTTTTTTGTTGTTTTACTTTACAGCTTACATTATAATCAGTGCAAGTTTGAAGCTCCTCTTTAACTATACATTTTTATTTATCTAATCCGTCGTAATAAAATTTACAACTACCTGTTACGATTAAAAGCTGAAGAAGCTATTTAAAGTTCGGACATACATACAGCGTTAGTTTAGTAATAGGATCCCGTAGAGTAGTAAGTCCGTGTATTTTTTGGGGTGGCGTATCCAAAAAAAGAATAATAAAGTTGCACAGACTTCATAAGAAGTAACCAATACTCTTCTGATCTCTGATAGAACACTGAGCTAAGTATTTTCTTTTTCTTGAAGCGAAATGCTAAAAATTTGCAGCATAGATAGAAGATAATGAATTATTGGCATCCAACTTCAAAGATAAGAAGCTCAATGTTTCTCTATACTTAGGAGTTCATTTTTAAATTTTTTAGTGTAGTTTTGAAGGCAGTGTATTTTTTATATATTTTTTTATTTTTAGTATATGCATGATCAGGATTAATTAAAATAAAATCACCATTAGCGAAGATATCACGTAATCTTCGCTAAGTTTATCAGGCCATGAGGATCTTGCCTCAGGATAAAGCCTAAATTATCTAAACCTATCGAACCATTGCCGGAAAATCGGGGAATATATAACACGTTCAATTTTTAAAGTCCCTATAAAAACAAGCGCTCTTCCTTAGAATATTTAACAGAACAAAGATACTTTAATATTACAATATTCTTCAAAATGTAATTTAAGTCTTGTCACTGAGTTTTTGGAAAAGGAAAACATCATGAGGAAACCTGCACAACTCAAACAGACGAATGTTAAGTCCACAATCTGTAACTTGGCTCAAATCGCCCTCGCCCAAAAGTGAGGATAGGCCGTGTCCCAACTATATTTACTAGCAATATTAAATAAAACCACACCGTGATTAAACAAAGCGTAGCGTTAGTTGGCCATATCATAAAGTACATTCCGAATATTAATATTTTTTGGATACTATAAGTTATTGCAATATTTATTTGTTATGCAAGGCTAGAAAATTGCTTTTTGGCGTGAGCGCCTATAGTGAATACCGAGTTACCGAAGGATCCAAAGATTGTGCTTAGGATTCTAAGGCAATAAACCCAAAAACGAAAATTCCAGCCGAGCGAAACACATAATTATTCAGTCAGTCAGTCAAATTTTTTTATTCAAATTAGATTTTTACAAACACTTTTGAATCGTTAAAGTTAATGAAATTCTATTTTTTGTACTCTGACCCACCCTCCGGTTCACGATGTTGTTGATTTTCACCGAGAAGAATCCGACAAGAAACTCGATAGTTCCGTGCTCTTTTAAAAAATCATAAAAAAACAAATACAATTTATTGATAGCTTTTAAATATTATTAGGATCTTTGTTGTAAAAGTGTATACATTGCACCATAAAAGAGTTAATAATTTTGTGTAGACGTGTATCATTCACCAACAGCTTGTTTTTACTTCTAGTATTTACTTTGTGAACGTCACTTTTCTTGCTGAAACTATTGATTTTCATATGTGTACTGCGTCGCTAAAGTTGAAATATATACTTCCCTAAACCTATATCTTTGAGATATCCTAGATCCTAATTTATAAATAGCACGAATTGCCCGTTTTTGTAACACAAATATTGTATTTACATCAGCAGCGCTACCCCACAATAAGATACTATATGTCATTAAACTATGAAAATAGCTAAAATATACTATTTTTGCAGTGTCGACATCGGTCAATTGTCTTATTTTCTTGATCGCATACACAGTTTTTTGGCTAGGTTATAAATTGAAGTTTGGAGACCAGCGTTATGCCAAGAAGGACTGTTGAATATCAAGTTCTAATTGCTCGCTATTAATATTAATACCTGTAATCATCTTACTACAGGGAGAAAATTATATACAAGATACACGAAAAACAATAATTAGAGTTAAATTACTTTTGAATAGACTCACTAATGTATAAACAAATAAGAACGGACTGCATTTGGGACGGTTTCACCATGTTTGTTTTTGTAGAATTAAAAAAAACCTTTAGCGCGCAAGCGGATAAAGTAGGCTTTTCTACGCAGATTTAATAAGTTTTGAAACGACAAAGTGAGCCTTTCCTAGCCAGTGAGATAAAACATATGTTCTAAATCACTTTGCTTAAATACAAGTAACATAAATTATATAAATACCAACCAAAAAAAATGGCAAACCAGTCCCATCCGCTTGACATCTTTGAAGCTTGCACATCTTCAGAAGAACTGCTGCCCGGCCAAAAAGAACCTTGGTCCACATGAAAGGGCTCAGATCCCAAACCAGTCGTTGTAAGCACAACATGACCATCTGGTAACTGCTCCGTGAGCGCTCAACCCAATTCGCCTCCAACATAGCACTGCAATCCATGAGGAACCTATTGGCGGGCCCCGTACGCCCTGGTCTGGTCTGGTCTGGTCTGGTCTGGTATGGTGTGAGTGTGACCTGCAGAACGCTACCAGTCAGGGCCGTCAACTTCGCTGCCTACTGGACATCATGTATCTTAAGGGACCTCTACATAAAATAAGAAATAGACTTGAGCATTAGTGAATAATTAAACATCTTACTCATATTATAAATGTGAAAGTTTGTTTGTCTGTATGGATGGATGTTTGTTACTTAATCACGCTTAAACCACTGGACGGATCGGGATAAAACTTGGCATACATATAGGTTAGGTCCTGGAATAACATACAGACTACGATAAATTGAAATGTTCCCGCGGGAATAACTATAACAGAGTTAAACGAACTATAGCTGCAACTATAGCTCGCTATAGCAAACTTCATTAGTGTAATTAAGAAGTTTCACGCCGATAACCGAATTTACGGCGGGCGGAGCGGAAGTTTAGTTTGAAATATAACTTTACTAGAAGTACCCAAGTCGTTATATTGCTCGTTTATTAATATGGATGGACAGCTTGACAGCAGCAGTCTGTTTCAATCAGCTGTAAATATTGAGTTAATATACTTATGTTAAATGGTTGTCTGTCTTCGCTGACACCCTTTAGAAACCTTGTTTTGACCCATGCAGTTAATTATTGCGAGACATTTGCGAATACAGATATTATCTTTGAAAATAAATATAGCTATGAGAAACATAAAACTTCCTCATTTATGAGGGAATTTTTATTTATTATTTTGTTAAAATTTAAGGAAAATCTACTACGAGGAATTTATAGATAACATGAAAATGTTTTGACTTAACACTCTATATACTTGCGAATTTTATGAACTTGCGAATGTCCTTATTCCTTGAGGTTTGCTGCAAGAAACTTGCGAATTTTTTTCATAACCTAACTTGCGAATTTCATTTCTTTTATTAACATACCAATTTTTTATCTGTAATTAATTAACATATCATTAAAATACAATATACATTGTGAAATAGGTATTTTACTCTAAGTGTCTTAAATGCTGCGAATTTTAAGTTTCAGCAGTGCATTTTATCAATCCAGTATAAGTGTGTTCTTCTTGTAATATAAGTTCTCACGCTTGATACTTTTTACAGTTTTGTTAAAACCCGGTTTTGCCACCGACACCTTTTCCACCGCTTCGAAACGTAGCTAACAAAATGATTGGTTGTTCAATATATGTAAAACGATCAGTTGACTTACACGCGCTACTGTAATCACCCACACAATGCAGTGAACAATAAATATGTAAAGGCAGTTTTACAAATTTACACCGAAACCCCATATCCAGACGTTTATGTTAGAGTGTGTTCGATTTGGGATGCAGAAATATAATTGTAAAATAAAAGTTTCATTTCTTCGGTGGCAAAAATGACATAAATATCAAAATAATCGTAAACGAACGCTCGACATGTAACTGATAATACTTAATTTTTGATATGTCGACACCAATGCTAAACGAAAGAATGGCAGGTGACGAAATAAACGAAAATATTTGCCTCAAAGTGTCATCGACTATTGAACAAAATATGGGGTGTGGCATTGGGTATATTTGTTTTTTTCATGTACGAGTATGTCCACAGATTTCTCCGTCTATTGTGAACCGATTTCAAAAATTTATTTTTTTATTCGAAAGATTGCGTTCCTGAGGTGGTCGCATATTAATGAAGTGGATTTAAAACTTAAACTTTCGGAAAAAAAATTATTTGATATTAATTTTGAACTGGTGAAACGCGGTTTTATATGTTGATGATTGTATATTTCAAAATAAATAATTTCCACGCTAGCGATTTTCCCGTAAAAAAACTATTGTAAAAATTTGTTACTGCTCATACTGCAGCTTGGTTTAGCAAAGAGAGTCAGCAACAAAATAAAAACCGGAAATCAAGACAAGTTGGAGATCAGTTTACAAAAAAACCGGCCACGCTAGCTTAATTAACGATTAAAAAATTTATTGTAAAAATTTTTTGCTGCTCATATTGCAGCTAGTCTGAGTACACAGGGTCAGCAACAAAATAGAAAACCGGAAGTCAAGAGAAGTTGGAGATCGGCTTATAAACAAACCGGTCACACTAGCTTTACTCATGACTTTTCCGTGGAAAAACTATAGTGAAAATTTGTTGCTGCTGATACTGCAGCTTGTTTTAGCATAGAGAGTCAAAAAAGCAACAAAATAAGAACCGGAAGTCAAGAGAAGTTGGAGATCGGTTTATAAAAAAACCGTCCACGCTAGCGTAACTAACGATTTTTCCGTATTAAAACTATTGTAAAAATTTGTTGCTGCTCATACTACAGCTAGTCTGAGTACAAACGTTCAGCAACAAAATAATTAAATTAAGAAAATAAAGTAATTTAATTAAGAAAATAAAGTAATATTCCATTCATGGAACTGAGGTATGGTTTTTTTTGGCTCCCTATTGTAGCTGAATAGGCAATAGGCTTAATTGCAATTAAGCTTTCTAAATGGCTTGTTTTGAGGGTCTCACTCAAATGTATTTTTATATAATTTTAAAATAAATGGCTTTCATTTATCATTCGCATTCATTTTCGACCTATTTTTTGCACATTTTAGCTGCAAGAACGAAAACGAACATTTAATAAAACTAAAAAATATAATAATAATGTTTATTATATAGGAGGCGATAAATTTGTATTATCCCTACTAGTACCTATTATCAATGTAAATATGTGTTTGATTTGTTTATTTTGTCCTACTTTTACACTGACATGCTTATAGAACAACAAGGAGAAGTAATATTTCATAGCTAGAAGAATGGAATATTAACACACACACACACATACACCCTCACACACAAACACATACACGCTCGCACACAAACGCATACATATACGCACACTACAACTTAAATATATAACTTATATTATAATATAGTCATTGTATTTAACACTGCATTGTAACAATAATGTTTACCTATCTGGAAGAGCATAAGTTCCTATATGAACAGGCTAGACCTAGTTTAGGTGCTTATGTAACAAGTTTTTCTACGGGAAAATCGTAAGTTAAGCCAGCGTGGCCGGTTTGTTCATAAACCGATCCCAACTTCTCTTGCCTTCCTATTTTCAATTTTGTTGCTGACCCTGTGTACTCAAACTAGCTGCAGTATGAGGACATTAATGCTGATGTCCCGCAAGGCTCTGTGCTGTCTCCTACGCTGTTTCTACTGAATATCAATGACGTGTTGGACATCAACAATATACATTGCTATGCAGATGACAGTACTGGAGACGCTTATTACACGGGTCGTGCAAACATCCCTCGTTCCGTTGTGGAGGAAAACCGCGGAGAACTTGTCTCTCAAATCGAGACCGCACTTTCCTAGGTCTCTGACTGGGGAAGGATAAACTTGGTCCGATTCAACCCTACAAAAACACAACACAAATGCGCTAAGAAAACTCCATTCACTGTAATCCCACAATTCCCCTCTCCAGAACTCTCCATTTCCAAGAGCGTTGGGATCCTTGGTGTCGACATCTCCAGCGATGTTCAGTTCCGAGATCATTTACAAGATAAGGTGAAGGTGGCGTCCAAAAAACTTGGTGTACTCAACAGAGCGAAGCAGTACTTCACGTTGGGGCAAGTCGCAAGTTCGGCCCCATATCGAGTATTGCTGCCATCTCTGGGCGGATGCACCCGGATACCAGCTTGGCCCTTTTGACTCGGTTCAACGACGGGCTGTGAGAATTGTCGACGATTCCAAACTCACTTGCGGTATCGAGCCCTTAAGTCTGAGGAGAGACTTTGCCTCCCTGTGTGTGTTCTACCGCTTGTACAATGGGTTGTGTTCTGAGGAATTGTTCGAAATGAGGCCGTCGGCTACTTTCTACCATCGCACGGCTCCCCATCGGCAGGGAATTTATTCTCACACTTTAGAACCTAAATGGTCGCGTACAGTGCGGTTTCAGAGAAACTTCCTCCCGCGAACGCTGAAGTTGTGGAATGAGCTCCCTGCTAAGGTTTTCTGCAAGGACTACAGTATGGAGTTCTTCAAGAAAGAAGTTATTAGATTTCTGAAGGGTCGGCAACGCGCATGTGATACCCCTGGTGTTGCAAGCGTCCATAGGCTACGGTGACCGCTTACCATCAGGCGGACCGTAAGCTTGTTTGCCACCTTAGTGGTATAAAAAAAAAAAAAATATCCCACATTTTTTATCCTCGAGTACAAAATTTGTCTAATATAAATTTTACAGATAAAGAGACCAATTTCCTAGAAAAGGGACTAAAATATAATCTACCGACAAAGTTAGCGAAAAAACCACTTGAGGCTTTAGCAGTAGATGCCACTGTCTACAGTAAAAAAGATAACAACAATAAGAGTATAAAATTAAGCAGATCATATTAAGAGGTCTGTGAAATAAAGTTGATAAAAATATTCTAAAATCAGAAAAAGAAAAAATAAATAATAATAATCTAATGGTAACAAAGGCAGATTAGAGAAATAGTATTGTTGTTTTAAATCATGTAGATTATATAGAAAAATTAAATGAAATACTTAATAATGAAGATTTTAAAAAATTTAACTCTGACTCCACCAAAAAGTTTCACAAAGAAGTTAGAACATCTGTTTACAACTCTCAAATTATTTTTAGTACACAATCATCCAAAAATTATATTATACCCATGAATCCTAATGCCACAATACTACGGTCTCCCAAAAATACACAAAGAAGATGGCCCTGTTCGTGCAGTCTTGACCTATACAGGAGTTCCAGCATAGGATCTTGCTAAAAAAATAAACTACATTCTTAAAGAAAAACAAAATTTTAATCCATTCATTCTTTAAAAAATAGTCTTGATTTAATTAAAAATATTCAGAATATCACGATACCGTAAGATTCAATTTTACTTCGTTGGATGTGGACAGTTTATTTACCAATGTTCCATATCAAGAATGTTTAATTTTAATTTAATCAAGTCGACGATAATTTAGTGCCTATATTCACAAAGTAATAATAAATAGAATTTACAGTCTTGACAATTAGATTTTAATTTAAGTAATTCAATGGAAGCCTGGGGCTTTGTCTGGCGCATTTAGATTACACACCCGTTTTATATTATTCCATGTTTTCTTTATTGCAGGCTAAAAATCTTGATTAAAAAAAAATGTTGAGGTATTTTTCTGGACTTAGCTAAAGCGTTTGATACCGTCTCTGTGCTATTAATTCGTAAATTGTAGTCAATTGGCATACGCGGTATTTCATGAGACCTTTTAAAGGACTACTTAAGTAATAGATCTCAAACTGTAAAACTAGGTGACTTCTTCAGTACTAAACAAAATGTTAACTTCGAAGTTCCCCAGGGATCAGTGCTTGGACCGACCCTCTTTACAATCTATGTGAATCACCTATGTAACATTAAACTTTTAAATGCAAAAGTGATTACGTTTGCGGATGACACCGTTATTTTATTTCAAGATGAAACATGGACAGAAGACAAGAAAGGCAGCTGAAGAAGGACTGAAAAAAAACTTATTAACATTAAATCTAAAGAAGACTAAGTACATTACCTTTAGTATAAGAGATAACCTTTTTTTTAAATTGTTTTTATATTTTGTTTTAAAAGCGCATGACTGTCAAAATGTAACTGCTATGTCTTGACATTGTCGAAAAGTGTTAAATATCTTGGTGTGGAAATAGATAAAAACTTGAACTGGAAGCAAAGCATCGCTAATCTCAAGACTCGAATACGTAAACTTTAAAATCCTTAAAAGAAGCAATCTTTAAAAGAATAAGAAACCTTATAGAAAGTAAAACTAGCAAAACGGTAAGTAGTTCAACTATGTATAATTTTTTTTAAAGAGTTGAACTACTAGGGCAATCTAGTTGAACTAACTTACAGGAGCTGATTCAGTTAATTTAAAAGATGAAATTTAAACATTGGTACTTTATATATTTCGTAAAAATATTGAGCGTGTTTCACAAACGTCACAGAACCAATATTGTTGTAAAATCGTGGCATTCAAAAGTTAATAAGAATTTGAAAAAGCCTGTGAAGCTCATACGTCTGTTAAAAACATTAAAAAGCGAAGCGACGCGACGAGAGGTGTCCGTAGAAACTTCAAGCCAACTAACAAACAAAAGAAGTTAACGATACATAAAAATAGACGACAACATAAGAGGTATTCAAAAACAACTTTAAATTACAAGAGCTCGCTTTGGAAAAAATTGAGTTTGGTTAAAGGAATGTAATGAAGATGTGTAATGTGTTATAAAGATCGTGATAATATCTAACGCTTTTGTAAAGAAACTGCAATCATGTAAGAGCCAAGAAGCTTATATATGTATTTCACTGGACAGTGTATTACGAAAAAATAGTTTTAGCCAATTTTTTTTTGACCTTTTTGACATTTATGAGTGGGTTGTGGGTTACTAACATTCCGGATAATTTCCCTTAGTAATAACTGCTACTCAACCTGTCATCATGCACATAATAAACACATGTATTTCGAAATCAACTTACCCGTACAAACTAAAATTAGAAATTAGGCGACATAAAAAACTACAGGTCAAAAAGCATACTATCATGTATTGATAAAATAATTGAGAGGTGTTTCGATAAATATTTAATAGATAACAATATTATCAATGTAACAGTACGTTTTTCAGAAAAACCGGAGTATTTCTCAACTTTTAAACGTGTTTAGTAATGATATTTAAACAAATACTGAAATGAAAAAAAACATGTTTATTGACTTTTCTAAGGCATCAGATAATTTAATTTATGAAAACAACTTTCCTAATTTAGAAAAAAATTTAATACAGAGGCCAACTCTAAAATGGTTCTAGCAGAAGCAAAACAACTACATCTTATGTAAACGGGCACACGACATTGGTCTAGCTGTCAATGAAAAAAAAAACTAAACTCATGCACATACACTCAACGCATTTAAAATATTTCACTAAGCCAGCTAGTGCGAGCCGTGATCATCCTTATAGTAAGCACTTGCATTACCATGATTATCTCTGGACGTACAAATTGAACTTGTCAATGCACATAATGTCACAAGAATATATATATAACAACTATTATGTAGGCAAACGTTATGTTTATCTATAAATTTAATAAAACACAGATTGTACGTTCACTGTCATATTATATAAATAACTTATCCAAAAACTTGGTAATTAGACTGCGTCTTTTCGGCAAAAAATTCGTTTTAACACAAGTTTGAACCGACTTTGGAAAATATTCCAAGAAATTCTTATCGAATTGCCTCTTTTAGGTAAAATAATATAGTATTTGGAAACTTTTCTAAACAATTTTTTACCCAAATGTTAATTGAACAACAGAGAGTCCCTCTGGCTCAACTCTTGTTTCTAAATATAATTTACCTGAATGTTCTGCCAAAAATGTTAACAAAAAACATGTAAAAGGTTTTTTTTTTTTTTTTTTAATACCACTAAGGTGGCAAACAAGCATACGGTCTGAAAATCCAATAACTTCTTTCTTGAAGAACCCCATACTGTCCTATTCCCGTAGGAATGAAGCATTTTCCCGCGATAAAAAGTAGCCAATGTTCATCAGGGATAATGTCGGCTTCTAATGGTAAAAGAATTTTTTAAATCGGTCCAGTAGTTTCGGAGCCTATTCAATACAAACAAACAATCAAATCTTTCCTCTTTATAATATTAGTATAGTTACGTATTGGGCCAGGCTTGATTTGTTTGTATCTACTAATGGTTCTTAGATTAGGCGGTTATCGCTGATAAAAAAATTGTCTCGTTACTGCAAAGTTCGCATGGTAAAAAATATCTCTAAAATTAATGACAAGGTTTTTCTTTTAATTTTTTTTTTTAAAAAATTATCTAAATGTTTTATCATTGTTTATTTCGATTGTCATCAAAAACAGCTTGTGACAGCTGTCATCAAAAATAAAGATCTAGATAAGATCTATCATTTCTGCAAGGAAACTGCTAGTCAAAGATCAATAGTTAGGGAGATATAGCTCTTTCTAGTTTGACAGCAGTCATCAAAAATAAAGATCTTGTTCAGATCTACCATTTCTACAAGGAAACTGCTAGTCTTAGATCAATAGTTAGGGAGATATAGCTCTTTCTAGCTTGACAGCTGTCATCAGAAATAAAGATCTAGATGAGATCTATCATTTCTGCAAGGAAATTGCTAATCTAAGATCAATAGTTACGGACATATAGCCCTTTCTAGTTTGACAGCTGCCATCCAAAATGAAGATCTCGATTAGATCTGTCATTTCTCAAGAAACGCTTAGTCTACGACCAGTAGTTTCGGAGACACAGCCCTTTTTAGTTTGACAGCTGTTATCAGAAGAAGAAATAGAGAAACTGCTAGTCTAAGATGAATAATCACAGTGATGAAGCCCTTTCTAGTTTGACAGCTATGATCAGAAATAAAGATCTTGATGAGATCGGTTTATGTTTTTAATTTGGCAGCTGTCATATGCAATAATATTAAAAATAAAAATTAAAACGACTTTTAGTTAGTCGGTGGGAAAATCGACGTTTTCGTCGTCAATCCATCGTAAAATTAACACACGTCAAACTTGTTCAATAGAACGGAACTCCTACTCACACTTGGCTGGTTGCTTCTAGTATTTTTGTTTGCGATAGTATTATAAAACATTTGAACAGTGCTCCGGTAGTACTATCATTTGTACACAGCACTACCAGTAGTGCTGCTGGTAGTGCTGTTTACAATAAAGGGAAAAAAACATACGCTTAAGGCGCCAGGATAACATATTCACTTGGAAGTAGACACAGTGGGCGTTACAACATTAGTGTAGAAGAGATCAGATAAAGAAAACAAGAGACTTCATTGTCACGGGTCTATTAATCACATACACATTTCAATTCATGTCAATTATAATATATAATTAACAATTTAAGGATAAGTGTAAACGCCTTAACATCATCCATCAGCTGTTCGTAGCCTTAAATAATGAGCTATCAACAATTATATACAATCCCTTCCTAATAGAATGAATCGAAAGCCGTAAGCCTGCCTATTCGAATCGATAGAGGAAAAGTATTTAATTCATCGAATAGACCGAGACACTCGCATCCGTTCTTTATTTAGCCTATGGCTCGAGCTAAATGTACATTTGACCCAAGCAGCTCGTTTGCACGGTGTCTGCACGAAGTGAAGATGCTGCGTCGCTGACACCGACCCGGCTGCAGAAACCAGCTCCGACGGCGGCGACGAACAAAGACATGGACTGATCGCAGTTCCCGCCTTTCAGGCGGCCGCACGAAGGACGCAGCGAGATTCGCGATACCGGCACGCGGTAGAAGCGCGATGTACAGTCGCCCAGATGGCGAGTAGGACAGCTCAGGCCGATGCTACACGCAACAGGTGCGCTGATTCGATCCGCGGCTAGGCGCGCGGTGAGATAAGGTCGCAGTGGTCGTACAGACGGCTGCCGAGCACGTCAGATGTGCTGCTTGGAAACGCTGCGATGCGGGATCAGCTAAGCCGGTAGTAGTAACAGCTGTACCCCCACACTAGTCCCCGCAGTCCAGTAGTAACTGGAATGCAGGATCAACTTCCTAGATGGTATCATAGTTTTCAGCAGGAATAGACATCAATAGTCGATATATTAATTAAACTATTATAGTTGTTTTCGTCTGACCCAAAAAGAATATAATATACTACGTAAGTCTGACCAACTTATGCTCACGAGCTCCTTCGTACTTTCCTACCACACTAGGCAATTTCCATCTTTCCGATCTGGATAGATTAGATCCATTGAATTACAGGCATATCGCTATTTTCTCCCCCCCCCCCCCCTCAAGTTAGGGACGGAAATCAAGGTGACGGAGCGTGTGATCAACACACGGGTTCTAAGATACCTAGAAAAGTACGACCTGGTCAGCGACCGTCAATATGGCTTTCGCAACGGTCACTTGACTGGTGACCTTATAGTGTATCTTACACACCGATGGGCACTAGCCATTGAGAATCTCCCGCATTAGCATGTAGCCTAGACATAGCGAAGGCGTTTGATCGGGTCTAGCACCGAGGTTTTCAATCGAAGTTGCCATCTTACGGAGTACCCGAGGGTTTGTGCAAATGGGTGGCTAGCTTTTTGTCCGGCAGACGCATTCGAGTGGCAGCATAGTTGACGGTAGTTGCTCTGATAGAAGGAGATTAAAGCTGGTGTAGGCTCTTATCAATAAAGCAATAGCAATACATAGCAATGTATCAATAAGATACATTGCTATGCAGATGACAGTACTGTAGGCGCTTATTGCACGGGTCTTGCAAACATCCCTTGTTCCGTTGTGGAGGAAAAGCGTGTGAGAACTTGTGTCGCAAATCAAGACCACTTTGTCCAAGATCTATTATTTGTGAACGTTTTGGATTGTAGTGTAATGTTAAGTTGAAAGTGTATTATTGCAATTCAAGATTAATGTAATCGTGTTCTTATAAAAGCAATTGACAAATGTTTGTTTTTCACTGAATGTGGGTTATTGGAATATGTATGTTCTACCTAGTACACACGGCGGCATGATTTAATTTATCGCTTGGTCTGAGGACCCATTGAAGACAAAAATGGTTCAAAGGTCAAAGGTTAAACCGTGTTTCAATACATAAAATTACCTAGGTATGTATGTGTGTTCCAGTAACTTCATTATTCATAACTAAATGACGCTACTATCTATGGGAAAATAAATATCAAGCAGAGACGGCTCTATTTCCTAGCACATATTGTAACTCTTTGGCCAACTGATTGGCTTGTGAGATCTCTGGAATGTCTTAGTTTGAACGCATATTCGAAGTTTTTATTTTATTTATTATTGTGGGAAGCAAGCAAAACTTTTTCCTAAAACACATTATTTAATAAATATGGAGCACGATAATATCTTTTTTAATGAATGATTCTTATTATAAAGCAATAAAATACGAGTTCTAAAGTAGTCCAAAAATCTGATGAAATTTATAAAAGCTATTTTTTCTATCGTACAAAGTTTCCTTAATCGTATATTAATTTACGAAACTCAACTTATAACAAACCTCAAGAGTCCCATTAATTTCGGCTTTTTTGTAAAAGCTGAAGCTATTTTTAAAATTGTTCAGTGTAGCCTTTGGTAACCGAACACCCCTGTCGTGGCTTTACGGCGTGACACGGCCCCCGCTAGTGCATCATAAAACGGCAACCGCGCTGAGTGCATTTATTATATTTTTTAGCATTTTAACATATAAGAAATATTTTAGGCGATAAACAATTTATATTTTATCAAAACACTATTTTCATTTAACACGGTACCTCACCCAACAAATGGTCCTTCGATCCAAGGACCTATTTTGAAATAAATTTCGGGAGTGAGGTCAAATAACCAGTGATTTTAGACAAAAGTCTTGTGTTGAGACAGTATAAGAACAATCAGTGTCAGTCATCATCAATAACGTGCTGGTAATTGTGTACCTAACAGCTACACGGAGCATCGAGCATCGTGGATTTTGCAGTAAGATCTTTCCATAGTATATATTACATTTATCAGCAAAAATTTCGGAACTTTTTGAGGGTAAATCAGTAATTTTCAGTAGCATGATGCAACTGCTAACAAATGTCAAAAAAGCAGGTGTAGATAGAAAAACTCATGATTATTGCAAGCGGAATTTGAACATTTTAGAGGGTTATTGGTCAGAATTTCAGTATCATCATGATCGTCTGTGGACGGAAGGAAGTAGAACTCACGAGTATTTTACAGAAGCTATGTATGAGCAAGTTAAAGAATTTTATGGCACTACGAAATCATTAATTATTCAGCATCAGCAGACATTAGTATCACAATTAAACCATTGCATTCTTTCCAAAAGAAACTCGTTAGAAAAACCGTTAGACGAGGAAGAAGAAAAAGTAATTAAAAAAATTATCCAATTCAGATAATGAAATCAATTGACCGGAGCTCAAATAGTAGATTAGATGAATTACTGAGAAAACAAACAGCAAATTTTAAAGCGTTTATGCGTACCGTAGGGCACATAGATGTTTCCTCCATATGAAATATCCAATGAATGGAAGTTCAAAGACGTTCTTAGTACGTTACAAACTCGTTGATCATCAATCGACTGCCTACATTGAGAAATCGATGGTTTATTGGAAGAAGGAAAAGTGGAATATGAAGAATCGATCATCAAGTATGAAAAAATATTTAATAGCATGAAAAGGAGCCTAAAGTCTAAATTACACTCAGTAGCATATATGAAAAACCGCCTTCTAAAATGGATATTCCTATGTTTACGGTAGCTACCGCCAGTGGGTGTCGTTCAAACATTTGTCTTTTCATAATAACCCAAGCTTGTCGAATGCCAGAAAAATGCATTTTATAAAGATTATTACAGCATTTGCAGATTAGTTCTGACAACGACAATGTGTGTTGGGATATTCTTAATCACAGATATAATAACAACAAAATCATATTTACTTACCTTACCATCTCTACCTAATATCTAGCACCAATCATTGGGACAAGTTGATAATACACGACATTACATTACAGTGTCTTCATGGTATCAAGAACCTAGGAGTCGATACCAGCACCTGGAACCCTATCTTAGTTCACCAACTCTCCCAGAAATTAGATTCTTCATCTTACTGTGATTATATTTAATCATTAAAAATTTTCTCGCGAGCTGCCCAAACTACAAGATTTTTTAGATTTCGTGGAAAACAAATTCACTGTTCTAGAATCAGCCCGTCGGAAAACGGATACTGCGTCACAAAAGACAAATCAGCAAACCCATGTACATCACCAAAGAGATGCCGTAATTGCAACGAGCAACATAATACTTTATTACACGACGCGTGCTCAGCAAAACCACCACTGTCTCATAACCCGATATCACCTATGACTTATATAATACTTGGCGATTTTGAAACCAACTTCTAATAATTGGTCTATTACTAATCGACAAATTGTACAAAAGATAATACATCTCACGTGTCACAGCAGCGAGCGGGTCGATTCCGTAAAAGATTGCTAACCTTTTTTGAAAGAAATAAAATATATATTGCGGTTTTGCGACAATCGATGAATTTCATACGTCATTTCAAATGCGTAATGTATATCTTATTTCTATGGATTTCAAACGAGAATTGTTAGCTGTCATTTTACGGAATCGAGCCGCAGAACAATTGTTTAGAAATTTTGTTATCAACTGCTTTAGTAAAGGTCCAGGCCGCTGATAACATATATCACATCATGAAAGCTTTAATAGACTAAGGCTCACAGACGACGATGGTTCCGCTGAAAGACAATTTTGAAATAAGTTTAGGGTTGTCAAAACAGATGGCAATAGCACAATTTAGCAATTTGGAGCAAAAATTTAAAAAGAAACCAAAATATGCTTCAGATTATAAAGCATTTATCAATGAATATATTAAATTAGAACATTGAAAATTTGTAATAAAAATACGTTTCCGGAAAAATATTTGCCGTATTACGGCGTAACACGCGCGGACTCAGCAACGTTTCCGTTAAATGTAGTCTTAAACGTATCAGCCAGAACAACTTTTGAAAACAGTTTTAATGACCTAATGTACACAAGGCCGAATCTACAACAAGAGCTACAATCACTCTTATTAAAATGGAGAAAGTACCTATATGCTTACATCAGCGATATCGAGAAAACGTATCGCTAAATTGTTATGTGCAGCCAGCAACAGCATTTACAAAAAAACATTTGGCGAGACTCACCTGAGGTGCCACTACAATCTTAACAGCTGACTACAGTTATCTGATGACCTTGAAAAGATTGGTTAGTGATGAACATGACGAATTTCCAGAAGCAGCGAATATTTTAAATAAAGCATTTTACATGGATGAATGATCCATGGCCAGATCATTTTCCTCAGAAGCCGGAAAACAGTCAACAGCAAACTTGGACCTCTTATTGAAGTCAGGAGGTCTTTCGTTTCGAAAATGATTGTCTAACGAACCCGAATTACTAGAAAATATATTCGATTTTGAAGACAAACAAAAAAAATATTTAATTTTAAATCACAAAACACTTCAAAAACTGCTGGAATCCAACGGAATACACTTTTAGCTATGCAGTGTAGTATCAGAACTAACAACAAAATCAAGAAAACGAAGAGACTTTTATCTGAAATATCAAAATTATACGCCCCATTGGGTGACCTATTACAACAAAATTAAAAACAATTACAACGAGATGACAAAGTACTAAGTGACGTATTTACCGAGTGGTCCAAGTTACGAGCAGACATCGATATCATAAATACATATAAAATCCCTAGATGGATCGGATGTTAAGAAAACGATGTCATAGAGTTGCATGGTTTTTGTGATTCATCTCAGCAGGCTTGCGCTTGCGTTGTTTACGCGCGCGTACGAAATCATGGTACAAATCAAGCAAAAATTATTCTTGTCGCTAGCAAAACAAACCTTGTACCACCAAAAAAGTCAATATCACTACCTAGGTTAGAACTTAACCTGCGTTAAGTTTGACATTTGTTATCAAATTTCAAGTAGTGATATACGGTTGGAGCGACTCTTTGGTAGTAATAGGTGGGCTAAATGCAGGGCAAACTGAGCCACTGGAAGGCCAACCGAGTAATACAAATTATTCGTATATTTCCTAAAATCTGCTGGCGCTTTGTGAAAACCAGCGAGAACGCAGCAGACCCAGCTACTCGGGGCTTATATGCTAAAAACTAAAGGACCATCCTCTGTGGTGGCAGGGACTCGCCTGGTTAACTTCGTATCAAAATAACCAGGCGCAAAATCAGATATTTACAACTGACCCAGAAGCGAAATTAAAACAATCAAATATAATTCAAGATGACAGTAAACAGGAAAGCGTTATCAGTACCTTACTACATAAACATAGCTCTCTCACAAAGGTTACGCGAGTGGTCGCGTGGATACTACGGACGCTTGCATCTAAACGTAAGCAATTGCCAAGCTATCTCACGTTACACGAGCTAAAGAAAGCTATTAAACAAGTGCAAAGACTTGAATTTTCCTTGGATATAGACATAAGTGTGGCAGATTTCAATCGAATAGTAAATTAATTAACTTAAATCCTTATTATATATCTCGATCAGGATGGAATTTTTAGGGTACTAAACCTAAAAATAATACAACATGAGAGTCGCTTTACTACGCTACTTATAAATCAAGCACATCAGCTTACTATTAACGGAGGGCCTCGAGTGACTTTGGCTACCTACCTACGACAGCAATATTGGGTAATAGGGGGAAACAATGCAACAAAAAAGTACATAAGAAAATGTGTACCATGTAGGAAACATGACACAAGGAAGCTATATCAGTTGATGGGAGACCTGCCAGAAGCGAGATGCAACCCTGCTTATCCCTTTTATCACACTGGTGTAGACTACATTCGAATGGTAGATATCAAGATGAATAAAGGTAAAGGAATATAAACCTTAAAAAAGTTATATTGCTGTCTTCGTTTGTATGGTTACCAAGGTCGTACATATAGAGTTAGTTTTCGACTTGACAAGCTCAGCATTTTTAGCAGCTCTACGGAGAATGGCAGCAAGACGGGGCTCTTCCCGGCACATTTATAATGAGAACATGACCAACTTTACGGGTGCAAATAGATTATTGCAAGAAGAATTTGAGGAACTTCAGTTGCAGTTAGTTGGCTGCAAGAAATAAATGGTAACAGCCACAAAGAAACCTTGAAATAAGGGTCGTCATTCATAAAAATAACCTATCCGGAGATCTTTATCCGGATTCTGATGGTTATATTTGGGTTATATCATTAAAAACAAAAAATAGCTACCTAAAAAGGGCCTATCAAAAAGCTTTCCGTTCTACCACTTAAGTGTGAGAAAAATGGAAAATAACGAAAAAGAAAACTCAAATAAACTACCTACAAAACAAAAATTAAAACACAAAACAATATGCTGTAGTTTCACTTCTGTTGCTATAGCGTTAATGTTCTTACTCACTTACAACCTCATTGAAGTGAGAGATAACCAAACTTTATACTTTGATCCAATTGCCAAATTACTACTGATTCAAGATAAATGGATTATGCTTGTTAATTATAATATGGAACTATACTGGGAAGGAACATCTGCTTTTAAAAAATATTTAGTTACTTAGAAATCTCATGCAATAACCCTGGCTTAAAACATTGTACAATGATACTATCCCAATTACGTCACGAGCACGCGGAACTACGCTACTACGATCACCTGTTACTTACGCAGCAGTTAAGCGGTCGAGAAAAACAGCGTCAACGAAGAGGTCTTATCAATGGAATTGGATGTGTAGCAAACTCACTCTTCGGTGTTTTGGACCAGTTGCTGAAAAATATACTAAGCCTATAAACAAAAATGAAAATTATTTATCTATACATATAATAAAATGGTAGGAAAGTCAAAACTGTACATTGAATATTTTTTTAAAAGAATACTTGGAGTGTGATCTACAATCGATACCGAAGCCAAAAATATAGTTTTTAGAATTTTGTCTGTTTTTCTGTATGTATGTTCGGGATTAACTTAGAAAGTACTATATGGATTTACTTCCAATTTTTCACGATTTGCACAAATATTATTAAGAAGTCGGGTCAACATATAGGCTAGATATTATCACGCTATCACCTACGGGGAACGAGCAGTGAACCTTTATTTCTTCAACGCATTCTGTAACAACGTTATTAATTAATAATTATTCTACTCACACATAGCCATTTATTTTATGTTAAAAAATCGTGTAAAGTCATAACTTAGATGTGTTATAATTTTTCACTAGATGGCGTTGGCGTCGAATAAGATCGCGCTATGGTTTCGTTCACAAAAAGTGATGTTATAGTATAACGTTCACGCAGACGACGTCGCGGGCAGCAACTAGTTATATTTATAAAAATATTAAACTTCCGCAAAAGGAAATTAGACCAAATCACGAATATTATCAAAAAGAAAGTTGATTCAATTCATGAAATGCAAGATTTCACTTTATCGGCATTCAGCGCGATCTTATGACGCCTGAACAACTTCAAGAAGAACTAAGAATATCTGGCCAGCTATCAGAAGACATTACATTGCTCATGAGAATACTCAAGGAGACTTAAGAAAACTATACAATCTGTTGACAGTAAAAACTAGAATGACAAAAAAGTACCTTTTATTTGAAATAACTTTTCCACTAATTAGCAGGGACATTTATAAGCTGTATCGAGTAATTCCTATACCGCATCACATTATAAAAGAATTGTGCCTGTACCTAAAGATAATGCTGTAAGCGTCAAAAGAGACTATTACATTACAATGTCAAAAGAGGAACTCCCACAGTGCTTACAGTAAGATGAATCATACCTATGTGAAATAAAAAAACCAATTTATCATCTTGGTAGTAACAAAAAGATAAATACATAAATTAATGCAAAACGCAAAAAGGGTTGTTGTACCAATCAGTGGATAACTTTAAATTATATGTGGAGATCAGTTTAATTTGGTGCAGTTGAATATTTCCGGTATTATATCGCTGACACCAAACTGTGTCTTGAAGGGTGAAGATTTCACAATATATCCACAACAAACGCATAAGAATAGTTTATACTTGCTATCTGATACTTATGGACCTCAAATTGACCATATAAACCACTAGGTGACACTGAATTTTCCAGTATTTAACTAATCAAAATACAACAAAAGTTCATCTCACGAAATCCATGATTCTTTGCAACAAATTCGTCATCAAATAAAAACCATGAAGGACAGCAATCCACAATTAAATGATATATCGAGTCATGACATTCATCATTATACCATCAGCTTTATTTTGATATTAGCGTTGGTTATTCTATTGAAGGTGTAATGTCGCAGCCGACGAGCAGTCATTACTCCCGACATCGAGCTGCATTCTGTGATTAGTGATAGTGTAGTGAACTAAAGAGCGCGAAAGCAGAGTATGGCTGACCGTCAGCCAAGTGTTGTAGTGCATAAAATTAACAAAGATTGTTCGTCTTCACTTAAAATAATTAGGTTAATTTCTTAAACTTGTTTTTATACTTTTTATAATTTTTGTTTACCTTAGGGCCTGTGACACAACCAGCTCGCACCGGGTCTTTCCCCTGTGTCCAACTATTATGTCCAACTGGTTGTACAAATAAGGATTTTCTTTCCCCGTGGTCCAACTAAATAGTTGAACTTAGAAAACCAAAATTTACAGAGCCCATTGTACAACTGCATGGCTAGTTGGACCACTGCCCCGAAATGATAATTGTACAGTAGAAACAGAAAACCCGAAAACTCACCCCAATCCGTACCTTCAGCAGATTTGCACAATCCACTTTAAATAAGCGGCGTGTTAGGTCCAGATCTGGATTTCGGCTGTTCCTGACTGTATACACTCCAAAGGTCGCTGGTTTTCTTCAATTTTCGCACCCAAGGTGAAGTTCGTGTGGTTTTTCTTGTATAGAATAAAACACCGAGAAGGATAGCCACACACAAAAAAAAAAAATCCAAGAGCTTCTGACACAACTGGTTGTGCAGTTAACAAAAACAATTCTACCGTATATTCAAATGTTATGTACCTAGTAGTAGTAGTATACTAGTAGTATTTACATTCGTAAAAAACACGATGTCAAAAAATTTATCAATTGTCGCATTAACACTGTAAGTTTAATTTACCGTTGAGGTCGCAATATGTGACCCTGAAACAGGTTTCTTATGTGACAGCTGACAGAATAAAGAGGGCTATATCTCCGAAACTATAATCGTAGCCTGGTAGTTAAACATATTCATTCTAATTCCACATGGTACTACAGACACCGCTATTTGTATATTATTAATAAATCTAAAACACAAAAAAAATGGATAGTCATTACAAGAAAGGGTATTAAAATAACAAAAATAAAAGTAAACAAGCCAACGTGTTACTGTTCATCTCTGCATAATCGCCAGAGGGCGCGGTTATCAAGGATGGTAATGGCTCGGCCAGTCTCGCATTTTGCCAATTTTTATTATTTGTTGTTGTACTGTAGAACTTACACTATAATCACTGCAAGTTAGAAACTTGTATGTGTTACTGTATTGACGATAGAGCAAAAACAACGAAAACGACTCGTTCCTTGTATGGGGACACACCTTAAATTTTTACTTTTTAACTTCCTATTATATGTTAGATACCTAATCCGCCATTTAAATACATATTCTATAAAAATTTAAGGTTTACATCTATTTCGCTCTGAAAGATAGGGCCCTTTTATTACCGGACAGATATATGTACGGTTGAAAACTGGTCCGTGTACCAGTAGGGAGGAGTGGGCTGCTTGCTGCGGAAGGTGCGTCATTGTTCAGCTCGGTGTCACCAATGTGGAGCGGCGGCAAAGAGGAGATCTTCTGCCAGGCGAGGTGTTATGCCTGGGGACCGCCGTGGTCCACTTATCATTCTGTTCGGTTTCTATATATACTCATCGACAGAAGAAACTTTGATAGCGCGATGTAGTACGCGTGACGTCAGCCTTGCTTGTAGCGGTATGATATGATCCGCTACAAAAGTATTTAACAGCTGTACAGAAACTACTAGTCTACGACCACTAGTTTTGGAGATATAGGTAGCTATTTTAAAAATATCACTTTTGAGTGCAAAACCCTGTCTTCAAGTGAACTTGGTTAAAAAGCTTTGGTATTTATATTCCGTATTAAACCCTCAGTGCGGTTATCCGAATCACACTTGACGTTTTTTAACTAGAAAAACTTCGAACAACTAGAACAACTTCCATCCTTTTCAAAGTCGGTTAAAAAGGAATAATGTTTAGTTCATTATAAAACCTTCATTAAAACTTCATTTGGAACCTTCATTTTTAAAGTCGGTCAAAAGCTTTAATATTATCATTTTGGGGCAGTGGTCCAACTGCCCATGCAGTTGTACGATGGGCCCTGTAAATTTCGGTTTTCTAATGTTAAACTATTTAGTTGGACCACGGGGAAAAAAAAAAACCTTATTTATACTACCAGTTGGATAAATAGTGGGATACAGGGGAAAAACCCATTTTAATCACCTTTTTTGGCTATATATAATATTAATAAATATCATTCGTGAAGTGAACATGTGAACAAATTTATTTTATTTACCAGAAAAGTCGCATTCAAGCAGTTAAAGACGCTCATCCCGCGACAAGTAGTCTTTATTTAACGATTTCTTTCGGGCTTGTAATTGATATTTAGAGTGCCTCTAATAAGTCTGTGATCACTCCCGGTATTGATCCTATTGATCAAAATTCAAAATTCAATATAATTTATTCAGTTTAGGCTACAATAGTTGAGCACTTATGAATGTCACTACGCCATCGGTTCGTAAGTCTACAGGGCGGGAGACTTTGTACTGAGAAGAACCGGCAAGAAACTCAGCAAGGGCATTTCTTTTCTCCCTTTCTCTTACAGCGTCCAATTAAAATATTGGAAAATGCCCTCCCTATCATAAAAGGACACTTTCCATTACAAACATAAAAAAAAACATGAAATATAAAGCACAAGCACAACATAAAAAAGTATCTAATATAAACAAAAGACAGTTTATGTATTCATCACTAAGGAATAATCAATGTCTTACAGTATTAATAAACAAAACAAAAAAGTAAGACTAAATACTAAGAATACAAAGAAGTTTGCAAGAGCAGACCAGCCTCCACAGGCGGCACCCGTTCACGAGTATGACACATGAATCAGCCATCGCTTCGCTCAACCATGTTTTAGGGAACGTAACGACCCGACACACACGCCACCACCGCAGAGACACTTTGAGAGAGCATGACACACTCAAGCAACTCCAATAAAACTTCGATTGTACTAGTTACAATGTGTGTAGTAAAGGAACAAAATATAAGAGGAGAAGATTGGAAGGTTCGTAATCCTTTACTACCGAGAAGCAACGGCAATAAACTCACTAGTTAATCTTTTATACATCATATAAAAATACAATATAGCCTTACACTAGGTAATAACATAATATACAATGTTTTAATTTAAAAAAAAATATTTCAAATGCCCCAATACAAATCAATTAAGTTCTAATTTATCCAAGCATTTTTATCATTTATGTATTCATCAACTTCGTAATAGCTTTTTTTCATTAAACTATCTTTGACATATATTTTAAATTTATTTGAGGGTAAATTAACCACATGTTCTGGAATTTTATTGTAGAAAAATATACTTTGTATTGCGAAAGAGCTTCTACCTTCTGAAGACGACATTTTGGAACTACCAATTTATCCTTATTCCTTGTATTAACACTGTGGAGGTCACTATTTTTAGCAAATAAGTGACAATTTTGGCGTACATACATTATACAAGCGAAGATATATTGGCAAGGAACAGTTAAAATATCAATTTCCCTAAATAGTTCCCTAAGAGAAATTCGAGGTCCTAATTTATAAATTGACCGTACTGCTCTCTTTTGCAAAATAAAGACTGTATCAATATCAGCTGCCTTACCCCAAAGCAAAATGCAACAAGACATGAGGGAATGGAAATAGCTGAAGTAGACCAAGCGAGCAGTGTCAACATCTGTAAGCTGCCTAACTTTCCTAACGGCATAGGCAGCTGAACTGAGTTTTCCTGCAAGAACTGAAATGTGAGGGTTCCACTGCAGCCTATTGTCTAATGTAATACCTAGAAACACTGTTGAGTCTAATAGTTCTATTTCTTCTCCGTTTAGGGATAATTTTGTACTTATGTTTCTGACATTTGGCATCATAAATTTCTTTCGTGTCTTTTTCGCGTTAAGAAGTAAATTATTTGCCGTAAACCACTGAAGAACCTGAGAAAGCGCACTACTTACGTCGTCAAAATTAGTTTTATTTCCGTCAACTTTAAATAAAAGAGATGTGTCATCAGCAAATAGTAAAATCTTGCACAGCTTCTCCACAAAGAAAGGCAAGTCATTTATGTAAATTAAAAATAGAAAAGGACCTAAAATAGAACCTTGAGGAACTCCTAATTTTACTTCAGAGCCATTGGATTTTACTTCATTTATTTAAACCTGCTGCATTTTACTACTCAAATATGAGCGGATAAGCTCAAGAGCCAAATCTGCAATACCATAATGACTTAGTTTCCGTATAAGAGTTTCATGTTCCACGCAGTCGAATGCCTTTGATAGATCACAGAAGATACCAATAGAAAATTTAAGGGCAACACCTGCGTCAGTTGTGGAACGCCCTTTTTTAAAACCAAACTGTTGAGGATGAAGTAATCCATTTAAGTTAAAATGTTTCAGCATCTGATTGAACATAATTTTTTCAAAAATTTTGCCTAAGGCAGGCAGTATAGAGATAGGTCTAAAATTATTAGGATCATCTTTACTTCCACTTTTAAAAAGTGGTATTATTTTACTATATTTCATTAAGACTGGGAACATCCCTTCGTCAACACACTATTTAAAAATTATGGCTAAGATTGGTGCTATAATATCAATCATTCCGCTAAGGACTTTGACTGATATACCCCATAGGTCACAAGTTTTTTTCTGAGTTAGTTATTTAAATGTCTTTATGATGTCTTCAGAGGTAACATGCTCAAATTTAAATATAGCCTTGCATTTATTTACATTACATTTTAAAAGTAACTCTGATTCTAATGGAGAGGAATTTAATGCATTAGTTGTAATTGTAGGCGACATCAAGATCTGAATCAATTATTTTTGAATTTACAGTAAGTGAATAATGATTGTCACGCGGTTTAATTTTTCCTGTTTCACTATTTATTACATTCCATGTGGCCTTTATTTTATTATCAGAATTTTTAATTTTATTACTTAAATGTATTGATTTTGCAACCCTGCATACTTTTTTAAATATTTTTGAATACATTTTGACATAGTTGGTGAATGTGGGATCACTGAGACACCTCTAAATATCTCATTCATAGTCACAGCGCCGGGACTTTGCCAGGTCCACCTTCTATGGGAATTCTTCTTGTAGAACGAGATCATCCAAAAGTGCCCTTCCATTTCGAGAAAGTTTACCAGCATTTTTCCCCTGTGATTTCGTTGACCTAAGCCATTAGGGCCGATTCTAGATTCGTCGCGTTCTTGTACTCCCACTTTAGCGTTAAAATCTTCCATCACAACGCTGTAGTCAGCCTTGGTGGTGTAATGAAGGAACTTGGTGATATCTTCATATGTGGCTTCGGCTTCTTCATTAGAGTGAGACTAGGTTGGCGCATACATCTGTACCACCTTCAGAGAGTATCTGTTGGTGAGCTTTAGGACAAGGTATGCTACCCGAGTCGAACCACTACTGGTTTCCACTACGTTGTTGTTGTTTATGAGCGATTTGTTGACCAGAAAACCAACACCACCTTGGGAAGGGACATCACCTTCTCGAAAGTAAAATAAGTTCCTTGACTTCAGGGTCAGCGTGTCCTTGCCATGTCTACGGACTTCTGCTAAACCTAGATGGAGGTAGGTGAGTTCTACGAGGTGATGATCCAACCTCATCGTGCGTCCATTGTACGTTGGCAAATGTAATGGTCGTATAGCCGTTTGTCTATTTCAACCCGGAGATTCCTAGCACCGTCTACCCCACCGTTATACTTACCGCTACCGTAACCGGGAACAGTGTGTCTGCCGGGAACTGAGGTTTTTTTTTCTGCTCTCACCATATTGGGATTTGCCCATAGTCACCACGCTGGGCAGACGGGTTGGTGACCGCAGTTAATTCAGGCTACTACCGGATGTTGCTGCTGTCCAACATCATTCTGTGTTTGGGGTTGAGGAATAAGACCCCTTTTATCTCTGAGTCGCTTTTTACGACATCCCAGGAAGATAGGGAGTGGTCCAATTCTGTTCTGCCGGAACTACACAATTTTAATAACAAATTAGACAGTAAACAATTTATATTTTATCAAAACACTAATTTAATTTAACCCGGTCTCGCACCCAATAATAAAGCAACTTTCGGCGGAGCGATCGCGCTATTATAATACCATTTCGCCTTAAAAACCCACATCATAAAAAATATGTAGTTCGGTAGTTTTTATATACACCCGAGGTGCGTGACACAGAGTAAACGTGTGCTCCGTATTTTATAACCTAATTATTTAGAATAACTAGTAATACAAAGTAATATAAACATTGAACCAGGTGTACATTAAGCCCATGTTTCTTTGCAATTTAACACATTGCAAAGATTTTTTTTTCATTAACACTATACAGTATATGCTTAAAAGATAGAAAAGTGCAAAGTACTCCACCGAAGACAAAATATCAGCTTCAAATCCAGACTTGAGAAAATGTGAGGGGAAGTTGTTGACGTTATTACACGAAAGAGGAAACAACCCGAAGATGAAGATTATCCAGTTCATTTCAGCCGAAACACGTCTACTGCTGAACGTAGGCATATGTTGACACAAAGGCCGGTCCTGAGCCGCCCGCGCCCATCCGCTTCCTGTGGCTCTGACCAGATCCTCTGTCCACCCGGTAGCCCACGCTGCGTCTTCCGATCCGTGGTCACCATTAGAGAACCGTTCTTCCCCATTGGTTATCAGTTCGACGAGCGATGTGGCCTGCCCATTGCCACTGTTTGAGCTATGTCGTTAACCCTAGTTCTTTAGCAAATTTCCTCGTTTTGGATTCTATAGCGCAAAGAAACACCAAGCATAGCTCTTTCCATAGCTCGCTGAGCGACTCTGATCTTATTATTATTATTATTATGTGTAAATGCCAACAGTAAGAGACCACGTTTCTGTACGTAATATAAGTACATAAGTCATCACTGGCTACACACATCGATTATAAACTTTTGTCTTTAGGCACTGAGGTATTTTGGACAAAAAGATGTTGCGTAGTTTCCCGAACGCTGCGGATTTTTCAGTCAACCTCTTTCTCAAAGTTGGACCTACCTAATTGGACTACTTGCCCTAGGTATGTGTATTCTTCAACAACTTCGAGAGAAGCGTTCCCAACAACAACCGGTATAGGCGCGAAATGGACATTGAACATCACCTTCGTTTTATCCATGTTCATTTTAAGGCCAAACTGTTGCGAAATATGTTGACGCCTTATCCTTTCCACTCCAGAAGCTTAAACACATCCTCCAACGCAGTTGTGAACAGTTTCGGAGAAATAACTTCTCCCTGTCTGACACCTTTCTGCAGATGGAATGGTTTCGTGTTCTGGTCTTATAGTCGGACAGACATCGTGTCTTCTTTCTCCATAAAGTCAACCAAACCCCCTGCGATTTCGTTGCGCTTCTCCAAATTTCCCCTTCTTTATTCTTCTTTAACTCCCTATAATTCTATTGCTATAAATCTGCTACATCAGAGTTGCCTATATATCATAAGGCTGTTGTTCAACTTCATTAAAAGTTGTTTTATATTTTTTTCCTTAAAATCAATTTTTTTCTAAGGCGCGTCAAAATTGAGATGATAAACATGATACACAATCACATAAAACTTGCAAGCGCACTAATAATTAATATAACACTTCAAGAACACTGTTAATCAACAATACTTACATTTCGTGATGAAAATTTTGCAATGGCCGTAGATAAACAGTAACTTATTTAATATTTATAAATTAATGTAATTTTATGACTTTAGAAGTTTTTATTATCTACTTTTGACCCCGAAAACGCTACAAATGAGTAATACGGTATCAAAATACGGATCCAAGTTCTATTTGACACCATTATAGATATTTTATATAACTAAAAGTTTCAATCAAGTCCATTATAAAGGTGCAATAAAGGTTCGAGTGGAAAACTGACGATCTTTTAACACCTGTTATACACTTCTACAAAAGGTTATATAGAATCACTATAAAGGGTCTATACAGGCTTTACCTGCTAAATTTTGCGCCAAAATCGAAGATATAAAGGTGTAATTACATTCTATAACTCTCTTATAGATTATACGCTAACTCTTTAATATTTAAGCAGAACCTAAAAAAGGGTCCACTACAGCTTTTCTTAACGCTCAAATGTCACTAGGGATAGACACAAAATATTTTTATAAACAAAAAAAAACGTTTACAACATGTACCTAGATTACATTAATTTTCTACATAAATTACTACCTACACTGATGATAATACTAATATATAAACCTAAACAACCAATAACCTTTACAATAAAAACTGGTTGCCTGTAAAGTCGGTATACGGGCGAAAGTTTTACGTGACAATGATTTTATGTCTGTCTCTCTCGCTCTTAGGCGGGCGCGTGCCTCTCACTCGCTCTCATTGTGAGCGCATAACGTGAGCGGAGCGTAACGCAGTTTCTTGAAGTGTCACCCGGCAAACCAATTTATAAGACGTTGTCACGTCAAAAATAACTAATATACTAATAAATTAAGCACACATTTGTATCTTAAACTTAAAATGTTTTACAAAAAAATTACTACTAAACACAACTTTAAACTTATCTCAATATCTTACTTATACTGCACGAAAGTTCCGCCCACTAATGATCCAACATAAACAAGTTATACGGAAGGCGATAGCGCCCACCGGCCGAGACACAGTTGATACTAGTTCGGACGGGGGTAACCGAATCTACCTACCAATTCACTATTGACTTAAATAATATTGTACCTGTGTACCTAATTGCTCAGACAGAACTCATTCTCTTTATCACAGTCTGCGTATTATATTTAGTTGAGTGTTCCGCGGTCTTAATACTTAGAATGTGGGTTAAATGCCGAAATATTTGTTAGCAATATAATATTAGGTACTAATGAAGTGTAAAACAAAAAAGGGTAAATAGTGTAAGGTCAATACTTTTCAATAAAGATTTTTATTAATATTGTTTATTTTATATTGATGAATAAAAAGTCTTGTGCCGTTTCAGATCAGTGTCTAATGACAAAGCAAAAAAGAGAAATTAGGATAACTTGATGAGAGATTTTAAGCTGCTTTCACTCGTTCAATATATGTGTTTTTTCTTTTTATGGTGGAAGTCTTTTTTTGTAATTTTACTTATGATCCGTGAATTCTAAACATCTCATTACAGAACCTTATTACCATCTAAAAATTGTTTTAAACAAAATCCTATGGGTAAGGATTTAAAAACAATCAGCCAAGTGTATTTCAAATGAGAATAAAAAATATTGCTTTCTAGATATTTAACATAATCAGGCTTAATGATATGGACTTTTTTGTCTATTATAGAAAAAAACTCCAAACTTCTTAATATCAGAATTGGCACGTAAAATGGTATATTTATCTTTATTCGTTGCAGCAGTAGAAGATGATCGACCCGAGCTCGTCGGAGGAGGACAGCGACGACGAACACAAGAAGCAGTCCCACAAGCTTTCCGGTGAGTAGCTCACTTTACTCTAACTATCGCTTTGCTCTTTCGGTCCCAGCTCGATAGAGGAGGACAGCGACGACAAACACAAGAAGTAGTCCCACAAGTTCTTCGGTGAGTAACTCACTTTCCTCTAACTATCGCTTTGCTCTTTCGGCCCCAGATCGTTGGAGGAGGACAGCGACGACAAACACAAGAAGTAGTCCCACAAGCTCTCCGGTGAGTAGCTCACTTTCCTGTAACTATCGCTTTGCTCTTTCGGCCCCAGCTCGTTGGAGGAGGACAGCGACGATAAACACAAGAAGCAGTCCCACAAGCTCTCCGGTGAGTAGCTCACTTTCCTCTAACTATCGCTTTGCTCTTTCGGACCCAGCTCGTTGGAGGAGGACAGCGACGACAAATACAAGAAGCAGTCCCACAAGCGTTCCGGTGAGTAGCTCACTTTCCTCTAACTATCGCTTTGCTCTTTCGGCCCCAGCTCGTTGGAGAAGGACAGCGACGACAAAAACAAGAAGCAGTCCCACAAGCTTTCCGGTGAGTAGCTCACTTTCCTCAAACTATCGCTTTGCTCTTTCGGCCCCATCTCGTCGGAGGAGAACAGTGACGACGAACTCAAGAAGCAGTCCCACAAGCTCTCCGGTGAGTAGCTCACTTTAAAACCTACCAATACATGTCGCAATCAGGATGGAAAATCCGATGACTGCAAAATATGTCGATACATTAAAGGTTGTCTCATACTAGGCAGTTGCTATCAAAAATATATATTACTCCGCAGGGACTTCGTATATCTGCCAATATAGCTCTCCATATAAATCAATGGATGCGCACACCCGGGGCGGATAATATAAATTTCATCCTCCAGAATCCGCGTCTGCTGAGCGATATCAACAGACTCTGCATCAGTTTTTCGCAAATAAATACATGCTGATGCATAAATTGATTGCGCGGGTGTGCCAATAATTACCTTATTTATTATTTATTATATATTTTCAACCAACGTCAAAAAAGAAGGTTCTATGATGATGATGTATCATTTATTTTACTATTTCATCACTATTGTGTTCAAAAGGAAGGTTCCGTGTTTCTTTGTAGATAACATCTGCAGATCCTACATTATTATCAGCCACGGCGTGCCATTTATTATTGTCTAATATCAACCATCAAAAAAGAGAGGTTTCTGTGTTATACCCTAATCATTATTTAATATATTTAGATGCAATTCGTCTAAAGTCTGGCAAATACAGAGCCATCTACGTTTTCATATTTAGCGCCGGGATGCAAACAAATTAATAAACTCTTCTTTTCATGGCTAACTACTAACACTTGATACATAAAAGTCAATTTTTAGAAATTTCGTTTGTGGCAATTTTTATTAAATATTGATTTATTATTTAATATATTTTTAATTATATTTTTTAATTCATAAAATTTATTTTTGTAATACATTTTTCGTAAATCATAATTTTCCCCTTGCATTTTACCTAAGACGGCCCTGGATAACTGAATGTTCAGTTTTCATTTCCTATCACATACGTCGCATATGTCCCGTGTATGGTACCGCGCAGATGCTTTAAATAGTTATATGCAACGCTCGAAGACTAAAAATAATATTATATGTCTCGTATGTGGCAGGCTGTTATACCCTACCAGTACCCTACAAGTAGGGTTAGCAAATTTCATAGTAGATTTTGAAGCGCGGTTATAATATATAATTTTGCTGAACGCTAACCATTGGAACTATATACCGTGCTAACGCCTAACCTAAACGTTGGAACTGTATATCATGCTAACGCTAATTATTGGAACTGTATATCATGCTAACGCTAACCATTGGAACTGTATATCATGCTAACGCTAACCATTGGAACTGTATATCATGCTAACGCTTACCATTGGAACTGTATATCATGCTAACGCTAATTATTGGAACTGTATATCATGCTAACGCTAACCATTGGAACTGTATATCATGCTAACGCTAACCATTGGAACTGTATATCATGCTAACGCTTACCATTGGAACTGTTGTATATCATGCTAACGCTAACCATTGGAACTGTATATCATGCTAACGCTTACCATTGGATCTGCTGTTTTCAGCTTTTTTTTAATGTTACGTTTTCGTCGTCGGGTTGGCTTTTCGAACGGTCATGTATGACTACTTGCTTACTATGTATGTATATGCGCGTTGTAAATATCTATATGTTTCATTTTGAACAGATGTACAGGATCTGCCAGTATCTTACTAAAAAAATCACAACAAAATAGTTTTATTCATTTCCGTAATTAATAATTTGTACTTCGAATTACAGAACTTTACAAATCCTATAAAACTTTCCTTGTATTTATGAGTAGGGTAATTAATATCAACATATAAAGCTTACTAAAGATCACAAAACGCTTTATTAAAGTGGGCAGATAAAACACTACTTGTCATTAAAATGAAGGCCAATTACAAACACCTTTCTAAGAATGATTGTAGTTTTCTAATAACAAACATCATATCGTACTGCTACGAATTAGGGTTGACGGCACTCGTCTTACATAGCGCTATCGAAGTTTTTTTGATAGTGCACATATATACCGACGTATCGAAAATGTATGACAAGGCGTTCTCCAGGTATAACTGTCCACCTTTACCCAACAAACCCACAATTAGTACGAATGAGCTGAACAGATTTGACGCCCTATCCGCCGCAGCCCTTCCTTCATCTACCGGGTACACTGACGAGTTATTATCAACCCTTCCTTCATCTACCGGGTACACTGACGAGTTATTATAAACCCTTCCTTCATCTACCGGGTACACTGACCAGTTATTATCAACCGCGCGCTTCGCATCATAGATCTTCATCACGACCATCTCGTTTCGGTGTAATTAAACACTGATTGTAATTTATTTATATATATTTATTTGCATTCCATGAAATTTTATTTGTTTTTAGTAAACAACACTGTTCTTCCAACAAGGCTAGTTTTATTCCTGTTAGTAAATACAATAAGTAAAACTCATTGGTAACCCGTCAGTGTAATTTGCTTGTCCTCGGAATTTCTAATATTTAAGTGATTATTAGTATTATTTACTTGTAGCTACTAAAGCTTTTTCTCCGTTTTTGAATTAGGATCGAGTCTATCAAGTATGTTACAAGGCAGTGAGAGCTGCGAAGTTTGTTAAAAGTCAAAACTGACGGGTGGGAACTATTGTTATGGTTGCGTAGCTTATTTAAATTTCCATATAGATAGATGAACTGTGTAGGTCGAGTTGCTTAAGGCGCTAACATTAAGGAACTACTAACTAAATGAACTACTAGTAGTACAAAACGAATTATAAAAGATAACACAATAAAAGTTAAATTATTTAAGAATTTATACGGAAGTTTGCAATTAATATTAAGCATACAAAACGATCTCAAACTATCTCATCTCTCAATTTAAACAAAGTACTTTTGTGAAATTCGATTAGTACTAAGTAGAAATCAAAACCATATATCATATACTAGCTGACCCGGCGAACGTTGTTTCCTTTTTAAAACAAACTGCCTCACCAACCTATTGTGGCAGGATTGTACTAATTCAGAAACCTTTCCCGGCATGTGCATAACAACTTACCAAAACTTCGGTTTACGCTTATTGTGCGAGTTCACTCGCACTTGACCCTGTCTCACACGTATCTTACCCTTTTTTTTCTTTCTTAAAACCCTTCCTCGGCGTGTGCATAACAACTTAACAAAATTTCATTACAATCGGTTTTATTGCGCAATACATAAAAAACACCCTCCAAGTTTCAGGTCTCTACGATCAGTGGTTTAGTCTTTGCGTTGATCCGTTAGTCAGTCATTCAGTACAAAGCATTTTATACGTATAAAATATACTGTGGAAGGAAATATAGTGCCTAAATTGAAATGAGAGGAAGTATCAATAATATTAATTAAAAAAGTGATGAAATTTAATTTGAAATTAAGCATAAAAAAATTAATAACCTAATTAAGAAACCTACTGATATGTCTTTGTACTGTGATTTGATACTACTGTAATCATTGTACTATGATAAAATACTTTCTACTAGTTTATGAATAAATTAAGATGATGTGTGACATCTTGCTCAGAGTTAGCTGATTACCTACCTTGCTTTGCTATTACTATTATATCCCTCTTTCTGTCGTTTAATCTAACGCGGCAGAGGGTACACATACAACTTTATGAAACTATAACTCATTTATCAAATTGTTTGACTAAGCTTTTCATACTGTACTTGGCATGCAAAATAAACATACATACATTTCCTACTGCCAGCCTTACCTGCTGACTTTACTGTCACGATAACACTATTACTAAGTATTAGCTTCCATCATTAGGTTTGGGCATTGTTTTCGCGCACTTTTTATTTATTTCGACAATTTATTTATTTGCAAATCAAGTGACATTGACAACGTCACAATGCATGTTTTCTTTTTTGGTTTTGACAGTAAGCAATGACATAGATATTATCCGTAATCTTTTGACAGCATGCGCGTAAGGGTGGTAGCCACAGATATCTATATCTGTGGTAGTAGCTTTTGACATTGACGTGGTGAGCTCATTGTAATTTATACCTTCTACTAAAGCACTACAATGCTTAACGAAGTAACTTAACGCGACTTGGTGGCTTACCGAGTCATTCTATTTAAGTTTTTAATTATAAATTTTTTCTATGAAAAGAATTATCACGTTAACGAAAAAAAAATATTATTCATTATCTTAATTTATATTCTTGATACTCTCTCTCGTTTTAAGTCTCACTATATTTCCTAACATTTTATACATAAAGAACAAGACATAAACCCCTAAAGCTACATATCTATTTCGCCTTGAAGTCGATTGTCAAAAATAAACGTTCTGTTCGCAGCAAATTAACTGCAGCTTTATGTTTTGTCAGTCAGTGCGTTTTAGTTTTATGTTTTGAAAATCGGTGCGTTTTAGTTTTATGTTTTGAAAGTCGGTGCGTTTTAGTTTTATGTTTTGAAAATCGGTGCGTTTTAGTTTTATGTTTTGAAAGTCGGTGCGTTTTAGTTTTAGTGGCAGTGGCAATTCAAGGCGAATAAAACATTAAAACATGTCCTGTCAATAAGTCTGCTTTATTTTATCTCAATGGCTTTATAGAGGCATTTTTTTACTTTTTAGTGTATTTGAAGTCGGATTGATGTTTTTGTTGAAATATAGTTTATTCGTTAACTTTTAATTGCCTTCTGTTAAACAAATTCCAGTTGGAGGTCAAAGTCAATAATTATTGAAACTTAAAACTTTTGAACATTTTTCTCCAAAACCCTAAATTAATCAAGCGGACAATTTTTTTTCAATTCTTACCACATATCTTCGGAACCCTAAAAATAAATGATTTAAAAATACATAACGAAACGCTTATGCATTCAAATTACTTTTTACTGTTTGGCTACGTAGGTATATACCTACCGCTTAAGGGCAGATGGACAGATATGACGAAACTTAATAATGGCAACCATTTTTTTCCCTAAAATTGGCAAATGGAAGAACAGATATACATGACGGAATCCGTTTGACTACGGGACCCTAACATTTAACAAACAGAAGGACGCACATACATCACAGATATGACGAAGCTATATATTAAAACACCCGACTGGGAAGAACTAAACAGAAATTAAAACATACTAAATATGTAACTATGTATAAGCAGGCGGGACTTATTTAAATACAAGTTTAAAAATGTACAAATTGCTCACACCTTAACCCTAGTTCCGCAAGCACATGTTACCCTTTCAAACTGAGTCACAGAACAGACTTCTCCACAGAAAAATATTTTAACTGTTTGACACACTGACCTCTGTAGAGGTCATCTCTTTGACTTTTGGCATCTTTTTGAAGCCGGTTGTTTTTTTGTTAACAAGTTTTTATACTATTTCTACACAAAAAAGATTTCTCTAAGAACACCAAAAATTACCAGATTTATACACATAAAATTAAAAATTTAAAATCACACAATAGTAATAGATTGTTGTAACTAAATCAGCCTGTGTCATTTATAAAATAAACAAAAAGACTTTGTAAAAAGAAAAAAATGACTAACCTGATTGGTGCTGCCGGCCTAACGCGCCGAATTGGTACCAAAGCCACAGAATAATTAATTAATAGTAGTACATACCTACAGAAACGTCACTAAAAACAAACTTCAAAACATGTCAACTGTATCGTTAACGCAATAAAGTGGATGTTCATACAAAAAAGCGACGTGCATATTTACATTTTCTTGATTATATGTAGATATGAATCAGAGCGGGCGACCACCTACATAAACCAACATGACCCGTGTCTCTCACACAAAACGATAGAGCTGGGGAGCTCTTGTTATCTGGCCTATGTAATTACGTGCCGACCTTGTGTTTGATGCCATAATGTATATATTGTCTATATCTATACTAATATTATAAAGAGGAAAGATTTGATTTTCAGTTGGTTTTTTTGTATTGAATAGGCTCCGAAACTACTGGACCGATTTGAAAAATTCTTTTACCATTAGAAGCCGACTTTATTCCTGATAAGCATAGGCTACTTTTTACCGCGGGAAAATGCTTCATTCCTACGGGAAAACGGGTAGTGAAAATTATCCTTCCGTACTTATCTTTTTCACATAACTTCTAAGGGTGGATTTACACTACAAAAATTTCTTCAGAGAAAAAATATATACAACTTAAAATACTTTGAATAGCGAGTTAAACTAGATTAAATTATTTAAGATCAATTATAATGTACATATATTGTATTTAGACCAAAGTTTGTAGCCTAGATCTGAAGATATCAGTTTTTAAATTTAGTATGGTATTCATTTATCTACGTATGGTGATTGTTACGTGTTTATATCTTTAAATTTGGTCGATGTTTTGGTAATCGTGACTTCACTCCTGATTTTGTCTTCTCCCAATCTTAATTAATTTTTTTGCTAGAATTAAGCAATAATTAATCTAAAACAAAGGCTATGTCACTCTACTTTCAGCAACAAGGAAGTCGATTTGTGACAGATGTCACATATTTACCAACCAATTCAAAAATAGTTGTTGCTGGACCCTCGAACATTTTCCAGCAACAACTATTTTTGGATTGGTTGGTAAATTTGTGACATCTGTCACAAATCGACTTCCTTGTTGCTGAAAGTAGAGTGACATAGCCTTTGTTTTAGATTAATTATTGCTTAATTCTAGCAAAAAAATTAATTAAGATTGGGAGAAGACAAAATCAGGAGTGAAGTCACGATTACCAAAACATCGTTTTTTTTGTTTATCACATTTTCACATTGTGATATCTGAAAGAGTCGACTTCTTTGTTGCTGAAAGTAGAGTGACATAGTCTTTGTTTTTAGCTTCATTATTGTTTATTACTGATGGCCGCAGTATTCGTATAAACCCTTTCCATGGTCACATATTTGCCCACATAGGCATTTAAAACAGCTTGATGTTCTTAACGTTAACCTGTCACAATAGCAATCCCACAGGACCTGATGAACTTTAAGACTGCCCTTGAAAGTTTCAAGTTTATCAGGAATCTTCTTTGATCTGTACTTTACGTCAGTATTACTTACAATAATGACAATTAAATTAGTGCGTGCTTGCATGACAGCCATAAATTTATCAATATTAGTAATGTCTGTGCCATGATTAACTCAAAATAAGCTGTCCTTTTGATCACTGCCCCCACTCCATGGGCAGCTACTTTGCTGTTACCAGACTCTTTGTAATTCCATGTTATTATGGTAATTTGTGGGAAATCTTTGTAAAATTGTGTTATTATTATAAAACAAATACTTATTTCTGTATTGAGATGATGGCGAGTCTGATTGAAAATTAAACGTATCGAGAAATCGATTATTATAGATTGCTGTATTTATTCGTGGTATAAGGTGAGCACTAATTACAGGTGCATCGTGCTTTAATTTTTCGCTAACGGTGCATACTGAAGTTGGCTTTGTATCACTGCTATGAAAATCAAAAGTATAAATAACGGCAGTATGTAGACAAAGTTCTTTTCGGCTCCCACCAAAATGTAGTAACTGCACTTCATTTGCGGCTTTCATTCCGATATAATTTTCAGCAAAGCCTAAATGTATTACAGCAGAGTTGACAGTTAAATATTGCTTCAGTTCTTTAAGTTTGTTGTGCTGCACTTGGATTAGGTAACAATGTTCAAAAAATGATTTCAAGTCTAATTCCAAATGATTAATAATTTCAAGACCTTTAGTTTTAATTTCGACTTTCTTAGTGATTGTGATTTTTTTTAAGTGCATATTTTGGTTGAGATTGATTCTCTAGTACGTATCCATTTATAAAGTACTACCTTTTTATCATCAGAGAATTCGTTGTAGTGGAGAACCTTATCTTCGCATGCAACGCATTCCTTTTTATGACATTTCTCATTATATCTTGAGCAAGATAGACTTTTTAGCATTTCGTCGCTTTAACTAACGATTCCAGCTTGACATCAATGTTATCATGTATCATACACATGCATGTGTATCTTTGAGCCGCTGGTAATACCCATGGACGACATTTCCAAAACGTACAGTAGCTAACTTTTATTTTATTCATCTCTAAAAACTTGCAGTACAAATCTTTTATCGAACTTCTTTGTTACCTTCTTTGTTTTTGTATTTTGAATGGCGTTACGTACTGTTTTTTTTTCGGGACTTATAGTACTATTTGCATCATCGACGTAAAACTCTTTTATTAATTTCGCAGTCCTTTCCTCTGTTGACTTTCCGGTTTTCTTTGTTTTAATTTTTGTTTTGCAAACCATTTTTTTGTCACAGTTTTCAGTTTTTCAGATTCGGTCTTATTTTGGTTTTGCCTTAGTCACCTATTTTCTTTTTTTAAGTCCATAATAACTTTCAATAATTTATGTTTGTTTTTTGTATTCTAAACAACGAATTCTTTTTATCTTTACTAAGCAGTTGCACCGCAACTCTGTGGGAATTGTTAATTGGTTCTTTTGATGATCCTGATCGTTTATTGTATTAATTTCATCACTATTATCGGGGACAAACAATACTGGTTCTATTTGAATGGGTTGCTCTTTTGATTTATTTTTCTTGATTTCCCAATATCTTTTGGATGCATCACGCCATTTCTTGCGCTATATTCTCTACTCTTTTGGACTTTATTCATTTATTGATTCAAATTGACCTTTCTCTTTACGCTCTGAAACCTTACCAAGCAAACAGCCTTTTTTTTATACTGACTACTTCTTAAACTGACTACTATGCAACTAGTCTATTTTATAAAACAATAAAAATAGGCAGGTGAGGAAAAGTTAATAACTTAGGTAATTGTTTTCTTTCTGTCCAAATTATGAATAAGTAATTAAAGGTATTAGCAGTTGACATACGACATGATATATTATGGATGATTAGTATTTTTAATAATATTTAGTGCCAAAAACTAAAAACGGGTTTTATATATTTTCTCGTAAGTCATTTACAGTGAGTGACCATTTGTATAGATTATCAACGCTCAATTGATCATACATAATATCCTAAAACAGCGGAGCAATGTTTCCATTGTGCCTGTTGTCTGAATGTACACATAAAATAGTTTAAATTTGATTGTTGTTGATGTATTCTATATAGCTTCAAATTATCTAAATCTTCACATAGGGCTTTACACATTCCAGCCTCATAATTATGTGGCATACATTACTTAATAATGTTCCAGAACACGGAGGAACAGATTGTGTATAATTATTAGGTGGTGTAAGTGATTAGGTGTATAACTTTTGGTGTTAATTACTTATATATAATATATAAGTTTCATATTGTTCTTATATTTATATTTGTTTATCATTTATTTTTTTCACTGCAATAATCTGAAATAAATAAAAAAGTAAATTAAATTAAAATTATTATTAAAATTAAAAGTAAATTGAAAAATAAAAAAAAGTAAATAACGTATATCAAATTAAACTAAATGATTAATTATAATTATTTTCGAAAATTTACCTTCCTTAAAGAGCAGATTCCACAGTTTAATACGCAAATTAACAAATTGGTCATCATCATACACATGAGATCATCACCGTAAATTTTTTGTTAACGGTAATGATGGGTGTGGTGAGGACGATTTGGACGTTGGAAGTCGATTATTCTAGAATAGTATAATTAATAGTAATGTACCACTGTCCACAAGCATATTCACGTTTATATTATTATTGAAGATAAGATTTGTAATATTATTTTCTGTACTTATTTTGAATCACAGCCTGACGGTGATGAGGTAACTTTTTCTAATAACTGTTTATGACAAAGCGACAAAATGTTGTTTTTTATAGTGCAGCCGTGTATCGACGTGCACTCCTGTTCGCAGTTTCTTACGAACCGAGGAACTGGGGCGGACAATCACAGCTCGTGTTTTGTTTTCGTATCCGTAACTAACTTCATTTTTATACTGCAGCGACGGTGTTCACGAATTTTGATACTAATTTCTATATTTTATTATATGTATTTATTTTACGAAGAAATATTTTTTTTATATCATTATAAAAATAAACAATATAGATAAACGGAAATAAAATATAAAAATCTTAACTTGGAATTGTAGACTTTTTATGCCGTAAATGTAAAGAGTCGCAACTTTTACAGACAGACGGTGATGATTTCGATACAGGTACATATTAATCATATTATTAAAAAACTATGTACATAAAGGAGATATAGATAAAAGCACCTTATGAACAAATATAAAGGCAACGTGAAAAATAGTGACGTGCCCCAGACAATGTTTCTTTTTATACAGACCCCAACATGATTTTTTGATAGATTTGTAAATCTACCCCTATACGGCTTGACCGATTGGGTTGAAATTTTGTATGTGTATTTCCATGGTTTTACGGACACGAATGTATTATGCCATCAAAGCGGAAATATTTGATTGTTTGTTTTTTTTCTATAATTAAGGAGTTTCCGTAAGAACCTTCGCCGGTAACGAAATTAAGGGCGGGCGAAAACGCTTGCAGAAGCTAGTATGTTATTAATTAAGAACGTATACAATACCTTCATGATATGCATGTCGGCGGCCGATCGTGAAATCCGGCAGATCACGAAATTCCTAGGCAGATATAGAATGGAAATATAATATTAAATACTCAAAGCATTGACCAGCATCGGACCCAAGTGACGGTAATACTTTGTCAACGAGTGCTTGCCATCCGTAATCAATCATTGATGCGATTTGCTCAATTCCTTAATAGTTATTAGACGTTTTGTTCGGCGCGCTCTCTGAGAAAATAGGTACTTACTTAGACAAACTTATAAAATTCGTTATTTATAGGCAGGAATGAATATTAGAATAGGAGGTTTGTGAGCTAAAATTCATTTATCTTTTCACGGAGACCAGCAAGGACGATAATAAAATAGGTAGGTAACTCGGTACCTCGTAACATTTTGACCCACACATACGGTATCTACCGTTTTTAAAATTTACTTTAAAATCATAATAATGTTAATATACAAATATTTACTTATCTTCTTTAAATTTATGCTTATATATTATAGGTACTTAATTAGTATTTTTCAAAATAATTGGACGTTACGAAATAACGTAACGAAATTGTTGATGAAGTTAAGTAGTAAGTTGTAACTTTTAAAAAACGTGTACACTGCCTCCTGATTGACTAAAGAAATGAAAGGTAACATAAATGTAAAATTGGCGGTCAATTGAAAATTAATAACGCCAAAATAATCTATAAAGTCCGACACACACTTGACCCTTTTTTCTTTCTCAGAAACCTTCCCCGGCGTGTGCAAAACAACTTATCAAAATTTCATTTAAATCGGTTAACTATTAGTGCGCAAGTCGGACTCGCACTTGACCGTTTTTTTATTTCATAAAAACCTTGCCCTAACACTATCAAACACAACAAAAAATATTACCCGATTTGGTCCAGCCGTCTTCGAGTTTTGCGAATATTTTTAAATGTTATTTTTATTTATACCTATAGATAACGCTAAATAGGACCCGAATTGGTTTAGCCGTCTTTTAATTTTCCTTAGTGCGCGAGTCCGACTCGCAATTGGCCGTTTTTTTCTTTCATAAAAACCTTGCCCTAACACTTACAAACACAACAAAAAAAATTACCCGAATTGGTCCAGCCGTCTTCGAGTTTTGCGAATATTTTTAAATGTTATTTTTATTTATACCTATGGATTACGCTTAATAGGTACCTAGTTAAAAGTAAAAATCTAATTAACTTGCTGCGCAACGAAACATGCAGTATGCAGTAATGTTTTCGTAATTGTTTCCTTAGGTACTGCAGCGTGCGGGGGCGTAAAGACGCTGCTTTTACCTTTTTACTTAATAGGTATCGGGAATCTCTGCTAATGATAACACGCTATTGGGAGATCTTCTATATTATGCTCTTTTCCATCGCCACAAGAATAAACATCATTTGGACACAACTTGTACCTAGGAGAATTAGTATACAAAAACAACTTAGCTGATGTACTTCTTCGATTATTAGGTCATCCTTCCATAGACCTCGGGTCGTCTTTCCATTACAATTGGTAACTTCTACATTTAGTCGCAATGGTGGCGATGCGTATTATATATTGGATACAGGAGTATCTATTCCTAACTCTACTGGCAATGTTAAACCATGCTTCATATTCTAGGGCTCCCTGATAGAGACAGGAATCGGCCCTCCAAACCTATATAGACTTGTCCGATCTATATTTTACACTCGAATGTCAATCAATATAAAAATAATGACAAACTCTAAATTCCAATTGACACACTGACACCATCTATTATATTTTCATAAACACACTACGAAGTATTTGCTGCGTAAAAACGTTCGCTAGCATATAAACTTCCTTTATAATTAACAAGAGGTCGTTACCACTACAGTACCTATACAAGTGAAGATTCCCTCACGGATGGCTCGCGACTGAATTTGCTGCCTCGCCTCGCCTCCCCCGTCTCAAGCGCCCCGTATTTGTCAAGCGAGCCAGCGTCACTCAGAATTCGTTTTTTTCAAATTTGGCTTATGATTTTTGTGTTTCGAATTATTGTGTAGTAAGAATGAGAGTAAAGTTTTTTTATTTAGAAAATTTATTATATTATCTAGGTCTGTGGTTCTTTAAAATTTTCGGAAACGTTTTTGTTATAGTGTATAAAGCTGAACTGTTTATAATAAGCACGAAGTTGCAGCTGTTTTGACCATAAATTACAAGTTTTTGCACTCTAATAATTTTAGAACTACGCAATTTAACGTAAAACTGAAACACTACAGACCTAGATATTAGTTGTCTTGTCTTGTGAAAAAAAAACATTGAGTTTGAGGGATTGATACGCATTATAGGAGAAAATTCCTGTTGTATGGAGCGCGCTGCGAATCCGATACTCTAAGAGGCTGACCAACGTTAAGTGACACTTTTTTAAATGGAAAAAATCAACACTTGTGTTAAATTTTTTAGGTTAAAAATTTAACCTTATATAGAGGAACATATACCTAATGTCTTGTTCCACCAAAAACACGATAGCATTAATTTGCCTCGATAGAAAAAATTCTGGAAAAGACTGGACCTCTAAGTTTTTTTTTTTTGATTTTTAACCGCTTTTCTTTATCATATAACATTAAAATTCATATTAATGACTAGCTAACTAGAAAGTACTTGGCTGTTTCTACTGAAATCTAAAAAATCTAGTTAGTTTTCAAGTAAATACCTAAAAACCGATTTGACGCTCACGTTTACTTACACTGAAAAGCGCTGTGGTTTTTTGTCTCACACAAGTGCACGTGATATTAAATAGCTGTGTTTCAAACTGTCGTATGAAGTGGGCGGGTAAATCCTGAAATTTCTAGTCAGAATACCGGATCTTAAGGCCATTATTTTCCTTTGACCTTAAAACCGCTTAAAACCGAAATCCGGCTATACAAGCTCTACGGCAGTTCCCGTTTGACGTACGCCGCGCCGGGTTGGTACGCTTTGCTATTCTCCACCAAAAAGAAATGATTCAAGTTATCCAAAACAAATAGCTGAGGATAATAATGGGTGCTCCGCGTTACGCCGGCAACGATACAATTGCTAGGGACACCAAGGCAGAGCCGATAGGTGAGTTTTTCGCCGAACAGGCCCGTTTGTTTGACAGGGCGGACAACAGCACCCACCTCCAGCTGAGGGACATTGCTCCACTCTATGCCCGCCCATCCGAAGGCCGGCCTCTTCCCAGGGAGCTCATTCCCACAAAAACTAAGATTATTGCTTAGTTTTTATTTTTTAATTAAACTCGCCTTTTGCTTTATTTTTCATTCTATTTTCATTTTTATTTTATTTTGTCTTCACTTTTCACTTTCGCGGCTTTTAAAGGTTTTGGTAGGGGGGCTGAAAAGTAGGCCCTCTCTAAAAAAATACCAAGGGTGCGGTCACCCTTGAGATTCGCCCGGGTCATGGGGTGGAACTTTAGTTTTAAACCCGACACCCGTACCTCTTTTGCCCGACCAGGGGCGAAGAAGATGTCCCAAACGCGGAGTTAAAGTGCCCTGCGAAAATTTCAGAACATGCGTTAGTGACGCGGTCGCGGAGTTATCTAGTAGAAGGGGACGTGCAAGGTGGCAGATACTCAACTTTTTATTTGTTTTTAGTTTTGCAGTAGATTTTTTTTTATTTATTCAATTATTTATTTTTATTTACAGATTTGTTTTTTTTTTTTACCCTCCCGTGACTTTTTTGACATACGTGTTATATATTTTTGATCTTGCCTTTTAACGCCCTTTATTCTGATATCCAGCTCAAGGGCTTAAAAAAAATGCCCGCATAAAATCCACCATTTATATTTTTCAAGAATTTTATGCACCGCAGTGCGCCCAGTCTAGACTGTTGAGTTGACAATTAGAGTGTGCGTCATATAAGTTTGAACGAATTAAAAAGCAAAGATATAGATTACGAAAATGCGAATCATTTGTTTTGGTGAGCAGGGTGAACTTAAATTGTCTGCAGACAATCGATCGGTGTATTTTTGACGCCCCTTCTACGACGACACTCTGTGCGGTCGCACCGCTCGTACTGCCCTAGGGCCGCTACTGGTTTGTTTATGAGTGAGTGGGCGCTTGTGTGTGCAGGTGGTGCGGGGCGCGGGGCAGCTCCAGGAGCACGAGGCGCAGGGCGCGCGCAATCTGATCTGCCAAGGGGCTCCAGCGCAGGAATCACAGGTACAAAAGACTCAAACATAATCCTAGTTTATATTATACAAGCAAAAGTTTTGTATGTGCTAACAGTATGTTTGTTACTCTATTATGCTACAATAACTAAAAAGATGTGGCTGAAATTTAAAACAGATATCTCTAGACTATTACACTCATAATTACTCTATTTTACTATCGCAGAGAATTTGTATTTTTCGCAGGAATGCCTATAACCGAATTTCTGTTGCTACAACCATAACTTTCTACAGCCATCTTTCTACTATAAATCAAGGAGTTCTCTTAGTGATACACTTATACACGACACGGCAGATCTACTTCCACAATCACGATCAACCCAAAATGACTTTGATCACATCAATAACACGCTTTATCCCACTACATAGTCGTACAAAATACTAAAATAGTACTTATTTATTTAAATGCTTTTACTTTAGTGAAAACTTAGATAAAAGGACCATGTTATGGACCTTGCAACCCACCCCTTTCGTAAAAATCTTATAATTAAACGAAGTTCCTAAGATGATTTAGGAGGTTCGCGGATGAGGGCTAGATTGATTGATTGACTGTTTTTTTAATGGCGTTTGTTTAGTAACTAATTGCCCGTATCAGTGTTACGTCAAGAGTAAATGTAAAACATAGGGCACAGTACACACACACACAGCATGGTAAAACCCGTCTGAAATATCTGCAGACCTTGCTGGTATGCGCTTCCCCTAGCTTCCTCGCTCGGGTCTCGCGTTCTCGAGAGCAAAATGTATGGAAGAATATCTCGCCTCTCGACTAAGGATAACATTCCGCATTATGAAAGCTAACGAATTTCTCGTGACATCGCCTAATCGAAGTCTAGCAAATAACTCGACAGGCAAAGTATTAGTTCCTACTAAATCAAAATAATCAGTATTATGAACGCCCCTTTTCAGTACTTTTAGGACAAAAAGTTTTTCCATTGCACGTCACGTGATACTTGTTGTCACGAATTCAAGCGATAGTAAAAAGTGTGCCAAGAGTCTAATTTTACCTGCAGAAAAGTCTTATGTAATTGAGTTTTTATATTTTAAAACGGTGTGAAAACACCGCTCCACAATGATTCATTAATAACATTCATAAGCAACCTGCGTTCCACAGATGGTAAGTAGTTTTATTTACTATATTTTTTATTTCTATTTACTTAAAATCAGTAATCAATCCGATGTTAAGCCAGTTCCTGACATTGCTTCAAATATTTGTACACACAAATAATGACGGTAGGTATAAGCTCAAACAAATTATCAAATACGGCGGGTTACTTACTGTCTATGATTCTAAATATGTGTAGCAATTATTTGAAGCTATGTCAACCATCAGCATAAGAATAGGTAGTGGCAAAAGTGAGCATGTTATCTCTTATAGTAGTATGACATCAGGGAGCCAATTCTCACGCGATCGACAATTCGATCGAATCACGAATTCGAAATAAAGTACGAATTTAAACTTTTCTCAAACAAAAATGTAGTTTAGCAATTCTGGTTATGTTGAATCCGACATTTCTCGAACGCAAGACGCTCGAACTGCTTCGAGTGGTCGAGACCGGTCGAGAAAACATCTCGCATTCGAATAATGACAAATTTAGTTCAAAATGATTGGGTTCTAAACATTAATTCCACTCTTAGCGTGAACTATAGGTTCTAAAAATAATAAATAAAATGTTACCATTAATGACTCATGCTAGTTCTGTTCATGATCTTGAAATCTTGGGCACATTCACTAAGACACATACAAGCTTAAATGGTAATGGGTAGGCCAAATCGCTCTTCAAATCGATAACCGATGGAAAGCAACTTCTCAAATAGTAAACATGGATATGGATGACTAAGCATGGTACAGCCTCCTACTATGGGAATAAAATGCCTTAGTAGTTTGCAGTATTGGACATGGATAAAGCCTATGTTAAATGTTAAACAATGTACCTATATGCTGGGATGCTGATGCCATGTTAAAAAATTTACTCTAATTGCAGACCAAATTAACGATCAGTGTAAAACTGTAGATTTTGTAGTAGTAGATTTTGCATGATGACACTTTTTGATGCTATTTTTGACATTTCACACAGATAAAGTTTACCTTCTTATTATGCTTGTTTTATCTAATAACTTTCATTCATTCCAGGTTTGTTACCGGTGTATAAATTTGTGTTTTGCAAAGTCGCATTCAAAGAATCAAGACTACTAGACATATTAGAGTGAATAATTATAAAATTATGTAAATAAAAGTAAAAAAATAATAACTGTTTTATTTAACAGAACAAACAACATATCGTTATTAATCCTATATTGTTAGTGAATATTTAACACATTTCAAGTACGTTTAGTAAGTTACTTTAGGTATCTTACAAAGCAGCATAAACTTAGGTGATGTTATTATACACTTAGGATGTGTTCCAAACACAATGAAAAGTTGTAAATTATTTAGTTAAATCCAATTCTTTGCTCTGTCATAGATACGGTTGACACTCCTGTCTGTTTCAACTTCATTGTGTATCAAACATACATTCAAAATGATTGGAAAATCAACTTTGCCAAGCCATAGTCACGTAGCAGTCAAGTAAAAGTGAATTGTAATTTAGACTTATTAAGGTTAGTCAATTCATTTACAAATTTGAAAGTAAACACACTACCTGTAGGTAAAACCATAACCAAATAAACTATACTTATTAACAATTGATTAGTTAAACGTTCACTGAAAGATACGACTCGTTAGTAAAGCTCAAACGCGTCTATGGTAGTGCAAAGACTTCAACTTCGCCATTAAAATATACACATTACGTTCTTTTGCCATCTGGTTAATATTTAGTATTGTCTACAGAGTAAAAATATTTACTTTTGGGATGCCTCTTCAAATTCATAATAAACTTCGTTTAATATTACCTGACTTTGATGATTCGTTTAACAGATACGCGAGGGCATCGGATTGAACCGATTAATTGCTTTGCACATACGGCAGACAAAATGGTCATTGTCATATAATCCACAAAGTGTTCCTGAGACGCAGTTATTTCTACACATTGTTACACATTTCTGCTTTCTTCATCCAACTGTTCTGTTCACCATGCATTTCCCAAATTGGTTATTCTGACAAGACCACTGACTGCAAATACAAAGTATTAAAGCTACAATGTTGTGATCCTACAATCAGACTTAGACCACACTGTGGATTAAAATAAATATCTTTTGAGAAGTATAACCCAATTTCACATATTTTACTGTCTTAATTCAGTTAAAAAGTGTAGGTACCTTTTAGGTAGGTACTTTGAATCATTGACATTTTACTTAACGAGCTATCTAATCTATGATGAACTAATGCTAATAAGTTCATCATTCGGAACTAAGTTTTCGTAGTCTGGAGTAGTCGAGGGTAAAAATGTATATCTGGAGGTCTCGATATGGATATGAGTTATCGATATCGAGAACTCTAGAGTCGAGAGAAGACAAAGCTCTCGAGTAAGTCGAGACTGTTCCCAATAAGTCCCCAGGTCCGCAGATATTTCCGACGGGTTGTAGATATAAATGTTTCCTCGGGTGTCTAAATTTGAAGTTGCTGCTGGTCAATGTTCAGTCTGGAAATAAGAAATAATAATTTATTTATGTTCTACAGCCACCTAAAATTATTTATATGAAAGTATGGAACGAGTTAGTGTTATTACTGATAAATGAATGATGATAGAATGTTGATAGTGACTTGATATAGTTTATGTTAAATGACTTCACTTGACAAAGGTAATCAATCTATTAACGATTTGTACAGATTGTCGTTATAATATTTTAGACGTTTTCAGCCAAACGGTTGGAGCTTCAGTATTGAAATTTTTACAGTAAAAGTATCTTGTTGACTCTAATCCATACAAATTTTTCTAAAAACATTTCTAAATTTTCAGTATAGCTAATAAGGGATTGAAAACAGAGAGTAAGGTTAAATGTAACCCATCACCAGTTGGGTATCGTAGTTTAGAACTGTTCAGTAGATAAATACTGTATTTTTTGTTAGAAAAAAATTATGAAAAACAAAGGAAAGAGAGAGAAAAGAGATGCTACCAAAGTTACGGTTTTACAAAATTTTGTTTTAAAGATTTTTTTAAATTCCCATTGAACTATGAACTTAAATGTTGGTGACAATGTTTATTATTAAGGTATTTTTTGTTATAACTTGTTTAATAGCAACTGCATCAGTGAATATCTTATTAATGGCATAATTTAGATAATTAGAAAGATAAATAAAAAACTTAGTTATCTACTAGTCAAAAAGGCATGATTACTTAAACTAGGTATATAATCTACAAATGAATTTGTGGAAATTGGTGACAATAAAGAAATAATTAATTATTAACATAATAATTTTACAAAAATATATTTAAATGTTAACCTAAATAATAAAAATTAAAAATTAAAAATTAATTAAATATCTAAAAGACCGTTGCCAGTTGGTATAGTTCCCAAAATGCTGGCCGTATTGCCGCGTTGAATTGCAATGCAAATTCTTTGAGCAAAATAAAGGCCAGCATTTTGGTCACGAGAAGCTTCAACCAGACGTAAAGATAAAGATCGAAAAATTTTTTTGGCACTTTTCCCCCACGGTCCTAAGGTTTCGACCCCAAAAGGCTCAAATACATACCCACTGTCGAGAGTAGTGTATTTCCGCCTTTTGATGACTTCTGCAGAGTCCGCCGCCGCACCAGCTCTACTCTGTGTTCCTTGAAGATGTGACGGTGCCAGGGTGTCGACGCAAGTAGCATCCCACACTAAGGGCCGCCCCATCCTCCACGGAATATAATAATAATAATATACTTAATAATAATATTATTAAGTATATTTTACTAATAAATTGATACTAATATATTGATTTTTTTTTATTCCCTCATTTCATTAATAACAACCATCTTGATTTTGCGGTATTTGCGTAGCACCAAAGAGATTCCACTCACAAAATTCTGCTATTCGACAAATTATTTCTTCCTTAGCTATTTTGTTCGCTATTTCATATCTCCCGATACCTGAAATTTCAACAGTGAACGTATAAGCAAGAGTTACTTACATTCAAATATTGTGTGATTCTTTGCACTTGATTCTTTGTATATTAGTATTTTCTCCATGATGGAGAATATCTTTTAATGGGATAGATTGGTAATGATTGATCGACCGCCATAGTGATAAATTGTTTCAAAGTACACAGACATACAACCAAATATAAAAAAGTTCTCTGCAGTTATGAGAGGGCAAATGATTTACGTTTCATGAAAGAAGTGAACCAATTTGTGTTTTGGCTATTCTATATATTAAAAGTGGTATTTGTGCAATTGTTTTTTATACAAAAATGGTAATTCTAATGCTATAGGTTATAGCCACTACCAAAAGTTCTGTGTAACCATGTGGACCAAGACATGTGTCATTGGATAGCTCTTTTTAAAATATTGGTGGTGTGGGACAGCCATCTTACTATTCAGCAATGCGTTTGCGAAATATTAAGCTTTAAAGCGCAATAATCAATATTTTTATAATTATAATCAATAATTATAGATAAGAGTAAATAATTGTATATTACTTGAACGTTGAGAATATTCAAAAACTTTTAATTACATACTATAATAGTGAATAGTCTAATAAATTATATCATTGCTTGAATTATTTTTAATTATTATTATTAAGATTATAAATTATTATTTAGATCGCCATATGTAATGTTTTTGTGAATGCTGTTTTGTGTTATTTCATGTGTAATAAAGTGCATCATTGTTATTATTAATTTAACGTTATAAGTATATGCAGTGGATTAGCAAAAAATTAAAATTAAATGCATTTAATAATTTTATCGATTTAAGAGTATTTGTAAGAACCCAAGTTTGAATAACAACTTGTTGCCATATGAATTTTTATTTTTTTTACTGTTTAGGGACATGTTGACTGCCAGTGTCGTTTGAGCAAATTAGTTAATTGTTTCTTTGTTTCTTTTGTGTGCATTGAATATATTTTGCTTTCAACTGGTGACAATTTATTAACTAAAGTAGATATTAGCCTCTTATGACTCATACATTCTGAGTGCGTCGGTTGTAATGGTTACACATTTTCGGTAAAAAGAATAGCGTTTTTTAGCGAAACGGGTTGGGTATTTATGTACTCTTTTGATTAAATCTTCCTCATCCTTGTAATTTTCCAACGGATATAAGATTTAAATTTTTTTATGTATGGGTAATACTTTGCACATTTTAAATAGTGTTTCGAATTCTTTATCAATCTCGTTTTTAGATTTTGTATTCATTAATAATTTTAATAATTTTTAACGACTAGATTTTGTTTTTATATACATCGTATGTTTATCTATAAATACTCAACCCCTAGCTAACGATCGCCTCTGCATTTAATAAAAATAATAAATTTGTTGGCAGTGAATTTTTCAAATGATAAAATTGACTTTAAACCACTTTTAGTAGACACAGCATCTACATGCAAATTCGAAAAAAAATGTTTATCTATGATTAATCCTGGATATTTAAACGAAGTTACCTCTTACAACATAGACATTTTTCTTACGTTGTTTTGTGTACACATTAATAATCATGGCCTATTAAACTAATTTTTACGTTCTTATATTTGCTATGCGGGAACAAAAATAGCCATACATTTTGTTTTTCCATGTTAATTATGATATCATTGTCATGTGCCCAGCGAACAATATTATCAAAATCTTTTTGGATTGCTATTTCTATCTGTTTTTGGTCTCTATCACTGTATACAAGGCATGTATCGTCAGCACACATATACACTTTACAGGTTTTAACTACTTTACTCATACTGTTTACATGCATCATATAGTCCAAAGGTCAAGGCCCATATATAGATCTCGTTGGTACTCCGTGCAACATTTGGCCTGGGTCGCTGTCTTCCCCCATAACTCGGACCTTGAATGACCTTTCCTTCAAATATTATTTACGAAACCAATTTTTCGTTGGCCCTCGTATACCTTTTATACCTCTTATACCGCATTCGTCCATCGACTGCACCAAGCCTTCATGCCCGAGGGCGTCAAAAGCTTTCTTGAAGTCTTTGAATACCGTTATTACAATTTTTTGTTTATTAAGAGTAACACATTAAATAATAAAAACCGGCAAAGTGTAAGACGGGCCCGAGTCATTTACACTCTTAAAACACCGTCACAGTCCAATCTAGCTATTATTAAGCGAAACAATAAAATGTGTTACTTGTTGTAAACGATATATTCAAAGTTAAGCTACTACGGGCTTGGTTACTAATTGGATGGGTAGCCGCCTAGCGGCACACATTTTGGTTTTGTTTGTGTTTGTAAAGAACGTAAATATTGGTAGGTATGGAACCCTGGGTGCGCGAGTCCCACTCGCTCTTTGCCGGTTTTTTTTAAGATTGATTCACAGGTTCTTACTATACTGTAGAGAAAGTAGTAGCAGTAGATTGTCGTCTTACATTTTGAGGTTTGTTAGGATTTTTTAAGGCATCACTTTAGTTTTTGATATTTTTTTTTTATACCACTAAGGTGGCAAACAAGCGTACGGTCCTCCTGATGGTAAGCGGTCACCGAAGCCTATGGACGCTTGCAATACCCGGGGTATGACTCGCGCGTTGCCAACCCTTCCAAAATCTAATTACTTCTTTCTTGAAGCACCCTATACTGTAGTCCTTAGAGAAAACCTATATAGATATAGGAATATTATATGACTGCACTATGTAATTTGCTTGCTTCCACATAAGATATATTCCTTTCAGCCATGGAAATTCTATTTTAAATATAGAAAAAAAAAACAAAAACTGATCATAAACCTGTGAGACTTGATCTCATGATAGAAGAACTATCTATACTAAATATAATAACTTTGTTCGAAACCCTTGGCGTGCGGGCCGGACTCGTACTTGACCGGTTTTTTATTATTAATTTTAGATCAAACAGATTTTGGATAGAAGATAGACATTTTTTTAAGGTTAAATATATAACAAGTGGCTGAAAGTGTGTGTGGGTGTTCTATTGTTTTAAGTTTATTTGTTTAAGTTCTACGAGTATTTTTAAGTTTCCTGCGCTATTTTAACTTTTTTCGCACCAACCTAAAAATTCCGCTACTAAACCATACAAGGTTTTTTTTGTTACTGGATATGGATTTAGGAACAGGCCGTGCGATTATTTCACTAACTTGTCTAAAAAATATTGTCAGTATTTCAAAATTTTTGCAGGTCTTAAATCCAATTGACCCTGTTTAAGGCTTCAGTTATTTTTTTAGGTCAGGTTTGCATAAGAGGTATTTGAAGAGATCGATGGTCTTAACCCAACTAACACATTGCTGTTGACTGCAGCTTATTTTACAGCTTCAAATGCTAGTATAGATCTAAAATAGTTTTGATAGCAGCTAACAGAGGTTTAGAAGAGTTAACAAGCGATACTTATTGGTTTAAAGAAAATATAATACTATAGCTAGTCATTGTACAGCGGTAGCTATAGCCACTATATAGGTTACCCCGACAGCTATAAGCTGTAAAAGGGAGTTACCTGACTCTTATAAACTACTTAAGTTCTTGTATGGTTCAAATAAGATCTGTGAGTTCTATAATCATTATAGTACAACCAAATGCTTTTAACGTTCGAAAACATCGTTATGCAACCTAAAGCTATACAATGGACTATAGAAAAGCTATGTTAATCCTATTGTTACAATTAGGGTTGCAAAAAAAGGCTAATTACTGTTATTGTACAGGAATAAGTACTATAAAAGCGCTGAAAAGCTAAAAGCCTTCCGCTTAAGCATTGACCGTGAGTGGTTCAGTTCTCGAACCAATAACTATGCAGGGATATCTGCTCATGAATTTGCTCTGACTTATGGAGTCTCTCAGCTGGTATTTTCTCCAACGAGAATACCAGATATAGAGGACCATACGAGCTCCTTACTGGACCTTCTGCTGACTACACGTCCGGACGGATACTCCGTCTCAGTGGATGCGCCTCTTGGCTCCTCGGACCACTGTCTCGTTCGGACTCAAATGTCATGCATACAAACCGATCCATCTGGGCCGACTATTTGGCGTCGTGTGTGGCACTATAAGTCGACTGGGATGGATTGCGAGAATTTTATGCATCGTACCCGTGGAGGCAGCTCTGCTTTAGTTCAGATGATCCTGACGTCTGCGCAGCCGCAGTCACTGAGACAATCCTCGCTGGTATGGAATGTTTAATTCCTAACCTGCGAGTAGCTGCCGGCGTCAAAAAACGACCGTGGTTTAATAGGTCTTGCAGTGAGTCCAAAATTTTTAAGCAAACTGCGTATGAGGCTTGTACCACGGCTCGTAATAATAAGGATCCGAATATTTCTGAGTTGAAACGCAAATTAAATGCTGCCTCGAGGTTCAGTAAGAAAGCAACTGCCAGAGCAAAATTCCAATTCATTGGCAAAATAGGTGGGCGACTTGCGAGCTATCCCACTGGGAGTCGGCCTCTGCCAGTCGTTGTTACCACCACTGCGAAAGACCGATGGTGATTGGCCCATAGTGCAAAAGAAAAAGCCGATCTATTGGGCAGTCTCTTTGCCTCCAACTCGAATATGAACGACGAAACCGCTGTACCACCTACTTTACCGTGGTGCGGTAAGACCACGCTGGAAATCTTTATAACACAGCGAGAGGTCCGGCGGGCGTTGCTTTCCCTAGACGTTCATAAGTCGAGTGGGCCAGACGGTGGGACAGAAAGCTGGCGTCCAAAAAACTAGGTGTACTAAAACTACAAACTAAAGTACTACTAAAGCAGTACTTCACGTCGGGGCAAAGGTTGTTAGTTTACAAGTTGCAAGTCCGGCCCCATATGGAGTACTGCTGCCATCTCTGGGTGGGTGTACCCGGATACCAGCTTGGCCCTTTTGACTCGGTTCAACGACGGGTTGTGAGAATTGACGACGATCCCAAACTCACTTGCGGTGTCGAGCTCTTAAGCCTGAGGAGAGACTTTGCCTCCCTGTGTGTGTTCTACCGCTTGTGCAATGGTTTGTGTTCTGAGGAATTGTTCGAAATGATACCCACGGCTACTTTCTACCATTGCACCGCTCGCCATCGGCAGAGAATTCATTCTCACACTTTAGAACCGAAATTGTCGCGTACAGTACGGTTTCAGAGAAACTTCCTCCCGCGAACGCTTGGGTTGTGGAATGAGCTCCCTACCAAGGTTTTCTCCAATGACTACTGTATAGAGTTCTTCAAAAAAGAAGTTATTAGATTTCTGAAGGGTCGGCAACGCGCGAGTGATACCCCTGGTGTTGCAAGCGTCCATAGGCTGCGGTGACCGCTTACCGTCAGGCGGACCGTAGGCTTGTTTGCCACCTTAGTGGTATAAAAAAAAAAAAAGGCTCAAATCGCCTTTTTTAGGAAAATCACTAATACTTTATATATGCCTTTAGTGAAAAGGGGTTAAAGTATACTTATGACCTTTTTGCGTTATATTAACTATTAAAGATAACATATAATAGAATATAATATAGAGATAACTTTATTTTAATCTTTTGATATATCTGGTGTTAATAGATTTATGTTAACCTATAACTTTTAATAAAACAATATAATTAATTTATGAATACAAATTGACATTAATCTTTATTCACGACTATATGTTAATTTTAAAAATTATTGGTATAAGTCGAATTGCATCTTTTGAGAAATCTGGTGTTAAATGATCAATGTTGACTTATACCAATTAATACTGGCAATATACCCATACTTCATAAAAATAAATCGACAATAATCTATATCTACAGTAAAATTTTGAGTTTTTATTGGAGCAAGTCGACTTATATTACTCAGTGTAAATACATTTCATGCGACTAGCTTGAATGATTGTTGAATAAAATGTTTTGCTCTCGAGCTATTATGATTTTATATACTTTCATTTACGATTGCTGAAGAAAGCTGCTTCAAATTTTTTTATTTGATTATTGAGTAGAACTACTAAGTTCTCAAAGTTTTAATTACTATATAATATTGCCTTTATTTCTAATTTTTGTAATAAAAAAATAGATCTTTTATTGACAATGCACTTGAGAAAATGGATATAACTTCTAAAAAACCATTACTAACAGTGTGTTTATTTGAAAGTACATGGTTAATTCATTGTGTGTAAAATGGTAAAAGTTGGTTTTATGCTAATTATCTTAGAAAAATTGATCTTAAATGATAAATAAGGAAGTTGCTCTAAAACCGAACTTGTACACGTGACCATTTAGGTTCTAAGATGTGTATGAATTCCTTGTCGATGGCGAGCGATGCGATGACAGAAAGTAGCCGAGGGCATCTTTTAAAACAATTCCACAGAACACAGCCTGTTATACAAGCAGTAGAACACACACAGGGATGCAAAGTCCCTTTTCACTTTAACAATAAAGGTAAAAGGAGTATAAATTCAATTATATCTCTTGCTAGTATAGGTATTAGGAATGAAAAAGAGTATTAATTCATTGACATCCTTGAAAGTACATTTTGGCTCGGATATAAGTCACATTTATTTGTATGGGATTTAAAGAATTTTTTTTCAGAAACCCATCGTGTGGGGTTTCAAATAAAAGGTCTTCAAAGTCAAAGTCAAAGTCAAAATGTTTTATTCAAATAAGGATTTTACAATCACTTTTGAATCGTCAAAGTTATAAAATATTATTTTTTGAACCCTCCCACCTTCCCGCCGGTTCACAATGTTGTTGATTTCTACCGAGAAGAATCCGGCAAGAAACTCGATAGTTACTCTTTTAAAAACACTATCAAGTCTTGATTAGCTAGTTCTAAAAATATACCACACTATTACCTTTGGGATCCTTTTTCCTCAAATCCAAAAGTATTTTCATAACAACCCAAGTTTCGGCCCCTCCAGATAGAAAACGACTCAGTATTTTTCTCTGATATACCTTCAATGATAGTTTATATCCTCATTTTTAACTTCCTGAAAGCAATTTGGAAAATATTAATTTTTTTTGAATAATTTTCAATATTGCAATGTGAGACGGTTCCTTACTTCTTCACACACAACTTCAGATTTATGTGGAACTGTACTGTACCCTGTTGCTTCTGTTTACTGGTGTTATTTAAGTATTAAAACTTACAATTATTATAATCTCCAAGTATCACATATTACTCTAAAACATAAAAGGCGTATAGTACGATTTAGAGGGATACTCTTTTATCCTTTTTTATGAGTTCATACAATGTTCGTGGATGAACGTATGGTTTACGTAAAAGTAAGTCACTCAAAATTTTTAAATAATATACGTTATTGGCAGTCTAATTTTATATATCTTCTTCTCCATGTTCTGAATTATTGTTGCTGCAAATAAAAAACGGACATGAATATATGAAATCACTTCATTACTATTAAACAGAGAAATTAGAGAATGTTGTTGGCGCACCTCGTGTTATCGCAAATGAGAGGTAGGGCACTGCAAGTACTCGCTCGAATAAGCCACCCGAACAACTAAAGCAGGGCATAGCGAGTACTTGCTCGAATGAGCGGCCCGAACTGGGGAAGTACCTCCACCTTACAGAAAACCGCGGCCACAATAACACTAACATTGAGTAGTGTTGTGTTCCTGGCGGTGAGTAAGGTTGCCAGAGCTCTTTGAGGATTCGCTGCGCGGACAGCGGAGGACCGGCGGTACTTGTTGCTGTCATGCTCGGCGTAGACGCGGCGTGCTGGTTCGGCGGTCAGGGAGACCTGATGAAACGGCTGACCGCTGGCCGCCCGCAGGTTGAACGGGATCCCGAACCCAGGGATCACTTAATCTCCGCCCTGGGAGGCTGATTCGCCAGCCTGTGTAAAGTATCTGAAGTGGTAGTCGTGCCGGAGAAGGAGACCGGAGTGGACCCGGCTACTACAACAGAGGGGGATCAGGGGCCCTTCCGCCCGCCGTGCCAGCAACCGTATCATCTGTGGCGAGCTTTGGCAGTTCTAGTACCGCACCTTTTGTCCTCTAAGCTGTCAGTGCAGTGAATCCTCATCTTTAATCTAAATAACACTTTCAAAAAATAAAAATTATGGCAAGAAATAAAAGAAAAAGAGTTTATTCAGCGGCCGCTCCATCCACATTTAATGTGGACTTTTGCAACATTAGGGGTATTCACGCAAATCTTAACGCAGTCCACCTCCATCTGGAGACTGCGCAGCCGACCATTCTTTTTCTAACGGAGACGCAGATATCCTGCCCGGCCGATACATCATACCTTCATTATCCCGGTTACAAACTTGAGCACAATTTCGTGAGTCGTGCCGGTGTATGTATGTTCGTCCGGGAGGATATCTGCTGTCGCCGCCTTCATAGCCTTGAAGACAGGGACCTGTCGATATTGTGGGTGCGCGTAGATTACGGCGGCCACACTCGTATCTATGCGTGCCTATACAGGTCTCATAGCGGTGACACGGACGTAACTCGACTCTTCACGCACCTGAGTTTGACGACTGACAAAGTTCTAGAGCAGTATCCCACAGCAGAACTAGTTATTTTGGGAGACTTTAACGCCCACCATCGCGAGTGGCTCAGTTCTCGAACCAATAACTATACTGGGATATCTGCTCACGAATTTGCTCTGACCTATGGATTCTCTCAGCTGGTACTTTCTCCAACGAGAATACCAGATATAGAGGAACATACGAGCTCCTTACTGGACCTTCTGCTGACTACTCGTCCGGACGGATACTCCGTCTCAGTGGATGCGCCTCTTGGCTCCTCGGACCACTGTCTCGTTCGGACTCAAGTGTCATGCACACAACCTGATCCTTCTGGGCCAACTAATTGGCGTCGTGTGTGGCACTATAAGTCGGCAGACTGGGATGGATTGCGAGAATTTTACGCATCGTACCCGTGGAGGCAGATCTGCTTTAACTCAGAAGATCCTGACGTCTGCGCAGCCGCAGTCACTGAGACAATCCTTGCTGGTATGGAATGCTATATTCCTAACCCGCGAGTAGCTGCCGGCGTCAAAAAACGACCGTGGTTTAATAGGTCTTGCAGAAAAGCTAAAATTCTTAAGCAAAATGCATATGAGGCTTGGACCACGGCTCGTTTTAATAAGGATCCGAATATTTCTGAGTTAAAACGCAAATTAAATGCTGCCTCGAGGTTCAGTAAGAAAGCAACTGCCAGAGCAAAATTCCAATTCATCGGCAAAATAGGTGGGCGACTTGCGAGCTATCCTTCTGGGAATCGTGCTTTCTGGTCGCTTGCCAAAGCTGCCGAAGGGAACTTCTGCCAGTCGTCGTTACCACCACTGAGAAAGACCGATGGTGACTTGGCCCATAGTGCTAAAGAGAAAGCCGATCTACTGGGCAGTCTCTTTGCCTCGAACTCGAATATGAACGATGAAGGCGCTGTACCACCTACTATACCGTGGTGCGGTAAGACCATGCCGGAAATCTCCATAACGCAGCGGGAGGTCAGGCGGGCGTTGCTCTCTCTAGACGTTCATAAGTCGAGTGGGCCAGACGGTATACCAGCAGTGGTGCTTAAGCAGTGTGCTCCTGAGTTATGTCCTGTACTCACGCGCCTCTTCGCGCTTTCCTACCACACTAGGCAATTTCCGTCTTCATGGAAGACTGCGAATGTGCACCCGGTGCCCAAAAAGGGCGATAGATCAGATCCATCGAATTACAGGCCTATCGCTATTACCTCTCTCCTCTCTAAGGTGATGGAGCGTGTGATCAACACACAGCTTTTGAGATACCTAGAAAAACATGACCTGCTCAGCGACCGCCAATATGGCTTTCGCCACGGTCGCTCGACTAGTGACCTTCTAGTGTATCTCACACACCGATGGGCACTAGCCATTGAGAGTCAGGGGGAGGCATTGGCATGTAGCCTGGACATAGCGAAGGCGTTCGATCGGGTCTGGCACCGCGGTCTTCTATCGAAGTTGCCATCTTACGGAGTGCCCGAGGGTTTGTGCAAATGGGTGGCTAGCTTTTTGTCCGGCAGACGCATACGAGCCGTAGTTGACGGTAGTTGCTCTGATAGCATGGACATTAATGCTGGTGTCCCGCAAGGCTCTGTGCTGTCTCCTACGCTGTTTCTACTGCATATCAATGACATGTTGGACATGAACAACATACATTGCTATGCAGATGACAGTACTGGAGACGCTTTTTACACGGGTCGTGCAAACATCCCTCGTTCCGTTGTGGAGGAAAACCGCGGAGAACTTGTGTCTCAAATCGAGACCATACTGTCCCAGGTCTCTGACTGGGGACGGGTAAACTTGGTCCGATTCAACCCTACAAAGACACAAGTGTGCGCGTTCACCGCTAAGAAAACTCCATTCACTGTAGTCCCACAATTCCAGAACACTCCCCTCTCCATCTCCAAGAGCATTGGGATCCTTGGTGTCGACATCTCCAGCGATGTTCAGTTCCGAGATCATTTATCAGATAAGGTGAAGCTGGCGTCCAAAAAACTTGGTGTACTCAACAGAGCGAAGCAGTGCTTCACGTCGGGGCAAAGGTTGTTACTTTACAAGTCGCAAGTTCGGCCCCATATGGAGTACTGCTGCCATCTCTGGGCAGGTGCACCCGGATACCAGCTTGGCCCTTTTGACTCGGTTCAACGACGGGCTGTGAGAATTGTCGACGATTCCAAACTCACTTGCGGTATCGAGCCCTTAAGTCTAAGGAGAGACTTTGCCTCACTGTGTGTGTTCTACCGCTTGTACAATGGGTTGTGTTCTGAGGAATTGTTCGAAATGATGCCCACGGCTACTTTCTACCATCGCACCGCTCGCCATCGGCAGGGAATCCATTCGCACACTTTAGAACCTAAATGGTCGCGTACAGTGCGTTATCAGAGAAACTTCCTCCCGCGAACGCTTAAGTTGTGGAATGAGCTTCCTGCCAAGGTATTCTGCAAGGACTACAGTATGGAGTTCTTCAAGAAAGAAGTTATTAGATTTCTGAAGGGTCGGCAACGCGCAAGTGATACCCCTGGTGTTGCAAGCGTCCATAGGCTACGGTGACCGCTTACCATCAGGTGGGCCGTAAGCTTGTTTGCCACCTTAGTGGTATAAAAAAAAAAAAAAAAAAAAAAAAAAAATCGTGGCAAATTTTACTGGTTGGTGTGCAAGGGAGGTTGTTCTTTCTGCATGAGCATCGGTAAGATTCGCATCCAGACCGACATCCAGACCTATCCAGCTTGCCATATCCAGTCAAGTTGTGTCCAATTAGGCTCTAGAGAATTATCGGATCTTCTCGGCACTCTTTTGATGTGGACAGTGACTGGGAGAGGGTAGGTAGGTACTTAAAGATTCACTGAGCCATCAAGACTTTGTATCCCGATTGGTGTAAGTGACATTTTCCCAATTAATAGTCGAAATTGTTGATATAGGAAACCGCTTTCCTTTTCATGGAAAAAAGGAGGAGAGAGTGATGTTCGTGGTCCTTGTTCTTTGTAATTTTTTTTTTATTTTATTTATTTATGGTCAACCAACAGTTGTTACATCAAAACAAACATAGTATACTACAATATCCATACTAAAAGTATAACATCTTGTTAAATGCACAACTACTTATAGGTTAACACTACATGCATTGAAACTTAAGTATCTAGGAGTAACATAAGAATAAGTTTAAGCTGATATGAGACAGCTGGTAGACAGTATTTAAGCATTAATTAACATTATTAATTATAAATAGGTAATCCAACGACTAAACAACAAACTATCTTGGGTTTAAATTTAGAAAAAAGGAACTTCTTATATAAGAGTCTGAAATCTATACAAAGTCGTAAAAGTTAAAAATTTATAATTTCATCTATCCATGTATGCACACATGTACATGCGTACACGTACACACATAGATAAGGGCATATATTAAATTAAAAAAAACTAAAAACTGTACTCTCAATTTGGTAAGTTCACTGCCAACTGATGGCGGAACTTATTTAAGTTGTCAAAAAAAATATCTGTAAACTTACAGTCGTTTATTGCTCTGCAAAGTCTTGGGACAGGAGAGCTTTGTCCTAATACTGTTGAACGAAACGGTGGAGCAAGCGGAGATATTGGTTGGCGAGGCGCGCTTAAAGGTACTGCAGCGTGCGGGGGCGTAAATATGCTGCTTCTACCTATTTCTATTTAGGTATCGGGATCTCTGCTAATAAAAAGACAACATCGGGAGTTCTTTTCTATATTCAGATGTTCTTTTCAATCGCCACAAGAGTTTACAACTTTTAGGTTCATCTACTACCTAGGATACAACATTAAACTTATCTGCAGTACATCTTCTTCTATTAGGCCATCCTTCAATAGGCCTCGGATCGTCGTGTCGATACATATAATAAAATATACATTAGGACATTAAATCGCGATGGTGGCGATGCTTGGAATATTTTGGATACTGGAGTATCTTACTTTAAGTCCACTGGCCATGTAAAGCCATTCTACCAATTCTAGGGCTCCCTGGTAAAGACAGGTATCGACCCTCCAAATTTATATAGACTTGTCCAATCTATATTTTTGACTTGAATCTCAATTAATAATAAAATAATGACAAGCTCGAAATTCCGATTGTTTTTATTTAAAAACGCACTGACACCATCTATTATGTTTTTATAAAACTACTACGAAGTATTTGCTGCGTGAAAAACGTTCGCTAGCCTATTTACTTCCTTTACACTCAACAAGAGGTCGTAACCCCTACAGTACTCTAAAATTGAATTTACTTATAAGTTGGGGACAAGCAATTTTATGGTTTAGTAATTTTCTATAGAAATATGAGATCTTATTGAGTTCTGCGTTTTTGCAAAGAGGATATTTTGAAATAATTTAGTCTGTTTGCATATGAAATTTCCCGTTTTGTGATATTACTCATATATGATAGGTGCCATAAAAAACGCTTTTGTATTCGCGCGATTCTCAAAATCTGTGTAGCATAATGTGGTCGCCACACAACAGTGCAATATTCTAAGATGCTTCGGGCTGACGCGTTTTAAAGGAGTATTTTGGTTTTTGGCTTTTTTAGCATTTTACTATTTCTTATGACAAAACCTAGCATCTTTGATGCTCTTTTGATAATATTATCCATGTGAGGGACAAATGTCAGCTTCCTATCGTGATTAATACCCAGATCCCTAACACATTCAACTTCACGTATTGGCGCACCGTTTATATTATACCCAGAAACAATAACATTAATCTTGCGAGTGAACTTTGTAAAATAACATTTTTCAACATTAAGGTTCATTTTGTTTACACAACACCACTCATAGAGGGCATCTTTTTTTGCAACAGTTTCACATCCAGTGCAGACTTCACTATGCGGGAAATTTTTAAATCGTCGGCAAATAAGAATGGAAATGAGTGAAAACAACTGGGCATGTCGTTTATAAATATGTTAAAAAGAATTGGACCGAGATGAGAAAATTTTGCCCATTGCTGAGAGAATTGAGACAGGTCTATAATTTGTAACCATATCTTCTTCGCCAGATTTAAATATAGGTACTACTTTAGCCAGTTCCCATTTCTGGGGAAAAACACCGGAACCTAAGGATTTATTAAAGATATGAAATAGGGCTAACGCTATGTTATCAGAGCATTGTCTGATGAATATTGGGGGAATCCCAGAAAAATAATCGTTAATACACCTAAATAACACCAGTAAACAGAAGCAGCAGGGTACTGTACAGTTCCACATAAGTCTCGTAAAGATCTGAAGTTTAAGGAATCGTCTCACATTGCTATATTCAAAAAAATACTATATTTTAATATTTTCCAAATTGCTTTCAGGGTGTTAAAAATGAGGATATAAACTAAATAATATATACCTTAATCATTTAAGTAATATATACCTTAAATAATAAATAATATATACCTTAATTTAATTTAATAAAAAAATACTAAGTCGTCTTCTACCTGGAGGGGCCTAAACTTGGTATATTTTGAAAATTCTTTTTGAATTGTAAGAAAAAAATTTTTCCAGAGGTAATAGTGTGGTATATTTTTAGAACCGGCTCATCAATCCCTTTCATTTGATATCCCACACGATGTGTTTCTGAAAAAAAAAAATTTAAATTCCCATACAACAAATTGATGACATCATAACCTTTAAAGGATTTAATTAAGGGAAATATTTTAAGGAATTGCGGCTCAAAATTATTGTTTTGCCCTAAAGTTACTGTGTGCCAAACGTCTAAACTCTACATCGATTTGCGGTTTTGGAGCGAAATTGCCGTTGTACACCTGCCACTTTAACTTTAGAGAAGTAGCAACATTACCCCGTAAAAAAGGTTTTTTAAATATTATGACTGCATTTAAAGTTTATTTGTAAGTATAGTTGTTGAAGAACAGTGAACAAAAATTCGAATAATTTTTAGCTGCAACGGTTTTTGCGTCTCCTGAAAAGTAGTGTTTTTCGACATTAACCCCTTTTCGCTAGAGGCACAGATATAAAAATCGTAAATCCATAGCCACTACATTTTACAAGTTTCTTGTGAATTATAGCTGTGACTGGTTGTTGCCCGCGGTTTCAACCGCCCTAAATTCAGTTATCGGTGTAGGATTTTAATTTCAATAGAGAAAATATTATAGAAAAAAAAACGACTCACACTTGGCGTTTTCAAGTAGCCGATGTCCTTTCCCGGGACTTAAACTATCTCCATGCCAAATTTGCCCTCGGATCCACCCGACCTAAATTCGGTTATCGGTGTGGAATTTCAATTTCATTAGAGAAGATATCATAAAATATTATAGAAAAAAAATTCGACTCACACTTGACGTTTTCAAGTAGCCGATGTTCTTTCCCGGGACTCAGACTATCTCCATGCCAAATTTCATCTTTATCCGTGCAGTGGTTTAAGCTTAAAGAGGTAACAGACAGACAGAGTTACTTTCGCATTTATAAGTATGGATTTATATAAGAAAAACTGAATTAAGCATAAAGTCATGCTATAATAAATAATATAAAAAAACTATATTTAGTAATAAAAATACGCAAGCTACCTATTATTTATTATTTTATTATTTGTTAAGTAATACAAGTAATTTACATTAAATTTTTTTTTAAAAAAAAAACATGTTAATGAATATACTTACTTATTACTTAACATCTTGTACCGTCAGTGTTGTAATGTCAATGTTGTTGTAATGTCAATTCTCTCCATTTACTTACACATTTGTCCTTATTTATATGAGAAATAATATTAAAATCGAGAGGGTAACAGGTGACTAATAGAATTAAATATGTGTGTGTGCGTGTGTGTGGCTGTGAGTAAGTTTTTTTATTATTATTATTTATTTGAGTGTGAAGTAAATAAGAGCTACGGTGTATGTATTATATTAATATGTTGATTTATGTAGCTATTTCAAATAGTTTTTAAGTGCTATTGTACTCTAGGAGTTTCAGAAAGTTTGTAACAGCTAATTTGCACTTGAAATAAGTTAGTGGGAAAATTGTTGCATGATTTACTTAGTACTAAGAAAAGTAAATTGCCGATAAGCAAAGGTTATTTTACAGGTTGGAATTTCACATACTCTGTCGATACGGCGAGTTTGAGAATATTGTTTACGATAAAAAAGTAGTGTCAAAAGCTGCTTTAAGACAGTTTTAACAATGAATAATTGTCGCACCGTTTTAGGACTGGGGTTTTTTATACAAATGTGTAGTTGGAAATAAGGATGGCTCAAACTAATGGCAGCATTACTTAGACCTGAGGGTAAAGAATTTTATTTTATAAAGTAACATTCTTTTCATCCTGGGTATTTTAATCAACACAATCAGGTCCTTTTTTTAATTTAATTCCTAATGTAGTTCCGCGCGTAATGAAAACACGGTTTATTTTCATAATCATAGTAGATAATTAAATTTTTAATTATATTTTAATTTAAATTTAAGGCATTTACATTACATATGCATGTCAGACCTATAATATTCAAATAAGCTGGCGTAGTTAAGGGATTTCAAGTCATTTTACATACATGGCATTATCTATTTACATAGGAACATTTTACGAGCTGTTACGTGCAACCTAAGAATATGCTAAATGATAGTCTTTGATAAAGTCAACAGTTTATATTATTTTAATATATTAATTTGTACTAGGATGATGGTGAAATGATAGCGAGTTGCGCGTCTATCGTGTTCCGATACAAAACGTGAACTGTTTGGTAAATTAATACAAATGAGGTAGTCGACGATTCCGCAATGATATTGCTTACTTAGCTAAATTACTATATTATGTGCGGTGGTTCTGTACAAGCTGCCGGGCCAGAAAAAATAAAAGAAAAGTTTTTAATGGGGATGACTCTATGCTAAAACAATATTTTTTAATTAATAAAATTCCACTTCAAATGTGTCCTGATTCACTGAAGTCAAATTTTACATGTTTACCAAGCAACGTGGCTTTATTAAGTACACGCGCACTTGTTTGTGGTTAGCTTACGCATAAACTATTACGCACGGACTCACTGTTACATTGCTTTAACGATTGCTCTGCTTTTACACTTAATTTTTGCACTAACACTGATGACATCGTCGTCGGCGCTCGGAGACTTGGCTGCGAGCATCGCCAGCGCCAGCCTCGCTGAGCGGTGTCGCGCGCGCAGCATGCGCCGCCAGGCCCACGCTACACCCGCAATCACCACTGCTACCAAAAGTAAATAAATCAGGACGTAGTGGTGCACGTCGTGATACGAAAGACTCTCTGCTAATGGGTTTGCACTCTTCATTTCTTTTAGTTGGTCTTCAATTTGCTTCGTGTCTTTTCGACTGTCATCAAAATCTAACTCAACCTTGCTATCGTCAAATTCAAGATGTGGTTGATAGAAGGAATCTCCATCTCCATCATAGTTATATCGGGCTGTGTATGCATCACGTTGCTCTGCTGTTTATGCGAATACAGCATAAAAGTGTCACCCTAGATGACGCATCCTTGACCCGTGGTTATAATCACGGCCTTGCTGACTAGCTCATTCGTAACCTGAGAGCCGCATATGAAGCGCAGTCTGCATAGATTACAACAAAGGAATAGATATGGCTTTATTTAGTTTTTCCCACCTGTTCTGACAAGTAACATATGTTGTGTTCTGACAGTAAAATATTTGCATTGTTTTGTATTTTGTCCGGTTTTACATAAATTGTAGTCAGATTTCATTTGATAGACAGGGGTACTAAGTTCACACAAATGATAATTTTCATCATAGTTTATGCATGAATAAAAGTTGTTTTTGTCATGGGTAGGAAGGTATCTTTTTGTATATTGATTGCTATATATTGTGCTACAGGAATAATAGTGATCGTATTGTTGTCGCTCTGCTGTGGCATAGGTGTTATTTGATAAATTTTATAAATTTCATAACTTTCTCTGCTAACAAGGGAAATTTTGATTTCAAAAATAAGATAGTCCTTTGTTACTCTTCCTCTGAACTTCAAAAGATGGTAAATTTTAGCGAGGTCAGTATGAATATTGTTAATGGGGAGTGCTAACTCCTTTGTTGACTGTCCAGAAATAACACTTAAATCTTCTCTTAGCTGATTTGGGGTTATTAGGTGAATATCGAATTTCCCGTGGTAAATGTCGGTAAGAATGTCAAGCAATTTGTCTTGAATATTCTTCAGATGGACTATTAAACCATTGGCTATAGTTGCAGACATAGTGAATTCACTAATATCTGCTTCGTTCTGTACTTCATATTTTTTAATGTATTGGTTGCAATTTCTAGATTGTTAAGGTGTTGGTTAAGTATCTTAAATTGTTTTTCCATATTATTTTCTACTCTTTGTAACATATACTCTGCACAGAACATTATCTTATATTGTTCTGTGATACTCTGCTTCTACCACTGACGTCTGATTTTTCCATAGGATAGAGAGATGCCTCTGGTTATCTCGAATTAATTCAATATTTTTTTATTTTTATCTGCGAAGCTTTCATCTAAAATACCAATTTAATTATTAGCGACGTATCGACGCACCTACATCGTTGATAAGGCCACGAAGTAATCAAAATGTTGACCAAGCAAGAAATCGTTATAATATTGCAATTCGATATAACTGTGTTTTAATTGAAGAAGTATGACGTCACATTGGGTTGTATTTTTTGCTTTTATACATATTCTGTCCATATGATTCATATATTTATTAAATAATTGGGTACTTTGCCAAAATGGTTCCATATTGTAGTACACAATGAGGTTCCAGTCGTCTCGAACTAAATATATATACGAACTCTTATCAAAATAGATACTTTGATTAGGGTTAAGGTGCGCTATGTTATATGTTGTGTTAGTTGTAGATACTAGCATGCTCATTAACACCAATAACACTATGAAGATACTGAATATTTGCCTTGTATGTCGTTTAGGCTTATGCTGCTCTTTTGATAATAATTCATCGGTATGATTGTGTTGGTTTGTCTGTAGCTCTTATTCATTATTGCTCAAAAGTGGTGATAGTTTTGTTATCGGTCGTTTGATGTTACCTGATTTTGCTTTCACAGTCACTATTCTTACATGACCATCTGCGCCAGGATGTTAATGATTCTTCCCATGGCCCACCTTCCTGCGGGCAAGTTAGCGTCGTGTATGAGAACCACATCACCAATCTTAGGATTTGTTTGTGGTTTACTTCTAGATAATAGTTGAGTCAAGTATTCTGTTTTCCATCGCTTCCAAATGTCATTAAATATTTTTTGACTTTAACGCCATCGAGTACGCTTATCTCTTTCAGTTTCAATGATGCTTAAAATTGGATCGCTTGCTAAGAAATAAGATGGAATGAGATAGTCGAGATCCTGTGGGTATTCTGTTATTGAACATAAGGGTCTATAATTTAAACATGCTTCTAGTTGTGTCAGCAGGATAGAAAACTCTTCGAATGTGAGCTTTTGATTGCCGATGACACGTTTGAGGTGATGTTGCAAGCTTTTTACGGCAGCCTCCCAAAGCCTACCAGCACTTGCCCAGGTAGGAGCATTAAAATGCCATTCAATTTTCATTGAAGTAATATCTGACAAAAACTCCTCGCTCACTACTGATGACAGGTCAAAAAACTCCTTCTGAAGGATATTACTTGTACCAGCAAAGTTGCTGCCGTTATCACTATAGATATGACCCGGCGCACTTCGCCTTGCCACCATTCGATGCAATGCTGCTAAAAATGCTGATATGGTAAGGTCGGAAACTAACTACAGATGGACCGCCTTTGTTGCCATACAGACAAAGACAGCTGTGTAGCCTTTTGAGGATTTTATTCCTCGACCTTTTACAGATTTTATCTCCACGTACCCTGTGTAATCCACACCAGTATGAAGGAAGGGACGTGATGGATTTACTTTTGCTTCAGGCAGATCGCCCATGATTTGATGCTGTGTTTGTGGATTGACGCGTCTACATTAATTATTAATAAGTATGCAAACGCTTTTTGACAGCTCTGTTACCACTTAAAATCCAGTATTGCTGTCGAAGCTCTGCCAAAGTGAGCCGAGCATCACTGTAGAAAGTTACTTTATGTGCGTAATCGATCAATAAATCAGTCACGTGCTTGTTATGTGGCAAGATCAGCGGATGAATCATGTTTTTAATTGATGTTGGCATTTTTCAGTCTTCCGCCGACTCTTAATAGTCCGTCTTTATCTAAAAATGGGGTCAGCGGAAGTTACTTGCTCTTACTGTCCACGTTTTTGTTTCGTTATAGATCATAAATTTCGGCTGCAAACACAGATATTTGTACATATTTTATGATTATATGTTGCGCTCGCCGTAATTCAGAAATTGATAAATTTACTTGAGTAGGACAAAGATTTATGTTAAATGCTTCATGTCCTTGCTGTTCTGTGCTTATATCTTGTAGAAGCTCCTGTTTGTTGGACGACCACTTTCGTAGATAAAACCCTCCAGATTTAAGGAGAGCTATCAAATCAGATTTCAGCTGATTTGCTGACTGAAGGCTGTAAATGCCACTCAGTAAATCATCCATGTACAAAATTAACTTAGTAGCAGGACTTCCGGGATATTTGTGACCCTCGTCACTTGCTAGTTGTTTGTGAGTCATCATAGCTAAGAACGGCGCTGCTTTATGCATAATTTTATTCTGGCGACAGCGGTTCTTTTTTCATTAGGTTGTAATTTGATGAAACTGTTGCAATGGAATAGATTATTCATTTTATTGCAGTGTGGACATCCGGTTTTAGTTATTGATTACGTAAATGATGACTTATTTGATGCATTTCTGTTACTATTGAATGCTTTATTTAACCAAGGTATTTTGGTACTTGATGTTTTTTCTAGATGTTGAATAGGTTTTGATGATACTGGACAAGATGACTCGACCTTGCGTTTCGACGACTCTGGAGCGGTGAATTTGTTTACTAAAAAATCTAATAATTCCTTTAAGGTTGGTAATTCCCTTGGCTTTGCTTTAATCGCAAATAAACATTCCTTTGTAGTATCTCGAATTTTTTTGATTTGCGATGCTGATTGATGTTGCATGTTTGATAAATTGAACAAGATATTGACATGAGAGGGAAATATTAATCTGATATTATTATGTCTGTGATTCAAGATTACCCAACAAGTTTGATAGTGTTCTGATGTTATGTGAAGATGCTGTACAAGTTTTTCAGCTTCTCCTTTCAGCTTGCTCTTCAGAAACTTGGTGATAGATTCCGGTGAAAGACGGGATGTCCATTTGAGGTGTTGACTTCTGACGATGTTGAACAGACTCAATTTTGCTATTTAATTGCTTCTTAGTAGACGTGAAAGTGTTATTATATCTTAGAAATGTTTGCTCATATTCTGTGTTGCTAATCGCTAGTTCGATGTCGATCTCCCAATGCAAAGAACCGATAACGGACCACCTAGACTGTATACTTTTCAGTATATCTTCAATTTCCCATTTATCCGAAATGACTTCAAGGTCAATCTGGGATTTTTTTTTTTTTTTTTATTTATTTTATTGATTTCATCAGCTTTGCTGTAAGTTCCGTGATCGATAGTTTGTGGAAAAGATGCTGAAGAAATCGGTATACCGTGTTCTGGTAAAGGTTGATTTCCAGAGCTTGGAGTTGATGGCTTAGTCTCAGGTAATTGAAATGCAGCTGGCTTTGATGTAAGAGGTGTGCTTTAGTTTCAGGGATCAAAGATTGCTGAATAAATGATCGAGTACTGTTATGAAACTGATTGGTTTTTTGATAATAATCTGTTGTAAAGTACTCATGACTCTGATCATCGTTAGTAGCTAATTTCTGATTAATGGCTTGGAATTCAGCCCAATAATTATCTAACAAATTAAGTTTTCTATTAACAATATCTGGAGTTTTCCTTTTTTTGCCATCTTTTTTGTAATTGGTCAGTAAATTTTTGATCGTTTCTAATATTTGGACTTCGGTTTCCATAATTTCTTCCATACTGCTGATTAGTTAGAGATTTTAATAAAAAATGGAAAGATCTTACTTTGATATGTTGCTTAAGTGCTTCTTCACTGCTGTGTCACGTAGCTCCTTGATTTATACTGCCGTCCAAATTCTGCTAGGTCAACTGAATCTCCTGTTCTGGCGATCCGATTATGACACTGCTCTTCTGATATTTTGACTGCTATGCTGGAGGTTGCTCCTACGGTTATTGACAGCACCACTTGTTGAATCACCGTTTCGATTGTTCACAAAACAGTCACACGCGTTATGATTCTGCCTTTTTAGCGGATGGCTCGAAGGACCATTAAGATGTACGAGCTGTTACGTACAACCTAAGAATATGCTAAATGATAGTCTTTGATAAAGTCAACAGTTTATTTTATTTTAATATATTAATTTGTACTTGGATGATGGTGAAATGATAGCGAGTTGCGCGTCTATCGTATTCCGATACAAAACGTGAACTGTTTGGTAAATTAATACAAATTAGTGAATCGACGATTCCGCAATGATATTGCTTACTTAGCTAAATTACTATATTATGTGCGGTGGCTCCGTCCAAACATCATATTTTTTTTTGTTATTCTTCTGCTGCAAGCTTACACTATTGTCGTTCCCTGGCCACCAAACTAACAGAAAAATGTTTTCTTAGTATATGTATTGTCAGTAACCTGACTTATGATATGATGATTATCTACAAAATGGTCCCAAGCCATACTTATTTCGGACGCATGCTTGAACTACACACTTATACCTAAGTAAAATAATTTTACCCAATAAAATATAAACACAACAATCACAATCACATATCGAATAATACAACAACATAATAACAAAAAAAAAGTAATCTATGAAAAGTTCACTCTTAATAACCTCTAATGTTAGATTATGATTAACTAATAAGAAGTTCAAAAAATCAAAATCAAAATCGTTTATTCAATTTAGGCTACAATAATTGAGCACTTATGAATGTCACTATGTCATCGGTTCGTAAAACTGAGAAAGAAAAAGTGAAAGTTAAATTTTTGTAGCGACAGTTTTGTTGATTTAGAATTTTGACATTTCTTTTCACAGATCATCGTACCTAATTTCACTCTCGTTCCGATTGCTCAAAGAGTACCGATTCTTAATATTTGTATAGGATTTTAGTTCCGGACTTGGCCACCAAATTCCTTTCTCGATTGAGCGCTTCAACAACGTTCAAGAGTACCAATTTAGTAGATTTCTCGACCGCTGTAGGATTTTACGATTGAAACTGATATCAGTTGTAGGCCTGCTGAGCCGAGCTCCGCAAACGTCGCACTTATTCGTACTCGAAAGCCACAACCTCCCGCGTACCGGGGACGGGCGCGCGGCGGGTTGCGGGGCCGCGTCACACGTACCGAGGCGTCACGGCAAACTTTTTAGCAGAAACCAAGTTTTAAAACCTGGTTGCGTATGTTAAGATAGTAAAAAGGTTAATTGTATTTAAAATTGTCTATGATATGTCAGTTGATTTAAAAGTAAGAAAGTTGTATAAAGAAAACATAACTGTCATATATATATATTTACATTGATAATTGATAAATAAATATATTAAAATATCCACTGCGTATCGCCTTATTAATCACCCCGAATAACAGGTTATGGGCCTGCATTTTAACTAAAAAAGAGTAAATAATATTTACGTAAGATAAAAATAAAGTATTTAATTAGTAAAAATGGCGAAATGGGGTGAATCATTAGAGGAAAATTCGTACATAACCAGGTTAGTGGATGCCGCATCATATAATATATGGAAATTTTAAATAAAAATTATATTTAAATCAAAAGGATTATACGAAATAATATCGAATGTATCGAGTAATGACGAAATTAAGAAAAGTGATTGGCAAAGAAAAGATGATCAAGCACAAGCACTTCTAATTACGTCAATAGAAAAAAAACAAAACAGCATCATTTATTAAATTGCGAAAATGCAAAAGATATATTCGACAATCTATGCAGTTTGTATGGGGGTCGGAAGAACGTAACAAATGTCAGATTTTTCAAGAATTTTTCAATTACAAATATCAGAGTAACCAAAGCATTAATGATTTCCTGTCTGAAATAGAAAATCTTTCATTTAGACTAAAAAAACTCGGTCAAACTTTGGATGATGAAGTAATTGTTTCGAAAATGCTTAGCTCACTACCGGAACAATACTCATATTTTACGACTGCATGGGAACCTACACCGTCTGACCATAAGACACTTCAAAACTTAAAAGGTCGTCTTTTAACAGAAGAAAATAGGCTAAGTAAAACTGAAAGTATTGCAATAGCTTTCAAGTCGCAGAAAGTTATGAAATGCATAAACTGCAATCGCATGGGTCATACCACGAAGCACCGTGCTCAATTTGTAAGAAGACGAACCATACTGAAGCGAATCTTTTCTTTAGAAATAATAAGCAACATAAAAACCAATGACTACATATAACTATAATAATAAGAAACATACATCGTTTATGTCTAAAAATTGCACAGAAAAAAATAGTAGCATGCGATTTATAGTTGACTCGGGTTGCTTAATTTACATGACAAATAATGAAAAGATTTTAGATGAATTTCGAGAATTTCATTCAGAAATTAGTGTCCCGAAGCATGATGAAGTCATGTTGGCACAAAACCGGAAAAATAATTGGTCAAGATGTGACATTGCAAAAAGCATTAGAATGGTGGAGAAGTTCTCTTTACGAACCAGTCAGTAGTTATTACCAAAGACTGAAATAATTTTAAAAGGTAAAAACACATCAGAAGGTCTCTATGCTATAGACATAGAAAAGCGGGTAGCTGATACATATGTGTCACTATACACAAAAAGAAAATATGTGGCATATTAAAATGGGACATCCGTCAAATGAATGTTTATTAAAATTGTTAAAAGTTGCAGACGGAATTGATTTTGATGATAAAAAAGTCAATATTTTAAAATGTGAAATTTGTATTATGGCGAAACAAACTAGAAAGCCATTTTATACTAGAACTAAAGCAACTAGAAAATTGGAAATAATTCACTGAGACGTGTGTAGTATTGAAGAAGAAACGTGGGATGGTATGAAATATTTTGTAACCATAATTGATGATTATACACACTTTATAAAAATTTACTTAATAAGAAATAAACATGAAGTTCCAGAAATCTAAAAAGAATGTATTAATGAATTTGAACGAGAAAATGAAAACAAAGTTAAAGTTGTGCGATGTGACAATGGAGGTGCGTACACTGGTAGTGCACTTAATATTTGGTGTCAAAGAAGAGGAATAAAACTAGATTATATGGGAAGGCAGAGCGCCTTAATCGAAGCATTATGGAAAAAAAGCTCGTGGCTTTACTGTTTAAATCAGGTCTTAGAAATGAAATGTGGGGTGAAGCAGTTTTGACAGCTTGCTGTCTACTCAATCGACTACCTTCATGTGGATCAGATATTACACCGTATGAAGCATGGACAAATAAAAAACCAAACATTAAAAACATTGAATGTTTTGGAAGTATCGCCTATGTCAAGAAGTTGAGATACGTTAAAAAACTAGAACCTACAAGCAAAAAGTTAATCATGGTAAGATATGCTCCTACTGGGTATAGACTTTGGAACGCTGAGAAAAGGCAAGTGATTTTAGGAAGAGATGTAATATCTCAAACAAATGAAAACTTAAATGATTATCATTCTAAAATCAATAAACAAAATTTTGATATGAGACAGTTGTTGAATGAAATAGTATGCGAAGACATAAATGAAGAAAACGAAGGTTTAAAAGAACCAGAGTATAAAGAACAGAAACAAGATAATAGTGATTTGGACATGATTGAAGAGTCAAACACTCCAACCGATTCAACTGAGACTGAGCAAAACGAAATGCTAGGTCGAGGAAAAAGAAATAAACTACCGAAAAAACATCTTGATTTCGTATACTTGACATATAAGGAAGCTACAGCTGGACTAGATAAAAAAAAATGGGAAAAAGCTATACAGGAAGAGATAAAATCATTAAAAAAAATGAAACATGGCATTTAATAGATAAACAAGAAGCTAAAAACAAAAATATTCTAACAGCAAAATGGGTTTTAACTATAAAAGAAAGTGGTCGCTATAAAGCAAAATTGGTTGCTGGAGGTTGTCAGAAAATAATGAAACATTTAGTCCAGTAATAAATACCAACTATGTAAAATTATGATATTTTACAATTTGATATTAAAACTGCATTTTTGTATGGAGATTTATCAGAAGACATTTACATGAAGTTACCAGAAGGAACGACGAAGGATATGTAAAATTGACTAAATCTTTATATGGATTAAAGCAAGCGCCTTTGAAATGGAATAAAAGATTTACAAATTTCTTAAAGGAAAAAAAAAATTATGCCAGTTAAAACTTATCAATGTCTATTTAAAAATGATTCATTAATATTAGGTATTTATGTTGATGATGGATTACTTGTGGGAAGTGACAAAACTGAAATGGAAAATCTGATCAGTGAACTAAAAGAAGAATTTGAAATTACTATAGATACTGAGCCAAGCTTATTTTCGGGGATAGAACTTAAAAGGAAGATAACAAGATAAAGCTTACACAAAAGAAATATATAAAAACATTAATCGAAAAATTTCGAATGGAAGAAGCTAAAAGTACTCAAGTGCCTTTGAGCGTTGGAATTAAAAGTACTGTAAAAGAAAATGAAGAAGAAGACTTCAATAATAATTTTTTCTTTCCTTACAGAGAACTTATAGGTCTACTTTTATATGTAGCAAACAAGACACGCCCGGATATTGCATTTGCTGTAAATTATTGTAGCAGACGAATTGAAAAAAACAAATAAGCATGATGTAAACAATGCCAAAAGGATTTTGAGGTACTTAATGGGTAGTTCAGATTCAGGTATTCAATTTCATATTAATAACTTGCATTTAGAAGCTTACTGTGATGCGGACTACGCTAATGATCCAGATACAAGACGCAGCCCATAGGGTTATATTATATTTTTGTGTGGAGGACCAATTGCATGGTCTTCAAGACAGCAGCCTATAGTAGCCATGTCTTCTACTGAGGCTGAATATATTGCGGCAGCAGAATGTTGTCGTGAGTTAATTGTACTTAAGAATCTAATTACTGAAGTGACAAACACAGAAGTTAATGCAACTTTGTATGTATATAATCAAAGTGCAATTCATTTAAAAACTAATGGTAAAGTGAAAAAGAGATATAAGCACATAGATGTGCGATATCATTGCATACACGAAAAAGTCAGTTAAGGATCTGTAACTGTAAAATATTGCCCATCTGAGCATCAAATTGCTGATATACTCAAAAAACCCTTAGGGAATATAAAATTTTCTTATTTTAAGTCTTTTGCTGTTACTTAAATGGTTTATTTTATTTCTTATAAAAAAAAATTAAAATTAAGGGGGCAGCAGTAAATGGTAATTTTAATTTATTTTAACTGTTTACATTCAAGGGGGCAATATGTGTTCTAATTTTTGATTTTTTATAATTTAATTAAATGTGATTCATAAAAGAAACAACATGCGATCTATGTTATTTATTTTATTTTAATTTTGAGTTAGTTACTTAGTTGTAACTTGAGTGTTACCTATATAAAACTTTTATTTATTATTGCTGATTATATTTGTGTAACATATAAGTATATTAATTTAAATACACTGAAGGGGGCATGTTGAGATAGTAAAAAGGTTAATTGTATTTTAAATTGTCTATGATATGTCAGTTGATTTAAAAGTAAGAAAGTTGTATAAAGAACACATAACTGTCATGTATATATATTTACATTGATAATTGATAAATAAATATTTTAAAATATCCACTGCGTATCGCCTTATTAATCACCCCGAATAACACGCCTCACACCTAGTTGGAAAGCTTTGGAAGTAGCAAGATAACCTTAAGTAGAGCCCTTTTGGCTCTTTTAAGAGGTAGTAAATAGGACTTACAGGCACCGCCCCAAGAAGATATCCTATAAGTTATTAAAAACTCACGGAGAGAATGGTACATAACCTTTATAACCTTGGCATCCGCAATACGACGAACACGTCTAAACAAAGCTATTAATTTCCAGATTCTTTGAGTAAGCTGGCTTACATGTTTTTGAAAATTAAGGTTACTGTCAATTATTATTCCCAGATACTTTATCGAATCCCAAATTTCAAGACTTTTGCATGTGCCATGCTATACACTTCATTACAGTTCTCACCTTATAATAAAATAGCTGTATTATCCGCAAAGGAAATAATTATACCGTTTTGAATTTTAAAATTACTTACATCGTTAATATAGATTAGGAAAAATGTTAAAACTAAAAACTTCCCTAGGGTACACCAAATGTAACAGGTTGCTCATCCCTTATTTATTTTGCAATTTTTAAGCATTGTGATCTATTTTTCAGATAATCCTCAAAAAGTTGTAATTGAATACGTCGGATGCCTTTGCTCTTAAGCTTGGAAATCAATATCGGGATAGATACCGTGTCAAATGCTTTGGATAGATCTAGAAAAACAGCTACACATTTTTTCTTTTGTCTAGATTACGAACAAGAAATTCTGTAGGATTTGACACGGCATCGGCGGTCGACTTTCCCTATTGGAAACCAAACTGGTTTTTTAACAACAAATAGTATTTTTCTAGATACTGTACGATTCTATAATTTATGGGCCGCTCAAGTAATTTTGACATAGACGGCAAAATTGAAATTGGCCAACAATTATCTATTATGTTTTTATCTCTACCTTTATGTATGGATATTATAACTGCTTTTTTAAATGAAGTAGGAAAAGTGCCTGTCCTGAAACTGAGGTTCAAGATGTTTGTAAGAGGGGCGGAAAATAAGTGCTTGTGATGCTTAATTCCTGTGCTGGATATACCATCCCAAGCTACAGCACCGTCACTTTTTAGAGAATTGATCATCCAAATAATTTCGGTTTCATTAGTTTTAAGAAGAGCAAACTAATGTTGATAATAAGATTCTGTATACGATGTTTGAGGCATTGTGTGTGGTTTTGCTATCTTGTTTGCAGGGTCTCTGCCTAAAGTAGCAAAATACTTATAAGCTTTATTAACAGCTGATTCGGGAGTTTCATTTGAATTCAAGTACATCTAAAAAAGGAGATGACTGAGGTTTGTAGTTGATGATATTGTTTATAGTTTCCAACATTTTTATTGAGTTCACAGATATGGCCTTATCTATTAGAGATTTTTCGTAAGCACGTTTAACCCGTTTTAGTAATGAGCTATAAAAGTTACGATAACGTCGGTATGTTATTTTAGCAGTTTTGATTTTAGTTCTTTTTTGTTTTCTTCTTGAAGTCTGTCTCTATTTTTTAAGTACTTGAAAAATATATGTTTTTCAGTGAATTTTTTTGTTATGGCTGTAGGGATAAGGCTAATGAACTAACTCATTGCTTCTTTGACTTCGTTTATACTGAGAATCGTAGTAAAATCAGCAGATTGAATGTCTTAGTCCAAGTTCAAAAATAATAAAACGGGATTAAACGCGTCATTATTTGGCAAAAAAAAGGTATCTTTAAATTAGAAATGGAACGCGTAAATTTAAAAACTTATATTATTGCAACTTGGATGCAATAATTTATTATTTTAACTGGCTTGGAGATGTTTCTCTTGTTAGGTTCGTGCTGCAAAGCTAGAAGAACAGTATCGTGGTCCGTAAGAGAGTTCTTTATTACAAGACAAACTGAGGAAATTGTAGATTTAATCATCATGTGGTATAGACAGTTATCGTTCCTGGTAGGTAGCTACTGATCTGGTAACAAGCAATGAAAAGCCATGCAGTCTAAGTTGTGGCAGCATTTTTTGACAGTAAGTAGGTTTGATGTCAATATTTATGTCACCAGCTACAATAATATAATGAAACAATGAGCTAAAAATGGTGTCTAATGATGATAAGAACTTATCAGTCTCCCGAATTGCTGGGATCTGTATATGCTCAATATTATAAATCGGATATAATTTTAATAATTAGACATCACATCTAGAATGTGTGTTTCTGATATTGAACAGTTTATATTATCTTTAACATATACGACTACACCATAGTTTTGGTCTTTTATGTTTTGAGTCGTGTGAGATGTGTAATTGGACAGTCGAGGAGGGGCATGTATTTTAGATAACCAATATTCAGCGAGTATGATGACGTCAGGATGAACCTTAAATCTTTGTAGTAGTGTAATAAATCCAGTCATATTGCGCGATATGCTTCTAATATTTTGGGTCAATATAATAATTTGCCTCACAGGTTCATTTATAAAGTCACAAACATAAAAATTGGATATACAGAAGTTATCAATATTGTCTATGTTAATAGTTGTATTATCCATTTTTATATAATTAAATTGTGTCTCAAAACCGCAGTTTTTCCTTCTCCCCTTTTTTACATTCGTATTTTCCCTTTACAACCGGGTCACAAGGCTTAGTAACATCATTCGACATGCAACGTGAGTCGGTAATAGGCAGAAAAAATAATTAAGAGCAGACAAGTAATATAAAATCATTAATAGAGTTGTGGGGGTAAGTAAGTTGTGAGGGTAAGAAAGTTGAAATGGTCATCGCGTTTGATTAAGTACACAGTAGGCACTTTGCCTCTTCGTTTTTCGGTTATCAAGGTAAACAAATAATAAAACTCGCATTGAGATTGTGTTTAAGTGATTTTGTTTGCGTGTTTAGTAAGAAGTGTTAGATGTCTACGCAGTTTATGAGTTCGTGTAACTTGTAAATTGTGAATTTTACTTTTAGAATTAGTAAGTGTATAATAGTGAAGTAGTTGGTGATAATTGGATATAAAGACATAATTGAGGTATGTATAACATGAAAAATAACTATTTATATTCTTTACAAAAATTGGCAGTCGTTAAACGTTTAAAGTTTATGTTTCAAACTGAGATTCTTCAGTAATGTGTATACGTTTAGAACCATCAAACTTCCTAATAAAAATTGTGCTATTTGAGGTCCAGGCGTACTTAGAGGCGTTTTGCTCAACAAAAACTCTAGCCATATATTTTTTTGCCATTGCCGTAAAATACCGGCCGGCGGGATAGCCGGTCTGCTGAATCCTGAAGATGAAATCAGCTTTTTATTTTTATTATCGTGGTTAAATTTTTTCACTGCTTTTATAAAGCTATTTTTGATGAGAGAAGATGCTGCTACTACCAGAATAGTCTTGTTTGAGCCCTGCTTTTTTGGTATTCTCCTTACGTCTCTAATATCTGACAGAGTTAGTTCCTTTTTCGTAATTGTTAATAAATATTTTATGTATGTAATAATATTGTCACGACTTTCCTGTGCATTTAATGGTACATTTTTTATTTCTAACTTGCTAGAGTATAATTGCCTGTAGAAATCTTCATTCTCCATTTTGTTTTCTTTGTGTAAAAGTAGTTCAAAATCTTCAAGCTGCTTTCTAAAGAAAGATGTTTGCTCCACAAGTCTTCATACCGAGAATTAGTGTCATCATCATATCAGCCCATTGACGTCCACTACTGGACATAGGCCTCACCTAACTTTCTCCACAGAGTGCGACTATGTGCCGCCTGTAACCAACGGCACCTCGCTACCTTTACAAGGTCATCTGTCCATCTAACGGGGGGCCGTCCCACAATGCGCTTTCCAGTTCGTGGTCGCCACTCGAGAACCGTCTTCCCACATCGGCCATCGGTTCTTCAAGCTATGTGCCCTGCTCATTGCCACTTCAGCTTTGCGATTCGATGAGGTATGTCGGCGACTTTAGATCTCCTACGAATTTCCTCATTCTTGATTCGATCACGTAGGGAAACTCCGAACATAGCTCTTTCCATCGCCTGTTGAGCGACCATGAGCTTTCGTATAAAGCCCATAGTTAGCGGCCACGTCTCAGTGTCGTAAGTCATCACTGGCAACACACACTGGTTGAAGACTTTTGTCTTCAAGCACTGGGGTATTTAGGACGAGAAAATAGTACGTAGCTTTCCAACACTGCCCAACCGAGTTGGATTCTGCGATTAACCTCTTTCTCGAAATTGGACCTACCTAATCGAACAGTTTGTCTCAGGTATGAGTATTCGTCAACAACTTCGAGTGTAGAGTTCCCAACAGTTATTGCAGTGGGAGCTACATGCCCATTTGACATGATTTTCGTCTTGTCCATGTTCATGTTGAGGCTCACTCGTTGGGAAGCTCTACTAAGGCTTTCGAGCATTGTGCTAAGGTCCTTCATCGATTGACGCACTGACATGGTGGCGTTATCGTACAAGCATTTTAGCACCTCGATATACCGATGATCAATACGGCATCTCTATAGAGCCTGTAGCACTGCCCATGTTTCCCCCGAATCAAAGGCTTTCTCATAGTCCACAGACGCTAAGCAAAGGGGCCGATTATACTCTTCTGACTTCTGTATAATCAGCTGTAGTATATGTATGTGGCTTACGGTACTATAGCCTCTTCGGAAACTGGCTTGTTCGGGAGGCTGGAAGTCGTCGAATATGAACGAGAATTAGTGTACTTTAATGATTTTTCTAGGGGTTTATTGGTATTTTTAAGTCACTTATATGGGTTGTAAGAGATTTCACATCGGCACTTAGCTGTGATAAACAACCATCATGATCGGCCTTCCAGAATTGAAATTTAGATGTAAAACATCATAATATTTGCGGTGAACTGATGAGCGCAGTTGAATTGTACTTTATAATAAGTTAATAACATTATTTTCACTATGTAAATTAATGATGATGAAATTGTCAAAAGCAACATAATAAAAATATAAATAACAAATTTCTAACATAATAAGTTATAATTGTCTCAGCAAAAACTCTTTAAGTGGTATGTACCACTATTGTATCTCAGCTGTTTCTCAGTAATAATGCTTTAAACGGTAAGTAACGCTATTGTAGCACTGTTGTTACTAAGTTTAACCCTGAGATATCGCTATTATGTAAGCACTAAAGAACTTTAAGCTCTAAGGATGTGGGCCTCTTTCGTGGTTATATGTGAATTATAGCATGTTATAACTCAATTCTTAACACAAATATGCCACTTTAAACGTTTTAGAACCACTGTACATGTCATATAACGCTTATCTTAGCGCATATGTGCTACTTGGGAATGAACCTATTACAGCTCTCAAGCGCCGCCATTAGATATCTTCAATTTTCTCTTGGTAGATCGAGGAAATTGAGAATATCTAATGGCGGTGCTAGTTAGCTGCTATATACCCCTTTAGAGCATATCCCGATGAGAAATTTAAGATAAAGTTTAAGGGAGGATGCACATCTCACGATACCCGCTCGTGGTGAGCTCTGGTGGTGCACGATTGAGGCGTGTAGAAACCTAATGCAATCAACCGAATGTGGGCAGGGCTTTTACGATCAGGTAACCGAATTTTAAATCCAAATGGTTAAACCTGGTGTGTGCGCCGAGTAGTCTTCTGTGGTAATATGAGTATTTGTTCTCACCTGTAGTGTAGTTTTTTGATTCAACAGGGCCCGGGCCGTTGACGGCGCCACCCCCCGCGCCTGCTGTGCATCCCGTGACGCGACCGCGCGACCCCGTCGCGCTCGCGCCGCCGCCCCATGCGTAAGTACCACTCTACCGTCTCATACATAACATCACACCTGTGTCCCAGTGGGTTAGGGGTTAGGCTGAGTCCAAAGACTGCCACTCGCTATGATCCTAGTACACTTCTTTTGCTTCATTTAGACGCATCAATGATTTCATACACATTTGACGCTTTAGAGTACTATTAAATTATTATTCAAATCGCCTTCTCTGTGAGTATCAACTCAATGATCGAGATACGATTGCCAAGGTCCTTCTACCGACCATTCCACTTAATTTCGGCTTATAAAGTTTCCTGCACCTATTTCCATTTAGCCTCTAAACATGCCTTAACCACCTTATCATACCTATCTCAATCCTTGTCACCACACTTTCTTTCGCTCCGTAACGCTCCACTGTTCAGAATAATACGCCATATCTTTAGTCTACCACCCGTCAGCCACCTCACGCTGGCTTATGATGCAGGCGATTGGTACACAACTAAGCTCAGAGTCGCTCAGCAGACTTTGGAGTGAGCTACTTACGTGACACAATCCGTGCAGACTAACGAGGGAATAGTAATTAGAGGGAACAATATGGCTCAAACGATTAGTAAGCTAAAATAAATAATGGGCAGGCCACCCGCATACACACAACTCGGGAAAACCGATAAGCAATAGAGAAGGAAGGTTCTACAGGGACGATCGCGATCCGGAAAATGCAATGTGGAACTTAAATCTCACTAAATGGACCGACGCGACGTAATGGTTAGGGACGCAGGACGTTGCTAAAACAAGCGGCTAGACCAGTTCATTATAGAAATTTCTATCTAGGAGGCCTATGTCCAGCAACAGACGTCTACTGGCTGACAAAGTGATTGATATATTTATTAATTTAAGCATTTTAAGAACGATATGTTACGACGAAATAATATGTTTTGGAAATTTACCTATGGAAATTTATATTCTAGAAAACGAAAATCAAAATTTAAACAACATTTGTTGAGAAGCTAATTTTCAATTTAATTCAATTGGACCCACTGATAGCTTAACTTTTTTTGTAACAAAAACAAAAACCGACTTTAAATCCACTAAAAAGTAATAAATAAGTGTAGAATTAATCTACATTTGATTGATATAATGATAGGGTAAAGACGGCGTCGAGAAGGTAAATGATAAGTCAACGACCGCTCTACTTATTGGTATTTAATACACTAGCCTTACATAACTAATACAGTGATTTATATACAATATTCATTGCGCGAGACGTTTTTTCCTTACGAACCTGTAAATTATAATTACAATTAATATTATAACTCCCAGTAGAAGTATGTATAGTAGGCTGTAGTGGTGGATATCATAGACATCGAGTTCTCTTGTTGATTTTTTTTTTATTTGGTTGATCTGTGTCTGCATTTTATTCCACAATGCTGAATGGTTCTCAACCATGGTTATGTCTTCAGTTAGTGTGCTAGTACTTGAAAGAGTGTTTAACACAGACATTTTCGGCACATCTAGGCGTGCAATTTTCCGATGGATCTGATTAAGGAAATTGTTGTTTGCATAAATAGTAAATGTGTCTCCTTTGATACTGCAGTCTTGACCTATATAAATAAGGCCATTCCCTGACATTAACCTTATCGCCATAGCGTCGGCTACGCAAAGAATGCGTACAGTGCATTTCTGACAGTACATGAATAGCCAGGTGTTGTGTTGATGTAACTTGGTATCTCAGGTTTACAGGTCGTCGTAACGTGACCTCTTTTCTTTAGGCAATTTATTTCGTCTTCACCAACACCATCTCGACCGTTTTGCAATACCGGTGTGGATTTCACAGGCTATATAAACATCAAATCGAGCAAAGGCAGGGTCACAAGGACAACTATGGGCTACGCAGCGGTGTTTGTCTGTCTTGCAACCAAGGTCGTCCATTTGGAACTATTGTCAGACGTCAGTACAGCTGCATTCCTCGGTGCATTCAAAAGAATGTGTGCCAGAAGAGGGACACCAAAAAATATGTATAGCGATAACGGTTCAAACTTAGTTGGAGCAGCCCGGGACCTAAGGCGAGAATACAAGGCCATACAAGATACGATCAACTCGGAATTCATCAAAGATATCAATGATTTGGGCGTTACGTGGCACTTCAATGCACCTGGATGGCCCAGTGCAGGAGGTTTATGGGAGGCTGCAGTGAAGAGTACATATGAAACATTATTAGAAACGAGTTTTACTACGCTTCTGTATCAAATTGAGGCATACATGAACTCTAGGCCTCTAGGTTCACTATCTAAAGATCTTGACGACGAATTCCTCACACCAGAACACTTTCTAGTAGGAAATTCTTTACTATCAAGGCTACAGACTGATCCAGACAACATCAATTTATCATCACGATGGCAACTTGTCCAGGGCATGAACAAAAGATTTTGGCAAAAATGGTCATCAGAATATCTGCAACAACTTCAGGCAAGATCCAAGTGGAGGAGACCTACTCAAAACTTAGAGATTGGTGACATAGTATTCATTAAAGAAGAAAATATGCCGCCTAGAAAATGGGCGATGGGCCGCGTCCAAGAACTTAATCTAGGAAGAGATGGCTTCGTTAGAGTCGTTTCATTAAAAAGTCGAAACAAGGTCACTAAGCGACATCCTAATAAACTTATTATTTTACCGATCAATGGAGTCGACATACAGTGCAGACTAAGTCACGTGACGTGGAGCACCAATCATCAAAAGGACGTCATCAATTTGTTATCAAACACGAACGTCGACCACAAAGAAGTGGGCTAGCGAAATTTATATCTATGGAAAATCACCTATTAGGACTCATTAAGAACCAAACTCTTAAAATAGAGTCACAGAATAATATCTTACACCGCAATGATAAAATAATGAACCAACAATTTTCGTTCATCAAAAATCATCTTAACAGGCTGTCTTTAGAAGTCGGACAAGTGCGGCTGGATTACCGGAACAGCGCTTATATCACTTCATCTGCGCTTGCTGCAAATATTATATTTCAGACGCATACAAAAAACATTAACAAATACCGTAACTGACATAGCCTCTACTTCCACCCGACCAGCTCGAAAAACAAATAAATTATATTCAAATCCAATTACATAATGACATCAGCTTGCCAACTGTCAAGATACAAGAGCTATATAAATTACTACGATTTTTTGCGAGAGTTATCGATACATATTTTATCATAGAAATCAAAATACCTCTTGTATCAGCTGGACAAGATTATCAGCATTCCGCATAATAAGGGGAACAACATGTATCAAATCTCACCAGCGTTCCAATACATCGCCTTTAACCTAAGAAAGGATATGGCGATGTTCCTGTCAGATTTCGACCAATAAGGCTGTATACACATCGACAAGGAATTTTGTGTTTACTTGATAAACCTATTTATAATCTGATCCAGCCCCGACAGATGGGTCAAGTTACATCAACACAACACCTGGCTATTCATGTACTCTCAGAAATGCACTGTACGCAAAAGTCTAAATATACTTGCAAACATTTTTCTCTGGATTCCCAGAATCCGAATAGCTCGAGACTGTTCCCAATAAGGTCTTAGTACAGCCTTTTGTGCCGGTATAAGTTGACATCTTTGCATGCTTGAAATGGATAAAAATTATAAAAGAACCGTTTTAACGAAAGATTCTCTGTTACTAACATCTGGTTCGCCTACATCATCAACTGTAGTTTTGCCAGTAGGTAGATAATAGGACCACGGATGCAACTCAAGAGATATAATTACTTCAGTACAAAGACTTATAAGGTCTATCTTTGCCTCCGAAATAGCAAGACAACACAGCAGTAGGTCCGCGGGCGGTTCTTTCTCTAGACATTCATAAGTCGAGTGGGCCAGACGGTAATGGTATATCTGGAGTGGTGCTTAAACAGTGTTCACCTGAGTTGTACACTGAAAAAAAATTATTCAATAAAGCACTTTATTAACCAGAACTTTATTGTAAAAATAAAAAATAATATTTAAAGTTAATGTAATACAATTATTACAGCAATACAATTAAAATTATTGATTGATTCACTAAGATCGCACCACTCGCCATCGGCAGGGAATTCATTCTCACACTTTAGAACCGAAATGGTCGCGTACAGTGCGGTTTCAGAGAAACTTCCTCCCGCGAACGCTTAAGTTGTGGAATGAGCTCCCTGCCAAGGTTTTCTCTAAAGACTACAGTATGGGGTTCTTCAAAAAAGAAGTTATTAGATTTCTGAAGGGTCGGCAACGCGCGAGTGATGCCCTTGGTGTTGCAAGCGTCCATAGGCTACGGTGCCCGCTTACCATCAGGCGAACCGTAGGCTTGTTTGCCACCTTAGTGGTATAAAAAAAAAAAGAATTAGATTCTTTATTAATTTTGGCATAAAAATAATTGCAATAACTATTTCAATATTTTCAAAAGCAGTAAAGTTAGAATTATAGGTCGTTCAAAAAAGTAGCTTGTCATTTTAACAAAAATATGTTTGAATTAGTCAAACAAGAATTATTGTTGATGCAATATTATGATTATTCGTTACAGTAAGAAGCTTTATAAATATTAAAAGCGCTTTATTGTTTTAAGCATCATGTAATTTATAAATTCAAAATAGTACTTTGCTCTGTCAACAAAGTACTTAATTAATCTAACAAGTAGGTACTTCATTAATTACAGGTTACTTCATTATTGAATTGACAAAGAAAAATATTAGCATCGTAAATGAAGTTATTTAAAATAATAAATCAATTTTATAGTTTCTGTAATTTTGTTGGCTTAGCGATATTGCATACAAAAAAGCAGTTTAATACAAGCTACAATCAGTTGGCTGACGTCACGCGTCCTGCATTGCGCTATGAGAGTTTTTTTAGTATCAAGCATATATACCACTTGGTGCGTAACATATACAAACTAAACCGTATAGAAGTGAACCACGGCAGGCAGTACACCTCGCCTGTCGGGAGATCTCCCATCTTCCGCCGCTCCATAATTATTTACACCGCGCTAAACAAATGGCATCTTCCGCAGCAGCTTCATTCATCTACCAGTACACGAACCAGTAGTCAATCTTACGCTTCTCATCACATAGCGCATGCCGGGCTTCCGACTCACTTTAGGCGGCGCATTAACTTGGCATTTTCAAGATTGTAAGTGCACGCAGTACTGCCAGAAGCATCGACCTTTGATCTGGTAAAGGGAGTGTTATAGCGGACCTCCTTCACACATTCTTGTTTATCGGAATAAAGTAACTTTATAGTATTAACAGTACACTTAATATTGAATAAGCTGATTTGTACAAGCTACAATTAGTCTTTTCAGTTTTTAATAAGTGTGATTCAAATAAGATAATTGATGAAAGTAAAAATGTTCCTTTTGATTTTAAATAAATGGCTTTATACAGACAACAATATACATTTTTAATTTTAAATAACTGACTTTATACAAATTATAATAAGTATTTTTAGTTTCAAATAAACAGCTTAATTGACCCATCAACAATTTTAAGTTTATAACTATTAACAAGATACTTTATAGGCTCGTATTCAAATAAGAAAGTTGATTGCTGCTAAAAAGATTTTGTTTCTATCAATTAAGTATTTTTTCAGTGTATGCTCCTCTTCGCGCTTTCCTACCACACTAGGCAATGTCTGTCTTCATGGAAGACTGCGAATGTGCACCTGGTGCCTAAAAGGGCGATAAATCGGGTCTATCGAATCCAAGTGCTATTACCTCGTTCCTCTCCAAGGTTATGGAGCGTGTGATAAACACACAGCTTCTAAGATACCTAGAAAAACTGTTCAGTGACCGTTAATATGGCTTTCGCCACGGTCGCTCGACTGGCGACTCACACACCGATGGACACTAACCATTGAGAGACAGGGGGAGGCATTGGCATGTATCCTGGAATTCTGGCGAAATCGTTCTATCGGGTCTGGCACCGGGAACTTTTGTCAAAGTTGCCATCCTGCCCGAGAGGTTGTGCACATGGGTGGGTAGCTTTTTTCTTTTGCTCCATTTCGTTCGATTTTAATATATTTTTTTACTAATCGAAATTGTAGTAAGAAGCTAGCGTTTTCGGACGTAGAAATAGTATAACAGAATATAGTATAATAGAAATAACGACTCAATCGCTTATCTGAAAGAGCACAAATATCTTACGTTTCGTTTGTTCCATTTCGTTCGATTTTAACCAGTCGAACGGTATTATGGAGTCAGAAGACGGCGTTTTCGAATGTAGACAAAGTTGACTAAAGATCAATCGCTAAGCTCAGCGATCAGAAACGTCATTCGATTCGTTACGTTCTATTTAAACATATTATAAAAATGGTGTAATGGGACACGTGGTTTCATATAAAACTGCAGTCATAGCTTCCCGATTCTTTGATCGACCGAGTTAAAAGCGGCGACGGCTACACTTTCAGTGCACGTCACAAATGAAATTTTAATATATTTTAATTGAATGTTTACTTTTTGCTAAACTTAACATGTGTTACGAAACGCAAGTCTATCAAAGACTACATTAAATCTACAATTGAGATAAAAGTCATTGTAAAGTAATCAAATCGCAAAGTCAAAATCGTATTAAAACTCATTATACCAATGAGTTGAATGAGGAAATTACTAAAAATTACACAAGAACATTTTTATATTATGTTATTAGCTAATGTTAAAATAAACTACTGAGTTTCATGCCGGCTAAATCACTTTTGCTCTTTATCGAGTAATGATCATCCGATAAGTTGACTTTTAAGTTAAAGCCTCTTTTGATCGGAATAAACATCAACACTAGTATCTGAACACAGATGAAAGACGTTTAATTTGACGGTTAAATAACCTGAAAGCAAGTTTAAATATTCCTGAATTCCGATACAACCAAAGATTTTTACTAAGGGGCACCTTAGAAATTCAATGAATCCTTCTTCTTATCTATGCTTAACATATATAATAGATGTAATTTAGACATAAAACTAGTTTTTGCAGTTTTATAACTCTTACACCTTCTACAAAATCTACTTTCAGAATATAAATCTATTCACTGTTACTATATTCCAAGGTCAAGTCCCCAGGCGCCCCACTAATTGGTATATTGATCTGTTAAGGTGCTTGAACAAAAACGCCACCATGTCAGTCGACTCCACATCGGAGCTCAAAATGAATCCAACTGTAAAGAGAGAAGGAACAATTGTGGTCATGGCAAAATCTCAATGCTTACCAGTCTCATTAGAGCTTCTAAACTGGATTTTTTTTATGTTCCGAAGCCGAACTAAATTGATAATACTTAAAATGATTTTTTTTTTTAATTAGGTAGCAAACAAGCTTAAGGTCTACCGCAGCTTATTGACGCTTGCAAAATCTCTAGGGAATTTCTCCCGCGTTGCCAACCCTTTAAAAGTCTAATAACCTTTTTCTTAAATGTTCAGCATGGGGTACTGTAGCCCTTAGAGAAATCCTTGGCAGGGAGCTCAATCTACATCCCATGTGTTCGCGGAAGGAAGCTTTTCTAAGCCAAACTGTACGCGACCATTTAGGTTCTACAGTTTGGGAATAAATTCCCTGGTCTTTGGGCAACATTTAGAACAATTCCTCAGATCACATCCCATACTGCAAGCGGTACACCACACACACGGGGGCAGTCTCTCCTCAGCCTTAAGGGTTTGATACGGCTAGTGGGCTTAGGATCGTCTTCAAGTCTCTCATCCCATCGTTGAACCGAGTCAAAAGGCCCACGGTGATATCCGGGTGCACCCACCCAGTGATGGCAACAGTACTCACAGTAGAGTACGGTAAATATAGATCTTAGTATATATCTTAGTGTATGATTCCCCTGATTGTTAGGACTATTGCATAGTTTTTAACCAATCTGGAGGGTAGGGAAGAATTATAAAGTTCTGAGTAAGTTACGTTTCTAAACTAATAATAAAAAAATAAATAAACCGACTTCAAAAGTGTAATTTATTTAATTAATAACTAAACTATTTTATTAAGGTCGGTGTCAGCATTAATATTTGTAATAAACGTTGTCACTTGGTTGGTTGATAAGTCGGTGTCAACATATCTCAAAAAATAGTTGGCATAATTAATTTTGATGTATCAAAGGGTTAAAGGAACTTTTATTACCCCTTGTTGATGACGGCCATCTGAGTAGTTATTATAGGCATTTTAAATGTAAAAATAAATGTGTACCTATATGTGTGCCTGTACCTTTTGTATACCTATTACCCAAAAGTTATGTAATTAGTTAAATAAAATATTAGATATTAAGAGATATGCTATAGCGTGTCCACTTACCTGTGTATGATAACGTACCTATGTAAACTTTTAAATACGATAATTAAATTAGTTGTTTAAGCTGTGTATAGCTGCGTATGTACGTACATGTATACAATCATAGAAAGGCACGCGCAAGGACCAGCCTTCGCACCGAGGCCGACACGCGCGCCTCGCTGATTGCCAGTCATACTTATGTACGTGTGGACCTATACACATCTACAAACTTACATTTCTCAAAAATTGCCTTTTTTATTTTGAATTATCACCAACCTGTTTTTCTTGGTTATTAATTAAATAAGTAAATTACACTTTTTAAACCGTTTTATTTCATTTAAATAACTGTTTTATTTCTTTCAGTTTATTATTATTTCAGTTGTGATATAAATTCATTACGAGTACCTTTATTCAATTATTTCTTTGACTTTTACGTGTACACACCTAAAACAGGTGTAATTTTCTAATGATTACTTACTCGATTACTTTATAAATTGCTAAACCACTTTTTAGAATTTTCACCGAGATTGTTTAGTTAGAGCCTAATTCCATGAAAACATTAAAACAACATGATATTGATATGTTTAAGAATTACAATGCTAAGCCAGACTTTTGTTTTAAACTTTTAGTTAACTCTCTTATCTCAAAAACTACTGAATTGATTTTGATAAAACTTGTTCCGTAAGTTAGTGATTCAACTAAATTTTTAAAGTCCGATTTATAGTTTTTGAGATATGTGCGGTTTTTTATACACTTATGAAATTTGGCACACATGTTTAGAAGCTGGTCTATACTAACATATACAAAAACTATGCAATTCTGACAAAATTCATACCAGTCAAATTAATAACCTCCTGTTTTTGAAGTCGGTCAAAAAACAATCAAGAATATTTTTATCAATTCTAAGACTTATTTTTCTTACTTTAGTGAAATGTCACACAATTTTCCTGGACTAGTACGTGCGTGTGTTCGTTTTTTTCTTCAATTGGTATATTAGGTGCTCTATAGTAATTACCTTCGTGCTTCTTTATCAGAGCCTAGATATCATCTAAGATGAGAGTACTTGTCACAGGAAATCAAATGAGCCCAAAGTCGATGGGGCTGCGTTTTTTTTTTATTGCAGTTCCTGTAGTTTAAATTTCCAGTTTCACTATCAGACTCGCTGGATAACATCTAAGAGTACCTTTCGGCTTCATCATCATATCAATGCTTAAACCTATTTCTAGACTTAAGGGAAATTTCACCTTTGACCGTATTGTAGGAAAACAGAACTGGTGATAAAGACTATATGTAATCAGTACGTAAATTGACATTTAAAAGTTCTGGTTTAAAGTCTACTTAAATAAATATAGTCTGAGTTTTAACGTGATTCAGAAATCATTATATAGTATGTATCTTTGTGGAATTGTATAAAGGAACTTTTATAGAATGTTCATCTATATGGATCGCAATTCTTTTATCGGCACGAAAAACGAACGCAGACGTTTGTACCAAGCTTGGCCCTTTTTCACATTTTACGTTTTTCAATCTATTATGGTATGGAATGTTTCGTGTAAAGACAGGATTTTTATACGTAGTTATTTACTTTTTATGCACAGTATTTGTTATACAAGTTAACTACTGAAGTGGTTCAATACTTCAGTTTAGTAAGATGTACCTACTATTAAATTCAATAGTTCACCTCTTCACTCTCATATAACAAAATTTATCCCCGAAAGTGTAGTCGGTAAAGCAAGTGTCAAACGTTTGAAATAAATACGTTTTAGGATTCCGTAACCGAAGGCCAAGACAGAACCCTGTTTTGTCATGCAGGGCCGGATCTACCATATGGCTTTTTGGGCTTCAGCCCAGGGCCCCGTGGATTCAAGGGGCCCCCAGCTAAGTCAAGTCAAAGTCAAAAATTGATAATGCGAAAGAATCCATAATTTTATTAAATTACACAGATCGTATGGTTTGCAGCCCCGCCAATCCTACGATTAATCAAACCCATTCAATTAATTTAATTCAAGTCTACGTTTAGGTTATAGTACTTCGAACTGACAGTAAAAGTGTTCGGTTGCCATTACACATTCATCTCAATCGTGCTCCGCGGTTGCCCTCTCACACTCTGTCTCTTTCTATCTTGCTATAATTATTTATAAGTACCATTGTTTATCATTTTTATTTAGTATTTTTAATTATTTATAGATAGTAGGTTAGAAGGAAATAGAGTTTTGGAGGAATGTAGCGGATCGTAATCCAGATTGAATGTGTAATGGCCGCCTACGGGTTGGCAACCCTGAACTCCTGATATGCATCTCCATCAGCAAGTGAAATTATTGTAGTACTTACGTACCTATAGATCGCCGAGTTAATTCAACTAGATACTAATAATACATCTTTTTTCAATCTACTATCGTTACCGAATGAAATTATAAAAGAACTCAGCTACATTGATATTTGAAAATGTTTGCAAAGCTGTTGTTGCATTTTTTAAATAATATGTCTATGGAAATTCAGCCAGGTGAAAATCGCTGAATTTCCATAGCAGATATAATATTTTTAAAAAAGATGTCTAAAGCTGAACTAGTGATTTACTAAAGAAAGAAAATTAAAATACTTTTCTTTAAAGCAGTACATTAAATGATTAAAAGTACATTCAATGTAGAAAAAATACTTTGTTGAATATAACCCCATTTATAGTACCCTATTATATGATATGATATGATTTAGTGGTATTAAAAAAAAACAAGGCCATCAACACAAAAAAATGTAAGTGAGTCTATTACGATTACGGGGAATTCCCGCCGCTTATCACCTAGCGTAATTTTGTTCTTTTTGCGGTTCTGTTCTCTTCTTAAGGCTAGGGTATAGGCTAGACCGCGACAATAGGTACGCCGTTTTTGTGCAAATTTTGTGGCTAAACTATAGCATCTAAAGCATTGAAAAAAATATATGTTATAAACTTGCTTTTGTCTAGTGCATTACCTTTCTGAATGATTTTCATTTGTTGTATTTAATGCAATAAAAAATCTGGAAGTGAGCATTATTTCAACACTTGTGCAAATTTTTAAAGCGTGTTTTGCATTAGCTTGTAATGAAAGTTGGTTAAATAATTAGAATAGCTTGTTATCTATCTGTTATAGGCTAAGGTTGATTGTATTCGTGTAGAGAACCCGTCAGAGTGTAGAGAAAAACTCAAAAGTACTAATAGTAATAACTCGCTTTCCATTATATGTGTAAATATACGTAGCATAAAGTGAAATCTTGATAAGTTTCTAGTTTTTATTTCTAGCTTAGAAATGACTATTGATATAATGGTACTTACTAAGTGCTGGCTCGACAAATACTTCTCGCCACCTACCGTAGATGGTTATGGCATGTTGCACACAAAAAAATACATAAATAAGAATGATGGTGTAGTAGTATATGTAAGAAATGGTATTAATGCAAAATGTACTGAACCCGAAATATTGGATGGGAATTGTCTAGTTATTTCCATACCGTCTGATTTCACCATTATATGCACATACAGACCGCCAAGTTATGTGTGTTTTATAGTTTTGCAAAACAAAAAATATAATTTACACATCAATATTGAAATACTGCATGAAAATATGAGGGGACATGCTAATGAATACCTTAATTCAATGGCTCACCATGGTCTGAAACAGGGAATTGATGTACCTACAAGATTAAATAAATGTATTGATCACTTTATGGTCAAGTGCTTCACCGAATGGCAAACAGCGGTTTTTGAACAACTAACAGATCATTCTCCTATATTATTGTTTATAAATAAAGCAAACGTTCAGAAAAAAATATCTACTTGTGACAGAGTATCAGTAAATATGGATGGTGTACGAGATAGCCTAAGCAAAGAAACGTGGGTTGACTTATACAAAATAACAGATGTTGAAGAAGTAGCAGAGCTGCTGACCACAAAAGTTCACAAAGTTATCGGAGAAAATACTAAAACCTATACAGTGCCAAGAAGGAAAAAACCTCTTAAGCCGTGGATTACAATTGAGGTCATAAAAATTATACGAAAACGGGATAAACTACATAAGGACCTAAGAAAATCACCAAACGACTTAGAAGCTAAAAATAAAAATACCTCTTACAGAAAAGAATGTAATAATAAAATAAAAAAAGTTAAGTCAGAATATTACAAATCTCAGCTAGAAAAATGTACAGGGAATACTAAGGGTACCTGGAAAATTATAAAAGAGGCTTTTGATCTTAAATCTAATAGGGTGTAAAATATGTAATATTAGATGATGATCTAATTTACTGACAATAAATAAATCACCAAATTTCGCACTTAATGAGGTCAACAAATATTTTACTGAAATAGGACCTAACCTGGCAAACAATATTATGTATAAAATAAATTCAAATGAAAATGATCTAACTAGCAAAATCAAAACTACTACCTCGCCTCTCAAATCAATGTGTTTCTTTAATACTGACGCTATAGAGATTAAAAGCATTATTAATAACCTAAAAACTGACAGTGCTCCTGGCTATGATAATAAATCTGCTAAGACAGTGAATGATTTAGCCTCATACCTTGTAGACCCAATTACTTATATGTGTAACCGTTCATTGGAAACTGGTGTTTTCCCCAGTATACTTAAAAAGGCTATTATCTGCCCAATACATAAAAGTGGTGAAAAAAATATCCCTAGTAACTATAGACCAATTTATTTGTTAACTACATTTTCAAAGATATTGGAGAAATTAGTGCACAAAAGACTGGTTAACTACATTGAAAAAATAATCTACTGAGCAATAGTCAATACGGTTTCCGAACAGGTAGGTCAACGGAAGACGCAGTTATTAGATTGACATCTCTAATTACTTCACATGTAGATAAGGGAGAGAAATTATTGGTGTATTTTTAGACTTCGGAAGGCCTTTGATACTATCTCAATTACAATCTTATTAAAACACCTCGAACACATTGGAATCAGAGGTGTAGTTCTTAGCTGGTTTAGTAACTATCTTACTCAGAGATCACAATGTGTGCGCGTAGATAAGCACTTGAGCTGTGATAGCGCCTCCACTTATGGAGTTCCCCAAGGCAGTACTCTAGGTCCCACACTTTTCCTAATTTACGTCAATGAGTTGTGTAAGACAGATCTAAAAGGTGGTGAGCTAATTATGTTTGCAGACGATACCTTAGCGTTATTTCATGAATCTACTTGGAATAAAGTTTTTAACCTAACTGAAGTAGGATTAAACAAAATAACATTGTGGTTAGAAAATCATCCATTATCTTTAAACGCGAACAAAACTTGCTATGTCTGTTTAAGCAAAACAGCTGCATCTACTCCATGCAATAACCTTAAACTTAAAACACACTCGTTCCCGTGCAACCTTCATAACAAAACACAAGAAAAAGAAGCATGCAACTGTACTATACTAAATCGGGCTAGCATGGTTAAATATTTAGGTGTGACGATTGATGAACGTCTCAGTTGGCAGCTTCATGTTGCTAATTTAGCCACTAAAGTTAGACAGTTAATTTACATCTTTAAAAACTTACGTTCCTTTACCAGTCTTAATTTAAGAATACAAATATATAAAGCGCTTTGCGAATCTTTATTAACTTATTGCATATGTTCTTGGGGTGGCGCTGCAAAAAGTCATCTTATACTGCTAGAACGCGCACAAAGAGGACTACTAAAAGTGACTATGTATCTTCCGTATAGATTTTCTACAGAACTATATGTCCTTCGTTCCCTGCAAAGATATCAAAACAGTACATGTGCCTCTAACAGAAAACAACAAACGTCGTAGTTATTGTCCGATACCTCCAGTTAAAAGTACATTTGCCCAGAAACAGTATATATTTCTTGCCTCATGGCTATACAAAAAATTTAATCATATTTATAAAACAAGAAACCTGTTGTATTAAGTGTTGTATTCTTAAAGCCAGAGGCTGTAAGTGTTAACCGGCACTCCACTAAGATTTATTGTTTTTAATATTATATTTTATGAAAACCAGTGGAAGAAGACACTGACTCCCGAGATACAGTTTTTTTTAAACTAGTTCGGGTTTCAGGAAATTCGAAAATATTTTGTGTATATAAACAATGTGTTTATTAAGTAGTAAATAAATAAATTGATCTAGTGCATAGACTCTAAGTTGTAGCGAAAAGTCAAAAAATGTGACTACAAAACGGTAATAACGTTAAATTCCATACAAAAAATTTAAGTTTCAAGGCGTCATTACAGTATAAATTACTTAAGAAGTATATAACAGAAATATCATATTAATATAAAACAGTGTAAAAACAGTAAACAAGTAATCAAACAGATTATTAACCAAATAAATAATGACGATACAAAATATTACGCGATTGTGATGGATTCAACCCCAGATTTATCTCATAATGATCAGCTAGCTATCGTACTTTGATCCTGTTTTATGGGAAAAGTCTACGAAAGATATGTATCGTTCATTAAAATTAGTAGTCATACTAGTGTACCCATCTGCCTTGCCTACTCGTCTACCAAGCCATCTTCGTCCTTCATAATATTAAATTTTATAAAAAATAAAATTTAATAATAAAATATATATATATATATTTATATATAAAATAAAATTGTTATATAAAACTAACATAATGTTAAAATAATAATTTAATAGGATCGTAGAAGATCGAGGACTTAGAAAAAGTTAGCCAGGATCGTGGCAGTGGAGGTCTTTAATATTTTTGTAGACTTTCAAAAGACGGGCTTAACACATTTATGTAGTTATAAACCTAAATTTGAAAATAAAATAAAATTCATTACTAAAACACCCGGGACAGCATAAGGCGAGCGTCGCGGTGCCACAATATATAAAGAAAGCGTATGAGGTGGGCATATGCAAAATGCGATAAAATGATATAAAATGCAATGCAATGTACTGAGTGAATACATTCTATTATGAGAGGAATTATGTACCTTTCTGATGGCTAATAAAAGGTGGCAGTGTTGTAGTGACCTGAATATTGGAGTGAGACTCTTTTGCTTGAATTAGCGATGGATTTTGCTTCTTATGTTTGATTACTTATACTGCTGCTATACAATACAGGTAGAAATACCTCGCCTGAGTAAAGTAAAGAAGGAAGGAGACAAGGAGATGATGGAGGCATGCCCGGGGATCGGAGACCTAAAACCTACTGATCTGTCAGAATGTTTATCGTTAACATTCGTTAGTGGCTTCAAGTTACATCGGCTGAGCTCACAGGTGGTTTGAACATCTCTCGCCTAACGTTTCGATCCGTTTGTTTGGGTCAAATTCGAATGTAAGTTCAGTCCCGAGCGACTTGAACGACGACAACAGATTACACAGTGTAGAAGGGTAAAGGACCTTGCCCCGAGCTGTCTGTCAGAGACGAAAAACTGCGAAATAAGGCAATTGTTGTTTTATTTAAATTGACACGTAAACCGTTGCCAAGTTGTGGGGAGTCGGACGCTGATTACGTGAAGGCGACAGTGATACTTCACCTACGCGACTGGTAACAACTCATGGAATCATATTTGGCTTGCGACTAAATTCCTGAAAAGCTGCGATACTGAATATTACATAAATAATCTAACTCACACTTATTCTATCGTTAATCGATCAAATAAACTATAAACTATAATTCTTCGTACTTGAACTGATAATATACCTATATATTTAACCTGTTTATGAATCCTTGATCATGTATGGTGTGGATGCTGACTTTAAAACCGAAAAATATCATTTATAATCTTCGACTGAAGTTACATGGATGCAGTGGGGCTTATTGCGTCTTGCTCTTCGGAGTGTGTTAAGCATGGGGCGTGCCCTCTTGGTGAATTCCATGGCTGTTCTATTGGTACATAATAATTAGTACCTACACAAATGGTTCAGTGGGGTTTATTGCGTCCTGCTCTTCGGAGTGTGCTTAACACGAGGCGTGCTCTCTTGACAAAGTCATGGCTGTGTCTGTGCGAACGGATGTCACACTCTTTGGCCTAAGGCTGAGTGTTTGTGCTATGCACGCACAAGGATTTGTTCCTGAAACTACATATTTAGGCTTCGGCTGCAACGATAATTTAATGGTTATACCATTTATGATTTCACACCTCTACTCCTAAGGGGGATGTGCGCTAAGTTAGCCTCGGTATGGACACGTACCGTGGGAAGCGCTGGGTGGAGCTTTTTTAGAAAAATAAAAAGCGCATAGGGGTAGAGGATACTATTTTCATTACTAGAATGGTGTTTCAGTCTTTCTCTTAAATAACCTGCGGTCTACGTTATACAATTAGGTCCTACCACTCAGACGATCACATAGCCAAACTTTCGAAAAATTTATACTTCAATTTTCAAGTTTCGTGTTCATATTATCTCTTATAATCTTGTCCATACTGGTTAGTTAGGTAGGTACGTTTAGGGTAGGTAGAATATTATTTTCTTTTGGGGGGTTAGTTATACTAGCTTACATTTATTTAATGTTTTACAAGACTTTTTGGATTACCTTTGGATAACTGTAGGGGACAGTCATACGACAACGCTACTAATATGGCGGATCGCTACAATGGTGTACAAGTATTACTAAAACAAAAAAATAAATCTGCGGATTATGTGCCATGTGCTATTAACCTAGTTGGTGAAGAATCCGTGAAGGTTGGAACCGAAATCTTAAACTATTTTGGAGTAGTGCAAAAAAATACGTTTTCTTTTCTGCTTCAACCCATAGATGGCAATTGTTAAGTCGTGAAACAAAACTGAAATTTACGTTAAAAAGTTTAAGTCAGAGTAGATGATCTTGCCACTACGGTTAACAATATTTGAGGGATGAAATAAACGTATGTTACATTAAACGTTATTGTTATTATAACGATTTACGTTACGACAGCATTTTGTTTTTTACGTTAAATTAGATTGAATTATTTGAGTGGTAGTCATTATTTATATTTTGTGTTATATTATTTGGTTTTTAATTTTTATTTTGTATAGTTTATTAAGTTAGTTATTATGTACACGTCCAAGTAGCCTTTTTGTTTCTTTCAGGAAAGTTTTTGTATTGTTTAGGGTTAGGCCAGGGCATTTTGTATGTGTCAATTGCTAAATCAAGCGTATTTAAAAGTCAATTAATATTACTTTATGAATAAGACTTTTTACAAAAATTACATGAAGCAACTTTGTTGATAACGGATTTTTTTTCAAAATAGTTCTAGATAACAGAACTACTAGGCCTAGTTTTTCATTTTTGTACTTTTTTTATCAAAAATATATTTACACTTAAACCTAAATAACACATTTAAAATATTGGTCGATACCTACTTCTCGTAAACTAATAAAAATCAAAAACTGAAACAATAATTTACGCGGCTCGAAAGCAACGCGTCGTTATTAATGTATTCAATTTACTATTGAAGGAAATAAAAATATAACGTATTACTTAAAATCATTAAAAGTTATTTTTCCCTAACCTCAATTAAGAACCCTGCCATTCAAATTTCAAATTTCAAAATTTCAAATAGTTTATTTATCAAAAATATGATACAATATCACTTTTTTGTCGTCAGTATAATATGCAAGGAATTCATAAACTACTACCGTTTCGGAATCAAGATGGCGTTCTGGGGAGAAGAAACGACGAAATAAACTCTCCAGCTGTCGCTCTTTTCAATTGTAATTATAACGATTTGTACATTTCCAAATATAAGTACTATGATAACAACGTTTTAGTTATTCCCATGCGTTTTTATCTATAAGATAGTCTTTAATTGAATAGTAAGCTTTTTTGACAAGTTTCTGTTTAACAAAATATTTAAACTTTTTAAAATTCGTTTACATACTTCTGCATGGATTTTGTTGTAAAAACGGACACATTGTCCTTTAAATGATTTATCAATTTTTTCAAGCCTTGTGTGGATCAGAGCCAGTTTGTGTCTATTTCTTTTATTTAGATCAGTGTTTTTCAACCTTTTTCATGATGCGACCCCCTTGGTATGAAAAAACATTTCGCGACCCCCCGACCCTTCGCTTTTTTATCATATATGTACGTGTATGTTACAGCGTTAAAAATATTCGTTCCATACGACGTATTTTTATGCGTCTCCATAATTAGGATTCGGATATAAGTACATAATATAGTATGTACTTAAAACACATTATTTTAAATCTATATACATCGAATACGTCGCAGCAATTTACGCACATACGCACGTACGACCAAGGCCGATGCCGACCGCCCGGCAAGTGTGGTGGGTGGCTAGCTGGCGAGTTGTTGAGAGTGAACGAACGAGCGGGACACAACGAGCGTTGCGGGGGAGGGGTCGCGGGACGACGCGATACTCCCTCAATTCACGTCGACGTTTAATTGTTTGACGACCGTTAGACATTGTTTTTACTTTTATTTGTAAGAATTACGCATTTGTAGTGATTTGTAATAATTTAACATGGATAAATTCCTGAAAAGATCAACAGAACTTCTGGTGAAAGTAGTGGAAGTAAAACAAAGAAAAAACGTCTTTATGACGACAATTATTTGAAATTCGGGTTTACTGTGATTGACAATAAACCACAGTGCGTTATTTGCTTTGAAACTTTATCAAGAGAAAGCATGAAGCCGTCGAAATTAACACGCCACCTTAACACAAAACATCCAAATGAAAAAAATAAGCCGGTGGAATTTTTTGAGAGAAAATTGCAAGCTCTTCAACATCAAAAAACTGGTATAGTGCAAATGTCCAACCTAAATGAGAAAGCGTTGCTTGCTAGTTATCGAGTAGCTTTTCGTGTGGCTAAAGCAGGAAAACCTCACACTATTGCCGAAAATTTGATTTTACCAGCTATATTAGATATAGCAGATATTATGTTTGGGAAACAAGAGGTCGAAAAACTCAAAAGTATACCTCTCTCTGACAATACCGTTCAACGAAGGATAAGCGATATGGCTACTGACGTTCGTGATCAAGTCATAGAAAAAATAAAGGAAAGCACTTTTGTATCTTTGCAATTTGATGAATCCACGGACATTGCGGGATGTGCGCAGTTTGTAGCTTTTGTGCGTTTTGAATCCTGTGATAAATTAATGGAAGAAATACTATTTTGCAGAGCGCTTCCCACAAATACTACAGGTCAGTGTTTGCATAACATGTTCCTTGAAGCTACGCAAGATATGAATATCGATTGGGCAAATAAATGCATTGCTATTTGCAGCGACGGAGCAAAAGCGATGACTGGTGCGAAGAGTGGATTTATTGCTAGGCTGAAAGAACAGATTCCAAACGCTTGTTGGGTGCATTGCTTTCTCCATCGCCAAGCTCTTGCGGCCAAAGTCTTGCCACAGGAATACAGCCAAGTTCTAAATATTATTATAAAGATTGTAAATTCTATTAAAGGAAAAGCGTTGCAGTCACGATTGTTTCGGATTATTTGTGAAGATATGGGGGCACTCCACCAAAATTTACTCTACCATACAGAGGTTAGGTGGTTGTCAAAAGGTAAAGTACTGGCAAGAGTTATGGAACTTCGTGCTGAACTTTTAATATATTTACAGCAGGCCAAGTCAGAATACTCTGAATTCATTTGCGCCCCGGAATTTCTTTTGAAATTAGCTTTTCTTTCTGACTTATTTGAGCATTTAAATATCTTGAATAAAAGTCTTCAAGGGCGAAATGAAAATGTCATCACTGCAAAAGACAAAATACATGGTCTTACAAAAAAAATTGACTTATGGTCGTCGTCCATAAATCAAAATAACTTCGATTCACTTTCGTCGACACAATCTTTTATTGAAGAAGTCGGATGTGAGATAAACATCAAGACATATGTACCTGGTATGAAAGAGTTGTTAGATAATTTGAAAGAAGAATTGTGTCATTACTTCTCAGTGCAAGAGATATCAGAGAACACTGGGCAGAGGTGGATCTTAAATCCGTTTTTAAATGCAGCTATAAATGAGGCTAATTAACCAAATAAGATCAAAGAGAAACTGCTAGAATTATCTGCCGATGGGATGTTACACTTGGAATTCAAGTCTTCTAATTTGGATACCTTTTGGTTAAGGAGAAAAACAGAATACCCGGAATTGACAACTGAGGCTTTGAAGTGTTTGATTCCATTTGCCCACAGGTTGAAAAACACTGTGCTAAATGAATAAATTAAGGTTCCGTTGTTAAAATCGAATGTTATATAATTAAGGTAATGGCATACCCACACCAGTTAAGTTTTTATCAGTGAGAATAATTTTTTTTACTTGTTGTCGTAAAGAAAATATATGTTATAGTTTAAGTGGAGTTGCTAATAATATCATAATTTGGCTTTTAATAGCCAATTTTTTTTTTAATGCTGACACTCTAGTTTTGGACTTTAATTCCAATTGTTTCGAAAACTATGAGTGATATTCTCTTGATTCTTATTTCATTTCATGGTTATAAATAATTATTTGTATTTCATACCGACAAAAAACCGAGAAAATCGAGATTTTCAACGTGCCATCGTACTTGGAACTGTGTTTCTTTGTATGCTTCAATAGTGTAATATGTCTTTATACAATGGTCGAATCTGCACATGTATGGCTTAGCTATATCCTATCCTCTATCATATCTGTACAAAGAGCAACACGGCATCCTGACGCGGGGTCTTGTTTCTCTTTGTATCTGTACTTCCATTTATTTACAAATATAAGGGTGCCTTAATATCCGTCCTCCGTCCGTCCGTAAAAAACGGTAGCCATTATACAGTTTGGTTATATTATCTGTCCGTTGGTCCTTAAGTGGTAGGTATGTACATATATACCTGCGTAGACAAAATTTGAACGCTTATAGTTATGTCATATTTTTTCAATCATTTGTTTTTAGGATTCCGTAGATATGTGGTAAAAACCGAAACTTTGTAGTTTTATATCCTTTATTTCTTATCATCGTCCGCTTGACTAATGAGGTCCTGCGGGTGTTGCTTTCTTTAGACGTTCATAAGTCGAGTGGGCAAGGAGAAGGTATACCATTACCGCTTTCCTACCACACTAGGCAATTTCCGTCTTCATGGAAGACTGCGAATATGCACCAGGCGCCTAAACAGGGCAATAGATGAGATCCATCGAATTACAGGCCTATCGCTAATACTTCTCTTCTCTCCAAAATGATAGAGCGTGTGATCAGCGCACTAAAATAACTAGTGTTCTTTTTGCCTTAGTGACAGGTAAACCCAAATTACAGCAAGGTGATTACTCACCTCAAACTAATACTGTTGTTGTACCTACATGGACGACTTCTGTCTGTCCTAATGTCCTCTAAGAGGATCTAAGGGAGGATCTTATAAAAGTAAAAATGGTAGGAATCTCTTCCTTCCTTGGTCCAAAAGTTTATAGCACTGACACTTTTATATTTTATATAACACAAAAACCAGTCATTTTTACCTATGCAAGTACGCAATAATTATTAAATAAGCGTCTTAATTTCAAATATACAAAAAACACAACATGAGGGGGGGGAGGCATGCTCCAAATAGCAACGGTACAAAACAACTAGAAAAACACGACCTGGTCCCTATCTTCACACCGATGGACACTAGCCATTGAGAATCAGGGGGAGGCATTAGCATTTATTTAGGACATAGCGAAGGCGTTGGATCGGGTCTGGCACCTATCGAAGTTGCCATTTTACGGAGCGCTCGAGGGTTTGTGCAAATGGGTGGCTAACTGTTTGTCCGGCAAACGCATACAAGCTGTTGTTGCTCTGATAGTATGGACATTACTGCTGGCGTCACGGAAGGCTCTATGCTGCCTCCCACGCTGTTCCTACTCAGTAGGAATGTTTAACATCAACTATTTGCTATGCGGATGACAGTACTGGAAACGCTCATTACACGGTTCGTGCAAACATCCCTCATTCCGTTGTGGGGGAAAAGTGCGGAAAACTTTTGTCTCAAATCGAGACTTCCCTATCAAAGGTCTCAGGCCAGGGACCAGAAAACTTGGTCTGATTCAACCCTACAAAGACACAAGTCTGCGAGTGCATCGCTAAGAACCCCATTCACTGCGGTCCCACAATTACAGAACATTTCCTTCACCATATACGTGTCGGGTATCTATGGATAGGTCTTTAAAAATGATATTGAAGTTTTTAATATAATTTTTTTTAATATAAAACTGAATAGTTTGCGCGAGAGACACTTCCAAAATTGTAAAATGTGTGTCCCCCCCCCCTGTATCTCTTAAAATAAGAGAATGATAAAACTAATAAAAATATATGATGTACATTACCATGCAAACTTCCACCGAAAATTGGTTTGAACGAGTTCTAGCAAGTAGATTTTTTTTAGTACGTCATAAATCGTACACCGCAATTTACCTTTCATTCAATCAACTCAAATATAAAAATATTTTTGTTTGTGTTTGTAGATTACATAAATGGTGGTAGGTACGGAACCCTCGGTGCGCGAGTCGAACTCGCACTTGGCCGGTTTTTTCTTCTAGCTATTACTTTTGTGTATGTGGGCGTGTTCCCTAGGCGGTCAGGTTTCTACAGGTTAAAATTTATTTATTATTTTTTTTTTTTTTTACAAGCACAAATATCATTACAGGAGTTCCCTAATCCGATAGTGTACCTAGTCAATTTTATTTATTAATTTCTATATAATATCATTATATCACATATACAGTTACTTTCTCGAATTCGCTCATTAAACATGTAAATAAATCTAAATTGTCTGCAATTTTATTAAGGACAAACAAAATTCTCGTAATAGGTGCCTTAGCCAACAGGTTGGTGCGCGCACGCGGTACCGCCAGCAGCCTCGGCGGCCGCCGCGCCGTCGCGACACTTACTCGTCGGGCACACATAGTAAGAGTCTCTCCAAAATTTTTGGATTCGTGATGATGCCTCTTAGGACTCTCACCACGTAAATAGCTAGTGCCAGATCCCTCCTAGTCTCTAATTTGTTGTATCCAACCATGCCCAAAACAAACAAGGTTGGATACATCAATGGGTAGAAGGGAAATACTCCATATAACTTCAGGTAAACGTACCTTGTAAATTTATTTTGAATGCGCTCCAACATGAGGCTGTTTTTAGTCTCATAGTCTCATTTGTTTCTATGAATGTGACAATGCACCCAATTTTATGAAGTACCTTGAAAACTAACCATCGTTTGGTCGAGAACATGCGGTGGACGGCAAACAGGCATTTTACCCTATATGGGCCTCAAAAATAATCCTTTTAGTCTAGTCTAACTATAAATAGATTATATTGACAAACTAAGTAGAACAAAGTGCGTGCGTGCTTGCGTGCGTGCGTGCGTGCTTGCTATCTGTAAAGTGGTGAATGTTGTGAACTGGTATCGTGCTACAAATCGAGTGGGTTGTTTTTGCGCAGGACGTCAACGGGTAGCGCCAGCTCAAGCGAGGCGCCCGCCCCCTCCCCGAGTCCCTCGGGTACCAGCCACGACGACAGGGAACAGGATCCCCAGGTAATTCGCACATTAGTTAATAAACTTGTACCAAAAACATTTTCTGTATTATCTGTTCTTATCCTAACTTCTATTTCAGACAAACCAATTGTTAAAGACCTATCAAAATCCACCTACTAATCTGGCCTGCAAATATTTAACTTTTTGTTTGCCTGTTGATGGCCGTTTTCAATATTCAATCTATTCATGGAATACTGTTACTATAATAGTAACAAAATATATATATCCACAGGTAATTCATATAAAATGCTTTGTCCTGAATGGCTAACGGATCAACGCACAGCCTAAGCCGCTGATCGTAGAGACCTGAAACTTAGAGGGTGTGTTCTTTGTATGACGTAGGCATCCGATAAGATAGGATTTTCCGAAAGGTTTAAGTACGAGTCGGACTCGCGCAATAAGGGCAAATCGATTGTAATGAAATTTTGGTAAGTTGTTATTATGCACATGCCGGGGAGGTTTCTGACAAAGAAAACAGATTCAAGTGCGAGTCGGACTCGCGCAATAAGGCTAAACCTATTTTAATGAAATTATAGTAAGTTATTATGCACATGCCGGCAAAGGGTTCTGAGAGAGTCGGACTCATGCAATAGGGGTGAACCGATAATTATGAAATTTTGGTAAGTTGTTATGCACACGCCGGGGAAGTTTTCTGAATTAGTACAACCCTTTCACAATAGGTTGGTGCGGCAGTTGTTTTAAAAAAAGAAACAACGCTTCGAGTTTGGGCTCATTTGATTTGTAGTGACAAGCCCAGTGGTCTAATATGGGTCTAGATAGTCTAGAGTCTGATGAGGAAGCTGGAAGGTGGCTAGAGGGAAGTCTGTAACGAAACGACGCAAACCCATCGAGTCTGGCCTCGGGTCATTGGTCATGACAAGCTATCTGAAGTAATCTCTTATACGTAAACTTCAGTCGTGCTTCGAAGCTGACACGTACACGCAAATTTTTTGTCTGTTTGTTCGAACATAGCACAAAATCTATTAGACCAATTTTAAAGAAAATATTTAGGAATTCGTAGCTAAATCGTAAAAGCGGAACGCTTATAAACTTGACTCACAACCAAAACTAACAAAATAAAGAAATGTGGACTCATAATATACTCGTAAATCTAGCATACGTGTTACAGTGATGTCAAATTTGGTCACCAATCAGCATATGCTGTGACTGCGAGCAAGGATGAAGATGCAACGCAGTGCAGAATAAGCACATGTGTGAATATATCTTGCCATTTAAAAAAAAACATCACTTTTTACTATATTATCTTCAAATAAATATATATTAAAACAACAAAAAGAGAGAATATATATCTATATTATGATTTTCTCATGTGTAACTCCCCAAACAAAAGTAGTGCCCTTTTGCTAAGAAAAGTTTGTCAAGAAAAGTGTTCACAATTTAAAATTTATGTACATTTGCGAAAAAAATCTATATATATAAATATATATTATAAAATTAATAAGAGAATAAAATAAATAAATAAATTAACTTAAATGGGTCCTATCTTTTGCAATCCTCGATTGGCCGCCCGACGCCAAAATGGTTCGACCGCGAGCGGGTGCATCACACAAACACGTACATATACATATATGCATACACAAATTCGGATAGATATCACATACTTGAAAGTGGCCCAGCTCCCACACATCAGCTTGGCAACAAATGCACATCATTTAAACTGCCATGACTTCGGAAAGTAGTCTCAGGAGAGAAGAAGTGACAAAAAACTCCCGTATGTACAACTGTAACCAATCATT